>CM062806.1:599143434-599755297 GCA_031772625.1 Pinus tabuliformis
CCACAATTAATGACCAAATATACATAAAAATTATATTACTATATGATCATCCGAGAAATCCAATTAATGACCAATTGTTTGTTCATGTTATAAGATACTATAAATTAGCTACTATAGTCATATATATGCAAATTTTAGTCATCGTTTCAAACCATTAATGACCAAAGAAATATATCTACATTTATTGGTGGTGTTATAAGATACTGTAAATTAGCTACTAATAGTCATATATATGAAAATTTTAGTCATCATTTGTAATCCACAAATTTTTATTTGCAGTAGTCGATTTTTTTTTTTCAGATTTCATATTCATTATATAAAACAATTAATTTAGTATTTATATATTTATTTAATTTACTTTAATTAATAATCATTTATAATGACTAATTTTAGTCATACATTCATTTTATTTGTGTTCATCATTAATCAATATAAACTACTAATTTAGTAGTTTCAGATTGATTTTATGTGTTCATTATTAATCAACTTAAATTAATTAGTATGATTTAAAAAATGTCTTACAATGTGCATGTTCATCTAATCTGAAAATGCAAAGTTGCATATGTCAATTACAATACTAAACAATATCAAGGACAACTATAAATTATTTCAACCACATAAATTATATTATATGAAATGTTAAAGTATTACAATATAAGTTTCCAACTTAACATTAGTTGGACTACAATTTACCCATGAAATTATATACCATCATTTCAAAGAATTATCATTGTATTGTCAAAGCATTGCAGGTGAATTCAACAACTCTGAAGACTTGACCATCAGTCTCTATGTGTGTTTCTTATGCGGGATATTGGCTCTAAGGGTATCACTAGACCAGTTCTCTTCTCTCTCTCTCTTTCCATTTGTCGCTCCAGTGTTATTTATCTCCTCTTTCTTCAATTCCTGCTTCTTACCATCAATATTAAGTTCTTTTTTCTGAAAATAAAAGAAGATACAATACAAAGTGTAAGACATGAAAGACAATGAACACTAAATTAAACTAAAGTAGACTATAAAGAGTTTATACGACATATTCCTCGACATCAGCAATGTCAAAGCCATTTTCCCCCATACAAGTAAGAAACTCGAATAAGTTTTTTTCAGTTGGGCAATAGTGGCCACTATAATGTGGCCAAATGCCCTGTATAAAAAAAAAACAAATAAAATGTCAGCATAAAAAAGAACACCCTAGTAACTCGGTATTAAACCTTCAAGGAAATCTTCAGCACAATCATGTCAACTAAGTTACATGCTAAAAATATCAAGTTGTAGATAACTTGTGAAAACAAATAATCTGAGGTGTGATTTTTAATCTTTGTCATTTTATTCGCAACAAAATTTCATTTTATAATGCATGAATTTGGTCAAATATATAAACAACATGTGTTCAAATAACAACATGAAAGTAAAAATTTTCTAGTAGCCATGAAAGTCTTTTAACACAAACTAGCTACAAGGATTCCAATCAATATTGTGTAATACTAATTTCATCTTCAAGCTTTGGTTGTTGTTTAAATGGACACGATACCACGTATTTTCAATCTCATAGTTAAAAGACAAAACAAAATCAAAAGAAACGTCCAAAATACAATCAAACAATAAAAAGAGGATATCATGGAATGGACACTATAATTATAAAAATATGTTTACTTGTCCACTGATGTCGTGTTTGGCATTCCTAAAACATTTGTTTGCCCAAAATAATCATGAGGTGAAATAATCACAACATTAAAAACCATAGGAATCCCTACTAGAAACATTTCTAAAGTCGGTGGCTCAGGTGCCTAAAGCATCTCTAACAACAAATGAATCATATCCAATACATGCTCTGCATTGTCTCCCCATCCTTTTTCCAATCACATTTCTTGTAACCTTGCCCACAACAAAGTCAAGTAACAATCAAATGAAGGCATTGACATTTTTTTTAATCTTTTATATCTATAAAATTTGAATCTGATTTGTTTTAGGAACATATTAATTCATATTTAAAGCATTCTTGACATATGTGAATGTATCAATCAAGTAGGACATCAAAAAATTGACATCAATGAGGTCCTCAATTTTTTTTTACAATATTAATATTTTTCTTGTTGTGATATCTTGGGTAGAAA
The DNA here is from genome assembly GCA_031772625.1 of Pinus tabuliformis. NCBI lineage: Eukaryota > Viridiplantae > Streptophyta > Pinopsida > Pinales > Pinaceae > Pinus > Pinus tabuliformis. Next base: position 599,145,549 of record CM062806.1, read on the forward strand.
AAAATCCATATCAACAAAAGAAAAATCCATATATTACTTATGTTCAAAGTCTGTATATGGTGTATTCTTAGGCAACTTTTTAAGATGTTCCTCCACCTTTACCAAAGTGAACTATAGCTTGGTTAAAATTTGTATCCTTTCATTCAACATCAATTTCTGCAAGATAAATTTCATACATTATTCTTTCCCATTTCTCAACATGCTACATATGATAAATTGAAAGTCACATAAAACCAAGAGCAAACCCTTCTCTAACCAAAAAGAACAAATAAACAGTGCCTCTAATAAAACTTCATTTTAACATCAACAGATGAAAAGGGAGTGGACCATTTTTGCTGCTTGACTTTATCTTTTTTTGTTATGAAAGTGCTTGAGATTCAAGAACCAACAAATGTGAGGGAAGTTATAAATGTGAAAAAAAAAATATGTTGACCTTTGTAAACTTCTTCAAAATTATGTGAATGATGCCATTTTTGGATGTGGTAAATCTCATAATAAGAAATGGACACATTGGATGCAGAGATTAAATATAAAAACTTGTGGACGTGGCATGTATTCTAATAAATTACATTGCAATGACTACCATGGGTCTTCACGAGTTACATGTCCTCAGTATGTTAGTGTTGATGATGAAAAAGAGATGGCAACGATAAGTATGGGTGGTCCTAGTTTGTATGGTGGATATCTTCAAGCCAAGTTCATCATCTTAATGAACTTAGGTTTTGACATGGTAAACCTAGATCTGGTCCTCACCCAATTTCATTCCATCATGCTTTGTCAAGACTCAAGAGGAAATAATGGTCCTTCAACTTATAATAGGGTTTCTTTTGAGGTTATATATAAATCTTATAAAAAGAAAATGGATTTTTGGGCTCCAAGAGATATGGATAATTTAAATGATCACAATCATATGTTTTTTTCCCAAGATTCAAATGTAGGGATACATTTTGTGGATTTTACTAATAGATAGAATGAAATAAATAAACCATGAGGAGGATTTACTGGTCATTGTGATTAGGGAAATACTCAAAGATAATAAGACTCATGAATTATGATGTGATTTTCATTGAAGACTCTTCTCATAAACCTGTTATGGATCACAGAAGCCTTAATTCAACAAGACTATTTAGGTTCAAATCAAAGATGGTGTTGATTCTTGTAGCTCCTCAATTGTTGGTAGTTTTTAAGGTATAATTTCGGTTCTTCAAGGGTAGTTTCCTTCAACTTAATTGCATCTACCTTGGTCCTATCACCCAAAAGCAAAACATAATCAACAAACAATAAATATGTTAGGTTTAGGGCTCTTCCTATTTGCATAGTTGTCAAGCTTATATTTCTTTTTTACTATGTTATAGCTCTATTGAGACCACCTACTCTACAGTAAAAAATAGTAGAGGATCCATTAGTCATACCTACCCATGGTCTCGTGTAGGCATGATAGAAGAATAGGCTGAGCCATTAATTAGAATTGCAAATATATTGAGGAAAGACAATTCATTATCTAGTTAACCAAGTGCACATTGAACCCTATATGGATGAGTAGCCCTAAATAAAGATAGATTTTTATATCATGTGCCTTGGAAATATAAACTCACTAACATTGTTTGTAATTTCTTGGTTTGAAGTTATACATTTCTTCTTGGGCTACTCATATTTCGTAATAATTTTTGCAATGATTTTGTAGATGCAATTACATAGTGATATGGGTCTGAAATCATCAAAAGTTTCATTCTTGCCTAATTTTTGGGATTAATGTAGAATATTAAACAAAATTAACACAGATTAAAAAGTACTAGAGACATAGAAATGGTGAAAAAGGCCTCAGCCTTATTGTATTCCTCTCATAATGCAATGTACAAATAATGATAATAGTACAAATAAATACATGAGGAAGTTTGTCTCAAGATAGTAGGTCTATCTTAGACACTATAGTTGAGAAAATATCTCAACCAAACACTAATCTAGGAGCCTAACTAGTTGTAGAGAATCTCTCAACCAACTAGGCCTAAATTGACTCCTAACCATGAGGAACAAACTGAATCTAGAAAGGTAGAATTAAATCCAACTTTCTTGATTTTAATTAATTTAATTGTTTTGGACTTATAAATGTTTTCATCACATGAGAGTGAGGCTAACATTCTCCCCCTCAATGATAAGTCCAAAATAAGAACCAAGAACCATCTTCCAAGTTCTCATGCTGAAACTGTTGATCCTCAAAAATGCTGCCTGAAAAACTAGCAAAGATGGATGTTGAAAAACTCCAATCTAAAGAGAAATTGAATCAGCTGCAAGTCTGATACATCTCTTGAAAACTCCATCAGGTGCCAAGCTGCAAAAGGATCCATGTGTCCTTTTCTTTAAATCAACATCCTTTTTCCACTGACAAAATTTTGATGACGCCCACTGGCAAATTTGCTTGTCCACTGACAAAATATTGAGAACACCCACTAGCGAATTTGTTGATGTTGAAACTGCTCACTGTTGTTTGTTGAAAACTACTCACTGGCTGCTTTGAGGAAGATGATGACTTCCCACTGGCTACTTGATGTTACTACTTCTTGTTGATTTTGTCAAAAATTTTAGTATGACAACCTTCAATTCCATTATTATCATTTTCCCCCATTTGTCAGCTGAAAGGAGAGACAATCAACATTTGATTTTGGAACTCCCCCCCTTGAGGTGTAGGAGATTTCACCATCTTCATTTTACTGTATAATTTGTCTTCATGTGAAACTAAATCCTTCGGTAACACATAGACAACTATTTGACTGTAGATGACCACTTCCAAGGATCAATCCATGGGTAATTGATCTTCACTCTAGGTGGTTGATTTCTCTTGCAGCATCTTTCAAATGAATGTTTTTTCTTGCCACAATGGTGACAAGGATGGAGGTCAAGGGATTTACTCTCCATTTGGCCATTTCGTTTACAATGGTTACACTTAACCATATTCTGATCATTGTCGAGAAAACCAACACTTACAAACTGAACTGGCCTTGAGAAATTTGGAACAAACAAAGTGTTTTATTTGTTGTATCCTAGGCCATGACAGTCTTTGTTGAAGGATATTTCTTCCCAAGGTCTAATCACTTTATTGGAAAGACTATCCAGTTGTTGTTCTTCATACTTGTTGCTTCTTCTAACATTCTATCCTTGATTTATTAAACCTTCTATGTCACATTGGGCTTCAATCACTAACAGTTCCTCAGTGTGACATGTTGCATCAAATTGATCAATTTGATCTTTGGTACTACTTTTTGTATCATTAAGTAGTAAAACTGGTTGGTTGAGATCACTCATGTCACAACTTATATCAACCTGATTGATTAGTTCATCTGTGCACAGATTATATCAACTTGCTTGATTAGATCATCTGTGTTGTAACCTTCATTAATATGTTGAATAAGATCACTTGTATCACAACTTTCATTTGTTGTTGTGATGAGGTCTTCTATGTCACAACTTGCATCTATCTTCTCTACACATTGTGCATCAAGTAAATCTTTCTTTTCACTCAACTTAATTTGAAGTGCATGAATGAGTTTTTCTTTCACTTTGAGCTCAATTTGGAAGTCTTTCGTTGCTTCTAATGTACTGGTCATTTCTTTGAATAAGGTTTGACTTTTCTTCAACTTCCATTCCAGTATTTCAATTTTTTTCTGTAACTCATGATTACAATCTTGCAAATCTTTAATCTCCAGTTCTGCACTTTGAAGACGTTTTCCTCCTTTACCCATTATGAGTTTTAACATGCTCGCTTGTACTCGCTCACTTGCTTGCTTGATTTTGCTTGATGGTTGCTTATAACACTTGCGGGATTTGAAGATCCCGCTCACTTGAATTCTTGAACTTGTGTGCCTAATTTAGTTTATAAATGGAATGGTTGAACTCACGCTCGCTTGAACTTTCTGAATGCTTCAATCGGCTTAACGCTTACTTGAAATTTCTGTTAACAAATGAACACTCGCTCGTTTGAATTTTGTACTAGGATGAGGGTGTCGGATACCACCAAAAATGCACCTAATGTTTACAATGACAAGTTCAAATGATATCGACTCACTTAATTGACTCATTTGAGGAGAATTGACTTACTTTACCTCCTATAAATTCACAAGTTGGGTGTCGGTTTTGACCGAAAATGCACCTTTACAATTCAACTCAATTTCATTTGAATTTGTTTACAAGTTAACTTACAAATTATGATTTTTCAAGTTACACAATGACCAATTATCGTTGAATGTTGATGTAGCCTTTTGAAATGCATGAGTTTGTAGTTGCATTAACTTGATTTCCTTGCATGAATTTGCTTGTTCATGTAGAATGTTGATGTTGCCAACTTTGATTATGTGTTGTAGTTACGCAAATGCATGTGATTGTTTGTGCTTGATTGAATGATCATTGCAGCTTCTTAATTTCAGGTGCTTTGATTAATGTGCTTGTTTCTTTCACTTGCTTTAGACTCCTTGTGTGTGTTAGCTAAGATAATTGTAGTGTCAAAACTAGACACAAAACATGCATTTTCAATCACTACACAAGGTGTACCTAAGATTCCCTTATTCAATTTCAGGCGGATCTAGGACACATCAACACCACAAAAAATATGTTTTTATTAAATATTGAAGTACATCAACCTTTTATCTTTGAAACTTCTCAAAATTCCAAAACTCCTTGAAAATTTTCAAAACTGCTTGGAAGCAAATTATCTTCAAAATTGACTCACCCACTTTCTTCAACAAAATATTAAAATGACCTCCTTAACAAATACACCTTATCACTCCATTACAAGGAAATAAGCCCTTACTTTATAAAAATCCCACTTGTCACTCCACACTAAAAAAAATGCACACTTATCTCTCCACTTTTAAAAATTGCACCTTCCTTTTACTTTAGAAACATAAACTAAATATGGGTCTCAAACCTTCCTTTCACTTTAGACACATTTATTACAATGCTATACACTTTCTCACTCTATTTATAAACTTAAACAAAAAAAAAAATCTTTTAAATTCCCATTTAAAAGAATTTTAATGAGTCGCTTTAATAAAGTGAGTTAAAAAGTGAATTCAGGTTTATGGAGTTATTTGAAAAAATAACATGCATTCACAAAATTTGATCGAAAGCTACTATGGCACATGAAATTCTTCATTGAAAGCGCCGTCTCCTTGACTATTTACTAGAAATTCTTCGAAAGGATTAGGCACGTCCTCCATTACAACTAATGTCGTCTTCATCATTTTCTGCGATTTTTAAATTCTTGCATATCAATGTAGATGTATCCCTTGGAATTCGCTTCTTGCATATCGCTACAAGGTCTGTGTGCTACAAGCATCTTCAAACTTGACCGGTGTACCTCAGATCTGCAAGAATAGGTCCAAGTATCCGCTTGTTGAATTGGATGCTGGAAGGTCAGGATAATTCCCATGTTAAGAAACACAACCGCGAAATTCACATGCCATTTCCTATGCAATCATTAAATTGTTCGCTTGATTTCCTCTAGCGTTTTTTCACTAGTAATTGCACACAACTCCAAGCTCCACACACAATGTTTCCATGCAAAATCATATTGAACTGGCCACACCATGCTACAATATCCTCACTCACATGCTGCTTTGTTCATACACAGAGTTGCATACACCTTCGTGCTCTAGCATTCCTCCCACACGCAAAAGGAATTCACACAATAGGTTGCATGCTTTGTAGATCCTTTTAGCTCTAATACCACATGTAGAATATTAAACAAAATTAACAGACATGAAAAAATACTAGAGAAATAGAAATGGCAGAAAAGGCCTCAACCTTACTGTATTCCTCTCATAATGCAATGTACAAATAATGATAATAGTACAAATAAATACATGAGGAAGTTTGTCTCAAGATAGTATGTCTATCTTGGACACTATGGTTGAGCAAATATCTCAACCAAACACTAATCTAGGAGCCTAACTAGTTGGAGAGAATATCTCAACCAACTAGGCCTAAACTAACTCCTAACCATGAGGAACAAACTCAATCTAGAAATGTAGGATTAAATCCAACTTTCTTGATTTTAATTAAATTAATTGTTTTGGACTTATAATTGTTTTCATCACATGGGAGTGAGGCTAACAATTAAATCCTGAAGTGTTGAATTGAAAGGTCCCAAATCATGCCTGCGTATTTCAATTTGTCAACAATTATTATTTGGTATGTCTAAAGGAAGTCATAGAACCCCTAAAAGAATTATATTGTCCTGTTAAGTGGCTAAAGGTTCTTATCCTTTTGGAAACAATGCATAACTGTTTGTAATTATTCCTCTAATATTGGATCTATCAGTGCCTTATTACCCACCTCACCTACAAAACTGGGAAAATATGAAGTCATATTTAACTCTCTCTGAAATTTATTCTATCATCTTCTTTATAAATTTCCTCAAAATGGCCTGTTGATGAGAAAATTTCTCCTCGAGATGAGACAACTTCTCATGAGGAAAATTTTGTTGATAAACAACATATTGAGGCAATTGTTAATTATAATTATGAGATGTTCTAAGAGAAAAAAGCTCTGCTATTTAGTAAAGGCTATGCACGAATGTTAGTGATTTGGTACGAGGAAAGACATGGGCAGTGAGGGAATTGTGGAGATTCCCTACAACTCTTTTCTCAAATGTGACATGTGAGGATGTATGCTTATTAAACAACTATATTTGAGAACAAGCACCACTTTGAAGGCAATATTATCTTGGATATAGGTGCAGGAAGTGGTAATTTGGTAATCTAGTATGCATAAGCTAGTGCAAGGAAAGTTTATGTTGTTGAAGCAACCAAAATGTTAGAACATGTATGTCCACATGTAATAAACAATGGTGCTAGCCACATTGTTGATGGAAATGAAAGATCTATGGAGGATGTCATGTTTCTTGAAAAGTTGATGTCAATTGCAAAGAAAAATAAATCCTAACTCGAATCCTCCATGTTAATGATGACTCTTACCAATAACATCATATGTTGTTAGACATCTTTTGTAACATCAAGTACATTTGAAGGCATAATATACAGAAAGAAAGAAGAAATGCATTTGTAAAAGCCAAAATAGTTCATGAAAGACAAGATTCCAAACCAGAAATCTTCATTCCCATAAACATATTCATTCCCATGGACAACAAGTTTCTTCATGATCTAAGCACACTTTAGAAGAAAATGAGAAAAAGAAAATCATATATATCGTATTGCTAGACATTGTCAAAATTTATAAGAAAAATATCATCGCTATCAAAACTATCAATTTTGAATACACTAAACTAGAAGAAAATAGTTTGAGGGATCTAGACTAAACTCAAAATTTAAGATGGAGAGAGTGTGTGATTCTTCTTAGCAAGATAAATATTTGTGAGGTGTTTTCAATTTTATTCTTCTTCCAATATTCACTTATTATTATTAGAGTGTATCTTCTTTAGTTCATAAAATAGCTATCAAAACAAAGAAACAAGAACACAATATGTTGGCATTATGCCAGGGCCAAAACCTCTCCCTCTTGGAGAGGAAAACCAACAAAAAATTCTTCTTATTGAGATTCCAATTGACAAATACCAAGAACATGGCCCTTGACCTACTAGGCCACTCCAAGACCAATACACCAATCCTATTCCTTTTCACTGATGATATCATCATCATCATTACTATACCATGAATGCTCCTTTATCTAGATCACTGATGCACCATGACTGCTCCTTCATTTAAACCTTCATCATTATTGTGCCAATGCTACACCTTCATTAAGAACTTGATGTGCCATTGCTTTTCCTTCACTGAGAATATTATAACATCAATGAGATCTCCACTTAGAGGTATATATATAGCTATACCAGAACCTTCATCTTTGTTAGGATCATGAATGTTATCATGCTCACAGAAATGTTGAGGACATGTTGTGTCTAGGATATATATAATACACTGAGATCCTTTCTCTATCAGTAATGCCGAGATTATGATTGTATATTTTTCTGTACAATGATTTTCACTGAGATTTTAGCCATGTTCTCCTTGCACTGAGGTCAACTACAACTATACCGAGATTGTATTACAATGACCCTGTAACTAGGCCAAGATTGCAGTGAGATCACTGTACTTATCACTGAGATTTTGTACCTTCTTGTAACCATATGATATTGTAGACCTATCTAATATTCTTGACTGTAATCATTACCGAGATTGTACCTTCTTGCACCTCCGAAGTTACAGAGGAATCTAAAATTATGTCTTGTCTTTTTTTGTGCAAACCCTGACTGGGTATATATGGTCGTTTTCCCCTGTATTTGAGCCAACAAGTCCACCAAAGAGATGTGTCTCCATATGTGAGTTGACTTCGTGATAATATTCATTTTGAGGCCGACTTAATTGTTATCTTCAACGTTTTTCTTGTAGTCTTCTTCACTAGAGGACGGTGCTTGTCTTGGAGGGCTACTTGACACTAGGTTGACCCATATACATGCTCAAGAAGAGATATTTAACATGACTTTGATCCTTTGACTTTCCTAGACATATGAATGAGCAAGAAACTCATTCGAATAATATACAAAAATAATATTTCTTTTTCTTGTCAAGTATAAAGATCAAAATTATATTTACAAATATGGAACCTAGTTACACTTTTGTTCAACACCAAGCTCCCCAAGATGAAAAAATTACTTTTTATTAATGAGAATTACAAAGAAATAGAATCCTTTTGACAGACTGAAAGGCTCTCCTTCTCCCAATGAGCTTTACAATAAGAGGGATCTTTACAAAGGTCTCCTCAAGAATCAAATAGGTCCACCTATGATTACAGTTTGAAAAACACTTCAAAAGAGTAGATCAGATCCTCCTTAGCTCACACTCTCCAAATAGAGATGATTTGACAACTAAGCTTGCTCACTGTTTAGGAGACAAGAGCCTTTGAAAATATGAATCCCAACTCAAGAATGAGTAATGAATCTCTGCAAGAGTGATGGCTTGAAACCAGTGAAGACCTTCCTACAACAACCAAAGATTAGTAGCTAAATAAATTCACATTGGATAATCTAGATTCCCTCAAAGAAAATTGTGTTTAGGTCAACAGGTATATTGTATTCTCTTTAATATAGCTCAGAATTTCTCCAAGGATGTGACCTCAACTGCTTTTTATCTTTCAACAAAGTGATGACATTAATAGCAGAGATCATTCTAGTGCAACTTTCTTTTGTTAAATATGTTGAATATCAGCCTTACAAGATGCTTAAAATGTCAATGATTATTATTCCTACAAAACAGATATTAGATCTTTGCAAAATATCTTTATATCAATGATCTAGAGACTCTCACAGCCAAGGATGAAACAAGCTAGAGACACCCATGAGAGAACCTGCTACCAACTCTAGAGATGAACTCAGACTTGAGTTAAATTTTAATTAAATGTTAAGTTTTCAAGGCTTGAAATACTTTAGAATAGTTTTGCAAATAATCAAGTGACCTTAGACCTTAGAGGCCCCTCGCAATAGGTAAAATAATGGGTCTTTAGGCTCACAACGAGGATAAAAAATAATGTAGTTTCCTCTAAGAAATTACAATGTAAACCCAACTTCAAAACCTGGCAATTGTCGGCCTTAAAATTACGATAGAAAGCCTTCTAAAATTTTGGTCAATTTTTGCCAATAAAACAGGGTTGGTATATCAAATCCAATGCCAAAATCATATGTATAAATCCTAAAAAATATTGTTGAAACACACCTGCAATGATCAAAGTTGGAAAGTAATGAAATATGGAAATGAAATGATGTCCTATAGGCTGAAAAAGGTCTCAAAAAATATTCAAAGTGACAAGGCTGATGTTCAAACCCGTATGGATGTTAAAACAAATCCTCTGAGGGAAGTGACTATGACATAAAAACCTTAAGACTATCAAAACTATCAATTTTGAATACATTAAACTCCTAACACATCATACTCAAAATATAGGATAGAAAGTACAAAGTTGAACTCTCAAATGTGCAACCTACCATTCATTAAATCTAGAAAACCAATACACTACTAAAGCTCAAAAATACCTTGCTATTCACTAGCACATTATTCAATCTCACACTCACAAAAATTTGCAAAAATAATCACCTCCACTCCACCTTCTTTACAGATAAGGAAGGCTAGAGGAGGAGACAAAAGTAGCCCATCCCTATGGGCTCAAAGAGTAAAACCCCAACCTAATTCTATCTAGGGTAGTGTGCCCTCCTTTAACTAGAAGTTTCTCTAGCTCATATGCTTGAGCTAACTTTTAAAAAAATCTCATTGAAAGGCCTATTTCTAAAGCTGTAAATCAAATTCCAAAAGAAGAAAAGCATCTCTTATAAAATTGGAATGCTAAGTCTGGCACAATAATTATAAAACTAGAAGTGGATGAGATTAATGCATGCAGGCCGGAGGCATGCATGTGCCCTCCCAATATTCCTCCTACATATCTACAACGCATTATGCCAGACAACTTAGTGAATTGCACCCTCATTCTCCTCATTTACACCCTCATCATGATTATACAACAACATTGCATAGGAATCCATGTACTACAACACGAAATTTGTGCACTTATAAAAAGGATTTTGACCGCTTATGAACAATCCAATCTTAGAAGGAAACTGCCTAGATTGGTGGCCCATGACACTTTCAAAATTTGGGCCAGTATTTCAACTAGTCGAACCCCACAAAGTGTGCTTCCTGGCGTATTTCTAACCTAGGATATAGGCATGTTCTTCTAGTGAAATTTCAGGTTCAAAGAATTATTTCTAATCTAGGGGAATATTCTTCTACTGAAATTTCAAGCTCAATGTATTTCTAAGTCAGACATGATCTTTCCTTCTTTAAAAAATCTACGCACCTATGGTAGATAAAGGGAGAGTCAAAAGACTCATCTCCCATATTAGGAAAGGTTAAGAAAAATACTGTAGACGATACACCCTCACTTCTCCTAAAACCTTAAGTTTTACTTCCTCTTCACATCGAACTAATATGGTCCTAAAAAGGTCTTCACTGCTTGAGCTACTGCTGCAAAGGGGTCAACCCGGTAACATCGGGTTAGGATCTTCAAATACATCTGAAATAAACAAACAGACCCCTAGTAAGATGAAGTTAATACCTTACCACCTGCTTGAAAGGATCAACTAAACTCAATAAGACTGGCACAACCAAGCCTTAACTAACTCAAAGGTTAACACTCCATTAGAAAGGGTAATCATGACCTTATTGGATTGACTTCCCTGAGAATATTTCAGGGGTTAATATTCACCATTTGGCTAGCTTTTACAAATTCATCCCAAAAAATTTTCCAATTCAAAACAAATATTGGCCCAAATGTCTATAGTATCAAATTATTTTGCCAACATTTTTCTATAAAATAGATAGAATCTTTAAAATATTAATGAAAATCATAAAATCCTCGCCGAATATCAATACTTCGCACTTTTAGAAACATAAAGATAAGCTAAACTTTATACACTTACGAGAAAATTATGATTCATTAAGAACTTGGCATGTGGTGATAGGAGACAGAGAAGCAAGTCTTTGTGATTGTTTCCTTTGTGAGAATGAAACGATGATGGTGTCACAGGCGATGGGAATTCAAAGCTCAGGGTACCAGAGCCAAGGGAAGATCCAAAATTTGCCCAATATTTTGGTACCATTCCTAATGGAATTTTTATACCTGCCGACTTAGAGATTTTCTAATACCATAAAAATCAAAATTTAGAGAATGGCAGGGACATTTTTCACTTTGAAAATCATAATAGCTAAAGCAGAAAAAATTTCAGACCATCAAAACTATCAATTTTGAATACACTAAACTCCTAACACATCATACTAAAAATATAAGACCAACCTGCAACCTACCTTTCATTAAATCTGGATAACCAGTACACTAATAAGCTCAAAAAATACCCCGCTAGTCACTAGCACATAATTCAATCTCACACTCACAAAATTTGCAAAAATATTCACCTCCACCCAACCTTCTTTATATATGAGGAAGGCTAGATAAGGAGACAAAAATAGCCCATTCCTTTTGGCACCAAAATTAAAACCCCAACCTAATTCTATCTAGGGAAGTGTGCCCTCCTTTAACTGGAAGTTTCTCTAGCTCATGTGCTTGAGCTAACTTTCAAAAAAAAATCTCATTGAAAAACATATTTCTAAATCTAGAAGTAAAACTCCAAAAGAAGAAAACCATTTATTATAAAATTGGAATGCTAAATCTGGCACAATAATTATAAAACTAGAAGTGGATGAGACTGATGCATGCATGCTGGAGGCATGCATGTGCCCTCTCAATCTTTCTCCTACATAACTGCAGTGCAGTATGCCATACAACTTAGTGAATTGCACCATCATTCTCCTCAGATACACCCTCATCATGTCTATACAACAACCCTGCATAGGAATCCATACTACAACATGGAATTTGTGCACTTATAAAAAGGATTTTGACCACTTATGAATAATGAACCAATATTAGAAGGAAACTGCCTAGATTGCTGAGCCATGACACTTTCAAAACTTGGGCTAGTATTTCAACTAGTTGAACCCCAAGAAGTGTGCTTCCTGGGGTATTTCTAACCTAGGATATGGGCATGTTCTTCTACTTAAATTTCAGGCTCAAAGTATTTCTAAGTTAGCCATGATCTTTCCTTCTTTCAAAAATCTACGCATCTATGGTAGATAAAGGGAGAGTCAAAAGACTCATCTCCCAAATCAGGAAAGGTCGAGAAAGTGACTCTAGAAGATACACCCTCACTTCTCCTAAAACCTTGAGTTTTACTTCCTCTTCATATTGAACTAATAAGGTCCTAAAAATGTATTCACTGCTTGAGATACTGCGGCAAAGGATTCAACCCAGTAACATCGGGTTAGGATCTTCAAAGCCATCTGAAATAAACAACCAAACCCCTAGTAAGACGGAGTTAAGACCTTACCACCTGCTTGAAAGGACCAACTCAACTCAATAACACTGACATAACCAGGGCCTTAACTGACTTAAAGATTGACCCTCCATTAGAAAGGGTTAATCATGACCTTATTGGATTGACTTCCTTGAGAAAATTTCAGGGGTTAATATTCACCATTTGGCTAGCTTTTACAAATTCATCCCAAAAAATTAGCCAATTCAAAACAAATATTGGCCCAAATGTCTATAGTATCAAATTATTTTGCCTACACTTTTCTATAAAAAATACAGAATCTTTAAAATATTAATGAAAATTACAAAATCCTTGCAGAATATCAATACTTCACACTTTGAGAAACAGAAAGATAAGCTAAACTTTTACAATTTCAAGCAAATTATGATTCATTAAAAAAAATTCCCTCCTGCGCAAGGCCTTACCAAAGCTATGATCATGCAATCTGGTTTTGATTCCTTAGTCTGCCAAGATTTCAACATATTTCGTCCTGAAGTAGGAATGGGGAAATAGGACCAGCATTATCCATACCCAATGGAAGCTAAACTACTCCCTAATTAATTTGAAAAACTCTAGTTTCTGACAACAAGGAATGGTTATCGATTCAATGCAGATCGAACTTGAATTGTTGTCCCCAGGAACAAAACCTTGAAGTATTCTCAACCTTGATTGTGAAGTTGGGCTATTATTTTGATGTGACTGGTGAGGAGGCTCACCCATTACAGGTCGATGTTCTAATGGATCTTGACGACTTTGCAGCAAAGATGATGTCTCAGTGGAAGTATCTCTGGTATTTCAAGACAAAATACCTGATTACAGAAGAGAAGATGGATGGTTCTATTTAGACGCCTACATTAAGAAAAATATCATTATCATAAATCCTTTATCTTTATATGTTAAGGAAAACACTAAAAAAGAAACAATCAAAAAAGAAAATGGGTAATAATTTGTCATCAAACTAATTAGATAAAAAAAGAGAGCACGGAGAAAGGAAGCATACCCTTCTAGGAGTTTGTCTCTCCTTCTCACTCATAACAGGTCTATCCACATGAGAAAACAATTCATGCATATGCCAATCATTGTTAGGAGTCTCTCTCTCTAAGCTTGACCACTTCTTTGGGTCACCAGGAAAAAAATCATCTTTCCTTGAGTTATCACTTCCTCTTCCATGATTTTCCAATCTTGGGCTCATATCTTCCCACAAGTATTCTTCTTCCTCATAATTTCGCCAGCTTCTAGACACCATTCTATTTCCTATTATATCAATTTCCTGAGGTGGTTGTATAAGTGAAAGTAGTCCACATAGAGATCTCTCACCACTGCAATTTCCATAAATGTCAAGGTCAAAGCACGAATTGTTAAAATAAATATCAAGCTTCACAATAGAGCACTTCATCATAAGAAATAGAGTAAGAAAAAAAACATTCAAATAATGCAGGAATGAAATTAGAATTCTTTCCTTAATTAATGTTAAATGGCATTGAAAACCAATATTTTTTCTTGATGCAAGTTATATTAAATAAATTTCAGATAACAAAAATTGCAAGTGGCATCCAATAACAAGCCTTCTTAAGCATGACGTAAATGATCCCTATGTTACACCAAGTTTTGATGATGGGGAGTTGGGTTGACAACTTTTGGACACATCTAGTAGTTACCCCCAGTTTCCAAGGGCGAAGAGGGCTCTCTCTCTCTCTCTCTCTCTCTCTCTCTCTCTCTCTCTCTCTCTCTCTCTCTCTCTCTCTATTTTACTAATTGTCAATTGAGTCTAGCCCAAGTTGTTGCGATGGAAAATTATCCTTCCCCCCACTTTTTATTCCCGTAAGTGACCTGTTGAGTTCATAATATGTATTGTTGTAACAACTTTGAGCCTTGTTGTTGACCTGGCTTTGGTTTCTAAGAAACATAGGGATTACCCTGCTGACCATGTTGGGAATGAGGGTAAGTGTCCCCAGGTTTTGCCTAGGATATATTACCTAGAATAGATATGTATATGCATATGTATATGTATATGTATATGTATGTATGTATGTATGTATATCCTTGAAATGAGGGTAAGTGCCTCAAGGTTTTACCTAGGATGTATTACCTGGAAAATAAATAAATAAAAATTACACACACGAGGAATTAAAGATGTAAAATTCTACATAAAAATGTTAAATACTGAAATTAGATCAAAGAAAATTTGTTGATATTCACAAGAGATAGAAAAATAATATATCAAAACCAACACAAAATCAAAATTCCATAATAAAGAGGAACATACACTAGCACTTGGGCAGCACAACTCTTGAAGAGAAATTGCCAAGATGGATGCATCCTTAAAGAGAGAGTGAGCCCAAGAACAACAAAGATAGGCAGAAATAAACACAAGTACAAGAGAGTGAAACACTTGACAGGTACCATCAGGTAAAATACTTTATTAAGAATGAAAGGTAATGACATAAGGATTAATCTCAAATGAGAGTTGTGTATTTACAATTTCATGTTGCCCCAAAACACATGATTTACTACCACTTAGACTGCCTAGAAAATTTCTTGTTCATATAATGCATGTACATATATGTTAATGAGTAGATGATATACCTTCCTCCCCACGTGAATTAGAAATTTAACTAAAAACACATGCATGGCTCTAGAAAAATGAGTTGTCATGCAACATCATCTCGCAACATCTTGCATAAGACATCCTCAATATAGCGTTTTCATTGCTTGTTAAGTTTCATGATTACTTCACCAAATGTTACTGATTAGTTATGGGTTGTTCCTCTTTCCAAACAAGGTAACCACATCCCGCTATTTATAGTTGAATGTTGTGTTTGGGTACATGTATATCCCTACATATATCCTACCCTGCACCTCCTAAGTACTAAAACAACAACTCCACACCTAACTAAGCATTTATTTTTATTTCATTAAATGCATGATCCACCCTTTGCTAGAAATATCACACCATGCATAGGTTAATTCACTGGAGATAAGACAAAACTATTCTAGGCACTGCAACCAACCTGTTAGACATCTACAATAGGAACATCATTGTACTCAATCAAAGAATAATACCTATGGCAGCTTCCACCAGTATATATAAATATGTATTATTCTAAGTATGCATAGGTCAGCCCCACATAATGAACAAAGAAGTTGGCTGCAGAATAATGACAAAAAGGTCAGCTCCAAAATAATAACAAACAGGTCTAGCCCATCACACCATGGAAATTCAGGACCACCTTTTGATAAAGATACTTCAAGGTTTTCTTCGGTTGACATAAATTTGACAAAGTAAATATTTTCGTTTATGAGCCTTCAACCATCTTTCATTTGGGCAATTTTCGTCATTAAATCTAGACTGCACATTTCTTTGTTTTTAGCCTTGTAAAAGTCTCTGTTGTAGGTAGTCTTCATAACTAAGTTTTACCACAGTAGAGATGCAATCCATTTTCAATCTCTTATTTTCAATAGGTATTTTTGAATAATCAAGAGCGCGTACTTCATTCAGTGCCTTAACAAGCATTTCAATTAGACATTTGATTGCCATGTGTGCTAGAAAGGTTCTTTTGTTTGAATTTTCTATAGTTGGTTGTGTGCCTACATCTATCAAACACATCTCTGAATATGCCTACAAAAACAATAATGCTTTTGGTTAAAATCAAGTAAAATGTTTCAAGCCGTAAATTTGAAATTGGTTGAACATAAACATCAAGGGGAATATTTTCCCACCCGGATTAGAACTCTTCCCATAGGCGTGGTATCAAAAAAGGCCGTGGGCGCCCTGAACAGTGAATATTGAATTGATCATTCCAAGGAAAAGGGCCTTTGAAGCTCGCAAGCTAAAAAACACAACAAACGGAGCCCTTGCATAGACAAAATCTCCACTACATAATGAAACATTTGCATATGTTCCTGTCAAAAATAGCACCATCAATATTTGGATTTAGGATTACTGATGCAAGCCAATAGTTTGATGATATTTGGACAATAGTAAAAGTTCATTTTGATAGTACAATGTAGAGGAAGAGTAATGTCCTTCCTGCTACATGAATGCAATCACAATATGGCTATCATATTACACATCCCATTTCCTTCTCTTCTTCTGCAATTAACTGTCTCATGTTTCAAGAAATATCTTCTACACTTTCTTCTCTAATTAGTGCATTTGCACTTTGCATCCTCAGAAAATCTAATGGGCTCATATGAGTTTGTTGAGATCAAAATGAAGCAGGATAATTTGTTAGGTAATCAGAAAATTGGTTAAGAAATATGGATATTCAATCTAAGGGAAAGGACTCTTAGAATCAGAAACTAACTACCAAACAGACAAAGAGGACTAGAAAAGGAAGCTCCATATTGCTATGGGTGATATTATGACAGTTATATTCAAAGGTGAGGTGGAACCAACAATAAATGAGTACATTCATATAATTCAAGTAAAAAAATGTAAATATCTTCAATGCTCAGATCCGTGTGTCCTGAAGGTATAAAGATCACTTTCAAGACACGACGTTGGGTAGAGTGATCCTTTGAAGTTTGAAACTCTAACCCATAGGGCTCCAGATTGAAAAAATATTATAAGGGGGACATGATAAGGTACAAGAGAAAATAGGCAGCAATAATATTATAAATCACCGCTTCAGATAGCAAAGGACCACACTATCTGCAACTCTTTATGATAACATTAGCATATATATCCTTAAGGCAAGTTTGGGTGCCAAGTTTGAGTTCCAGATGGATTCCTAGGATCTTACTGAACCTCACTTGAAAAAAGAACATTTTGCACCAACCATTTCACTTTGAAGGAAATCATGGAAAATTCATTCCCCCATTGCAACAACAACACAAGTCTTAGATTTGGTTTATCTCTCATGTTGAAGGCTCGCTGCAAATGCCCATCTAATCACATCACCCAAACTCCTTTAGATTAGAAAAGAATACTGGAAAGCCATTTTAAAACAACCATGAAAGGACAAAGAATTAGATTATCTAGACATCCTTTCATTGTCTTTGCCTACATGGTTTAGCAAAACACTAATTATTGAAATGGTGCACCTGAGGCCTCCCAAGGCCATAACAAGAACCCTCCAAGTCCTCAACATAATAGCTCCAACATTAAGTCATACATTGAGATGTCCCAACAGCTCCAGCTCTATGTCAAAAGCTGAGATGTCCCAACTGGAAAAAAATAAGAAACCATTCCATGAGATCCATAGACAATTGATGATTCAATGAGGTAAGTTCTATGCCACCTGAACAACATTAGACAAATATCATCTCAAAGTCAAGATAAAACTATCACCAAATGGAGTTCCATCTAGACTACCCTAGGACAAATGAAGCATGACCACAATCCCTTAATAAATGGCATTAAGTGGTCAGGACAGATGGCATTGAGCAGGTTCAAGTTTGGGCATGCATTACATAGATTGATAATGATAATTTGTACCAAAGTCAAGGTAGTAGTGCTCAAATAGATCAGGGGGAGATAAACATATATAGGAGGCCAACGTAGATATTTTTAGAGGATGATAAGGTCATTGGAACTGTATTCCATATATAGGAACTAGCAGAGGCAATGTTTAACATATACGTGTAAGCAGTTGACATATACTGTCAAATAAAAATAATGATTTGTAAGGTCCTAGTTGAAATGATCAAACTGCAGCAAGATATTTTGATGTCTATAGATTCCATACAGCTACAAGTGTAGAATTTGGACAACAAGGTCACTCAACTCAAAAAATAAGTAGCTAATCGAGTCTCAAAAAATCTCGAGAAGAGGATAAACCAATGAATGCTAGTGATGTCACAATATATGATTAGGCATGCACATTGTTTTCTTTTTTTGATATACTTCTATTTCATAGTATAAATGATATCTAAACTAGTATAGTTATGATGGATAGAACAAACTCTGGTTATGAGAACAATTTGGAAGCTGTTTATTTTAGTTTAGCATCTAAATTAAATAAATCAAAGTTCAACTATAACAAAATTTCGAAGCTATCTTCTCTTGGACCAAAAGACTTGTTTAGTTTCCCTAGTACAAGAGTAGTAGACACACATGTATTTTTTTATCACCATTGGATTAATATACAATATCAAAAAGGAACTTGCACCCTTAACAAATACAATAAATAAAAAATAGTCAAGATAAAATTCTATAAAATATACTCTTATATTGTGGATCAAGGGACCACGATAGAAGAATAGAAGGCAGAGAAATAAAACCATCTCAAGAATTAAGAAAATATGGCAAACTTGTCCACTTTTTTGCACATTTTGGTATGGATCATAGGCTCTCAAGTTCTAAGTGCATATTCTTCAGCTTCCCATCATACCAGAAACCACATAGAGGATCACGACATTTTTTAGGGTACTACCTTCAGACAAGGGCACAACAAGAACGATTGATACCATTTCATATCCAAATTCACCCCACCACATGAGATCTCAACAGAAAAATTGTCTCAAACCAGTCCTTGGGAGACGGACTAGGTTCTCCAGACCTCAGTAATGCGTGAAGTTCCCCAGAGAATAATTTAGTGGACAGTATGCACCTCCCACTGGCCCTTCATCGGGTCAACAAACTTTGTGGAGCTTTTTTCAATGTTCTTCAGTCAACCTTGGATGTTAGGAGAGATGGGTCTGATCCTCAGACCCATTAGCCTCTAGATCTTCTCTGTCAAGGCATTCCATACATTGTATCTTTTATGTTCCTGCATTGTACATTTTAAATTCATGCATTGTATTTTTTATAGGAGACTGTTTGGTTCTCCCACATTATATGGACATCATTGTACTCAACAGTCCCTTTGACCTACTTTGTGGTCATTAGTTGGACATAAATATAATTATCTTATCTTATCTTATTTGTCTGCAGTATCCCATTTTAGTAGTGTTCCACATTATCTTGTAAGTATCTAGCAATTGAAAATTAAGCACTTCAGTATTTTGGAAGGTTGTAAGGAGTGGACTAAGCCCTTCCTATTGCATTTTGCCTTCGAATACTCATCGATAGTACTATATATGCTTTCCTAAAAGTTGACTCCAAAATTCTAACTGTCATGCTCTAATTGGGAAATGGATCCATTTAGCTCTAACCAAACAATTTTTTATCGAATTGATTAGTTTCTAACTTGCTATATATGTACCCCGAATGGATATTTATAGATATTTTCTAGTGGTGTTATGTATAATACTATAATGTTATTTACTTGAATGGATGGTTCTTTAATTGTTGACTAAAATGTTAATATAATCCACGTTACAAAATATGTTGAAAGCATAGGTTGTAAGGTCAATAATTTGGTTTTGTTTCCAATAAAAAATCAAATTAGATAAGTGACTTGGACATGTATAAGAGATATAATGGATCATGAGAACACAACTAGGATTTTCTGCAAGTAAAATTCATGAGTTGTGAACACAATTGTCTTTGAATCATTTGGAAACAATTACTGCACAACCATTCCAAACTGTTGTTCCTAATTCAAATTACAACTCAACTTCCCTGTTAATTCTCATACACATCCCTCCATTTTATTAAATTTGAATATATAATACACAAATTTTTAATTCTACGAACCAAACTATAGAGCTACAAATCTGAAAACCATCTATACAGTTCTCAAAACAGTAGATTGTATAAACTCAAAATTCTGATTTATATATTCAAAGGTATAGAAACGACATAATACGAAAAATTAGAACATAGTAGAGAACTAAATCTATAAAATATTGTTCTGGGAATAATGGACAACAAACAAAATGTGCAGGAACTCAATCACATAATTTTCCATTACTTGCAAAAAAGAATTATAAAGCAATTTTTCATAACCCTCACTATTTCACTACTCTAATGAAACACCCTGTCATTCTTTTATAGATAAATAAGGCTCTAGTTTACAAGGAAATTCCATCATTGTTGTGGTGCGTCTTCTCTACAAGATGCAAAAACACTAACTCTAGATACCTGGAAAGAGTGCACCCAACTTGCAGGAGAAGATTACCCATAATAGAGTGCTTCGTTACCTAGGAAAGTGTGCCCTAATCTAAATCTAACTACATTCTCTTCCATGAACTTTTCCTAGAGATGAAAACAATGCCCAAAAGACTGAAAAAGAACTGAAACGACACTTCTAAAAATGGAATTCCAGTGCCTAACTAAACTCAGAGACATTCTAAAGATGACTATGTCAAAGTTTGCAACAACACCTCACTCAAGATAGAATGGATCTGAGCATGCATGTATGCATCAGCCATAAGATTCCTACAAAAGTAATATGCCTACTCTAGTGTGCATAATTAATTCACTTCAACCATCCATAGAAAACACTACAACACAGTAACCAAGTGAACATAACCTATTGGATATGATGCATTGGATCCTAAAGTAGAATGCCTTCTGATCTATAGGCAAACTAACACGTTGCTAAAGTCAAGGACCCTTCAAAGCTCAACCACCCTTACTTTATTTGCCTCCTTACTTGCCTTCGGAAATGCAATAGATAAAAAATTTCATCCGGGTTCTTCTATAGTTGATGACCAGTTTCAAACCCTATTAGGCTTGCTACTGCATGTTACCGTGGACCCATGATAATGTGGAGAAAGTGGAATGGGCAGGTGCAAGTCCTATGTGAGCCACAACTACTTATTAGCCCAAACAGTTCTCTGAATTTGATAGTGTGCTATCAATAGTGTTCTCCCTATTTATGGATGTGAAAGAAAATAAAATATGAGTCCAGCCACCTATTCCTACTCATTAATACAGAGATATACACTTATTGGCCCAAAATTTATGTTGATTTCTTTTCTTTGTCCATGGTCTTGTTTGTCAATTTGATTCAACTTTGTTGAAAAGATTGGATGCAACTATTACTATAAAACATATCCATTATGCCAACTTCGCTATAATACTTTGCCCAAAATTTGACAGGAGGTTATGGTGCCCTACTACTTTACAGTCCACTAAAAATGAGAAAGAAAAAAGGGGCATTCCTATACAGGTTTACTTGCCAATGGGATGTTGATTTAGTAGTGAGAAATCAATAGTTGGTTATGCCATAAGCCATACACCAAGTCTCCTATCGAGGGAAAGTCCTCCCATCATTGACTACGTAATTAGGATTGGATGAAAGTGCCACATGACTTTGATGGAACAACTCCCTCTATTTTTTTTGAGATCTTAGATAAATATAAGTTTGACCCTTTCCCAAAGGCTGTTGATTTCAAGGAAACTTTCATAAGAACTTTAAATTCTAAAGCTCAGTTGACACAATAAAAACTTTAAAATACACAGTTTACCAAAAGTTTTCAACGACAATAGAAACTATAACCTAACTTACTACTCTAGTGGATAAATGGCCCAAATCTCCACTCAAGTACCCCAATATTAAGATCTATGAAAATGGTACCCTGAAATCTAGACTTTTCTATAGAGTTGAAGCATAAACTTAAGAAAAATGGAGCAGAACCTTTATTGTGCATAGTGCAACAAAGGAAAACAATCTTTAGTGATGCATGTATATCCTCACACACAACATTATACCAAACGGATGGATGATGAGTCAGTGAAACGGGATGAGATCACCTAGATTAACTTTGTCATACATAACCATAATGGATACAGAACAACTGCAAGATCTACACTCCTTCAACTTTGTTGTTTACAAGGTTTACATAAGTTAGTGGAGTGATGGATTGTTGAATAGTAACTATGGGTCATTCATCTACTCTTGCTTGTAGCTTTGCAAGCCAAGAGGAGATTTTCCCTGACATATGTAGGTTGGTCTAAGATTACTTCCCTAGATTCTGAAGAATGAAATAATACACAGAATAACTGAGAAACCTATTCCCCAACAAAGTGATAATATTTCAAAGGACAATGGAGTTTCCCAAAGCTTAGCAACTTTTATCAAAGCTATATCTCTCAAGCTACTGTTATAAATATACACAGATCCAAAAATTTATTCACATTCCTGTGCACTATGATGTTCTCCATACAAAACCCTATAGAGGCTAAGATAACATAACACCAATGAAATGTAATCATACTCAATTTTTCAATAGAGCCCATTAGGTCCGAGCGTTGAACCTAGGAGCTCTGATACCACTTGTAACACACCATCACCCTTTGGCTTTTTTTTAGGGGGGTCTTCCATAAGTGTTCAAGATGTTTCCTCACCTCTAATCTAGTGTTCTTCTCTCACATGAGTTAAAATAACAATGCTTTCTGATCCTTTAGGGTTTGTCACAATCACAAGTTTTCTTACCTCCTTTAGATCAAATATTATCCCTAGTATAATTGTGCACTACTCTAAGACCTAGTACTCCAGGACATGGAAATAAGGTGATGAAGAGTGTCAAGAGAAGGAGCAAGTCCAATGTGCTACCCATCTCTAAGATAATATGGTCAAAACAATGTATAAGAGGTCCCTCTCCTTCCCCTGTTTATATAAGAGAACAAGAAATCCAACGATGTAGGGTAAGGCTAAGCCTCTGCAGGCAGCCCAATCTTGTACAAAATCGTATGCCCTCAATAAAAAAAAAAAGTTGCAAAATTCTAGGATAAATAAGGAGAATATTAAAGTACTGAGCATCAACAGACCCATCTCTAAGTAGCCATGACTCATGATAGCCACTTGTCCTCACTCTAGATTCATTCTGTAATAGTCTATTGTAGACAATCTCTGAATTTCTTGCACATATTCCAGGGGAAACCATTATTTGTGGTTGTTAAATATGTTTGATTAGCTCTTCCCCAAGAAGTGAATGGAAATTTGTAAAGAGACTCATTGCAATAGTAAAAAGTCCATTCTGGGTATTTTTCTTGCCAGCAAAAAGCCTGGAGGTGAAGGTATTTGTTAAGATATTCCCTTTTTGTATTCATTAGTATGGTACCATACCTTGAGTATGGGGTACCCATGTCTCTTTAAGGGAAATCATTTGTTTTCAGGTTAAAAGAATGATGATTGGGAGCTCTTTGGAAAAGGGACCTAGAGTCATTACTACTCCAAGCATTTGGTTGGATTGTTATGGAACATAAGCACTTGATTTTCAACATCGTACAATTCATGTCCTTGGCTAGGGATCAATTGTATGCATTTTGGAAGCCACCGAGGTAGCTTTAAGAAAACAAGTTTTGCATGTAGAGCACACTTTTATCTCTCTGACTGTCAAGAATAAATCAGGCATTGTTTGCAACCCTCCCCTCAGCATTAGGCAACCATTTTCCCTTAGAATTTGAGCATTCAGAATCCCCATCTACGGTTGGCCTCTCAAAGCTTATATCATTACTACTACGTGAGCTAGATTTGGGATCGTCATCATGAAAATCACTATTGTTACAGCTCCAATCAATGTAGTAGATTTCACCTAATATCTATAGCAGGAAACATGTTTATTAACCAAACATATATTATTATGTTCAATATTTCTTTACAATCTAGGTAAGAGAGGGAACAATGTTTTCCGTATCTTCATATATCGGTGCCTTTCACATAGCACATGTTCTAGGGTGCTATAATCTTGGTAATGCAATCTAGTGTTAATATGATGCAAACAATCAACAAAGAGAAAAAATGCTACCCCTAACTTTATCAGCCCCGCCACAATTCATCAACTATTGAGAAGTCAATTCTACGATCGATAAAAACCTCAAAACTAAATCGGAAACCAAGCTTGAAATGAATGCTTGTTTGTTCATTTATGTAATTCTTCTAGTTACGATGCAATTTCTGACACTAGTTCCTCATGTTTGAAATTGAACTTATAAAACTTCCAACCAGCTAACGCCAACAGAGTCCAAAATATAAAACAACAAACCAAGAAAACTTAATCCCTTTGGAGCTTGGTTGGGTAGTAAACTAGAGTCTCAATTTAAATCTAAAGTGGGGTGTTTCATATCTACAAAATGCGATCTACGGAAAATTGATTTCAGTCTTTTGATAGTTGTTGGCCCTTAGACCCGAAAGTGGACTGGACGAGAGCCAATGGAAACTTGAAAAAGGGCTCGACACATTAAATGCCAATGCTATTGGCAAGGAGATCTATGCACCCATATTTGTTAATCTCAGTCCACATTGCGTCGGATACACTCTAGTTTGAGTGTTCATTACCATCCAACAAGTGCACAACAGGATGCTTTTCAATGCCAAGGAACAAGTCGTGGCTACAATTCAACATTTCTGCTAAGCAACCCAAGGGCCAACATGTAGTTAATACCTCCAATTGTGCATCTTGTGACTATCATCACATTGGGTTACTCTTCATCAGCTTTTGAGCCTTGGTCGTGTTCTTACCATCACCTCCACTCTGTTTTTAGCCGATCATACGCCTCCATTTGATTGTTTATCCCTTTTGAGGAACAACTGCGACGAGTGATTCTGTTAGCCATCTTCTTTACACTACCGTGATTGAAAAGTTCCAAACCTTACCTGGAACTAGCTGCTACCCGAAAATATCACTCGTTCCTCAAAAAACGAGTCTCCTTTAAGCTCTTTTCATCTGACTCGTAAAATATGAAAAGATTGCCGAGCAATTTGCCTCTCCAGCTCGTTAAAGCTATCGGAAGTGCTATCCCTCCTCTAGATTTTAATCTTTTTGGACCTGAGGGATCATTACACAAAAATATCGAGTGCTTGTCTTGTTCGGCTCGTTAAAACTATCGAAAATTCATCCCTTTCGTATTATTTTATACTTTTTCGGACTTAAGGGATTATATGATGAAAAAGGATTGTTGGAGTTTCCTTTCTGTCCCTTTTCAGACTCTCTAGAATTGAAAAAGGACCGAGTTATCTTTGTCGTTAAACTCATTAAAACCAATAGCAAGAAACTTGTCCATGCAAACAAGAACGAGTTTCACTGTCTCTAGGCTAGTTAAAACATAGCGACGGGTTTGCCCGAAGGGAAAATTATAGATCAAGCATATGTTATCCTCCTCAAGCTTGCCAAAAATAAAGAGGTATTGGTCAGCAATGACTAGGGAAAAATTGGGAAGAAAACTTGAAGAAACTTTATTAGTAGCAAGTCGCTCTTGAACATGACACTTTCACTGCATCACCATGATTGAGTTGGGTTGGGTTATTCCATTCACCGGTCATATTACCGTTGGTCCACCGTACCATCCATTTTTGGGGTTAATGCTACCAATCCATTTCAGTGTCACCGATATGTTCAAGAGAAGTCGCTCAGAGAATTCACCAATCCAGCTTGTTTCTCACCCACCGCAATACCTTCACGCTTCATTCTCTCATGACCGCCACCATGAACCTTGTATCATCAGATCGTTTTCACCTCCAAAAAATCATTTGCTCCGTTCCGTGTCGTAGATGTGGGATTCATTAATACCCTCCTACAACGGATCACTTCTTGTCGACATGAGCTCATTATCCAAGATGTTGACCTATTATAAGCTATTATTATAAACTATTATTAACAATTATTAATTAAGATCTATTAATAAGTCTATTAATTACTTAAACCGTTTTAAAAAAGTAAACAGCTCGTAAGTCAATATTCATAATAATGATTACTAATGTAATTATTACTATTAATTATTAGGTCTTGATATTAATCATTAGGTTATTCAATTAATTATTTATTATTAAGTGATTATTAATTATTAATATTGATTTTTAATATTATCAATATTAATTAATTTTAATATATAGATTATTATTACTATTATTAACTTATTAAAAATTTCAATAGGTTAATAACGGTAATAAATTTAATATTAATATTAATAGATCATTAATTAAAAAATAAATAAACTTAATATTTATGTTGATAATATTAATAATTAATATTATCAATATTAATTAATTATAATATATAAATTATTATTACCATTATTAACTCTTTAAAAATTGTAATATTTATACAATGTAATAATATTAATTATTATTAATATTAATTGAATAATAATTTAATATTAATACAATTTACTAATAATTAATTTGAATACATTAATTATTAATAATATTAATGAAAAATTAAAATAAATAAATAAATAATTAATAATAATAATAATAATAATAATAAATAAATAAATATTTCTCTTCAAATCTAAAATTCTTAAAACAAAGCCGACATTCATCTCATCCTACAATCCACTTTCCTCACAACTATTTATTTACCTCAATTAAGCTCTTCTTCTACCAGCATTCAAGAAAGTCCTGATGATGGATCCCAGTTGGGATTTGAAATGTTGACGAAAAATGGTTTTTACTGTGGATTCTCCGGTAACTATGTCTAAACCCTTTAACCACTTTGAAGCTTGCATGCCTCAATGGTAAGTTTCTCACTTCTGGCGACCCGTTTACGTTAATGGCCTTCGATCGAAAGATTTTGTGTGGTGTTCGACGCCAAGTCCCATTTTCACACCACGTGAACTCTACTGTCGTACCTTGATGGTCATCATCATTATTGGTGATTCCTCTCACGCCTGTTAACAGCTTACATCATTGGCTGGTAATCAGGCGATGTCTTTCCATGTTCGACTCCAGAACATCTTTTCACATGGATCGACTTGTACTTCGAGCAAAGATTGAACGAGTTTGAAGACATTGGATCTAGTTTCATCCATTCGGGCTGCAATATATTCAAGAAAATAATGACATCAAATGTACATCATTGCTGCACAGATAATCATCCAAGCCAAAGGATGATGGCTCTACCAGAATCATCAGTCTGCCATATAGACGGTTGTCTATCCTATGTACATGAGAATGAATTTATAAAGTTGAGCATGGGAATGCCTCCCTCAGCTAGATCATGAAAATATTATCAAGATAATGTATTGTATTTTATCTTATTACAGGTCGCCTTCCAGTTCGAAAAACCTCGGATCCTCATGATAAAGCATTTTACCGACATCAAAAAGATTTACGACCTCATGCTTTAGGGGGCAACTGTTATAGACATATTTGGGCACTACAACCCCAATCACATATGTTCATAAACCAAGGGCTTCTAAGTCCCTAAAAGTTTTGCTTCATACCCTAAAGGAGCAAGCTCAGCTGATTACATCATCTCCCAGAAGTTCTCCATGAAAAACTGCTTAGAACTGGTCAAAACTAGACCATACAGACTGCTCAGTGCTAAGGGTGCGATGCATCTCACCTGCCACATGCAAAAAGTACGATGCATACAGGAAATCCCTTCTGTAGAGTTCGATGAGCAAGAGTAGACAAATGGCAGAGATAGTTTGCAAGGTGGATGATCATGGAATCTTCTAGAAACTTCTCCTGTGACACTTGCCTCTCTGAATTCGCACAGGGATGAGTAAGAGATCATGAAATCTCCAAGTCGAATTGAGAACTACCAGAGAAATGACACTAATCACAATCCCAGAAGCTGACTCACCCACCTGCAAACATCTATATATGGATACCTTATCCCAGAGATCCAAAGGCTGGAATCTTGTATTTTGTAAGGAAGTGTTGTTGGTTTCTTTGTGGAACATCATAGTGTTGGGTGATCTAAGATTTTCATGAGGTGAATAAGGGCTTTCATGCTAGCATGATGCTGGGTCAGATCAATGGGTTGTAATCCTCTCTCTACTCTTTCTATCAATAAAGCTATTTGAGTTTTCCTCCACATTCTTGTATGTTTGAATTGATATATGCATTTGTGTGGTCAATATATATCTGCTCCTATATTGTTTGTGATTGTAGATCTCTGTGCTTTGATGGTATCGTGATGCTTTGACTTTTCAGGTGCTCTTTGAAACGGGACAAGCAAGGAAGGAGCTGCAAAGATCTATCAAAGGGGAGAGGAAACAAGCAAGGAGCCAAACAAAAGACTGAGGTTGGTACTCTCTGCTTCTCTCTCATCTACTTCTCATAAAGGAAAATGAAATTAACTTTAGTTTGTTTGTTTCTAAGATAGCTACCCGTCTTAGTGGGACTAACAGCTCTGAATGGACACTAGATTTCCCGGTAACAAAATGGCAACTCTGCTAGGGAGCGAATAGCTTGTTTGCTTGTCTATATTTGTTTGCTTTATAAACTACAAACGGAGCCTGAAGTTAAGCCAACTAGCCTTCGAACTACATTTTCTATGCAAGTGCAAAGTAGATCAATGTTGCTTCAGTCCATCTCTGGGTTTTGTTTATAAAATAACAATTTATTTGCAAACATCCTAATTCCCCTGGTGGTGGCTCAAGTAACCTCATTAGATCAGCCCCTATGATTTGCATTTACTGACTATCATTATTTCGGTTTAAATCCCTGAACTAAGCTGCAAACTGTGACCAAAATTCAAGTTAAAGTCTCCTCCCTGGACCATTGCACTGTCTCCTTTAGACAATCTGGATGCATCACACCTCCCGTGTGCAGTAGGTGAGATGCATCCCTGTTTCTCTGTGTTACAAGTGTGATGATCAGATAATACTATTTCTGACTTCAAATTTTGGTTTTTCTTCACTCTCTTCAGCTTTATTCAAGAGTTTTGTTGTCTGTGATCAGTATACCACTGTTGAAACTCCATTCCTTTTCATTATTCAGCCTCCATTGTACAAAGAATTGTGAATGTTTCTATGTATTTTTCACCATTTATAGTTCTCATTTACAAAAAAGTAGCTTAATCGAACTGTCATCTTTTGATTTGAAAGTGTCGCAAGTGTCGTTTTCAGTCGAAGGAAAGAATATTACTCTGTTTGATGGTCGATTACATTGTTACTCTTGTATTTGATTTGAATTGATAGTATTTCGAGTGTCGAAAGAAATTTTCAAATTGAAGTTGAAAATGTCACCTTTGTCTTCCTTCCATATTTTGAGGAGAAAATTGTTAGTGTTGTCGCTTTGAAAGAAAAGATAATTTAGATTTGTACTTAGCATTCTTTTTTTCATTCACAGATTAAGAAAGCGGAAAACAAATACATGCATGTGCATTTGCATTTAGACTGCTTGTTGATTTTGATTTAGGACAGTGCATCTAGTGTGTGCTCTCTGCTCTATGTTGAAAGAATCTCGCTTCTCTTTCTTTAGTAGCTAGGATTTTCATTGCAAAAAGAAGATAAAGTGATTGTTTATCATCTTAGATTGCATTTTTAGGAATTGTATATCTACATCACGTGGTGAACCTTAAAGGCAAATTTCTTAAGAAAGATCAACTGTAAAATAAATGCAATGAACATAAAAACGCTTTGGAACCTAACACACAACATTTAGAAGTCTAGGCTAGAGACATATTCTGGCGTCGTAAAGCCTGGTAACTATCACTTTCATCATAGGTTGGGTGATTCCTCCTCTTTGAGATGATAAGTGCCAGTACGAACTTGTGCTCCCACGTACTATTGAGTATATATTGGGAGACCATAATAGGCTATATCCTTTATCCTTAGGAAGTCGTGTGTGTCGCTCTATCAATCACAATGCACTGAACACAACATTCGGGAAAATTGACTACCGTACCGTAAAAAGTATTCTGCAGTTTTGTAATTGGTTTGGTAATCCATCTATCTAGATTTCCAGAGTAGTCTCTTTCATTCCTTTTCAGACTCCTTAAAGGAAAAGGTCCATCTGAGCACTTGTCACTTTAGGCTCATTAAAAATCAAAGGCGACTAAAGTCATATTTAGCTTTTTCTCGACTCTTAAAAATTGAAAAAACAAGTTGTGTCAAAGCGTCATAAAATTTATTTTAATTGGAATAATGTCATTGTTCCCTTGTTGATCTTAGGTTGAGAAAATGGAGTCCACCAACCAAGGATTTCCCCTTGGGGGAAATCCTAGTCCTTTCTCCTCTTGGGGAGATGTTGGTGCACCTCATATAGCCACATTGTCCCTTCCCAGACTGACGATTGGCCTGCCAGTATGGCTCTTCTCGACCTCTATCATTCAAATCACCATGATTCCTAAGCAATTAAATCAGCAACCAGATGATACTAAAGTTACCCCCCAAACTTCTACTTCATTTGTTTCTCCCTCTCCTCCTTCCTCTTCGCTTGGTAAAGTTGGTAAAACTAAAAACCAAGTAACTGAGAAGAAGAATAAAGGGAAGGAGAAGAAGAAGAAGGAGCTAATGGCAAAAAGGGGCAACCGTACATTGTCTAGTGAAAATCCACACATTGCACCGTCCAAACATAAATCTCCATGTGTCATTTGCAAAGGGAACCACTGTCATCGAGATTGTCCTTGCATCCCACGGATTTTAAGGGACTGGTCTCCTCATTTGCGTAATCCGGTGTCGTCAACCTCTGACGATCATGTTGAGAGTACACCATCAACTAGTGCAAATGAAGTCAATGGACAGAAAGGAAAATATAAATTTCCTTGTAGACTGTGTGAAGGCGATCATGCCATCCATCATTGTCCCTTCCTAGACGAAGCTAAAAGAGTCTTGGATAACCGTCTTGCTTCACCGCTATGGCTTCCTCTTAGATACAAGAAACTCTTGCCGAGTTCATCGCTCTTTGAAAATCCGACTGACACACCTTTTTGGTCAGTCGAAACATATATCATTGAAAGTGAACCCTCTGAGTCCACACCGGACCAAATTCAATAGGTTGAGACGGCAGTCGACCCAGTCTTATCTTCAGAAGGTCCATCTTCAGATGATACAGTCACCGAAGAGAATGAGAATGACACTATTCAAATTCTTTTCGTAAACACAGACTCCGATGAACATGGGGGCAATCTACCTGTTCCTTTACCGCAAGAAGGAAGTTCGTCAAAGTCGTATCCGACCGTTTATTCGGTCCCACCTCCAAGCAACCTAGTCATTTCCTTTGACTGGAATCTACTAGGCAGACCCCGCTTACCATCTAATGTACCATTCCGAATCATAGTACAAGCTCACAGAATGGTCATGGTCGGTACTATCATAGATGAAGGGGCTTCTGTGAGTATCATTTCCTCAACTTCTTGGAGAGCGCTTGGTTCGCCATCGCTTCTACCTGAGATGTGAAATTTGACAGGCTTCGACAAAGGAACTAGTTGACCGTTAGGGATCCTTCCAAATTTGCCTATAACTTTGAGAGGGAAAACCATTTATCTTAGCGTAATGGTAGTCCAGGGACCTTTAGATTACAATCTACTCCTTGGGCATGACTACATTTATAGCATGGGAGCCATTGTCTCCTCGCTCTTTCAAGTGATGTGTTTTTCGCATGAAGGCAGAGTGGTCTAGCTTGTAGCCCAGCTTTCATTCCCCGACTCACAAATAGCTAATAGTAAAATGCCATCCCTAACTAGTCTTTTCACGCAAGGAATGTCTCATCAATCTCCAGTCCGTCCACCTGATGAGCACGAGTAATTCGGTGACTGAAACCCAGGGGGCATGTGACCTGGTCTGCTTTGGCAGGAAAACTTTAGGTATAGGGTAGGTTTCCGCGGAGGATATATGACTAGTCTGACACACCCGTCCATTTAGGAAAATGGGATTAGACTAGAATAATATTCCCTCATCAAAGTTATGTGAGTGGAGGTGACTACGCCATTCACCTTTGTCTATTTCGATAGACATCGCCAAGGAAGTGTTTTGTCTGCGATGCGGATGGAGCAATCTTGCAAATGTGAGAACTTTCATATGGTAACCTGGAAACTCTACTTCACTATACCTGGGGGCATGCAAACCTTTTGTACGCAAGTGAAAAGTGACCAGCGTAACTCTAACTCCATAGTTTCTGCTAACTTCAACTGCTTAGGTTAGGTGATTGGTCGGATTGACCATTCACCTTTGTAGGGGCCAAATGGCACCGGCAAAGTAAAGGAAGAGTTTTCCTACCTAACCCCGGTAGTTAATTAACCCCTAGGACAGTAGTTGGTCATTCCTAGCTTACATGCGAAAGGCAGCAGAGCAAAGTTTTGAATGGTGCAAGCTCCCTAAAAAATGAACCTATCGATGAGACATCCTTATTATACGACTCGCACGAGCAGTTTTATGCAAAGTTCAAGCTCATTAAAAATTAAACCTAAGCAATGAGCATATGTTCCACCAGAGTTTAAGCTCATTAAAAAATGAACCCCCCTCCGGTAAATAACCATTGCGAACACATTATCATCAGCTTTTGAGCCTTGGTCGTGTTCTTACCATCACCTCCACTCTGTTTTTAGCCGATCATACGCCTCCATTTGATTGTTTACCCCCTTTGAGGAATAGCTGCGACGAGTGATTCTGTTCGCCATCTTCTTCACACTGTTGTGATTGAAAAGTTCCAAACCTTACCTGGAACCAGTTGCTACCCGAAAATATCACTCGTTCCTCAAAAAACGAGTCTCCTTTAAGCTCTTTTCATCTGACTTGTAAAATATGAAAAGATTACCAAGAAATTGGCCTCTCCAGCTCGTTAAAGCTATCGGAAGTGTTATCCCTCCTCTAGATTTTAATCTTTTTGGACCTAAGGGATCATTACACAAAAAGATCAAGCGCTTGTCTTGTTTGGCTTGTTAAAACTATCGAAAATTCATCCCTTTCATATTATTTTATACTTTTTCAGACTTAAGGGATTATATGACGAAAAAGGATTGTTGGAGTTTCCTTTCTGTCCCTTTTCAGACTCTCTAAAATTGAAAAAGGACTGAGTTATCTTTGTTGTTAAACTCGTTAAAACCAATAGCGACAAACTTGTCCATGCAGATGAGAATGAGTTTCACTGTTGCTAGGCTCGTTAAAACATAGCAACGGGTTTGCTCGAAGGGAAAATTATAGATCAAGCATATGTTATCCTGCTCAAGCTTGCCAAAAATAAAGAGGTACTGGTAAGCAATGACTAGGGAAAAATTGGGAAGAAAACTTGAAGAAACTTTATTGGTAGCAAGTCGCTCTTGAACATGAAAATTTCACTCCATCACCATGATTGAGTCGAGTTGGGTTATTCCGTTCACCAGTCATATTACCGTTGGTCCATCGTACCATCCATTTTTGGGGTTAACACTACCAATCCTTTTCAGTGTCACTGATATGTTCAAGAGAAGTCGCATAGAGAATTCACCAATCCAGCTTGTGTCTCACCCATTGCAATACCTTCACGCTTCATTCTTTCATAACCACCACCCTGAACCTTGTATCATCAGATCGTTTTCACCTCCACAAAATCATTTTCTCCGTTCTGTGTCGTAGATGTGGGATTCATCAATACCCTCCTACGACGGGTCACTTCTTGTTTACATCAGCTCATTATCCAAGAAGTTGACCTAGGAACACCCCTTTTAGTACTTTGAAGCTTGCATGCCTCAAAGGCAAGTTTCTCACTTCCGGCGACAGGTTTACATTAATGGCCTTCCACCGAAATATTTTGCGTGGTGTTGGACTCCAAGTCCCATTTTCACACCATGTGAATTGTACTGTCGTACCTTGAGGGTCATCATCATTATCGGCGATTCCTCTCGCGCCTGTTAATAGCTTACATCATTGGCTGGTAATTAGGAAATGTCTTTCCATGTTCGACTCCAGAACATCTTTTCACATGGATCGACTTGTACTTCGAGCGAAGATTGAATGAGTTTGAAGACCCTGGATATAGTTTCATCCATCCAGGCTGCGATATATTCAGGAAAATAAATACATAAAATGTACATCATTGCTGCACAAATAATCATCCAAGCCAAAGGATGATGGCTCTACCAGAATCATCAGTCTTCCATACAGACGGTTGTCTGTCATATGTACATGAGAATGAATTTATAAAGTTGAGCATGGGAATGCCTCCCTCAGCTAGATCATGAAAATATTATCAAGATAATGTATTGTATTGTATCTTATTACAGTTCGCCTTCTAGTTCGAAAAACCTCGGATCCTCATGATAAAGCATTTCACTCAACATCAAAAAGATTTACGACCTCGTGCTTTAGGGGGCAACTGTTATAGACATATTTGGGCACTGCAACCCTAATCACATATGTCCATAAACCAAGGGATTCTAAGTCCCTAAAAGTGTTGCTTCATAACCTAAAGGAGCAAGGTCAGCTGATTACATCATCTCCCAGAAGTTCTCCATGAAAAACTGCTCAGAACTGGACCATACAGACTGCTTAGTGCTAAGGGTGTGATGCATCTCACCTGCCACATGCAAAAAGTCTGATGCATACAGGAAAGCCCTTTTGTAGGGTGTGATGAGCGAGAGTAGACAAATGGTAGAGATAGTTTGCAAGGTGGATGATCATGGAATCTTCCAGAAACTTCTCCTGTGACACTTGCCTCTCTGAATTCACCCAAGGATGAGTAAGAGATCATGAAATATCCAAGTGGAATTGAGAACTATCAGAGAAATGACACTAATCACAATCCCAAAAGCTGACTCACCCACCTACAAACATCTATATATGGATCCCTCATCCCAGAGATCCAAAGGCTGGAATCTTGTATTTTGTAAGGAAGTGTTGTTGGTTTCTTTGTGGAACATCATAGTGTTGGGTGATCTGAGA
Organism: Pinus tabuliformis; assembly: GCA_031772625.1. Taxonomy (NCBI): domain Eukaryota; kingdom Viridiplantae; phylum Streptophyta; class Pinopsida; order Pinales; family Pinaceae; genus Pinus; species Pinus tabuliformis. The sequence goes on from CM062806.1 coordinate 599,180,840, forward strand.
TTTTCATGAGGTGAAGAAGGGCTTTCATGCTGGGAGGATGACGCTGGGTTAGATCGATGGGATGTAATCCTCTCTTCTACTCTTTCTATCAATAAAGCTATTTGAGTTTTCCTCCACATTCTTGTATGTTTGAATTGATATATGAATTTTTGTGGTCAATATATATCTGGTCCTATATTGTTTATGATTGTAGATCTTTGTGCTTTGATGATATTGTGCTACTTTGACTTTTCAGGTACTCTTTGAAACGGGACAAGCAAGGAAGGAGCGGCAAAGATCTGTCAAAGGGGAGAGGAAACAAGCAAGGAGCCAAGCGAAAGACTGAGGTTGGTACTCTCTGCTTCTCTCTCATCTACTTCTCATAAAGTAAAACAAAAGTAACTTTAGTTTGTTTGTTTCTAAGATAGCTACCCATCTTAGTGGGACTAGCAACTCTGAATGGACACTAGATTTCCCAATAACAAAATGGAAACTCTGCTGGGGAGCGAATAGCTTGTTTGCTCGTCTATATTTGTTTGCTTTATAAACTACAGACGGAGCCTGAAGTTAAGCCAGCTAGCCTTCGAACTACATTTGCTATGCAAGTGCAAAGTAGATCAATGCTGCTTCAATCCATCTCCGAGTTTTGTTTATAAAATAACAATTTATTTGCAAACATCCTAATTTCCCTGGTGGTGGCTCAAGTAACCTCATTAGATCAACCCCTATGATTTGCATTTACTGACTACCATTATTTCGGCCTAAATCCCTGAACTAAGCTGCAAACTGTGACAAAAATCCAAGTTAAAGTCTTGTCCCTGGACCATCGCACCGTCTCCTTTAGGCAATCTGGATGCATCGCACCTCCCGTGTGCAATAGGTGAGATGCATCCCTGTTTCCCTGTGTTACATGTGCGATGATTAGAGAAGACTATTTCTTCCTTCAGATTTTGGTTTTTCTTCACTCTCTTCGGCTTTATGCATGAGTTTTGCTGTATGTTATCAGTGTACCACTGTTGAAACTCCATTCCTTTGCATTATTCAGCCTCCTTGTACAAATAATTGTGAATGTTTTTACGTATTTTTCGCCATTTACAGTTCTCATTTACAAAAAAGTAGCTTAATCGAACTGTCGTCTTTTGATTTGGAAGTGTCACAAGTGTCATTTTTAGTCAAAGGAAAGAATATTACTCTGTTGATGGTCGATTACACTGTTACTCATGTATTTGATTTGAATTGATAGTATTTCAAGTGTCGACAGCAGTTTTCAAATTGAAGTTGAAAATGTCACCTTTGTCTTCCTTTCATATTTTGAGGAGAAAATTGTTAATACTGTCGCTTTGAAAGAAAAGATAATTCAGATTTGTACTTAGCATTCTTTTTGTCATTCACACATTAAGAAAGCGGAAAACAAATACATGCATGTGCATTTGCATTTAGACTGCTTGTTGATTTTGATTTAGGACAGTGCATCTAGTGTGTGCTCTCTGCTCTATGTTGAAAGAATCTCGCTTCTCTTTCTTTAGTAGCTAGGATTTTCATTACAAAAATAAGATGAAATGATTGTTTATCATCTTAGATTTCATTTTTAGGAATTGTATATCTACATCACGCGGTGAACCTTAAAGGAAAACTTCTTAAGAAAGATCAACTGTAAAATAAATTCAATGAACATAAAAACGCTTTGGAACCTAACGCACTGTTGGAAATAATACTGAGAGGGGGGGTGAATCAGTATTATCAAATTCTTTTCAATATATCTTCCTTATTTATACTTTGAATAATTCTTCAAATATTGATCATTACTTTGTATGTCAGAATCATAAAATAATGAGCAGGAACAAGAAAAGCAAATAGTCACACAAAAGAACACCAGATATAAGGTGGAAACCCAATGTGGGTGAAAACCACCTGCTGCAGTATGTCTCTATCTTCTTTTAATAAGAAACTCCTTTTACAATGATTTTGTACTGGTGCAATCCTTTACCAGTACGCAAGCTACAACCTGCAGAGAGCTACAACTCTCTCTTTCGTTTTCCAATCTTTACTAGAAGGGAGCTACAATCCCCTACTTCTTTTCTTTCAAGGACCACTTTTCATAAATTTTCAAACTGGATCCAAGAACATCAAAAACCCATCAACTACACTTGCATCATCAATCTCTAATTTCACCAAAGCCAACCCGCATACAGATCTGCAAATATTTCCTTATAACTTTGCAGTTGTTACATCAGACATACCCAGATCATGACATGTGTAAAATAAAACATGCATCAATAATTCAGACCCAGATTATTAGATTTATAGATCAAGCATATGCCACATATCACAGATCAAAATCATATAGAGATACCACTATTCCAGCCTTAAGATTTTGACCCATCAATAGAACTTATCCTTCTCCTTACGCTCAGGTTCCTTCTTCATTCAGATCCAGATTTGCACCAAAACCCAATCACAATATTCCAGATCTAGCACTTTATCAGATATTCAATAATTCAGAAGATGCTTTGCCAAATGATCTCCTTCCTCTTTTATAGTCTTAGGGCTTTCACAATACCACGGGCCAAAACCATAGGATCAAAAAATTGTTGGACTAATATCATGAACCAACCATGAAAGTGCGTGAGATCAACACTTTTGGATGCAATACCACGGGCCAAAACCATAGGATCAAAAAATGTCGGACTAATACCATGAACCAATCATGAAAGTGCGTGAGATCAACACTTTTGATGAGGTACCATGGTCCAAAACCATAGGTTCAAATACCAAGGAATAACTACCACGGACCAAAGGTAAGTTCATGAAAGTGCGTACCATGGTCCAAAACCATAGGTTCAAATACCAAGGACTAACTACCATGGACCAAAGGTAAGTTCTCCAACATATACGCGCTTTTACTCATAGGTTCAAATACCAAGGACTAACTACCATGGACCAAAGGTAAGTTCTCCAACATATACGCGCTTTTCCTCATAGGTTCAAATACCAAGGACTAACTACCATGGACCAAAGGTAAGTTCTCCAACATATACGCGCTTTTCCTTGCATGAAAGTGCGTGAACTTTTTCTCTACATGAAATAAATTTTTCTCTGCATAAAAGTGCGTGAACTTTTCTCTACATGAAATAAACTTTTCTCTGCATAAAAGTGCATGAACTTTTCTCTACATGAAATAAACTTTTCTCTGCATATAAGTGCGTGAACTTTTCTCTACACTATAATTTATTATCTGAGATGAGTGGGTTGCCATCAAGTACAACATATGTATCATAATGCCAACAATATCCCCCTTTGGACTTGATGGCAACAACAACCAATCACTCTCCCCCTTTGACATCAAGGGCAAAGGGTTATGCTCCCCCTAAGAACATGCTCCCCCTGACTATAAACCAAATCTGCAAAGAAGAACCATAATCCATGACCATGAAAGAGATAGAGATGTATTGCAGCAATATTCAGACCAACATCCATGATCTCCTTCTGTACTTCCTCCATAATGCCAACAATGCATGATATGCTCCCCCTGAACCTGTGCCATTCGATCTTTGACCAATCCGCAACCCAGCACATGTACGCATATACTTCAGATGAACCTTGCGTACAACCAACAATCAGAAGAGATTCAACAACAAGATGATGCATCAACAACCCCCAGCTTTTGCCTGAGGTATTCAAAGATCTCCCTAGGCAATGGTTTGGTGAGTATATCAGCAACCTGTTCCTTAGAAGGAACATACTCCAACTTGACCTTTTGTTCAAGCACTTGTTCCCGGAGAAAGTGATACTTGATTGGTATGTGCTTGGTTTTTGAATGCATGACTGGGTTCTTTGAAATGCTGATTGCACTTGTATTATCACATAAGATGGAGATGGGTGGTGTACAGGTGATTTGAAAATCCTGCAAGGTCTGCATAATCCAAAGGAGTTGAGTGCAGCAAGATGCAGCAACAACATATTCTGCTTCAGCTGTAGACAAGGCAATCGAACTCTGTTTCTTGCTGAACCAAGATACTAATCTGGAACCCATAAAGAATGCACCACCACTTGTGCTTTTCCTGTCATCCACGCTTCCAGCCCAATCTGCATCTGTATAAGCATGAAGTGTGAGATCTGTATCTCTAGGATACCATAAGCCATAGTTTTGAGTCCCTTGAAGATATTTGAAGATTCTCTTTACTGCCTGAAGATGAGTTTCCTTTGGATTTGCCTGAAATCTTCCAACTATTCCCACTGCATGCATGATGTCTGGTCGGGTACCTGTCAAATAAAGTAGACTTCCAATCATAGATCTGTAAGTTGGTTGATGCACTGCTGCTGATTCATCATTTGCACTGAGGTTACATACTGTGACCATGGGTGTACATAGTGGTTTTGCTTCTTCCATACCATATTTCTTCAAAATCTGCTTGAGATACTTGGTTTGAGACAAGAAGATCCCTCCTTCATTTTGTTGGATTTGCAAACCAAGAAAATATGTCAATTCTCCAAGCAAGGACATTTCGAATTCTTTCTGCATCACCAAGGCAAAGCTTTGACTCATAGATTCTTCATTGCTGCCAAAGATAATGTCATCTACATACACAAAAAGTATTAGCAATTTGTCATTTTCAATTTTTATATAAAGATTGCTATCTGCTGATCCTTTTGAAAAACCTTGTTGATGAAGATATTTGTCCAAATGATAGTACCAAGCCCTTGGAGCTTGTTTAAGACCATAGAGAGCCTTTTTCAATCCGCATACAAGATTTGGATCATTTCCAAGAATGAAACCATCTGGCTGCTCAATGTATACTTCTTCTTCTAAGTCTCCATTCAGAAAGGCTAATTTCACGTCCATTTGAAATACTTTGAACTTTTGAAAGCTTGAGAGAGCAAGGAACATTCAGATGGCCTCAAGTCTTGCAACAGGAGCAAAAGTTTCCTCAAAATCTATTCCTTCTTGCTGCGCATACCCTTTATAGACAAGTCTTGCCTTGTTTCTAATTACTTCCCCATTTTCATTCAACTTATTTTTGAAGACCCATTTTGTCCCTATAACATTCTTATCCTTTGGTCTAGGAACCAACTCCCAAGTGTTGTTCTTTTCAATCTGCTCAAGTTCTTCATCCATTGCTTTGACCCAACATTCATCTTTGCATGCCTCTTTTACATTTTGTGGTTCAGTGGAGGAGAATAATGCCAAATAGCTTGAAGCTTCTGCAATTGTTCTTCTTGTTTGTACACCTGCTTCTTTCTGCCCCAAAATCTGAGATTCTGGATGATTCTTCTGAACGTACCGGGATGGAGTCTTCTCTTCTATTCTTATATGTTCCTCTGGTGCTCCTTGAGGTTCTTCTTCTTCATCATTCTATCTTTGAGGGTAGTCTTCATCTTCTTCGATATTTTCATGATTTACTTGCCTAGGAATGTATCCCTTTTCATCAACCACTACATCAATGTTGTCAACAATTCTTCCAAGTCTTTTATTGTAGCACTTATATGCTTTGCTGTGTGGAGAATAACCAAGAAGAATGCCTTCATTTGCTCTAGGTTCAAGTTTTCCAAGTTGCTCATCAGTATTCTTAATATAGCATTTGCTTCCAAAGATTTTGAAATGCTTCACTGAAGGAGTCTCACCATACCAGAGCTCATGAGGAGTTTGAGTGCTGTTCACTCAGACATTTGTTTTGTTGAGAATAACAACTGCAGCATATGCGGCTTCACCCCAGAAAGTTGCGGGAGTTCCAGACTCATCCAGCATAGCACGAGCCATTTGTTTGACTGTTCTGTTCATCCTTTCCACCACTCCATTTTGCTGAGGAGTTCTAGCTGTAGAGAATTCTCTTCTTATCCCATGTTCTTCATAGAAATCGAAAAATTCATTTGAGGTAAACTCCCCACCTCTGTCAGACCTGAGGCACTTAATTTTGTAACTTGATTCATTTTCAACCAAGGCTTTGAAGGATTTGAATTTCTCGAATGCTTCGTCTTTGTACTTCATAAGTCCTAACCAAACAAACCTGGAGAAATCGTCAATGAATAATATCAAGTATTCTTCTCCTCGAGGTGTCCTTTTCCTAAATGGACCACATACATCTGTATGGACTAGCTCAAGAGGCATGCTAGCTAATCCTTCCTTCTCTGGAAAGTTAGTTCTGCTTTTCTTTCCAAACTGACATGATTTGCATATGGTGTTGTCTGGAATTTTGATATCTGGAAGACCACGAACTGCCTGATATTTGCATGCTTTCCTTATTTGTGAAAAGCTTAGATGCCCCAACCTCCGGTGCCATAACCAGTGTTCATCATCCTTGCTCAAATAACATTGTTGTTGTCCTTCTTCAAATATGTATAGATTATTTGGAGTTCTTCTACCTTTGATCACTGTTTTCCCCGTATCAAGATCATGAACGCTACATCCATTTGATCGAAATATTACCTCAGTTCCTTGATCGCACATCTGACTTACACTCAGAAGGTTATGCTTCAAGCCATCAACATACAAAACATTTCCAGCTTTGACCTTTTCTTTTAACTGAGTTGTTCCTTTTCCTTTTATAGCTGCTGGAGTATCATTTCCAAAAGAAACTTTCTTTCCCTTTTCTAAAGCAGAATATGATTCAAGTTTTTCTTTATCACCTGTCATATGCTTCGAACATCCACTGTCGATGTACCATAGATTTTCCTGTCCCTCTGCATAAAAGGCTATCCCACATCTTTCTGTTTGTGGTTCCTTTATTCTCCATGTTCTGGTGCTTGAGGCTTGTTCCTTTGTCTGCTGAAACCTGCTCCTGCATTCAGAATCTTCATGACCAAAGTTATTGCAAATAGAACATTCAACTTCATTTTCAAGAGCCAAAAAGTTGTTATAGGTCCTTTTTGTAATCCCGATCATACTTCTTTGTTTTTGAGCTTCTCTAGTCATGATTGTTTTATATGCAACACATTGAGCTACTTTGTGACCAAAGTTATGGCAAGAGAAACATTGCCCATTGAAGAAACTTCTGCGATTATCAAATCTACCGGCCAAATGATTGTAATTTCTATTGCCATCCATTCTTGAAGCAAATTGAGAAGATTTTACCTGTGGCTGGTTGTAGCTTTTGTTCATCCTTAAGACAGATTGCCCCTGGTTTACCTGATAGTCTTTGTTGGTTCTTGATGTAATTCGTCCCTGCTTTACCTGGTGATCTCCATTGTGCTTTTGCTCATTCCTTCTTGCTGCATCAAGATAACTCTTTGAGGTGGATGCTTGAGATGTTTCTCCATTATACCCCAGACCTGTCTTGTTTAGCGGAGAACGCTGTACATTGATGATCTCATCCAGAGTTTCAGATCCTTTGACAAACTTAAGATTAATAGACTTTGTTTTGTCAATTTCTTTTCTAAGGCCAACAATTTCACCTTCTAACTTTTCAAGATATTTTTCTTTTTCATCAATTTGAAATTGTAGAGTATCAATGATCATATTCTTTTCTTCTATACATGTCTTAAGTCTAGAAATCTCTTCATTAAAACTATCCACATCTATAGCATCCATGTAATCATCATATTCAAAGGCCATTAAAAGTTTATAGTCATTACCTCGTTCATCTTCATCACTATTTGATAGACCATCACTGTCTTCATGAGTGTAGTAGCTTTTCTTATTTGCATTATGTTTCTTGTTCCATCTAATAGGTTCCTTTACCTTGTCGATCTTATCCTTATGAGGAAATTTGGCAGCACAGTGACCTACTCTTCCACAAGAAAAGCATTTGAAGGGTAACTTACCTCTGAACCGTCCAGCACCTCGTTGAAGATTTCTGACAAAATTTGATTCTTGTTCTTCTTCTGACCCATGTCCTGATTCATAGTACTCTCCTTTACCTGAAGCCTTGAAGGCATCTTCTTTCCTGTCAGATGGACCTCCTTTTCTCATTTCATAAGCAGTTAGAATTCCATGTAGTTGTGACATTTTAAGATGTTGTAGATTCTCCTTTTCTTCTATAGCAGAAACTTTAGATTCAAACCTAGGTGACAAAGATCTTAGAACTTTTTCAACCACAACAGCCTCTTTTATTTCTTCACCCAATTTTTTCATACAATTAACAATCTCATCCACACGAAGAAAATAGTTAGCCACACTTTCATCATTATACATTCTGAGATTCTCATACTGAATCCTGAGGGTTTGAAGTTTTGCACGTTTTACCTGTTCATCTCCTTCGTAGCTCAAAACAATCTTGTCCCATATTTCTTTTGCGGATTTATATTGCATAACCTTCACGAATTCAGATTGAGATAGACATCCTAGAAGAGTATTAACCGCCTTTGCATTTGTTTCATATTTCTTCTTCTCAGCTGAATCTGTAGGAGTAGCTGATGGAAAAGTATACCCTGTTTCTATAATGTCCCATACTTCTGTACCCAAATATTGAAGATAGGCAGTAACTCTTACCTTCCAATATACGAAGTTTGTCCCATCAAAAATCGGTGGCCTGATTGATGCTTCCCTCTCGCAGTTTCTCATGATGTTAGATCTTCCTTCAAGCGATCAAGCTTCTTCAGAAAGGCCTGCTCTGATACCAATTGTTGGAAATAATACTGAGGGGGGGGTGAATCAGTATTATCAAATTCTTTTCAATATATCTTCCTTATTTATACTTTGAATAATTCTTCAAATATTGATCATTACTTTGTATGTCAGAATCATAAAATAATGAGCAGGAACAAGAAAAGCAAATAGTCACACAAAAGAACACCAGATATAAGGTGGAAACCCAATGTGGGTGAAATCCACCTGCTGCAATATGTCTCTATCTTCTTTTAATAAGAAACTCCTTTTACAATGATTTTGTACTGGTGCAGTCCTTTACCAGTACGCAGGCTACAACTTGCAGAGAGCTACAACTCTCTCTTTTGTTTTCCAGTCTCTCTTGGAAGGGAGCTACAACCCCCTACTTTTCTTTCAAGGACCACTTTTCATAAATTTTCAAACTGGATCCAAGAACATCAAAAACCCATCAACTACACTTGCATCATCAATCTCTGATTTCACCAAAGCCAACCCGCATACAGATCTAAAAATATTTCCTTATAACTTTGCAGTTGTTACATCAGACATACCCAGATCATGACATGTGTAAAATAAAACATGCATCAATAATTCAGACCCAGATTATTAGATTTATAGATCAAGCGTATGCCACATATCACAGATCAAAATCATATAGAGATACCACTATTCCAGCCTTAATATTTTGACCCATCAATAGAACTTATCCTTCTCCTTACGCTCAGGTTCCTTCTTCATTCAGATCCAGATCTACACCAAAACCCAATCACAATATTCCAGATCTAGCACTTTATCAGATATTCAATAATTCAGAAGATGCTTTGCCAAATGATCTCCTTCCTCTTTTATAGTATTAGGCCTTTCACAATACCACGGGCCAAAACCATAGGATCAAACAACTGTTGGACTAGTATCATGAACCAACCATGAAAGTGCGTGAGATCAACACTTTTGGATGCAATACCACGGGCCAAAACCATAGGATCAAAAACTGTTGGACTAATACCATGAACCAATAATGAAAGTGCGTGAGATCAACACTTTTGACGAGGTACCATGGTCCAAAACCATAGGTTCAAATACCAAGGACTAACTACCATGGACCAAAGGTAAGTTCTCCAACATATACGCGCTTTTCCTTGCATGAAAGTGCGTACCATGGTCCAAAACCATAGGTTCAAATACCAAGGACTAACTACCATGGACCAAAGGTAAGTTCTCCAACATATAAGCGCTTTTCCTCATAGGTTCAAATACCAAGGACTAACTACCATGGACCAAAGGTAAGTTCTCCAACATATACGCGCTTTTCCTCATAGGTTCAAATACCAAGGACTAACTACCATGGACCAAAGGTACGTTCTCCAACATATACGCGCTTTTCCTTGCATGAAAGTGCGTGAACTTTTTCTCTACATGAAATAAAATTTTCTCTGCATAAAAGTGCGTGAACTTTTCTCTACATGAAATAAACTTTTCTCTGCATAAAAGTGCGTGAACTTTTCTCTACATGAAATAAAATTTTCTCTGCATATAAGTGCGTGAACTTTTCTCTACACTATAATTTATTATCTGAGATGAGTGGGTTGCCATCAAGTACAACATATGTATCATAATGCCAACACGCACAACATTTAGAAGTCTAGGCTAGAGACATATTCCGGTGTCGTAAAGCCTGGTAACTATCACTTTTGTCGTAGGTTGGGTGATTCCTCCTCTTTGAGACGACAAATGCTAGTATGGACTTGTTCTCCCATGTACTGTCGAGTATATATTGGGAGAACGCAATAGGCTATATCCTTTATCCTTAGGAAGCAGTGTCTGCCACCCTATCGATCGCAATGCACTGAACACAACATTCGGGAAGATTGACTGCCGTACCATAAAAAGTATTCTGCAGTTTTGCGATTGGTTTGGTAATCCCTCTATCTAGATTTCCATAGTAGTCTCTTTCATTCCTTTTCAGACTCGTTAAAGGAAAAGGTCCATCTGAGCACTTGTCACTTCGGGTTCATTAAAAATCGAAGGCGACTAGAGTCATCTTTAGCTTTTTCTCGACTCTTAAAAATTGAAAAAGCAGGTTGTGTCAAAGCGTCATAAAATTTATTTTAATCGAAATAACGTCACTGTTCCCTCGCTGATCTTAGGTTGAGAAAATGGAGTCCACCAACCAAGGATTTCCCCTTGGGGGAAATCCTATTCCTTTATCCTCTTGGGGAGATGTTGGTTCACCTCATATGGACACACTGTCCCTTCCCGAACTGACGATTGGCCTGCCAGTATGGCTCTTCTCGACCTCTATCGTTCAAAGCACCGTGATTCCTGAGCAATCAAATCAGCAACTAGATGATACTAAAGTTACCCTTCAACCTTTTACTTCGTTTCTTTCTCCCTCTCCTCCTTCCTCTCCGCTTGGTAAAGTTGATAAAACTAAAAACCAAGTAACTGAGAAGAAGAAGAAAGGGAAGGAGAAGAAGAAGAAGGATCCAATGGCAAAAAGGGGCAACCGTACATTGTCTAGTGAAAATCCACACACTACACCATCCAAACCAAAATCTCCATGTGTCATTTGCAAAGGGAACCACTATCATCGAGATTGTCCTTACATCCCACAAATCTTAAGGGACTGGTCTCCTCGTTTGCACAATCCTGTGTCGCCAACCTCTGATGATCATGTTGAGAGTACACTGTCAACTAGTGAAAAGGAATTCAATGGACAAAAAAGAAAATATAAATTTCCTTATAGACTGTGTGAAGGCGATCATGCCATCCATCGTTGTCCCTTCCTAGATGAAGCTAAAAGAGTCTTGGATAACCGTCCTGCTTCACCGCTGCAGCTTCCTCTTGGATACAAGAAACTCTTGCCGAGTCCATCGCTAGTTGAAAATCTAACTGACACACCTTTGTGGTCAGTAAAAGAATCTATCATTGAAAGTGAACCCTCTATGTGCACACCAGACCAAAGTCAACAGGTTGAGATGGTAGTCGACCCAGTCTTGTCTTCAGAAGGTCCATCTTCAGATGATACAGTCACCGAAGAGAATGAGAATGACATTGTTCAAATTATTTTAGTAAACACAGACTCCGATGAACATGGGGGCAATCTACACATTCCTTTACCACAGGAAGGAAGTTCATTAGAGTCATACCCTGCCATTTATTCGATCCCACCTCCAAGCAACCTAGTCATTTCCTTTGACTAGAATCTACTAGGCAGACCCCACCTACCATCTAATGTACCATTCCGAATCATAGTACAAGCTTACAAAATGGTTGTGGTCGGTACTATCATAGATGAAGGGGCTTCTATGAGTATCCTTTCCTTAACTGCTTGGAAAGCACTTGGTTCGCCATCACTTCTACCTGAGATGCGAAATCTAACAGGCTTTGACAAAGGAACTAGTCGACCGTTAGGGATCCTTCCAAATTTGCTTATAACTTTGAGAGGGAAAATCGTTTATCTGAACGTAATGGTAGTCCAGGGACCTTTATATTACAATCTACTCCTTGGGCATGACTACATTTATAACATGGGAGCCATTGTCTCCTCGCTCTTTCAAGTGATGTGTTTTCCGCATGAAGACAAAGTGGTCTAGCTCGTAGACCAGCTTTCATTCCCCGTCTCACACATAGCTAATAGTCAAATGTCATCCCTAACTGGTCTTTTCACGCAAGAAATGTCTCATCAATATCTAGTCCGTCCACCTAATGAGCATGAGTAATCATTTCCCTATGCAGAGGGGATACATGGAGTGAAACCATTTTACTCGAAAAATTTAGGGTGAAGATAGCAAGAAGAGCTGTAGATTCGGGCAGAAATTAAAAGGGTCAGGGTCATAAACTATTTATATCTCCCTATCAAGCTCTTCTTCTATCAACACTCAATAGTTGTCCTGATGATGGATCCCTGTTGGGATTTGAAACATTGACAGAAATAATGGTTTTTACTATGGGTTCTCTGGTTTCTAGATATTTAGCCACAGAAGTCTTAAATCCAAAATCATTTCCCTATGCGGAGGGGATACATGGAGTGAAATCATTTTACTCAAAAAATTTAGGGTGAAGATAGCAAGAAGAGCTGCAGATTCGGGCAGAAATTAAAAGGGTCAGGGTTTCTTTTCATAAACTATTTATATCTCCCTATCAAGCTCTTCTTCTATCAACACTCAATAGTTGTCCTGATGATGGATCCCTGTTGGGATTTGAAACATTGACAGAAATAATGGTTTTTATTGTGGGTTCTTTGGTTTCTAGATATTAACCACAAAAGTCTTAAATCCAGAATCATTTCCATATGCGGAGGGGATACATGGAATGAAATCATTTTACTCGAAAAATTTAGGGTGAAGATAGCAAGAAGAGCTGCAGATTCAGGCAGAAATTAAAAGGGTCAGGGTTTATTTTCATAAACTATTTATATCTCCCTATCAAGCTCTTCTTCTATCAACACTCAATAGTTGTACTGATGATGGATCCCTGTTGGGATTTGAAACGTTGACAGAAATAATGGTTTTTACTGTGGGTTCTCCGGTTTCTAATAAAGAAGCACGAGTAATTCGGTGATTGTGACTGAAACCCAGGGGGCATGAACCCTGGTCTGCTTCGACAGGAAAACTTTAGGTATAGGGTAGGTTTCCACGGAGGATATATGACTAGTCTGACACACCCGTCCGTTTAGGAAAATGGGATTAGACTGGAATAATATTCCCTCGTCAAAGTTATGTGAGTTGAGGTGACTGCATCATTCACCTTTGTTTATTTCGATAGACATTGCCAAGGAAGTGTTTTGTCTGCGATGTGGATGGAGCAATCTTACAAATGTGAGAACTTTCATATGGTAACTTGGAAACTCTACTGGGGGCATGCAAGCCTTTTGTGTGCAAGTGAAAAGAGACCAGCGTAACTCTAACTCCATAGTTTCTGTTAACTTCAACTGCTTAGGTTAGGTGATTGTTCGAATCGACCATTCACCTTTGCAGGGGCCAAATGGCACTGGTAAAGTAAAGGAAGAGTTTTCCTACCTAACCCCGGTAGTTAATTAACTCCTAGGACATTAGTTGGTCATTCCTAGCTTACATGCGAAAGGCAGCAGAGCAAAGTTTCGAATGGTGCAAGCTCCCTAAAAAATGAACCTATCGATGAGACATCCTTATTATACGACTGGCATGAGCAGTTTTACGCAAAGTTCAAGCTCATTAAAAATTAAACCTAAGCAATGAGCATATGTTCCACCAGAGTTTAAGCTCATTACAAACTAAACCCCCCTCTGGTAAATAACCATTGCAAACACATTATCATCAGCTTTTGAGCCTTGGTCGTGTTCTTACCATCACCTCCACTCTATTTTTAGTCGATCGTACGCCTCCATTTGATTTTTTACCCCTTTTGAGGAACAGCTGCGACAAGTGATTATGTTAGCCATCTTCTTTACACTGTCTTGATTGAAAAGTTCCAAACCTTACCTGGAACTAGCTGCTACCCGAAAATATCACTCGTTCCTCAAAAAACGAGTCTCCTTTAAGCTCTTTTCATCTGACTCGTAAAATATGAAAATATTGCCGAGCAATTGGCCTCTCCAGCTCATTAAAGCTATCGGAAGTGCTATCCCTCCTCTAGATTTTAATCTTTTTGGACCTGAGGGATCATTACACAAAAATATCGAGCACTTGTCTTGTTTGGCTCGTTAAAACTATCGAAAATTCATCCCTTTCGTATTATTTTATACTTTTTCGGACTTAAGGGATTATATGACGAAAAAGGATTACTGGAGTTTCCTTTCTGTCCCTTTTCAGACTCTCTAAAATTGAAAAAGGACCAAGTTATCTTTGTCGTTAAACTCGTTAAAACCAATAGCGACAAACTTTTCCATGCAAACAAGAACGAGTTTCATTATCGCTAGGCTCATTAGAACATAGCGACGGGTTTTCCCGAAGGGCAAATTATAGATCAAGCATATGTTATCCTCCTCAAGCTTGCCAAAAATAAAGAGGTACTGGTCAGCAATGACTGGGAAAAAATTGGGAAGAAAACTTGAAGAAACTTCATTGGTAGCAAGTCGCTCTTGAACATGACACTTTCATTCCATCACCATGATTGAGTCAGGTTGGGTTATTCTATTCACCGGTCATATTACCGTTGGTCCATCGTACCATCCATTTTTGGGGTTAATGCTACCAATCCATTTCAGTGTCGCCAATATGTTCAAGAGAAGTCACTCAGAGAATTCACCAATACAGCTTGTGTCTCACCCACTGCAATACCTTCATGCTTCATTCTTTCATGACCGCCACCCTGAACCTTGTATCATCAGATCGTTTTCACCTCCACAAAATCATTTGCTCCATTCTGTGTCTTAGATGTGAGATTCATTAATACCCTCCTACGACGGGTCACTTCTTTTCGACATCAGCTCATTATCCAAGAAGTTGACATAGGAACAACCCTTTCAGTACTTTGAAGCTTGCATGCCTCAATGGCAAGTTTCTCACTTCCGGCGACAGGTTTACATTAATGGCCTTCGACTGAAAGATTTTGCATGGTGTTCAACGCCAAGTCCCATATTCACAACACGTGAATTGTACTGTCGTACCTTGAGGGTCATCATCATTATCAGTGATTCGTCTCGCACCTGTTAACAACTTACATCATTGGCTAGTAATCAGGCGATGTCCTTCCATGTTAGACTCCAGAACATCTTTTCACATGGATCGAATTGTACTTCGGGTGAAGATTGAACGAGTTTGAAGACCCTGGATCTAGTTTCATCCATCCAGGCTGCGATATATTTAGGAAAATAAAGACATCAAATGTACATCATTGCTGCACAGATAATCATCCAAGCCAAAGGATGACGGCTCTACCAAAATCATCAGTCTGCCACACAGACGGTTGTCTGTCCTATGTACATGAGAATGAATTTATAAAGTTGAGCATGGGAATGCCCGCCTCAACTAGATCATGAAAATATTATGAAGATAATGTATTGTATTGTATCTTATTACAGGTCGCCTTCCAGTTCGAAAAACCTCGGATCCTCATGATAAAGCATTTCACCCGACATCAAAAATATTTACGACCTCATGCTTTAGGGGACAACTGTTATAGACATATTTGGGCACTACAACCCCAATTACATATGTCTATAAACCAAGGGCTTCTAAGTCCCTAAAAGTGTTGCTTCATACCCTAAAGGAGCAAGATCAGCTGATTACATCATCTCCCATAAGTTCTCCATGAAAAACTGCTCAGAACTGGTCAAACTGGACCATACAGACTGCTCAGTGCTAAGGGTGCGATGCATCTCACCTGCCACATGCTAAAAGTGTGTTGCATACTGGAAAGCCCTTCTGTAGGGTGCGATGAGCGAGAGTAGACAAATAGCAGAGATAGTTTGCAAGGTGGATGATCATGGAATCTTCCAGAAACTTCTCCTATGACACTTGCCTCTCTGAATTCTCCCAGGGATGAGTAAGAGATCATGAAATCTCCAAGTGGAATTGAGAACTACCAGAGAAATGACACTAATCACAATCCCAGAAGTTGACTCACCCACCTGCAAACATCTATATATGGATCCCTCATCCTAGAGATCCAAATGCTGGAATCTTGTATTTTGTAAGGAAGTGTTGTTGGTTTCTTTGTGGAACATCATAGTGTTGGGTGATCTGAGATTTTCATGAGGTGAAGAAGGGCTTTCATGCTGGGAGGATGATGCTGGGTCAGATCAATGGGTTGTAATCCTCTCTTCTACTCTTTCTATCAATAAAGCTATTTGAGTTTTCCTCCACATTCTTGTATGTTTGAACTGATATATGCATTTGTGTCGTCAATATATATCTGGTCCTATATTGTTTATGATTGTAGATCTCTGTGCTTTGATGGTATTGTGCTGCTTTAACTTTTCAGGTGCTCTTTGAAACGGGACAAGCAAGGAAGGAGCGGCAAAGATCTGTCAAAGGGGAGAGGAAACAAGCAAGGAGCCAAGCGAAAGACTGAGGTTGGTACTCTCTGCTTCTCTCTCATCTACTTCTCATAAAGGAAAATGAAAGTAACTTTAGTTTGTTTGTTTCTAAGATAGCTACCCGTCTTAGTGGGACTAGCAGCTATGAATGGACACTAGATTTCCCGATAACACTTGGGATGTGTTTTGGGAAGAACTTATAACAGAGAAAAATAATCCAAAAAACATGAATCCTAACAAGGTTCCCTACCCATTAATAATTAGAGATTTGATCCTAGAAATAACATTAAATGAAAGAGTGCAAGAGGAAGAATTCACTAAAAAAATATTCTAGTTAAACCATAAAAAATGGCTATTTGTCTAACTCAACATTCATTGTGTATTGTAAAGTTGGTCTTTATAATCAATCTATTTTCAATATTCAAAGAAGACATTGAACGATGATAGAAGATTGAAACAAAAGTTGTTTCTACTTACCATGTTAGAGTTTAAAGTGGTGCCCTTGCATATAATCAGTGGCTGAAGAATTTCCATTGCGACATTCCCAACATTTGTGTTCATGATTACTATTGTTTCTCTCCCCAACCATTCAAACTCTGTTCCCAGGAATTCATGATAATTGGTTAGAAAGTGACACTAAACTTGTATTATAAACTTGTAAATGCAACTCGAAGTAGATATTATAAATCATAACAAAGGATAACTATCAAATCTTCTGGGTTCCTTCAAGCCAAAGACCAAAAAGGAATGAGATGACCACTAGGACTATTGAACCTTAAAGAATCATTTTGCGTCGAAGAAAAAAACCAAATAACATTGGATGTGGAGGTGAATTCCTTAGGATAAATGTGCAAGTCACTCTCCTTTATGAGATTAGACTAGGCAAAGAATTGAACAATGTACAGTTTATGGCACTTGTATAGTACCTAAAACTTTGTTTAGACAAAGAAATTTAAAAAGTGTAGGTCTATAGAATTCAATATTTGGAAAGAAAAAATTATTATAAGTGAAATGTTTTCTTGTTGAGGAAAAAACATTCAACTGTATTTTTTATTTGCTGTGATGTTGGGTTGTTCCATCTTTAAGGAAGAACAACTTTTCACTATGATCTTGCAAGTTCGACTTTTAAACTGTTAGGATCTCTAGAAATATTATTCTGGCCATGTGCTTTTCCAATGTCCTCCATTTCCCCCTTTTGTCACCTCACAAAGGAAGTGCACCCATGAGGTCAATCTATACCCCTACTTCACATCCAAATAATTCTTTACAATTTTCAATTTATAAAACAAATGACGACAAAACTGCTGCAGTAAATTCATTTACAAGGATGATCATGACACCGAGTCTCAAACATAGAAACCTTTTCCTATATCATTAATTTTTAGTGCAAGAAAACAAACGAAGGAGAAATGGTTTGATTCTTCACAGTCCCTGAACAAGACCTAACTACAAACAAAGTGTGTTCAAGAGCTAATCTACCATTTCTCCACCTGTTCCATCACCTCGCTCAATGTGTGGACTGGATTTAAATGCGATGCATTTCTCTTGAAAATTTTATCGAATTATACCTATAGCTCATCAATTATCCTTGACCATTTTCCGTACCAAATTTATTCAAACCAGATCAAATACAGATCATGTCAAGCACAAGAAAACCAAAACAACAGTTTCCCCAACACTGAATCCTGTCAAAGCATTTTCATTACTTTCACCAAACACCACCCTGAAACAACAACAGAAAGAAGCAAAAACCCTAGGCACATCTCATTAAGTTCACTGCATATTCATTTTCCCCTTGCTCCAAAGATCAATAAACATTTTAGAGCTAGCACGCTTATGCTTTCTCTATGCATTAACTCAATTTCATATTTCAACTACATGGCACCTAAATATGAAAAAGTTTTATTTTGTAAAAAATCATTTTAAAATAATATTTTAAAATGTTTAATTAATAGAATGAATATATATGTAATGTAATTGAAAACCTTCATTATATAGTATTTTTTTTACATTACAAGGTATAATGTCATAAAGGTAAAGAGTTTGGATGTCAAACATATTATAATAGTTGAAATTTGGAATAATTTTTTTCTATAGTAGTTTATATCTTTTTTTAACTCAAGATCTACTAAGTGCTAAGAAGGATCTAATTTCTTGAGGTATAAGTTTTATTTAGAGTGAAAAGAGATTTGATCCTTCTAAATATTTGGTAAATCTAGAGTTAAGATGGATCTAAGCTAAGATGGATCAAAATTATTTAGTAATGCATAAAATTTCTAGTAACTTGTTAACAAAAAAAAAAATTACATCAGGTACCAGATTAATTTTTAAATTTTGTTGTTGATAATCCCTTCTTGTCCTCTCATCCTTTCTTCGCACATTAAGGTCTAGGAGAATAGATAAACCTCCATGTATCTTATGCTTTTGAGCATGATGATATTCTAGTTTTTTAAGTAATCAAACATTTTTTTGGTAGTTAGGTAACGCTTAGGCTGGGCTCAGCCTACTTATTGGTTGTAAGAATACCAATACACCTAGAATGGGATGCTTATCACCAAGATTGTGCAAGGCTTTAGTCAAGCCTGGACACCGTTGGGAAGTTTAATTCCCCCAAAGTGGCTTCCACTCCTCTGCCCCTCCCCATGATGCTTAAAATTGTGATCAAGCGGGGACTAAACCCCACATAAACCTACTGGTCTATACCACTTGTTAGTTCATCATATTTTTATTCTTAGACTATAGTAGTCATTTACATCAATCATTTTTAATATTTAATTATGTCATTTATTATCTAGTCATAATTTTTAGTCCTAGACTAAATTAGTCATTTAAGTTAGTCATTTTTGGTTGAGTCACTTAATATCTAGTCATATATCTTATCCCTAAACTAAATTATTCATTTAAGTTAGTCATTTCAGGTTCAGTCACTTAAAATTGCTCAAATTTAATAGTAATTCACTTGAAATAATTGTGGTGACTAACTTTTTTAGTCGCGTAGTCACTAATCTCCCATTTTGTACTACTGATGCAACCTATGACCTTTCACCTCCCTTTTCTTCTAATTTCCATTATTTTCATAAATAAATGTGCCAAAAATGCCATATTGTGATTCCAAAGCCTTAGCCATTGCCTTTGCCAATTTCCTTAGCCATAAACAATCAAATGAAAACCCACTAGGATGTCTTGCCCAACATTCAACTTGGAATAAGTGTCCCATCAGTCATGGTTATTATTTTTTCCTTTATTAACTTGTATTACATGGAATTTCCCCAGAGTTGTTACAAACCCTCCCCCTTGAGGAACACCATCCTCGGTGTTATACCACACCAAGACCTTAGCAAAACCACTGAAAAGAAAACATACTACCCATGGAACTTTATAACATAGCTCAATGCAATATTTACAATGATCACCCTGCTGAAATAAAACCATCATGACAACATAATAACATGACATCGTAATAACATGACACCCATACCGCTAATTGGAGCTTTATAACTTAGCTCATGGAAGTATTTACATCCTTATACATATGTGCATTTAGCAAAATCATCAAAACATATACTGGAACATATACCAAAATCATACCAAAACATTAAGCCAAAACTGCTTTGCCTGAACCAGCAAACAAGGAAGGATACATAGGCCGCATCTGATCCACCATATCCCATGTAGTTTCATCAGGCCCAAAGTGCTTCCATTGCACTTTAACTTGCTTGATTACTTAGTTCTTAAGCATGAACACCTTTTTTTTCAATATACACTAAAGCTATGGCTGGAATTCTCCATTTGGTTCCATCTACAATACGGACCGGTCAATCACATGATCAACATCCTTAACATACTTCTTAAGCAAAGATACATGGAAAAAATAATGGACTTTCACTATTGGAGGCAGTGCAAGGTTATAGGCTACTGGCCCAATCCTCCCAATGATACTGAAGGGTCTACAAAACTATGGTGTCAGCTTGGCACATGATCCAATCCACAAGGATTTCTTCTTTGGTTTGATGCGCAAGTACACCTATTCCCCGACTTGAAACTCCTTGAACAACCTCTTCCTATTTGAATAACTCTTCTGCCTATCCTATGTTTCCTTTAGATTCTTCTTGATCACCTGCATTTCCCATTCCATGTCTACCAACATATTTGGTCCAATCAATACCCTGCTAATCAGATCACTCCAACTGATAGGAGTGTTACAACTCTACCCATACAATGCCTCAAAAGGACTCATCCTCAATGAACCCTATTAATTTTTGTTGTATGCGAACTCTACCAAAGGAAGATACTCCTCCCACTTTCATTGTTGGTGTATCACATACATCCTCAACACGTCCTCCAATATCCAGTTGACCCTCTCTGTCTATCCATCTATCTGCAAATGATAAGCTGTAATGAAGGCCAACTCTATGCCAAAACCTAAAAATAACTCATTCCAAAACTTGGAAGTGAAATTTTCATCCCTGTCTGACACAATCTTCTTTGGAACACCATGCAATCAGAAAAATTGTAATTAAGTCCTTGGAAATGACCTTCCATTTACACTCTGGAATCACAATTAGTTGTAGAAGTCCATATTGATGTTTACATTCTGCTTTCACTCACTGATAATCAAAACATCTAGCCATGAACTCTGCTACATCTCTCTTCAGATTCATCCAATAATATAATTTTTTTCACTGTAGTCAATGTCTTTTGATAACATTGGTGACCTGAATAAGGTTTCGCATGAAACTCTCTCAAGATCACCTTCTTGAGCTCACTGTTATCTAACACATATATCTTGTCTCTGAATCTGACAGATCCATTCATTGTAAGACAATAATCCATACCCTATACACATGCACATGTACCTATACCTGCACATGTACCTGTATGTGTACTACCACTTGTACCTCTACCAATACCCTATTGCAACCCGTGCACAATCTGCATATACCTGACATCATGATGACTTTCCTGCAAGATCCTATCTTATAGATTTGTCCCATATGAGCTCATATCTGCCAAGTGATTTACCTGTACCCACCTGCTGAGAGCATATGCCACCCTATTCTCTTTACCTTTGATGTACCTAATCTCGAAATCAAGCTCACTGATCGTGGCCAACCATCTAGCCTGCCTGGAGTTCAAATTCAGTTGGTCAAACAAATACCTCAACCCAATGTTGTCACTCATAAGTACAAACCTCCTGCCAAGAAGATAGTGCCTCTACATATTCAATGCATGTATGATCGCTACTAACTCAAGATCATGTGTTGGGTAGTTCTACTCGTGCTCATTTAGTTTTCGGTACTCATAACACATCACCTGTCCATCTTATATAAGGAATCCACCAAGTCCTCTCTAGCAAGCATTTGTGCATACCACAAACTCTTTGTCCGGATATGAAATCTATAGCACTAGTGCATGTGTCAACAACTGCTTAGGCTGCTCAAAGTTAGCCTCACACTCCTCTGTCCATTCAAATTTCTTACCTTTCCTTTGCAATGATGTGATAGGATAAGAAATCTATGAGAACTTCTTGATGAACCTCTGTGATATCCTGCTAGACCCATGAAAGATCTCACCTCATCCACACTCTTAGGAGTTACCCACTCCATGATGGCCCTTATCTTCTCGGGATCTACTACAAATCCTTCCTTGGAGACAACATGCCCCAAGTAGTGCACCAAAGTCGGAAAGAAATTGCACTTGCTGATCTTAGCATACAACTTATTCTCTCTCAACAACCTCAACAATGCTGCTAAATACTCGGCATGCTCTTCCTCATTTTTAGAATATACCAGTATATCATCAATGAACACAATAAAAACCTTATCCAAATATGGACGCAACACACTATTAATCAAGCACATAAATGTGCTAGAGCATTAGTTAAGACAAATGGAATGACAACAGACTTGTAATGTGTCCTAAACATAGTCTTGTAAATGTCATCGTCTTTTATGCGTACCTGACGATATCCCGATCTCAAGTCGATCTTGGAGAACACTATTACTTCCTTCAGTTGATCGAACAAGTCATCAATACTCGACAAAGGGTACCTGCTCTTGATAGTCACTTTGTTCAACTGCCTGTAGTCAATGCATAATCTGACAGTACCATCGTTCTTCCTTACAAACAATACCAGTGCGCCCCATGGTGATACACTTGGCCTAATGTATCCCTTGTCCAAAATTTCCTTCAATTTCAACTTCAACTCAACCAACTCGGATCTGCTCATCTTGTAAGGTTATTTTGATGCTAGAGCTACCCCAGGCACTAACTCAATAAACATTTATACCTCCCTGTGAAGTGGCAACTCTGTAATGTCCTCAGGAAATACATCCTTGAACTATTTTAAAACTGGTACTCTCTCAACACATCCATATCCCCAACTTCCTTACCCTTATCACTACAAAAGTGCATTGCAAATAACTTACACCCTTTCCTACGACTACGCTTTGCTTGCATAGTTGTCACCATCCTAACTGATGTGGCTTTCTTCTTGCCCTGTAAGACTCTTGGTTCCCATTGTCATCAACACACTCAATGGCTTTGTCATAACAGTCTACCTTGGTTATATGAAGATACAACTAATCCATTCCCAACAACATACTATATGATCCAAACGGTAATACATTTAGATGTGTTGCAGTAGGTATATCATTCAAATAAAATGCACAAGCTCTTACCCAATGATGAACTCTCTTCTTTGTACCTGTAACCAACTGCAATAACCAAGACTCTGCATGAAAGTCCTTACTCAAACCACAATTATGCACTAAGTCAGGACTAACATAGCTATAATTAGATCTAGGGTCAATCAAAATAGAAATAAATTGATCAAAAATCTTACTGTCCATCTCAATGATAGATGCGTGTTTTTCTTCTTACCTGTTGTTAACTGTTGTATAGATACGTGGAATACTCTGACCAACATCCCCAACAGTTTCCGCCTCCTATGCACTGTATATCTTAGGCCTACCACCCTAATTTCGTGGACAATGTCTCTTGATTTGTTCCTTGCTACATGTCATATATTCCAACCGACTAGTGCCCTCACCTCTATTCTTTTGCTATTGTGACCCGTGTCCATGTCTAGTTGCATTAAACTTATTTTTCGATGCCACATTCTCTTTCTCATCTACATGCGGTGGCCTTGTCCTCTTAGGCTACCATTTACCTTTACCTTTGTCTTTTCCCTTCCATCTTTGCTGAGATTCATTCTTACGATTTGACTATTCATAGCAATGCTTCAATTTCCTAATAAATTCCTCAAGTGACCGAGGCTCATCATACTCAATCCGATCTCTAAATGATAATGGAAAACCACTAACAAATCATTGAACTTTAGCCTTCTCATCAGTAAGATACGATACATACCTCAATAGCTCCAGAAACTTGGTCATATACTCTTCATCTGCCACTGATCTCATCTTTAGCTCATAGAATTCTTTGGCCTTACTTTAGTAGTACCTCTATGACAAGCACTTCTTCCTGAAAAGCCTCTTAAACTCCCGCCAACTCAATTCTTCTATCATGATGTCTCTGACCCGCTTAACATATTCCCACCAGATGTTTGTTTTACCTTTCTAGCCGAAGATCACTTCTTTGGCCTTCATGTTATCTTTGTACTCATGAAACTCAAAGAATTTGTTCATCCCAATTATCCAAGCCTTTGCATCTTTTGACTTCTTCACATATCCATCAAAAGTAGGTGGTTTTTATTTCTTAAATTCATCTGGTAAGTATCCCCTATCATTCCTCTTATAAGGATGATAGTGATGACGATCATGATTTTTATCAGAACCAGAACTAGAATAGTACATGTACGCATCGCCCCTTTTATCCAGAGTGTCCAATAATCTTCCATCTCTCACTATATCAAATCTATCTGACCTTTGTCTACCAGGAGACCTACTGCCATATTCCCCATTAGTTTTATCCTCATGTCCATGGATGATCTGAAGTAACCCTTATCACTGCAAGTCTGACAAACTTTGAATAAGTATAGCATTGACCTATGTTTGTTTCCTTTGTGCCTGTATGATTCGTTCATTATATTCCTTACAACTCCTTATCTCTTCCTTCAAGCTTCTCAGTGTATCTGCCAAATCAAAAGTGTGCTCCGCACCACGCTGCTCATCCGATGCATAGGGAGATTCTACCCAGTCTACCACCTTGCTAGCCATTTGATCTTTTTCGTACAATGCATAATATGTCAGATAAACCAAATCACAATAAATCAACACACCTTAGCATAATTCGGGGAGGATACCTCGTATGTTAGATCAACAAATCAGCATGATACATGTATAACATAATCATAACATCATATAGCCGTATAACAAGTAAGTGCATTAACAGATAAATATCATTCTAGCTAGGGTCTAGTCCTCAATGCAAAACCTTATCAACAATGCATGTTATGACCTCATGCATGACACCAACCATTACTCCATTGTACACATTGCCACATGCAACCATCAACATGCATAAGCAATGCATAATCAACTACACATATGCATAATCCATGTAGTCGAGCATAAGTGATCAATTCTTGTAATCAACCTACAAGGCTGACACATGTAATCAAAACATTCAAGAATGCACCTGACATACAAGGATAAATATAGGTGACATACAATCAACATGTAAGCGACATCTAACAATATGTAACAATTCATATACTCATGACGATGCATTCCACAAAATAAATCATCAAATTCTCCATGACAACCTTACTTTGACCATAATCAATCATCAAGAAAAATAACAAGCACATGCAATGTAAGTGTAAGAGACACACATGCAATTGGCATGCATACATGACCAAAGCACACCTCTCATCCAGTCTGAGGGGTGAACCATGCTCCGATACCACTCTGTAACACCCTCCTCCCACATTTACCTAAGTAACTAGCCAATTGGAGTAAACATGAGACGACAGGCTACTATGATTGGATTCGACCTCCTATGTGACCTTAAGGAAGTGGAATCAACGAAAACATCACACATAGTCATCCAACATCAGCTTTAGAATCCTCAGGAGACAAGTCATCCACTCAAACAAGTTATCACTGGGTCCCACTACTGTTATGGACATCTTAGGCCTCAGTTGCTCCCATGTTATGGAAAAAAAGTTTCGAGAAACCCAAAGTCGCTCACACAGGCTTGCCTGCCAGCGACTAAAGACTAAAATTTTCAGTTCTGTGCCAGCGAACATGGGATTTAAGCCACTTCTTCAGGCCCAACGCCCAGGTCACTACCCAAAATGGAGTGATAGCTTAAAATCATTAAAAGTATAGGAAAAAAATGAAGCCAAAGAAATAAGTTGAACAAGACCTTAACCAGACCCCTACTAGCTATGACAGGAATTTTTCCAAACATATCATCAACATGTAACCTACAAGTGTAAACAATAGAATTAAGTGTAAACAACAGAATTAAGTGTATGGATCTCATACTTATCTGAGAATCGCTATGAACCATTGTTTCTTCATGTCATTTGTTGAATTATCATCTATTAGGCCTTAGATACATTATCCATTCATTTACAAGTAAAAGCATGTTAAGAGCCATACATAGCTGCTGTCATAAAACATAAATATACCCAACATAATAGGGACAAAAATATCATAAACATATCAACCATAGATTCCACATATACATCAATACATTTACACATGAAAATCAAGGGAATGAATTTCTCATTAATGAATGCAATAAACCAACCGAAGATGGGACTACCACGATCCACCCGACCATAGAATGGTTGAGCCAAATTTCTCTTCAACCATTCACCCCCGTACCATATTCCAAGCATGAATATGGGAATCAAACTAAAATAACCAACCAGGTCATACCGAGGCTAAACCACCTCACCATCATCAATAGAAACTAGGCTTTACTGTAATGCATTTTGTATCACTAGGCCAGCACTGTTCCACAAAATATTGTCACCATGACATTCTGCAGTCAGTCTGAGTCTATCACCACTCATACTTTCCTCCTATGCAAGTCTGAAACCTCAGTTCTTCATATCAAGCCTTGAAAAATGAGAGAAAGCCCTTAAAAATCTCTAAAACTCTGGTTCCGCACTTTCTCTTAGCATTACCTGCAGTCCTGCACCCACTGGTCATGTCCCCTGCGAACCTGGCCGCTTTGTTTCTATGTAATGGGTGCGGACCCCTGTAAAAGTAAAAACGGCGCAGGTACATTCTTAAAAACTCACTTTGGGTTATTTCTGGAAGCTTCTAGAGGGAATCTTGAGGTGGCAAGTTTGCTCCTTTGAGGTTCATGCATCCCATAACTAAAGGAGCTAACCCCTTGATGTGAGGAGCTTATCCCTTTGAAGGAGAAATCTATCCCTTCATAGGTGGACCTGTAACTTCCTCCCTCTGCAATATAAAATGAGGCATTGGGCTGGTTACTAAGGAGGTTGAAAGCTGAATATTTTTTAGGGTAAATGCTATTGGAATTTAGACTTCCTAATTGAGCTTGAGAGGAGAGATTACATACCTTTTAATCTCTTTGGGAAGAGTGTGAAGCTTGTCAAAGTAGAGGAGATTCTTGCTGGACCCTGGGAGGAGCTTGTACAACATCAAGGCACCAAGGTTGTAAAGTTATTCTTTGTTTAAAGTTAATACAATCAAGTTCATTTTTCTCAATAAGCTGTCTTCTATGGTTTATTTCATGAATTCCTTGATCATCATGATAAATATGATTTTTTATATTGGCTATGCAGGTGTTATTTGATGTGTGCTTGTTTGTGTTTGCAAGTTCTCAAAAGGAAGCTCATTTGGACGGTCGAAGCGTGGCCGCCACAAACTAGCGTTGGACTTAAGGTAGGGTCTAAAACTCCTCTTGGCTTTTATTTATAAGTCGCAATATCTAGAGAAAGGTAGAATTTTCTTGTCTTGCTTGTCGCTAGATATCTGTAGATACTAGGGAGATAAGTCTTGTCCGTAAGAACGATTTATCCGGCCGACAAGCATAATGAGCACATCATAATAGGCTTTACCGTGAACTCCACTTAGTCACTAGGCCAAACAAGCATGGATGACATCGAATTTATCCACCTACACCATGAGGAATTTTCCTGTCTCCTAGCCTCCCAAGCTTTACTGCAATCCAAACTCGGATTTCTAGGCCCTAAACCGAGACCCACTCTCTAGGCTTTACCACATATCCCAAACCCAAGATTACTAGGCCCAACAGAGAGAAAACCACGTCTTGGCTTTACCGTATATCCTGTCATTCACCGGAAAGGATTCCTAGACCCACCGAGGCAACATAATCCTGACTTTATTGCAACCCACAATCTGGCTCAGGGGTCACTAGGCCAGTGGATTTACCGTGATCCATAGTCTGGTTCAAGGACCACTAAGCCATGTGCTCTATCATTCAGAGATCCACCCCACTTAACCTCGAATCCATCCAGTAATCCAGCCTAACCAAAACATGAGAACCCCATCACACCATGGCTATTCGGAAATGGCAAGGCTAGGCTGAAAAGCACTCTTACACCTGACAAAACCCATGCCATGATAGAGAAGAACCACATGCAATGTCATGCATGCCAAGTATAGCAAGAAAAATACACATGCAAGTCGATACCTGTAATGAATCCTGTTGTAGTTGCTTGATCTTGCCTTTCCCTGCTTAATCTTTGCTTCCTCTTGCCTTCTTTTCCTTTCTTGCTCCAATGCCAAAATTGCTCCAAGAAAACTCTAAGTGTCCAAGAGTGAGAGAGAGAGAGAGAGAGAGAGAGAGAGAGAATAATGAGAGAGCTCCAAAACTCAACTGAAAAAAAGTTACCAACTGATTCTCATAAGCCTTTTTATGAATGAGGCCTTCATTTTCTTCATTTTCCATTATATTCTTTCAATTTCCTCCTCACATCCAACATGTGACCTTTCACCTCCCTTTTCTCCTAATTTCCATTGTTTTCATAAATAAATATGCCAAAAATGCCATTTTCCCTTTCCAAATCGTTAGCCATTGCCTTTGCCAATTTCTTTAGCCATAAACAATCAAATGAACATCCACTAGGATGCCTTGCCCAACATTCAACTTGGAATAAGTGTCCCATCAATCATGTTTAGTATTTTTTCCTTTATATTAACTTTTATTACATGAAATTTTCACCACCAGGGAAAATTTTAAGAACCCCCCCTAAATTTATAAATATAATAAATGGGCGAATCTCCATGGTATATAGGAAAAATGGAAGGCGATTTTATCAATAATATAATATGTATATATAATTTTTTGGCGAATCTCTCACTAGGCATGGTGAATATTTTATTCAATTATAAAATCTTGTAAGATCTTTGCGATTCTTTCACTAAATAATAAAACTTTGTAAAGTCCTAGTGAATCTTAGCATAGGCTACATGCTGGTTTAATTCCCCCATTTAAATAGGCTACATTCCAGGTGAATACCATGGGTCAATACCATGTGCCATTTTTATTTTTATTAATTCTAATATTAGGGTTAATAATGGTTTTTTGCATGGTATTAATAACAATCTAGTCCATGGTATTTGTCCCATAGTATTTTGGCCATAGGTTTCACCTAAATATAACCCATTTTTTGAGTGTTCGTAAATATAAGGTGACTTATGGAGTAAATATAAAAAAATGTTTTATTTGTTTACCATACCTCTCGTTTATTTATATTTTTATTAATTTACCATACCTCTTTTACAAATATGGTATTTGGCCCATAGGATTCACTTAAATAAAACTTCTTTCTTGAGCCTGCATAAATAGAACGAGGGTTATGGACTAAATATAAAAAGAGGTTTTATTTATTTACGATACGTCTAGTTTATTTTTATTTTTATTTATTTACCATACCTTTTGAGTAAGTATAAAAAGACGTTTTATTTATTTACCATGCCTCCACTTTACTTATATTTTTATTTGTTTACACCCTTACATGTATATAAGATGACTTATGGAGTAAATATAAAAAATGTTTTATTTATTTACCATACCTCTCATTTATTTATATTTTTATTAATTTACCATACCTCTTTTATAAATATGGTATTTGGCCCATAGGATTCACTTAAATAAAACCTATTCTCGGAAAATGGGCGAATGGATTCACTTAAATAAAACCTATTCTTGAAAATGGGCGAATGGAAGGTTGTAAATCCTAATTTCAAGGGCTAAATTTACCTTTTTTACCATCTCCCTTAAAATAAGGTGGGCTATTTGAGGTGATTTGTAAAAATGTACTATGATACAAAATATTCGCCCACTAAAAATTTAAAACCCCTTAATTTCGCCAAAGGGCGAACATTCGCCCCTAAAATTATCCTTGTTCACCACGACTGTTACATCTACAAAGTGGAGTTCCCATCCAATTCAAGTGTTTGGAGGCATGTCAGGATCTAGGAGAATTCTAGGAGAATTTTCAAAGTGGAGCACCAACCCAATTGAAGATGTTGGAGGCATGTCAGGATCTAGACTGTATGGGAGCATCTATAGAGTGGAGCACATGCCCAAGTCAAGACGTTGAAGACATTGGAGACATTGGAGGCCTGTTAAGTTATAGAATAAGTTTGAGATCATCTACAGAGTGGATGACATGCCCAAGCCAAGACTTCGAAGACCTGTCAGGTCCCCCACGAAGTCATTGCATGTTTTTTTTTTTTATATTTGAAGTTGTCTTATAGTTTATTTGTTCTAGATATAAGGTACACATTGGAAGTTCTATGGTTATGGCCATATCCAATTCAAATCATTTGTGCTTATATGCATGATTACATGTCAAATTCCAATATGGAGCACATTACATTGAATATGCCTTCAAACTTTTTAATTGTGAATATTGTCTAAAGCCTTTTCACCAACTTTGGGGTCATTTTGTTTCCGTTGAATGTGTTCTTCAAATAAGCAGTATAAGCCTCTTTATATTGAAATTCAAAGTACTCACTTCAAATAAGGCCAATAACCTTTGTTTTTTAGGAGCCTATTACCTTATTTAATCCAATTGAGTGATGCATTGAAATCAAGTGATATGATTTTTCAAAGTAGGCTTGATGGCTTGTTCCATCTTTCAAAATGGCATGATCACATCTTCAAAGAGGCTCAATATAGAGGGCCAAGTTTTCAAAAGCATTTAATGAGCAATATTTCAAAACAACCAGATCACCTATTTCCTTGTGTCAAGGAGAGATTTTGAAAGCACCTAACGAGGGATCTTTCAAAATGGCTTGGTGGTCCATTTCCTCCATCATGATGATATTTATAAAGCACCTAATACATGATCTTTTGAAATAGTGTGATGGTTTATTTCGTTGCATTTTGTAGACCTTTAGAAAATGCCCAATGGATGATTTTTCAAAATGGCCTCATGGTCCTTTTCTTCACATCTCTTTCAAAAGTGTTTGATGGACAATCTTTCAAATGACCTAGTGACCTTTCATTAAGGGAATTTTGAGGTCTAAAATGGACCTCCTAAGAAAAACGTACAACCAAAATAAAGTTTATAACAACCAATAGGATTCAATATAATGATGTCAACCATGAGGGATGATTCACCATTTTGGAGTAAAAAATAAAAAAGATTAAAAAATAATAAAACTATTTTTTTCAACTCGTATTTTCAACTTATCTCCCTAAGTTTTTTCTCAAATTTTGAGCGGGAGTACTCGTTGGATGAAAAATTTAATTCCTCATCCAAGGAGTACCCAAGTTGCATACTTTTGATGGACCTTGCTACACAAAAAATGAGAAATACATGAACAATCATGATTGCAATCACGTTTTTAATGTATTTCTCATTTTTTGTGTAACAGAGTCCATCGAAAGTTTGGAACATGGGTACTCCTTGAATGAGGAATCAAATTATGCATCCAACGAGTGTTTCTCAAAATTTGAGTAAACCCCTAGGGATATAAGTCAAAAATACGAGTTGAAAAAATAGTTTTTTTCTTTTTTCTCTCTAATATTTGATGATGTAATCTAATATTATTTTATTAACTCTACTATTATTTTATAATGTCTTTAGGAGGCCCATTTTATACCTCAAAATTCCCGTAGCGTTCCTTACATTGGATTGATCTTTCAAATATCCTTACAGGAAATATTTTATAATAGCTCAATGACATATTTCCTTCCATTAGGCAAATATTTCGAAAGTGCTCAATTAGTGATCCTTAAAAACAATCCAATGACCTATTTCCTTTCTATCCAAAGGAACTTTCAAAAGAGTTCTTTGGATCAATCATTCAAAGGGAGGAGTCACAATTTGTGTTATTGAAGTAATACCTCAAATGGGCCCAATGTAAGCATGACAAGGGAGTTGTGCGTCAACTCTGACCCACATAATGTGATTTAATTTGAATTGAAATGAGTATAGAAACCCAAAAAATCAAGTCTACAGAGAAGTGGAATTTTTTTACTATTACTCAAATGTGGTCATGAAGAGAGATGGTTACATGAAAATTTTGTAACATTGTAAAGTTGGAAATATATATATATATATATAATTTATTTTTATATTCAATTTGGTTTCAAAAGACAAATTGTTATCCTCTTCACTAGGCTCAAATCTTACTTATAACCGATCACTCCTAATGAGTCAATTGTTTTTTAAAAACTCTTTTTGAGTTGTGAGTAATATCTCTCTCACTTACAAGTGGGTATGTATATATATGAAAAATTACATGTAGTTTCTATTCTACAAAGAGTGAAGATGCCATACATGAAAATCTAGCTCTCACTAACTTATTTGTTAAATATAAAATCAGTGTTTGTTAAATATTTTTCAATATAATACAACATATGCATAATGAATTTATTTTTCCAAATAGATATAAATTCACTATCAATATTACTAATTGAGACATTTTTATCTCTTGCAAGTGGTTCTCAAGATCAACTTCTCCCCATAAAATTTGAACTAGTATTTAATAAGAACTAAAGCCCACACAATCTAATTAATCTACACCTCATAAATATCTATTAAATTAATTACATATACATATATAAATACATATAAAATTTAAATTAATTACATATATATATATAAATACATATAAAATTTAAACTTACACCAATTTTAATAGATTGAAAATACCATACTTAATATAAACTACACAAATTTTTTAATTTAAAAAAAAAAAAACTTTATATAATATTATAAAGCTTTCTATATTATTTAGACCATTAATAATGAAAAATATAAATATACATTAAAAAAATAATTAAAAATTAAAATAAACTTAAAATACACATAAATTCTACAAAATCGAAAACTTTTGATTTTTTCTTTATACATTTGATAGATGTATATATTAAAATGCAAATTTGTTAAAATGATAAGTACTTAAATATAAATTGAGAGCTTCAAAGATTAGAAATTAAAATATAAATATAAATTTTTATTTAAATTTTTTAAAATAAACTCTTAAAATATAAATATAAATTTTTATTTAAATTTTTTAAAATAATAAAGAATTTAGAGTTATACAGATAAGGAATTAAAAACTACTGAAAATCTTTCCGATTAAAAATATATATTTTTTTGATATTTTTAGTTAAATTTGGAGTTGTCTATAATGCGACTTTTTGAGATTCCGGTGACGGAATCCGGTGGAAGAAATTGAGATGAAATCATGATTTGTTGCAGTTAAAATGGTTTTTTAACTGCATATTCGGATTCAGCACCCTGAAAAACCCCTGGGACGCTTTCATTGTGCAGAAACTAGTTATCAAACTTGGATTTCAATAAATTACTGCCGGATTTTCACCGGAAAAAATCGCCGGAAAGGCTTTCAAAAAGTCGCGTTAAAGACTATGGCGTTAAATTTATTAATAAGTAATTGAAAAAATATTAAAATTTACATAAATAAATTATGGGCTAGATTTTTATTATTAAATGAATTTTTAATAATAAATTCATTTTTTTGGTTACAGTTAATTTAATTTAACCAAAAAAAATTCGAATGTTAATTTACATTAAATTTTACCCCGTTAATTTAATAACTTAAAATAATGATATTTTGTAACCTTAAAATGTGAATTTTGTGATTTATGATTAATACACACAAAAAAATTCCAATAAAATCACTTATCAGATTTTATGTGGACGTTTGTACTTATTCATCATAAAATGAACCACTTATCGTTGTACTTATGCATCATAAAATGAACCATCTTAACATTAATAAATGAAATATTTGAAAACAATCTTAATTGCACTTCGTGCTCGCATCCACATATTACACCGCCAAACGCATCATGCATAGTTCCAGTTCTTCACCCGCTGGCTCTTCTTGCCGTTTTGATAGTTCTAGTTCTAGTTCTCGTTCTAGTTCGCGTTCAAGTTCGCGTTGGCATTCTAGTTCTAGTTCGCGTCCTTCTTCGAGTTGGCATTCTAGTTCTAGTTCTAGTTCTAGGTCGCGTTGGCGGCGTTGGCGGTCTAGTTCTAGATTTCGGCGGCGTTGGATTTGCTCAAGCAGCTTTTTCACCGAGTCTGGGAGTGTCCCCAGATCGCAGCACCATCTCAAGTCAAAACTTTGGAGGCCCGACAGGTTCCCCACTGAGTCTGGGAGTGTCTGCAGACTGGAGCACCAGTTCAACCGAAGACTTTGGAGGCCCGACAGGTTCCCCACTGAGTCTGGGAGTGTCTTCATACTCCTGCACCACCTCAAGTCAAGACTTTGGAGGCCCGACAGGTTCCCCACTGAGTCTGGGAGTCTCTGCAGACTGGAGCAGCAGCTCAAGTGAAGACTTTGGAGGCCCGACAGGTTCCCCACTGAGTCTGGGAGTGTCCGCAGACGCTCGCAGTCGGTCAAGTGAAGACTTTGGAGGCCCGACAGGTTCCCAATCGACTCTGGTAGCGTCTGCAGCTGCTGGCACGTCAAGTGAAGACTTTGGAGTCCTGATAAGTTCCAAAATTCATTTGAAATAGTTTTAAGATAATCAGTTCTCAGAAAAACTTTTTCAAGATGCTTCAGTTTTCCAATGGACTTTGGAACCTTTGAAAGGGGAGCATCAATATGCAACTCCCTCAATTGCAGAGGTGCCTGCAATGTTCACATGCATTATTAAAGTGAGTTTGAGCCTCTACAGCATTTTCGCATTGTGTCATACGATAACAACACGCTAGTACAACAATTCATACACTATTAAAAAAGGTAACTAGATCTGTTAAGAAAACAAATGACTACCTGAAATTCATGTTGCCAGAGTGTTTTCAGTTGATCCCCCTCTATATGTAACACACTTAAATTATTTAATGGAATCGAGGGAGCTAAAGAGGACTTCAGACAGTGCTTCCAGCGCAGATATTTTGATGGAATCGAGGGAGCTAAAGAGGACTTCGGACAGTGCTTCCAGTGCAGATATACAAGCGGCGGTCCACTGCTGAATATTCGTTCAACAGAGTCACTTTCCCTGTTCCCAGACAGCTGCAACATGGTTCGGTTGGACCTGCTAAGTCCAGGCACCTGAATTGTTCACCCCCAGCTGTTAGTTTTAAGATTTAAAAATTGACAGACAATTTTGATAACACGAAGCTATTTTGAAAGTCCGTCGAAAGCTTCAGAATACTCAATACTTACAAATGATGGACGAGCCCTCTTTGTGAAGGGCCAAAGACGACGGGGATGTTCTAGACCTTCAGCTATATCTCTGCCTAGTTCTCGAAGGTGGTCGTGCATTCTGAGACAGTTTTCACCGTCCACCTCCACGAGGCATCTGTTTTCCAGCTTCTGAAGACCCAGCAACCCTTCCCAGTTGGATCCATCCCATACTCTTATAGCGGTATCCCTGTACTCTCCTATAAAGAAACAGGCGATATCTAAAAATATTTGCTTTTCCTCGTTATCTAGAGCATCATAGCTAATTCTAAGTGTGCTCCGTATGTCTTCCGGAAGTACTTTGGAGGTTTTGCGCAATTGCGCATTCCAATGCTTCAAGTCATCTTCTCCACGAAGAAGCGCCCCAAGCACTTTAAGCGACAGGGGCAAACCATCGCAGACATTCAAAAACTTCTTAACTACTTTTTCAAATCCTACAACAGGACGGGGTTGACCGAAGGCATGCCAGCAAAAGAGCTCTTGCGAGTGCTTTACATTGAGACCTTTCAGTGTGTAAATGGATGACTCATCAATACCGAAGTTTCTAAGCACATCCTTATTACGAGATGTAATTAAAATTAAGCTACCTACATCAATAGTATCTATAACGGGTGCACATAATGCATCCAGTTGATCAATATGATCAATATCATCTAAAAGGATGAGAGACGGTGGAGAATCTGTTTTGAGCATGTCTTTGAGCATCCCTGTGCCTTCAGCGACGCTATTTATTTGTGCATCGAATTTAATCAGCTCCTTAAGAAGGCTACTCTGCAGGGAAGGTAAATATCCGGATCTGACATCAAATAAGAAGCAAGATCGACTGTAATTTGATCTCTCTCGGTTGAAGATTTTTTTAGCGAGAGTAGTTTTCCCGACCCCGCCAAAACCTACAATTCCCAAAATTGTAGCCTTCTTGCTTTGCCGCTGCAGTGACAATTTTCTGTCCACATCTTTAATTTTTTTATCGAGGCCAGTAGGATATTTGGCGACGTCCAGAGGCGGTTTGCGAGCCTTTTTCACAACCTGTTGGACGACCTCCTGGACGAGCTGCGACTCTTCCCTGAACAATATTCAAATCAGAGTTAATCGACTAACGAGAAATATCTAAATAAATAATCTGTTATATACTTATGAAGCCAGCAAAGTACAAAACTCAAATAATAGGGAGAGTTAGAGGGTCTTACTTGTCCTTCAGCTCAAAACCGATTATACCCGCCACAGCAGAAAGAGCATTCCTCCAATTTTCTATGGTCTTGGGGTCGTATCGTGGTTGACCATCAAATGTTCTCTGCCTTTCGAGCTCGCCAAGATGTCGAGCATAAACTCGATCTCCGCCGCGCGTCCACCGAAGATCTGCGGGCTCGACTTTGTAGAAAACCGGAATTATTGTTGACCCCGACTTCAACATCTGTTCCCTCATCAGTACGAGCTCGTCGAGACAATATCTAGATCGAGCATAATTTGGCGAGAATATTGCTACATGAACAGAGGCGGTTCGAATAGCCCCTTCGATTTGGGGATCCAACTCCTCTCCTCCTTGCAGTTCTTTCTGGTCCAGAAAAACTGATAATCCGAGATCTTTAAGGCGATGGTAGATATGGGTAGCGAGTCCTTTCTTGACGTCAGGACCGCGGTGATTTAGAAACACTTGATACACATAGCTGTTGGTATTGCCCTGGGAGGTGGATGCGGAGGATGTTCCGTCACGGGCGGGGGTAAAGTTAACGTTTGCCATTGGATACAGAATAACAGAAAGTGCGCTGAGCCTCAATATTTGCGTCTGAAAGATTCAGGAGGGCAAGGAACTTACCAGCTGCACCTTTGCTATTATTGTCTGTGTATCAACACCCCAATGGTTGGGCACAGGATTGAAAACAAAACAGCTTTGGAATGTGGTTGATTACTGAGCTTCTCATTTCCTTGAGCAAACCAAGTGGCGATATATATTGAAGTTATAGTGTAATCTGAACGGTGGAATTTGGAAGCATGAAGTTTCGGGCCAATTTTCCCTTCGTTCCGTCACAGCAAGCATCAAGTTTCCTGGCAATTTCCCCTTCGTCGTGTCACAGCATTATTGACCATTGCCATCTATCAGTTCCTGTACGCATAAAGCGTTTGGAAGGCCTGCGTTCATTTCCTTGCTTTACCAAAGATGTGATTCCTTCAGTTGGACCGGGACGGTGGGACCCAATCGTTTATGCAAACCAGCTTGCATCCACCAAGCCATGATATGATTCTTTGTGATGAGACGTTAAGTCTCCGACCAAAACAGGTGGCATCCACCGACATAAAAGGCAAGTGCGTGGTAATTTCGTGGTGTACCCATTCCGCATTTTACGCGTTTCTCCGTCGACCAAATGCTTTGGATAGACCATTCATCTCTTTTGACTGCGACGAGATATTTTGTGTTCGATTCACTGTCCACGACACTTGGCGGTTGATGTTATCCCATTCTCTTCATGGAAATCATTGGCATAGCCGGACTTAAATTTTCTATTTCCATAGACAACACTAGCCATGGATTTCAAATAAATGTTAAGACAACTTCACATCCTTCACTGCTTTAATCAATCATTAAATTGTTAATTTTTTTTAACTTAATGGTCTTACCAGCATAATTGTCGGATAAATTTCATTTCCAACATTTATAAAAATAAAAATAAAAAAATTATTAGATATACATCGTGTTGAATTTGATTTAATATTTTAAATATTATATATATATATATATATATTTTATTTAAGTTCAGATATAGTATTGTTTTTAAATTTGATATAATTTTATGATATATAATTATAGTCTGCATATATTTT
The DNA here is from genome assembly GCA_031772625.1 of Pinus tabuliformis. Classification (NCBI taxonomy): domain Eukaryota; kingdom Viridiplantae; phylum Streptophyta; class Pinopsida; order Pinales; family Pinaceae; genus Pinus; species Pinus tabuliformis. Next base: position 599,218,731 of record CM062806.1, read on the forward strand.
AATAATTGGTATTTATATAACTAACACGATCACATTAATAAATATGGTTGATATATTATAAATATATATGGAGAAGTTTCTTAAAAAAGTATAGGGAAAAGAGTTGGGTAGAAAGAAGAAATATTACATTGAGGAATTCAACCCTACATGTGATTTACAAGAAAAAAGTTTATTTAAATTAGCATTTCGTAGAGGGCAAAGGTTCTTGCTCAATTAAGGACCACCTTACTCGGGTTGTGGAATCGGAAAAACATTTCATTTTGGAATGTGATGCATTCAAAGATATTAGAGAAAGTTATGATAACATGCTTGGCATTGTCTTTTTAGCGAGGAGATTGTTGGAAGGTTGGGTCAGCTCATCATCAATTTGAATTGGAAAAGGAAAAGCGAAAAACAGGGATCTAATGGTCTCATAGACTATTTTTAGTCTCATGGACCTTAAAATATCATTTCATTTTATATTAATTACATCCATAGCCGCATTATTAAATTTGGTTGATATATACAAATAAGTGTATATCATATCACATTAATAATTATTAGATGTATGGTAAGGATTTAACATTAATACCAATTATTATATAATTATAATAATTATATAAGTAATAATTAGGTTTTATAATATTAAAATATTGAATTTTAATATTAAAGTTTTAGTAATGAGTTTAGTATTAAGGTTTTAGTATAGGGTTTTAATATAAGTATAAGTTAAGTTTTCAACTAAGTGAGTAAGTTTTCAATTAACATTGAAACCTAATATTATAAACCTTATATATTAATATTATAATCTTGTTGATGGTGTTGGACCTGCCAACATGTGAAGGGATCTCCTGGGTAAGAAGTCCCAACTAGGCCTCAAAACATTTGGAGTAGGAGTCCTAGCAGTGGGTAGTACGGTATTGTCTTGATTGTGGTTGCACGCAGAAGTAAGTAAGATGTCCTTGTTGGAAGCAAAGGTGTGGCCTTGCACCAAATCAAGGAATGTGCATGAAAGGCTCTAACACACTTAGAAGCATGTGATAGCACACAAATTGAAAGGGAACACACGAGCTGAAAGACATCATGATATGGAAAGTAGGATAGCTAACAATCCAAAGTGATGAGTTATACCAACAAGACGTTTCGATAAGATTCATATAAACACATACGGAATAGTCCATACATACATGCGTAAATTACAACTACATACATCGTTAGAGTAACCAGGATAGCCGAACTACAATAACAATATATGCATGAAATGCGTTGGATCTGTTATATTAAAAGAGTGAAAGATCCAATCATACATACAACCATGAAAACCACTAGCCCCAATAGTGGAACTTTAAATTCAATAATGTCTGCTCCTCCAAAGAGATGTACTCGCTCTACACTGTGGAGAAGTCAAGGCTCATTACAATACACTCCAAGCTTTATCTAAGTTATACATATCAGAAGATTAGCTCCTAAAAGGCCATACAATGAGTTATGAGGTTCTATATATACCAAAGGGTGGGGTGCCCCTTCACATTCCCCTTTGTGACTCTTAGCCTACCCTCATGACTCTTCAACTTACACATGACTGTTTACATTCTACTATTGACACTTGGTCTTTCACTTTACATGTTTACAATACAATCTGCACATGTACCCATGTGAGACAAAAATGGCCTTGAGTAATCCATGCAAAACATCACTAAGACTCACACAGCTGTGGGAATATTAGCTCGTCGACATCCTCTTGGTGATCGATGGTGGCGAACTAATGCCAAGCTTGGTAGTTTGTTATGGTGTCTGTGTACTCTGTGGTGACATCCTTCTAAAAGCGAACTCTTGCCTCTATTGCATCCGGGTACACTAATTTGGCACCTCTTTCGAACTTGTCATATAGCATGTGCATCACGGCCTTGAGTGCAACTGGACTAGCGACATACTAGTGCATTTTTTCCGCGCTCATCTGCAAATTTGCGTTGGTGGTTATGCGCATCAACTTCTAGAAGTACATGTCCATCTCCACTCATACTTGCTTCTTTGCTTTCGCCTCGGTGAGTGTGTCAATGGATGAGATCACATGGGTGCGCACAATGACATCCATGCTCTTGAAAACTTGTGCATCTGAAGCCTATAAGCTGGTGATGAGCTATGGGAGTTCCTCGTAGTTCTGTATCTGACTCTAGATGTGTGCCTTCAACTCCACTGCCTTTGGCCAAGTACAACGAAGCTCCCTTATACCTCATTGTCCATATCTCCATGTCATCGAAAACAGTCCTGAAAATGCGCAGGAGATACATGGACATTCGGAGTGGGCATTTTGTGCGACTACACAACTCTGTGTTGTGACTCATCGAATGATATGTTTTGCATGTCTGCTTCCGGATTGTCTTTGAGGATTTCAGTGTCTCCTTGATCACTTGGGACTTGCTCTGCTCCCGGATCTGGTGAAGCCGGTGGAGCGACCTCTTGGTCCTTGGGCATGAGGTCTGTATCCTAATCTTGCTCTGGCTGAACCACATCCATGTCCATCTGTTCTAACATATGTTCAATATCTTAAACAAAGTCCTGCTCCTGCGACTGCTCACCCTATTTGCGCTCTACCAGTTGTTTTGATGAATGAATACCCTGTATTGGCTTAGTTTCATCAATGTGTGCATGTTGCACCTCTTGTTGTTCCTGTTCATGTTGCGCTTCCTTTTCTGTTCTACGCAACTCTTGTTCTTCCCTTAGTTGTTGCTTCAAATCCTGCAACTTCTTCTCTTCCAACTCTTCATATAGCATGCACATCATGGTCTTGAGTGCAACCAAACCAGCGACACACTGGTGCATAGTGTCTACGCTCATCTACAAATCCACACTAGTGGTTATGCACATCAATTGCTCGAAGTACGTGTCTAGCTCCAATCAAACTTGGTTCTTCGCTTTTGCCTCAGTGAGTGTGTCAAAGGATGGGATCGCATGGGTGTGCACAATGACATCCATGCTCCTAAACACTCATGCATGTGAAGCCTGTAAGTTGGTGATGAGCTATGGGAGTTCCTCGTATTTTTGTATCTGACTCTAGATGTGTGCCTTCAACTCCATTGCATTTGTCTTCATCATCTTTGGCAAGAACAATGGGGTTCCCTTATACCTCATTGTCCATATCTGCATGTGATCAACAACAGTGTGTATGTCTGTCAAGATGCGTGCTCTCCTAGCACAACACTACTACGAACCATTAAGATGGACAACTGAATTATGCAAGGTGATGAACTTGAAGTACAACTTTTGCATGATTGTCATGAGAGACAATATGTCTTCAAGTATCGCTTTCTTCAACTCTACTCTGGCGGATGTTATAGCTCGCTTTTCTTTCTTCTTGGTCGCTTGCAACTCCTTAACCATGCACTCATTCTCAGCTATCAAGAATCTCACAATTTAGCTAGTGGCTTTGGCATATTCCTTTGTAGCATCAGCCAATGCAGATGGATGTTTGCGCACATCAAACATGATCACTCATTCTTGAAAATGCGCAGGAGATACATGGACATTTAGAGTGGGCACTCTGTGCGACTGCACAACTTTGTGTTGTGACTCAACGAATGATATGTTGTGAACATCTACTTACGAATTGTCCTCAAGGATTTAAGTGTCTCCTTGATCACTTAGGACTTGCTCTGCTCCCGAATCTAGTGAAGCTGGTGGATTTACCTCTTGGTCCTTGGGAACGATGTCCATATCCTAATCTTTTTGTGGTTAAACCACATCCGTGTCCATCTATTCTAACATCTGTACAATCTCCTAAAAAAGGTCCTGCTCTTGTGACTTCCCACCCTGTTTGCTATTTGTCAGTTGTTCTAATGAATGAATAACCTATATTCGCGCAATTTCATCAATGTGTGCATGTTGCGCCTCCTATTGTTCTTGTTCCTATTGCGTTTCCTTCTCTATTTTGCATAGCTCTTGTTCTTCCCTTAGTTGTTTCTTCAACTCCTACAACTTCCTCTCTACTTCCTCCAATTTTTGCTTCTCCCTCTATCTTTATGCAATCCTTTTATTGCACCGTTGGCTTGTTGGGCCCTGCCCCAGGTTTGGAGTTATTTATCCAAACAAATCCTGGTACTACTGGCCCTTTCGGCAATAGTTTGCAAAGCACAGACTGAGGTCTCTCCCAAAGTAGTATGGGAGGGTGCAAGAACTAGGTTTCCACACCTTGGAGATGTCTGATGAGTTTAAGTGGTCCGCGGTTCAACCCTGCGTGCACGTCGCTATGCACACTTTCTCGTACCTCACAACCTAAGATGTTTCCTTTGTGCAGCCCTACTCAGGGGTCGAACACTGTTATTACCCCGGTCCTTACTATTATTTCAATGTTAGTTGATCATTTTAGCCTACTTGTGTGCTTTAAGTTATACTTAACAACATAAATCGTTCATATAGGTGCGCGCAGTAAATAACCAGTATATTTGTAATTTACGTAAGCATTAACCCCATAAAAAATACACAGAGTTAAGATAAAAATTATCTTTATTAATCTCTTTTTCGGTTACAAACTTAACTTCGCCCTGTGCACTCAACTGCACGGGCCCGCACACTCAACTGAGGACTACTAGGCCTCTGCGCACTCAGCTGTAGAGCCTTCTCCTACTCTATGACTCAAAGACACACTTAATCACTTAGACTCTTTCTTCTCTCTACTACTCCGCTATCTCGATTGCCTTCTTTTACACTTAGAGCCTCGCTCTATTTATACAATCCCATGGTCCATGGACCATGGGCAGGCCGACATTACATTACAAAACTAGGGCAGACAACCCTGTGACTCTATCATACATTTTGCGCTCCACACCCGCAATTCCCGTAGTCTTTACAATAATATCAAGTCAAAACTTGGGCTTTGAGCCCCAAAACGTGCCTTGGGGGGATTCCATGCCCAAAAGACCCCCAACACAAACATCATGACTCGTCCTCGAGTCACTCTGTCGCCGCGGCAATCTTTGCACGAAGTCCTTCCAACTATTCTCGAACTATGTTGAGGTCAGCAGCGCACTAAGGTACTACTTGTTAGATCTGTTGCATTCGCTGTTTTGAGACCTCTATGTCTGGAGTGCTTCTCTGCATCAGTGTATACATCCCTTGTATATATACACGAGCTTTCCTTTGATGGTTGTCGTGATAGTGAAAGCCTCGTCAATCCAAGGCTGGACATGCGCTTTTAGAACTACCTCCTTATGTTGAGCCACGTCCACCTAATCCTTTAGTGCCTTAGCTCACTGCACCCTCATAAGATGCTGGGTGAGGACCACTGTCTGCGTAGTTCCTCAGGCACTGTCATATTGCTATTAGAGTTCTCGTGCTTCTATTTCCAAGTGCTAGGTGTTTTGGTCCTCTTGCAGAGTCGTGAGAACCTCAAGTGCTTCTTCCAACATGCTGGTGTAGTCTCGCACTGCACTTCCCATTTCCTCCAATCCCGATGAGATAGCGCCAGCGTGCTATTCTCTAACTTCCAGGGGAGCGGATGGTTGTGCCTTTAACCGCAACTCGATGATCTAAAGATTCAGCTCCAACTGAACCTTGGTCGTTTCTTTCCTGGCCTCATGTACTCCTATCACTAACCTGTGGATCCGCACCTCCACTAGTAGATCTGCTGAGATGGCCAACTCCAGGACACTTTGGCAAGCGTCTTCTACCACCTGCACCAAGTGTTGATATTATGACACCAATTCGTCGTGCTGCAAGCTGACTTGTTCCATGTTTATCTTTTTCTCGCTGAGGACTTGGATCGCGTGACTCTCCCTAGCGCGCAGCTCTGTCGTTATCCCCTCTTGTAACAGATATAGTGTCTCACATGGAAGGGCAGCCAGATTAAGGCCAAGGCCTTTCATTATGCTAATCGAAAATCTATCGGCCTCTTTTGCTGTCACTAGGGCCCCTTCAGGCAACACTATTGTGTTTGCCATCCGTGCACACAGCATCTGCTCTGCTGCTGAGGATCCTGCTACGAGGTGGGTTGAAAGGGTACCCACCTGAGGGGGATGCACCTGTAACTCCTACAACTGCACTCTAAGGGCCCCCAACACAGTCTGGTGCTCCTGCATAAAATCCTAAAGGGCCTCATTGGTGACATTGCGCACCGTCTTGCTGATGTCATGCAGATCACCCTCAGTTAGGGTGATCGGGTCAATGGCCAATTTCGAGGCCTTGACCCTACTGGTTCTATCATGTGTGGGCGCTTCAACTGTGTGGGCATGGTCCCTGGCTCTACGCTCACTTCTATTGTTTCTGCTTCCTCTGCCTCTTGCCCCTGTGAGGGCATTTTTTGGCCCTCGTCCGCCTTTGCAATTGCTTCCTCTGCCTCCTATGCTGCTACTACTACTTCTGCAGCCTTTTCTGCTCGGTGGCTTTCTGTGCCACTTCCCACGCTGCCCGTACCTCAGCTGCTGTTGTTTCCTTCTGCCTTTTATCGGCCAATTGTGTGATGTGCAGCTTGGCATCGTCCTTCTTCTTTTGCGTTGCTACCCTCTCGAGTTCTACAAGATCTGGGGCACGCCATTCGAGGCCCATGCCTCCAAGACAGTGAAAATGGCATTGTCAGTGGCTACAAAAGGTAGCTTCATCCACTGCTTTTCCAAATCCTTGCGTGCCCTGATAAAGATGTTGTACATATCAGCCTTAAAGTTTGCAAAAATTTGCAAACTGTTGTACACCGTGGGTGACAAGTGTGGCTTCTGGTTGATCCACATTTAGATGTTCATCTCCATGAGCACGCAAGATATCTTGTTGTCACGTATCCTTTTCACGTCCTTCATGGCCTAGAGCGAAGCGTACTTCGGGGCCTCCGATAATTCTCTGTCAATTATGGGGAATTGACTATCCTCTAGCAATTCCCCCACTACGAGCACTATGGATAGCAACAACCATGCATATTGGAAGGTTTTACCCTGCTCTTGGGCTTCGCGACAATGTTCCAAAAATTTTGTGCAGAGGAATTCGAACCAGATAAACTAGACCCCCTCCGTGCACTGCTCGGCTAGTGCGATCACTGGTGCAGGTACCTCGTCTACGTGGCACTTTCGCATAACTTTGTCAGCCAGGATTTGGGTTGCCACACGTACCGCTTTGTCCTTGATGCTAGAGATGGAGTAGCCCCTCTTCTTCTTCTCCAGCTTGTACTTCGTCTTCATGGCCTCCGCAAGGGCCAAATCACTACCCTTTCTTTCTGATATGGTCGCGAGGTCCTTTCCTTTGTAGGGGAGCCGGGAAACGCAGTGAATTAGGTATTCCATGATGGGGATAGGCTCCTCCAGCCATAGATACCCATCATGCACTAGGCAGAGCAGCCTCCTAATGATGAAAATTCTTATTGGCGCACGGTGGAAATGCAGCGACCATAGTAAGTTTAGCAGCCCGACCTTTTCCACTCCTCGCAGCAACTTCCGTGGCTCTAACGTTGTCACCATCCCTGCGGTGTTTTGCTTCATGAGGTTCCCGGTCTCACGGTGAGGGAACTTCTCATGGTCAGCGAGGTCCCAATCTTCAAACTTCATGGTTGGCACGTGGCCCAAGTGCATGCCTTCAAACACAATGCCATCTGGGAGGAGCGGGATCTGGAGTGAACTGTTAGTTTCATCTAGATCCTTGGGCACTTTTGCCTTCCCTTTCCGCTAGGTAGTTCGTGAAGACTGGAAAATGGTCCTTGTCATGTCCCTAGACTTTTCACTTTATGCAACATACCTCCTCGCGTGCTTCTGCCGAGCTGTGTTGTCTTGTTTCAGGTTCTGCATCTCAAGACACAAGTTCTTCAACTATGCATGGATCTGTTGGACTTCCGAATTAGGATCTTATATCGTGGTCTCGTGCAGTCTCATTGCATTCTCCAAGGCCTCAGCCTGAGTTGAGAGCTTCTGTTGTGATAACGCGTTCCTTAGATGCAGTGTTAGCAACGCTACAAACCATGTGCGGTGTTGCCCATCTGTCAAGGTCATGTTGGATTCACGAATCATACACTTCAGTCTCTAATCCAACTCCCAGGGGGTTTCACCTGGAAGCATCACAATTTCCTTAAATCTGATAATCAACTGTGTCTTTGATTTTGGCCTGCTAAATTCTCTGTTTAGCGCAACTTGGATATCCGCGATTCGTGCGTTTTGATTGTCATTGGAATGCTTAATGTACCACGTCAGTGCGCGATCTTGCAAACAATTGGCCAGTGTTGCCTTCTTTATATTATCATTCGTGACTCCTTGCACTTCCCATACAACCTTTACCACAAACCAAAATTGGTCTGGGTCTTCATTCCCTACTCCTTTGAAAACCACAACTTTATTGCTCTCGCCATATTGAACTGTGGTGGTGGCGAAGGTGGTGTGGGTGAAGATGGGGGTGAGGATGGTGAAACTGGTGGTGGTGTGGGTAGGGGTGGTATGTGCGGAATTCGCTGTCTTATCCAATTGATCGCACTTCTTGGTGAAACTTTCGCGAGCTCCTCCTCACTTTCCCATGGAGGTGAAATCAAGGGACTAGTCTTTAAGTCTTCACTACCTTCGTTTCTATAGATACTCCCCCTTCGTGTAGCCCCAAATATCAATTTATTTTCATGACCCACTTTTCACACAGTAGCATTTTAATCCAAGTGTTCAAATATTTAATGTACTTACCTCGCGGTCCTTTGAGGAAGCGTCATTCTGCCTCGTTGTAGCTAACTGATGTATCTACAGCGAACTCGGTCGTAAACCCTCCTATAATTCGATCGAGCTAATGGTCCATAGTGTGCATGATCTTACCTCATGATGCTTCTAGTCTGTGCACCAACTCTAGAGTCCACACAATAGGTTTTTCGAGCCTACACCTTCCCTGATTGTCTGCTAGCTTTGCGATCCACTCATGCAACTCAGAGGGGAAAGATGCAAAGAAATTTTTGTGAATTTTCGTATATAAGTAGTGCTCTAACCATTGTTCCTTCGATACTCATGGATTCCTATTTTCCTGCGTCGGAAACTCGTGAATCTTTTTGTCCAACCACTCTTCAATTTCTTTTTTTGTCAGATTCCATTGAACGACATCAGACATCTCTTATGCATATCCTGGTCCTAGCAATGGAACCATTTGTTGGCTTATTGGGCCCTGACCCAGGTTCAAAGGTGATTTAGCCAAACAAATCCTGGCACTACTAGCCCTTTCGACAACATTCCGTGGAGCACGGACTGAGGTCTCACCCGAAGTAGTATGGGAGGGTGCTAGAACTAGGTTTCTTCACCTTGGAGATGTCTGATCAGTTCAAGTGGTCCGTGGTTCGACCCTGCGCGCACGTCACTACACACAATTTCTCGTACCTCGCAACATAAGATGTTGCCTTCGCGCAACCCTACTCAGGGGTCGAACACTGTTATTACCCTAGTCCTTACTAGTATTCCAATGTTAGTTGATTATTTTAGCCTACTTGTGTGCTTTAGATTATGCTTAACAACATAAATCGTTCATACAGGTGTGCACAACAAATAAACAATATATTTGCACCTACATAAAACATGCATTAACCCAAGAACAAATACATAGAATTATGATAAAACTTCTCTTTATTAATCTCTTCTTTGGTTACAGACTCAACTCTGCCCTATGCACTCAGCTGCAGGGGTCCGCACACCCAGCTGCGGACTACTAGGCCTTTGCGCACTCAGCTGCAAAGCCTTCTCCTACTCTACGACTCAAAGACACATTTAGTCACTTAGACTTTTTCTTCTCTCTACTACTCTGCTATCTCCATTGCCTTCTTTTACATTTAGAGCCTCGCTATGTTTATACAATCCCATGGTTCACGGACCATGGGCAGGCCGACATTACATTACAAAACTAGGGCGTACAACCCTGTGACTCTATCATATATTTCGTGGACCATGGGCAGGCCGACATTACATTACAAAACTAGGTCATACAACCCTATGACTCTATCATATATTTCACAGTCCACGCCCACAATTCGCGAAGTCTTTACAATAATATTGGATCAAAACTTGGGAATTGAGCCCCAAAACATGCCTTTGGGGGATTCCATTCCCAACATGCACTGTCACATCTTTGCCTCAATCTCGAAATTTTCTCCTAATACAAGTGGATATGCTTTGAACTTGCATCTTTGCTTCGCCTTTGAAATGTCGAAAACCTTTCTCTTGCCTTTGTCATGCACAATTCTGGTGCCCTCTGTTGTTGCTAATGTTACTACCCTCTAAGATGTTGTTTCCTTGTGCACTACTAACCATTCTACAGCCACTCTGATTGGTTCATTGAGCCTTGAGTAGTTATAGCAGTATCTCCATGGGTCTCCCTTAGGCTAATGGAATCCCCTGTGGATCCATGGATGATACACTCGCACAATAGTCTTCCACTAAGCGATGCGAGTCATATGGATTGAAACTTATGGTGTTGAAGGTGAACTTCTTGAATTCATCCATGTCGGCCTCAGCATGCTTGAGATTCTAGATCTCATACAACATGATCCGCAAAGGAAGATCGGGCCAAGATGTCTTCTTCTTCATGTGTAGTTTTGCTGACAACCCTCTTGAGATGTGGAATGCAACCTCTTGCATGGCCAACTTTTCCATGGAAAACTTCGGTAAAACATGCGGAGCCTTCTCCGCGATGTACATCTGGATGAAGGTGCTAAGGGGTGAGGCATACTAATCTGTTATGTTAACCAATGCCTCCATCGTTTCCTGTGACATGCAAGGCAGATCCTGCTCAAAGATCATCTTATACACCAGGGTGACCAAGTGGTCTAATAGTTATAGTATAACTCCACAGAAGCTGCACTCGGAGAACAACCTGCAATAGGTGTGCACAGAGGTTTCTGAAGGTGTCCATGCCAAACCCAAGCCAGGGAATTGCTAATGGGCATCAAGAATTTAGGAAAACATAAATATCTTTGCTTTCTGACACTTGGGTGGATTCCAGGCATCTATTACTTGCCCCTTCAGTTGGAGAGCCAACATATCGGACCAATTGAAAGATCTTGCTTCATTCTCCAGTTGATCCAATACAATCACCCAAATTTGTGGGAATGTCTCTGTACTTTCTTGGTCGTATAAGCAACATGCAAAGATGACCAAGAACTGATAAGCCTTTCTTAGTATATTTGTCTTGTATACCTAGTTGGGTGTTATCCTAAACTTAGATGGATATCTCACCCAACTCTTCAAGATGTCTCTTGAGTTTGCAATGTTGTTGGGATTGGTGAAGGGTGCATCCATTGTGTTCACTGGCTACAGAAAGTGATACATCTCTTGAAAGTTCTCTTCCCTAAAGATAGCAAGTTTTTTTCCACTGGCACTGCTCAACACCATTGCCTCTGGATCAGTTTTCGATACAATCCAATGGATAATGACTGCGCATGGAAATGCGGGATACCACATGCAACCCGATACAAGCCAGAGTTGTGTATGTTGACATAGACTCTACGGTCCTCCAAATTCTCCTCAAAGGTGCCTGAAAAGATGTCATTGATGTCCTGCCATTTGATGTTGATCTCCCTATCTATGAACAACTTAGTGTCTTCCTAGATGGGCAAGCTCATAGACACTTGCTCGACCACATCTCTAGTTCTGCTCTCAACCATGTCCTTTGACCCTTCTCTCTTGGAAGCCATTGTACTTGTATTGCTAAGAGACCGATGAACACTTGTGATACCTGGAGATAGAGAAACACTCATGGCAAGCAAACTGTTGTGAAAACCAAAAGTAACTTGAGGGCTAACATGCAACACACCTGGGTGACTGACTGGAAAATTTGCACAATTTTCTCTAGGAGGATGTGTGACTAACTACCAGAACTGTGTAGAGCACAATCCCAACTGTTAGTGAGTTGACTGACTTCTGAAACTGCAAAGAGCACAATCCAACTTGGCCTACTGATGACTGGAATTGTGCAATGCACAATTTTAGTCAGCATGACTGCAACTTGGGAAAATTGCATTGTGTAATTTTGGGAGCAACTTGAAGCACTACCTCTCAGAATTGTGTAGAGAACATCCTAGCATGCCAATGTGAGGCAGGATCTACGTAATTTCTGGGAGCACGCAGTGCAAGTCGGGCAAGGCAAGGTCTGGGCCAAGGCAACTCAAACCTATCGACGGGCAACTGAAAATAGTAAGGACTGAATGCATGTGAAAAATTGGGTGAAAGAATGAGCGAATGAACATGCATGCAATCAATGAGTGCAGGGTTAGTAAAATGGGAAAACAATTAGGTGTGTGAATCGAGTCGCCGCAACGACGACCATAAGTGCAGAAACAATGTTATGCATGCGACAACAAGGAAATGTAATGAAAAACTTGAAAAAATGCTTATACAAACTAACATGCATTAAAACGACAGCAAGCATTCAAAAAAACCAAGCAAACAACACTCACACAATTTGAAATACAAAAAGTGACAGAAAAGTAGCAAAAGACAGGAAAAGTAGACTAACCCGAAAAAATATGCAATAAGTGTGTCAAAGTTTCCTAAATGCATTGGGAATGCTAGAGCTCGAAGATCGAAGTGAATAATGAGTTTTAAAGCATCAAATAAATAGTTTTGACAAGATCGAGGCTTATGACATGCAAGCCATAATTCTAGGAAAAAGTGACACTTGGCGGGAGGTTTCTAAAATGACTTTTGCATGTAACCTCCAGCTGTGAAAAATAGATCCCTAAAATCTAAGGATGCTTTTTTCTTTTTTAGGAAAAAGCTACCCATGCATGCAAGGCAAGTGTTATAACCATATTTTCCACTCCATTATAGTGAGAGAAACCCAATATTAACTTACCTCGATTGTTTGGCTTAAATGCATCCCCTTTTCACCTTTTCTTTTACTTATGTAATATTTATCCCATGTTAAAAGGGTTAAATTACATAATTAAGCAATTTCTCATAATTATTTTGCCAAAATATTATAATTATGATATAATATTTATTTATAACTGAGAAAAAGCTCATAATTGTGCAAAAGGTTTCTAGAGTTTGTCATTCCCAAGGAGATCAAATTGACCCACTTGTGTATGAGTTGGCTAGGGGCCCATTATTGTAGAAGTTTCCTAACTTCTCAATCCCTTAGGTGTCTAGATACATTCTCCTGGAGGATGGAATGAGCCTTTATAATCTCACCAAGAGGGAATAGGGGGGAGGACCAAAAATAACAGTGCGAGAGCTCTACCGCCTTGGGAGAGGAGGCCATACTGCAAGTTGGAGGAGAGGATTTTCTTTGTGTTGATGGTATACATTTGATGTAGTTCCATTTATATGGTTAATAAAAATTTGTGTTCCCTTCCTTACATGAATTTGTGTTTAGTATATTATAAGGTATATTATAAGTTGAGGAAGGACTCCCATAAGGTGTGTAATGTGAGTATTTTCTATTCCTTATTTATGGCAAAATTCCGAAAACTTATAAAATGCAAAAAACAAACCAAAAAATACATGGTCCTATTTTTATATCCTTCATGTTTATGTCTTTCATTATGTGATTTAACCATGGGTCTAGTCTTTTTGGATGGTTTTTATAGGACAAGGTGGTACTTCTATTGCGACATCCATTAGACCTTAGGTGTGTTTCTCTTGAGCTTGGCATATAGGGGTAGATCATATGTCACTATCACCATTTCATTTTGACCGTGAGTGCCATATTTATGCCTTAGGTGTAACCTCATCAAGTTGTGACTTTCGCCACTTCCTTTATGCATGTCATAACTTAGTGGTAGATTTTTCGTGGTCATGGATACCCTAGTTAGCACCTTTTTGCCAAGGTGGTGTCCATGCAAACATTTTTTGCTCCTTCTTGGAATTCCTCCTTCTGACCCTCCATGAACTAGAATCTGATCCTCATGTCCTCTTCTTCGTCATATTTCTAGGTTTACCCTCAAGAGGATTCCACCATTTCTCTCCCTTGTGATTGCCATTTTTTATCAATTTACTTTTGCATGATGAGCTTTGGTTTCTCTCTTCCATCATCATCATCTGCTTGGGCTACCACCCGCTTTCACCTGGTGTTTACCCTTTCTTGAAGGAACTGCTACAGTGGGTGGTCCTATTATCTCACCTCTTGTCCTCTTTATGTCATGAGCAGTTCCATCATTACCGGAACCCATTGCTACCCTCTATACCACTCATTCCTCCAAGAGGAGTTTCCATTAAGATCTTTTCAGACTCCTTAATTTAGAAAATATTGTCGAGTGAACTTGTCTACTTCACGCTCGTTAAAGTATCAAAAGTGTCATCTACCCAATATAAGTTTAACCCTTTTCTGGATTGGGATAGAATAGTTACCAAAAAGGAATACCCTAGTCTATTGTGGCTAGGAGGTTCCCCCTTATATACTTGTATCTCTTTTTCGGGCTTGGGGGAGAACTTTACGAAAAAGGAACTTATAAAAAATAGAAGGGGGGCACATATTTTTCCATTAGTCATCAAAGTGACAGAATTAGTTGTGTCACCCTTGAACACGACACTTGTCTGTCCCATTATCTTACTGTTTGGTTTTAGCTTGCCCGGAAGTTGTACCCTCCATATGAGTCTCTTTACTTCTCTGACTAGTTACTCTTCTAGTCATATGGAGCGTGCTTCTATGCCTCCTGCATCATTTCATGATATGACCAGGTGATCATTAATCATGTTGTTAAATCATTCTTGTTTTGTGCTGCTATGTGTTCAAGGGAAATCTCAACATATTTCAGCCATCTATAGTAGCATGTTGCCCTTTTTGAGTCGACCATCCTTGTGTCAATTGTACTTCACTACTTCATGACTTCATATATTCATCACATCATCTTGGTTTGTTCTATGTCAATTGATGGGGGACATTAAGGCCCTCCTTCAATGGATCTTCTCTTATCGAATTTAGCTCATTATCTAGGAGCTTGATCTAGGAATTAGTAGCACCTTAGAGCTTGTAGACCTCAGTGGCAGGCTTCCTCGTGATCGAAAATGGGTTTTCATCATTGTCTCATGATTGATCGAGTTCACTAGTTTTCGACATCAACTCATCTATTCACACTTGGTGGATTGTACTAGGTACCTTGGGATCCATTTTCCTCATTGGTGGATTACCCAGTGTCTGTTACTGGTTTACCTGATTGACTGGTAATCAGGCGATTTCTACCATGCTCAACTTCAACTCATCTCTCTGCATGGTGTATATTCATACCATCAAGGTTCTGTTGAAGACCCCGGGTTAGAGACATCTCACTCTTATATGGAATCCTTTCTAGGTTGCACTGGAGTTATGTATCATTTATGTACTTTGAGGGCTATCTTGAGACACTTCTCTGTCTGTTATGCATCCATAGTCCTACTGATGTATACTGTGACATAGATCCATGATTGTATTTGTTAATGGCTATGCTTTATCTGTTGAACCACATGGATCCATTGTGTATGTCTTCGTGGCCACGTTTTAGCATTTCATGTCATGGATCTGTAGTGTATTTTATGGAGGCCATGTTTAGTACTTTCTTATGACTGAGCATGGGTATGCCCACCTCGGGGATGTTTTCAACAAAGTTGAGCCTTCAACACTTGAGTTCCTCCAATCCAACTTCATAGTCTTGGATCCTTCCTCCGATTTTGGAAATTGAGTATTATTGTAATGCATTTTGGCCATTAGTTTCTCTTCTAACCTCATGCATTAGGGGGCATATGTTATAACCCTATTTGCCACTCCTTTATAGTGAGAGAAACCCAATATCAATTTACCTCAGTTGTTTGGCTTAAATGCATCCCCTTTTCACCTTTTCTTTTACTTATGTGAGATTTATCCCATGTTAAAATGGTTAAATTAGATAAATAAGCAATTTCTCATATTTATTTTGCCAAAATATAATAATTATGAGATAATATTTATTTCATAATTGAGATAATTGATACAAATCTCATAATTGTGTAAAAGGTTTCTAGAGTTTTCATTCCCAAGGAGATCAACTTGACCCACTTGTGTATGAGTTGGCTAGGGGTCCATTATTGTAGAATTTTTGTAACTTCTCAATCCCCTAGGTGTCTAGATACATTCTCTTGGAGGATGGAATGAGCCTTTATAATCTCACCAAGAGGGAATAAGGGAGAGGACCAAAAACGACAGTGTGAGAGCTCTGTTGCCTAGGGAGAGGAGGCCATACTGCAAGTTGGAGGAGAGGATTTTCTTTGTGTTGATAGTATACATTTGATGTAGTTCTATTTATATGGTTAATAAAAATTTGTGTTCCCTTCCTTACATGAATTTGTGTTCAGTATATCATATGATCGTATCTATTGCTTTTGATCTAACAATCTTCCGAGGAAGATCAACTGTTTTCCTTGTCTAGTTGTGTTTGTGTGCAGGGATAGAGATCTCGTGCAGGTGTGTTGGATCGCTTGAGTGGAGCGCAAGACTGCATCGAACTCAAAACCTTTCCCTGACATGCGAGGATTCCAGGTGTGATCTCTTATCTATAGCATAGATCTGACTGCTTTCTGCATGCATGAAAATCTGGATTGAGGGGCCATTATTAGATTGCATTAGCAATTATATTTTGTTGTCTAGTGATCTCAATTAGGCATGAGATCATGGAGCAATAGCTCCTTTGAGATATAGCTGCAACAATAAGATTGCACAGTCCTAGAGGGAACCCGCCAACCTGTGATCACATGCAATAGAAAAAAAGTCTCAGGATGACTTATGCACAATTTATAGGTTGAGTTGCTCTGGCTATCCCTCAAGTTCTATGTAATTTCTGGACTAAAGCCAAGGCTTCCATCTAGAGCTGTGCAAATTATGAGAGCAAGCTTGGTGATGGGTTGCTCTGCGCAATTTTAAAGGGGAAAGTAGCCTACATGCTCTGTGCAATTTTGAAGGGGAAGGCAGCCTGCATGCTCGACGTAATTTTGGAGAGCAGTTGGATGCCTTGATGCACTACACAATTCTGAAGAGAAAGGTTGGTTTCCCTCCAATGCTGCGCAATTATCCAAGTCAACACAAGAATCAGTTGAAGACCAAGTCACAGGAGGTCAGCTTGCGAGTGAAATGGAAACAAGTTAGCAAACACAAGGTGATAAGCTAAAGAAACTCAATTGAAACCACAAGTACCCGGGTAGTGCAAGACATGTTGTAAAGGATGGTTGGTAGTGAGGTTTTAAAACAAACCTAAGGAAAAATTTTGGAGGATGGTTGTAGCCGCTACAACAAATCCCAATATTAATATTAATGTGATAAACCCTAATATTACAAATTCAATATTATATATATATATATATATATATATATATATATATATATATATATATATACTTGATTTGTGTTTATATAATTAGAGCTTAGAGAAGCCCCAAGGGTTAGCTCAGTTGGTCAAAGTCGTGCCTCGCCATCGGGAGGTCACAGGGTCGAATCCACCTGAAGCCCTTGGGGTCAGGTCTTGCAGTAGGCCGAGGGGTAATTTAGCCTAGCTATCGCCCAAATTTTTCTGTGGATGTAGCGATCACTCACTGACCAGGGTGCTCGTGAACCACAGCCAAAAAATAAAAATAAAAATTAGAGCTTAGGGATATATCATTAGAGTTTGGATATATAGTTTTTTCACATAGATTTGGCACAATTTTATGATTAAGTATTAGTGTTTATACAATTATACTTTGGGTATATATTTCATCAATAGGGTTTACACAATTAGATTTCGAATATACATTTGATTTGTGTCCATGATTTTTGGATCCACGATTCTTTTACAAACAATTTAGACAATTTTCTATACAAGGCATTTTAATCAGATGACAATTGTTTGTTTGTGGTTCTTCTAACTCGTCATCAATACCTTTTTAAGTGATTGTACATTACAACATATTAATCATGATATGCATGCTTTAATATTTGATTTCTTAATTTTTCTTATTTGATCAATTTTTTTATATATTTCCTATCCCATTATCTTTAATATTACAACTCATAGAGCTAAGCAAATCCAATTCCTCTACAATCTTCAAATTTGCAATACCTTCAATTTTAGTTATACACAATGTATTGCAATTAATGAAAGGCATATCTCAGTAAGTAGCTTGGCCTTTGCCCAATTGATTAATCTAAGATCATTTATTTCCTTCAAGATACCATGGAGAACACAAATTACACTTCAAATAAGAAACTACTAGGATAGTATTGAATTAGATGTTTCTTCAAGATGTATTTATATGTTCATGTCTTAAGAGGATGATAAGGGGTTTCATCTCAGTCCTCCTTTGTTTTGTATCATCATAGACCTTCTGTTATGTTGACACCTAATCTTTGGGATTAGGTAAATCCATGTAAATATTGTAAATAGAAAATAAGGAGAATTAGAAGACGAAGAGACACTAGGAGATGAAAACCCAAGGGTCTCTCTCTCCATGTATATATCTATGATCCATCTTAATGCAATAACACAATTTGATTTAAGGAGTTACCTGCTGGCCTGACATGGTATCAAATCCAACACCATTTTTGGCTTCCTTTCTGCCTTTGTTATGCATCTTTTGAAAACTAACGCCTCTGTCATATCCCTGCAAAATCCCATGCATTGTTGTTGAATGCATTGGTAGAGATTGCATGTCGTATTCTATCCTACTATTGAAAAGGTTGTATTTTTGCATTGAGGCATTGATTTGCAACCTAGTGTAAAGACTGGTGCGCCTTCCTAGAGGTGTTGTGTTTAATGGTGTGATTGTAGTTCAAATTATGTGGCGTCTGGCGTGTGGTAAGTATTTTAAGAACTTGAAAAGTTTGATGATTGATGAATTTCGTATATGCAGAAAATATTTGATGGAGTGCAAAAAAGTTATAGTTGATTGAATGAGGAAAATATTTTGAAGTTGGTGGCAGTATTGTGTCTATGTGGAAATTTTTTAATAAAAAACTCGTGTGGTATGCTTATCCCCTCATCTCCAAGTGAAGCTTACACTGATCCTTTGTCCCTTTACCAGAACCTAGTTGAATGCATTGAATGCATGAAACCTACGATAGCCAGTCCATTAAAAAATTGGTCTCTGCTTTGTTTAAATTGTATGTAGGAGCAACATATTGTGTGTTAAAATCTTATGTGTCCAAGACCGCTGCAACAACGTATGTCTCCCATTAAAATATGCATAGTCTCCCATTAATTGCACAAAGAGAATTGGTGACAACGATGACTGTCGGTATACTTCCTGGAGCTGAGTTGAATGTCTTGTGAGTGTTGGTTAACTGTGGTAATATTCCACAAAGAGGTTTCCTCCACAGTGCAATGTAAATGTGGCTTGGTGCAATCTTGTTCCTGACCGGTCAAGGTATAGCCGTATGACCATGTGTTTTATTTGTTTAATACTCCACATGTATGGTATGAAGTGCGTTATGTGAAAGTGCATTGGCTCTTTTATAAATGCATTGTTTTTTTTTAAATAAGACATATATGTTATGGTTAAGCTTCATATAATCAAATTACATTTATGGTCTACATAAGGTATATGATGGAAGTATATTGAGAGCCTACACTCTTAATTGATTTTTTTTTTTTTAAGAAAACAAATTATTTTACAAAGACTTGCAATTACTATAATTATTTTGAAGCACATAGTCATTTTTTAAGAATGCATTCACTCATATTTGTTGTGGGAGTGGTTGTCACTAGTAAGGAGAACTATCCTAAGTGGTCCTAGAGGATAAAAAACACTCTCGTTTTCAATGAGTTTTGGAAAGGAGTTTATGAAGGTGTAGGAGACAATTAACTTGAAAAACCCACTTCAGGCAAGGAACTTGCCATTTGGGAAAACAAGAACAAAAGGCCTATGCCTTGATTATAGCATCAGTAAATGAAGAGGTGAGTCGCCATATCTCTCCATTTTCAAATGCTTTTGAACCCTTAAAGAAGTTGAAGGAATTTTATGACTCACACTCTAAACTTGAAGTTATTCAATTGGTGATTAGGTTGTTTAGTCTTGAATTGAAAAATGATGACCTTGTTGCCTTAGAATTAGAGAAGTAAGATCCATTATGGATAATATAAAATCCACTGGTGTTGAGATAGATATTCCTCTCATAGCTTATGTCAAGGCACTATATCCAACTTGTTCACATTATCTTGAGTCATTGAAAGCAAGTGGAAACCTTAAGATGATTACCTTTTACTCCCTTGAGAAGAAGTTTGCTGAGAGACAAAAGGCCTTTGGGAAGAAGACAACTCATCATTCTACTAAAGAAATTGTATGCCTAGCACAAAGGAGAATAATTGTGCACAAGATTCTTCTATAGGAAGAGGGGGCTGAAGATGAAGAGGAAGGAGGAATTTTAGAGGAACGGGGTAGACAATTCCAGGGAGAAAAGTTTGATCTTCATTTCATACAATGCAATAGAGATGGACATGAAGCTTCCACTTGTAAGTTTCCTTGGGACCAAATTGAGCAAGAAAGAAATGAAGGGAAAGGTAAAGCAACTGACAAAGGGAAAGGTAAGGCACCTGAGTCTGCCCATTATGGCGTGGCACATTGCAACATTGAAGTAACCAAAGACTTATTCAATGCTTCACTTGCTTCATGGAAATATGATTGGTTGCTTGATTCAGGAGCAACTTGCCACATGAATTTCAGAAGATATTTCTTTGAAGAATTCACTTACAATGTTGATAGAGCACTATATTTGTAGACAAGTCAAAATTCAAGCACTTGACACCATCATGCTCAAATTGCCTAGTCTTCCAAACTTTCTTCTACATGATGCTCTATATCTCCCAGAGTTGAGGAGAAACTTGTTGTCTTTGGTCCACATTCACCGGCAAGGACACTCCATTCATATGTTTGATGGCAAGGTTGAGGTAAAAAAAACATCAAATCACTCAGTTGTCATGACGGGGATAGAAGAAGAAAGACTTCTGACGCTGCAAGGAACCTCTGCTTGTGCAAAATTTTATAACTTATTTTTACCCTTGTAATATTTTGTATTTTTTCTTTTATTCTCAAAAGTAATATATATATATATATATATATATATATATATATATATATATATATATATATATATATATATATATATATATATGTATATATATAAGTAGAGAAAAGTTTTATTTTAAATAATCATTAGTATTTTTAAAAGGATTATTTATATGTAATAAATTGATTTGATCGATTTTTCGAATAATATTTAAATATTGTTTGCATTTGAACGGATGAGATCGGGCCTGACCAGATCAACGGCCCCCGATCATTTGCGAGACCCCTAACATTGTCGACAATTAATGGGGGGTGTTCCAAAGTGATTTTCCAGATCCTGCCTTCGGGTAGGTGGTAGCCTCACATCCATTACAGTACCCCCTGCAAAAAACCATAAACACCCCCCTGATAAACCACCATTATTCCACTCAAACATTCTGTTGTTTCTCCTGCCAATTTCTCCTATCTCTAGAACCTTCACTACATTTAACCATTACCATCTCCCTGATAGATTTATCAGATAACCATTATGCATTAATTTCCTACCAACGTTCAAAATATTTAATTCCCCCTTGCCATTTACCATTAGCCAATTTTTCTTATTATCAGCATTTGATTTAAGGTCTGTCCCTTTTGCAAATTACCTTCTTTGTTGCATTATTCTTGTAGTCAATATTTCCAACTCGAATCTGCAAGTGAACGACATCGATTTTCTAGCATACGATCATCCTATTTCTGGGTAACTATTCTACTAATCCCCAACAAGTATGTTTTCTTTAATGGGTTCTCATAAAGGAAAATCCAAAGTATTTGTTGACAGTCCAATGATTCCTTCTGTAATAAATTTAGATGAATTACCTTTATTTGACACTAAATTTAAAACAGTAGAGACCAATTGCGAGTTTGACCTCTATGAACTACACAATTAGGCCTTTCAAAAATATCAGGATGCTAGTGATGAATTTTCATTCTAGGAATCCCTGTTACCTTAATTTGTCTTCCCTCATACCTACCATTTTACATATTTCACTACTTGGTGTGAAGCTCACTATCTCCCAAGTTAGAGATCTATCATTGCTCAAAATAATGAAACCTTGTTTTTTGTAACCCCTGAGTCAATTTTCCAATCCCTTCAATTGAATTCTCAAGAATCCCTACTTAGGTTTTCTAATGATGCATTAATGGAGATTTACCAAAAACTTTCATTTTCTAAAAGAGCTCATATTTTTGAATCTTTTATTCCTATGAATTCTAAATTACCCAGGACCAATCATCCATATTCTAATGCCGTGTTCCTTGATATGTCTAGGAAGGTGATTTCCTTAGTTTCTTGTCTATTAGGATACCCCAGTGACCAATGGGTCGAGGAAGTAATTTTAGGATTGTTATCAGTATTTTCCTCTGGTAAAAAGCCTTCAAATGTGTTCAATTATAGTCAAATCCTTTAAGACATTATTCATGAGTAGTTTTTTAAGTTCAATGTTGAAGGTTCTTTGAAGCATCAATCAATTTTAATCTACCTATTCATATATCATCAATAAAAAATATTCAAGTTTCCTTTGTAGAAGATGGATATTACAAGCATCCCACAGTCAATTATTCACTAGACTTCACTAGTCAGAAATACTTTTGAAGATTTCTCCTTTAGTGATTTTGTCAATCAATTCTTGTATGTAGAAAATTGTTTATTAAATGTTGACATTGTTCCTAGGACTTCTACTAAAATTAAAATAATTTTACATCTTAGTGAATAGTTAAAGGTTGGAGGCTGGTATTTATAGCAGAATTTTATAGAAATTAGGATTTATGGATGTGAGCTACAACCATACAAGTTTCCTATCTTCCTCCCAATGAGAATTTTTTCTCTTGAATATATTAGACAAATGATGAATGTAGAATATGTTCATTTTGTTTCTAGAAAACAAAAAGATCAATTTAAATTGAAAGCACAGTTTGGCCCATTCATAACCAACACAAGAGCTGCAGGGAGAGAGGTAGATAATTTATTGAAACAGATGAAGTTCAAGTTGAGTTTCAATTGGTCTTATGACCCACTGCAAATTATATCAATAGTTAGAGTTGCATAGAAATCAACACCTTATGTTCATGTGGCTAAACTAGAGATTGAGAAATTTTCCAATAAAGAAGAATGGGAGGAAAATATTTTATAGGAAGTTGGGGAAGAAATATCCATTTAGATAGTGTTAGAGACTCCAAAGACCATAGAGAAAGAATTAAAATGACCAAGGAAAACTTAATCACCATTAGAATCAGATTTACAACAAAAAACTTTCAAGGTCTTGAAAAGAAGAAAGACAACAACTAATGAGGAAGAAGAGTCCTCATAAGTTTGGAATTCTAAAGGGCCTTCTAGAATTTTTCTCACAAGAGAATCACCATTTTCACTGCAGCATATTGAAGAAACCATATTAGCTTCTCCTTCTCCTGCTTCCCCTTCTTCAAGGCAACAAATTACCAGAGAAGCAATTGAGAGTACGCCAATAAACTTGTCAGTGTATTCAGACTATCAACTATTTGTGGAAAAGGAATCATATCTTACAAGGCAGAAAGTGAATGAAGTTTTTTCAGCAAAGAGGTTCAAACTAGATCTAGAGGACTGGTAGGTATATGTTAGTGTTCAGCGATCTAGACTACACAAGGTCGCATGCAAATATCCAATCTTCCCATGTGTAGATGTTATCAGGTAGATTGTTTCACATATTGATGTGAAGACTATGAATTTGAGCAATGCTAGCGGATAGAATCTTTCTACTTTTCTTGCATTGGATTACCATCTTGTTGGGACTCATAAATGTCATATTTTCATCCACCTTTTTCTTCACTATTCCTTACATTTCATCATCCCATTAACCTGTTATCATATCACTTTCATACATACATTTGGGTTTCACCTTCTTATTTTCCATTTTATTCATTTTTGTATTATAAGTGAATTTATGATTAATTATTAGAAAATGTACATATTTTTATATATATCTCAAGAATATGTGAGTTTTGTGATGTGTAGGAAATATGTGAAGAATTAATATCTCCTCCACCATATCAAGGAGATAATTATGCAAGCCTTTTTCTAAGGAGAAAATCATGGAGGCATATCTTATCCTAAGGAGAAAATCATGGAGGCATATCTTATCCTAAGGAGAAAATCATGGAGACATATCTTATCCAATTCCTAAGGAGATAATTAGGAGAAAAGCATGGAGGATTTGGTTGGCATATCTTATCCAAGATATGTGAGAGATTTGTGGGATCATGTTTGAGAGATTTGTGCAATGATAACTTGTAATAACGGGAAACTAGTTGAGAGTGCTTGAGAGAATATTGGATATGTAATTATGGAAAGGTTATCTTCCTCATGTATATAAGAGAGTGCTCTCTCTTCATTGGGATGAATAATGAATAATAGAGAATGGAGATTAACTTTGATTCATATTATTATGCTTTCATGATTTGTAATTTAGTTTTTGTAATTTGACATAGTTTTATTGTTGTGAGTTCACATATTTTGTTTGTCGTTCACTTCTTTACATGTTGTATTGCTTTTCTTTTATACAACTTCCTGCTTTCATAGTTAATGTTTCAATGCCTTCTTAGATCAATTTGATTTCAGTAATTTAGATTAGATTAGATTAGATTAGTTCCACTTCAGTCCTGCATATATAGTGCATGTGTCTCGTAAGTCTACGGACCTCGTGTTGACAAATTAAATAGTTGGGTAAGTACTACAACGAAATTAAACGAACATAGTTTCACCCAACATTTTGGCGCCGTTTCCAGGGAGGCACGATGGATTGAAGTTTAGTTTGATTTTTCTGCAAGTGTGTTTAGACATGTTCCTAACTCCGAGGTGTTAAGGCGGTAAGACGTGGGGAACAACCTACGCATCGCATTCGAGATACCGTAATGGGCTCGACCTCTTATGGATCAGGGCATGTAGGGTGTGTTTACATTTATGCAAGTGTGAATTTTAATTTCTGCAAGTGTGTTTGATTTTCTCAACTGTGAAGAGTGTTTGATGAATTCATGGCTCATGGTTATAATTGAAGCATTCGATTACTCAATTAATGAGCAATCCTTGTAAGAGGGTTTAATTGAGTATTGAATTCAAGATTATTTCTGTGGTCCTTTTGTTTTTAATTCAATTGTTAGTGTGCTGATTTTTATTTGCTTTTCTCTTTCAACATGGTTTTATAATGAGTGTCAGCTTGGAACTACTCACTCAGATCCTTGCAGAAGTTGGAATCTCCTCTTCCCTGGAAAAGGAGATCTTGACAAAAATTGAAAGTTCAACTACTCCCCAAGAAATAAATGAAGATTCAACATCTGAAGAATCCTGCGTATCTGATGGCGAACAACCATTCGAACAGGAGATCGAGGAAGAAGAGCAGCAGATCGGAGAAGAAGAACAGGAGTTACAGCATAATCTGAGTGAGAGTAACTGTGCTTATCAAAGCTTTATCGACCAATGGTTCCAGGTAAGTATTAGATCAGATTCATCTTTTTATTTTTTAGTTGATTTGCAGTTACAGCAACTAGACTCATCCACTCTCGAATATTTTCATTTTTCATTTGAAAAATTGCTACTGAATCTATTGTTGTTACTACTGCGTGAATGGCTATATTGGAAGTTTAACTACACGTAACTAATTTGTAAATCCTAATTAGTATAGAGTAGGTAGGCTTTCAGATTTAACTTTTGCTTTCATTTTCAGTTCTGCTTTTACCTAGAATAAGTATGCTCTCCTCCTGTGTCTTTGTACGATCTCGAGGATCAGAAAATAGGTTTCAGCGTTTGCTTTCATAAGTATGCTCTCCTCCTGCGTCTTTGTACGATCTCGAGGATCAGAAAATAAGGATGATATAGACTAGTTTCAAGAATAAATTCATGTTTTGCAATATGCTTGATCAAAAACATCTTTCACTCTGCCAATCATTGTGTCCATTTGTAAAAAAAATTCTAAATTTTAGTTTTTCATTAATTAAAAGAAAAAAAAAACACTAACCATGTTTGTTTTTACCAAGCACTTCATATAAAAGTAATGGCGCTGGAGTCTGAGGCAGATGCACTCAATCACCTAAGCACTGATATCCTTGAAGGAAAGTTTGCATTGCTGGAGGGTGCTTCTGTCGACAATGACCTAGGGTAAAAATTTGTCACTTTAAAATTTGCATTCTCTGATTTGTCGTGCTGTTTGCTCTGCTCACTTCAGCCCAGAAGGAGACCTTCTTGTTCACATCAGAGTCCGTAAATGAGGGACACCCAGACAAACTCTGTGACCAGATTTCTGATGCAGTGTTGGATGCATGCCTCACCCAGAACCCCGACCGTAAGATGAGCATGCAAGACTTGCACTAAAACGAACATGGTCATGGTTTTTGGTGAAATCACCACCAAGGCCGATGTCAACTATGAGCAGATTGTTTGCAAGACCTGCAGGGAGAGTGGTTTCATTTTTGACGATGTGGGTCTTGATGCTGATCACTGCAACGTGCTGGTTACTCAGAAAGCGAGCGAAGCTCACCGAGGTCAGAAAGAATGGCACCATCTCCACTCAGCACGATGAGACAGTTCCCAATGACCAGATTGCTGCAGATTTGAAGGAACATGTGATAAAGCCGGTGATTCCGGAGAAGTACCTGGACGAGAATACCATAGTCCACTTGAACCCGTCTGGTCGATTCGTGATCGGAGGGCCTCATGGAGATGCAGGCCTCACCGGCCGGAATATTATTATTGATACTTATGGAGGGTAGCCATCCAATGAAGGCGCGATCTCACCATGATATCGAACAAGTTTCCACTGCAGCATTGAACGGCAGATCAGATCTCGCCCATTATTGCCGAGAAGGTTTACATTACCACAGTTCAGGAGATCTGAGACCATCCCCGAAAAGAATGATGATCCTGTAAAAGTTGTTGTGGCAGATACTCTGCATGAAATGGTCAATCGCTTCTGATTAACACGGCTTCTTTTACTGCCTTGAGGTCTTGGGTTTATTTTCTTTTAATTGAGCTGTAGAATATGTTTCGGATGCTAATCTCCATTTTTCTTTGTGTTAACCGGAAAGAGGGACTGGTCAGGTGTGACGAGATGCAAGCCTTGATCGCGTCATGGGTTCAATTGTCTACAGGTATGTGAAACCCTTTGCCTACATTACCTCGTTGACTCTTATCGCCTGGTTTTCCTGATTCGAGTGCTAAATGTCTGCGTTAAGAATGAAGGCGGTACTGTTGATTAAGAATCTCTCTATTCACTGTTTTTTTTTCCTTCATCATTTTCGAATCGCGTTACCAGAAATGATTTTCCTTTGATATGGTGAAAGCGGCCTCTGGGTTTGACCTGTTGTTTCTAATTTCTTATTTTGTGGCCTTTGGTCGGCGTAGAACCAATTTCCCCCAAGAAATCGAGGTTTTGTTTGAGCTGGTACCCATATGTTCAGCTTGATAATGGCGTCCAAGAGCCTGGGAATCAGAAAATTCCTCTCCACAAAGCTTACATCTCAGCATCTGACCAACATGAGCAGCACAATTGCCAACTATCCCATGATCCAGTGTTCCATTCTCTCTACTTGCTTTCAGTCTTCCATCATCTATTGATGCATCAACAGGAAATTCCGCCTTTATCTCAGGAACCCATGGAACTATTGCTGTGAAACTATTTTGTCCTTCTTCAATGCCCAGATGTTTCCCGAGTTTTTCCTTTCCAACCAATTGCCAACAATGCTTTTGCAGCTTTTCGATCTTTTGACACCTCTTCAATTATCCAATCCAGGATTCTGGCTTTCGAATTTGATTGATAAAGACAAACATTCATGAATTCACGCAATAGATCTGTAGCCCGACACAAATGGATCCTGTCTTTTCCTGAACATGTATTTCTCAAAAGCCTGTTCAAAATTTCTGATGAGATGTGTCTATCGCTAATCTTTCCACCATGCCCAACTGAACTTGGAAGATGCTTTTCGCAATAGGAAGAACCTGGCTTTGCCCTATGAGAACACTGACCACTATTGTTGCGGCACCATCCAATGCAACGAGACCAATTTACACTCTGATGAGAGCGCTTAGCATAAGACTTCTCTTGTACCACAAAATCTTGAGACTGAGATTCAAATTGTTGATGCCTCCGAATGGTGCTACCATCACTGCTCGACCTCTGAGCTGATCTCTCTGATATGGCGTCCAAGTCTTGGATGGGTGTATCCAATGGTTGATTCTTGTCAAAATGTTGCTATGGGAAAACCGCTCTCATCTTCCAAGCCACTTGCAATTGATGGTAATGTCAACAAACATTCATTGAATATTGAAAAAATAGCATGCTAGAATTTCATATTATTTCTTGATGGATGGTTAATGTCTGGTAGTCAGCCTCATCTATTGTTGGTAGGTACTGGCTTTGCCTTTGGACATTTGTGTGACGAACCAAAGGGCTTGCAAACTGAAATGTGCATGTCGTTATTATTCCTTCCTTTCGCAATTGCAAATGCTTTTTCTGCCAAAAAAAATTTCGGCGGAACTCTCCTCATTGATGAGCGATTGCTGCGTTTTGGATTCTGTGTTTTTACAGTTATTCTATACATGCATTTAGTGCTTCAGGATAAGTAGCTTTTGTGCCAGATGGAATGCGTTTTATTGATGCTACTTTTTGTTGTAGTTTGGCAGGCCAACGTAGAAGCAAACTGTCCTTTGACTAATGTCCTATTCAACCCATAGATTGTACACTACAGGTTCGACCTCATATTTATAGGCAGTTTGCTTGGATAAAATACCCTCATTGCAGTGGCTGGGTACACTGTGATTGCTGAGATGGCTCGAGTTGAAGCAAAGCGGTAAAGAGATTTGCCATATTCGCACTGCTTTGGTTTAAAATATATATGGTCCTGTGAAATTTAAGAACAAGAGAAAGCTCTTTGATTTATATAATCATTATTTTTTTAGAACGCTTACCTAAAAATAAAACAAAAATAAATAAAATAAATAAATAAATAAATAAATAAAAAATAAAAAAATAATTTTTTTTTGCCCTCATTCATTTACATCAAACTTCATAACACCAACTACTTCCCTAAAAAGATACAAAAGCCTTTTCAAATGTTTTAAATCAATTTTCTTGCACACCAATAAAAACATTTTGAAAAAGTAATTGCACAATCAATGAATACATTGCATGGGGACATGCAATAATTTTAGTTGGGGGAAATCAAAGTATGTTGGATTTTTTTTGTGAATTTATGGGCAAAAGTTAGAATGCATAAACTAACAAGATAAATGAGATTGGTGTTGTGTAGGTCAACAAGAAGCTTATGCAGAAAGCTCAACATTACGATACGACACCCTTTTCATCCACAATTAGTGTAACTTCGAAAAATAATTTACAAATGGACATTTCATAAATTCTTGAAAATGAGCTAATTTGTTTTTGAAGTCACTTCATACAGGAATGATCGATGGAGATGGCACACGAAGATGACAATTTTTATGCAGGAATGGTGCTAAGTTTTTCAGAGTATGCAAAGTGATTTTTCGAAATCACAATGAAACATGCATCATTGGACGCTTGAAGGAACAAATTCTTCACTGCACATATCATGACATTTTCCACTACACACCTTTTGCGTCATGATTACTTCCCTTTTTCCTTCCACATACCTAGACCATCCTTGTGTTGCAGCCCATCTTCCATTTCCTTATCTTTCACGACTTCATGTTTCTGAATCGCATACATCCCTTTATCCTTTTCAGTTTAGTTTTTCCTTCTAGTTTGCCTTCTGAATAAAACTCATTCCCTTTCCATGATCACATTACCTTGATCTCCTATCCATGCTGATCCACACTGCTTGTCCGTGGGTTCTTTCCATTTGTAGTCCTACCAAATCTTTTTGTACAAACTCGTGTTGACTGATGTGGGATTCCTTAAGGCCCACCTTTCAACAAGTCTTGCCCCATCGACATCAGCACCTTATCTGGGAAATAGACTAGAGTTCATTTTGAGTACCTAGAGGCTTGCATGCCTTAATGGAAAGTTCTCTCGCTGGCTATCATGGGAATACATCAATGTCCCTTGACCTTCAGATCTTGCAAGTGGCTCGACCTCGACACATCCATTCGCACTTCGCAAGATGTACTCCGGTACCTTGGCACTCATTGACATCAATGGTGAGTTGCCTCGCATTGGTTAATGGCATACATCAATGGCCAGTAATCCAATGATTTCTATTCATGCTCGACATCGACACATTCATTTGCATGTTTAGAATTGTACCATCGGGTTTGTAGCGGGTGAAGACTATACACTTTTTCATGACTTCCTCAGTAGTTACAGCAGCATGCATTCTGATCTATGAGAGTACCACAGTACCACTTTCAGCATTTATCTTTTCCATGATTCAGCATCAGCAGTTCAGATTCCTTCATTCTCCAGGATCCGGTTACATCAGTCACATTTTCCTGATCCAGCAGCAGCAGCAGTTACATTCCTATTGCATAATTCATCATTCTTGGGTAAGTAGAGGTATGTTGTTTTCTAATCTTTAATCATGCAATTCCTTATATGCTAACGTGAATATTTTGGAAAATTCCCTCACCATGCTACATTTCCTTTCATGAGCCATGTCAAGTTGCATGAGGACATGCAACCAATTCAGTTGAGGGGGGGAGAACTATATTCACTACATATTCACTACCATGATTCCATTTCTTCACCACTATCACTCCATTTACCATTCACCAACATTTATTTTCCAATGATACTTTGTTGCACTTTGCTTCATACGCAATATTGGCATGCTTCATTAATATTACAAAAGGGCTTTCTTATGCACATTATGATTTCCAGTGAGTGTTTACATTATTGAAGAAAAGAGAACAGAAAATGAAATGAATGTTGTTAACACAAGAACCAACATTCTTTGTATTCATGGTTGTCACACAAGAACCAACCATATTCATGGTTGTCACACAAGAACCAACCATAAGAAAATGTAAATTGTTACTAATGTCTCTCACATATCCTGGAAACATTTAAGACATCATCATGTAAAGCCAAAGTTCAATATGCCAAACGTTCTTAAAAGATACCCATGCATGGTTGCATGAGGACATGCAACAAGTTCAGTTGGGGAGGATGTTGGGACTTAGAAATGTCATATTTTCGTCCACCTTTTTCTTCACTATTCCTTACATTTCATCATCCCATTAACCTGTTATCATATCACTTTCATACATACATTTGGGTTTCACCTTCTTATTTTCCATTTTATTCATTTTTTTATTATAAGTGAATTTATGATTAATTATTAGAAAATGTACATATTTTTATATATATCTCAAGAATATGTGAGTTTTATGATGTGTAGGAAATATGTGGAGAATTAATATCTCCTCCACCATATCAAGGAGATAATTATGCAAGCCTTTTTCTAAGGAGAAAATCATGGAGGCATATCTTATCCTAAGGAGAAAATCATGGAGGCATATCTTATCCTAAGGATAAAATCATGGAGACATATCTTATCCAATTCCTAAGGAGATAATTAGGAGAAAAGCATGGAGGATTTGGTTGGCATATCTTATCCAAGATATGTGAGAGATTTGTGGGATCATGTTTGAGAGATTTGTGCGATGATAACTTGTAATAACGGGAAACTAGTTGAGAGTGCTTGAGAGAATATTGGATATGTAATTATGGAAAGGTTATCTTCCTCATGTATATAAGAGAGTGCTCTCTCTTCATTGGGATGAATAATGAATAATAGAGAATGGAGATTAACTTTGATTCATATTCTTATGCTTTCATGATTTGTAATTTAGTTTTTGTAATTTGACATAGTTTTATTGTTGTGAGTTCACATATGTTGTTTGTCGTTCACTTCTTCACATGTTGTATTGCTTTTCTTTTATACAACTTCCTGGTTTCATAGTTAATGTTTCAATGCCTTCTTAGATCAATTTGATTTCAGTAATTTAGATTAGATTAGATTAGATTAGTTCCACTTCAGTCTTGCATATATAGTGCATGTGTCTCGTAAGTCTACGGACCTCTGATTGACAAATTAAATAGTTGGGTAAGTACTACAACGGAATTAAACGAACATAGTTTCACCCAACACATCTTATGTACCATTATCCCAAACCAGAAACACTCATGTATTCATACTTCTATGCCACCAACAACTATGTGAACATGAGGGACATTGTTAAGGGATGGGTGAAATAGCCATCAAATTTTTGACACACCCACCAACACATACAAGACAAAGTATCTCATGAGGCCCTATTAGCTCTTGGTTATCCTAGCTTGTAGAATTTATAGTTAGTAGAGCATGGAGAGATTTCCTAAAGGGTGGGAAATCTTTTGAACCAGGTGGTGAATGAGGGGAGGTCATTCAACTGGTCATACTTTTTGGCTCAACATTTAAGTATGCATGTAGTGAATGCCTGCAATCCTACCAAGGGTGGGAAAACAAGATTCTACATGTCTTCATATTTACCAGATGCAATATGTGCACAAAATTCATTCCCTGGCATAGATTGGACTTGGACACCACGGGACCCTGTCGTGGACATATATTGTAATATTTTCTCGGATTGCATCCATAGAGGAGTTATGGAGAAGATAACTTACCACTTCCTCATTCGGCTATATAAGGTGATCTTTAAGGAAGAAGCACCTCGCATGTCACGTGGGGTAATGGAAGCAGTACCAAAAATCGCAGATTGGTTTGCCTCATTGGATGACACCTTCCTTAGAGTGTTCCGTGGACAAAAGTCACCACATATTTTACCAAAGTATGCCATCGATAAGCTTTTCATGCAAGAATTTGCATATCATCTCTCCACAGGGTTTTCAATAGATTTCCATAGGAATAAGAAAGCACCTTGGCCAACTCTTCCTATAAAAATTGGATTGTACGAGATCAAGAAATCGTAACTCACGGATTTGGAAGGAAAGGCGACATATAAGTTTTCATTCGATACTCGAGACTTTAATTCGTACAATTCCCATGGTATTTTCAAAGACCACTATGCAAGAATCCATTTCAGTGGCTAAGCGGTACATTTCACTAGCCAAAGGAGGATCCATGGAAGAATTGTTATAATCCCTTCAAGTCCCATGATCCAGTTAGTTTTGCAATAAATTCATGGGTGACTTCACAAAATGAAGCTACTCTGGAAGTAGTACCAATAGAAGGGAGAAACCCCACGCATGACAAGGGAAAGAGGAAGGTTGCATACAATCTAGGGGGAGAACGAAGCAACAAGATGAAAGCGGATCTAGCTATTATGAAAGTGACTTTACCAATAAAGGAAAGGAGGAAACAGAGGATGCAAGGAAGAATGAGGGAAGAGGGAAGAGCAAAAGAGATTGGAGGAAGAAAATCATAATCAAGAACAATAAGAAAAGAAGAAGCAAGAGGAAGAAGAAAGGTGAAGTGTAATAGCAAAAGAAACAACACAGAAACAAGCTGAAGAGAAAGAATAGAATCGAAAACCAAAGAAGAAGAGTAGAAGGATGCAGGAACAGGATCTTGCTCAATAGATTGAAGAATTTATTGATATCATAGACATGGAGGAGGAACCAAAGCCGCAGAATCAAGATTTTGACATGATGCCTAGCACATAGTAGGTCATCATTTAGTCTCCAACCCCTCTAATAGCAAAGTTAGCTCCAAGCATGGAAGAGGAAGGTTTTCCTCTTAATGATGATCTAGTTGTGGACATGTACACTATGTTATACGATGAACTCCAGAAGAATATTGTACAAGAGCGTAGGAATTATTTTTTGGATGACCTCACATCATGTGCATTTATTAGAGAAATGGTGATCGTGGTGGACACCAGGAAGAATCTCAATGCCATTTCGGTAACCAACTTGCCCTTTACAGGTGTAGAAAATGCGAACACTGAGTATTTGATGGTCGATGACAAGAAATTGGCAAAGAACTTGCAGGCTCCCAGGAAAGAGGTTCAACATCTCTGCATAGCATCTTAGAACGCAGCTTACACACTGGCCTATCTAGAGGAAATATAGGCAATGATACTGGGTGAAGTATAGACACTTGGAGATACCATGAGGAATCTTTATGATGGTATTGTTACCATGGGTTTTTGTCCACTTGTATGGCTTGCAACAAAAGTGTAAAGACTTTTTCTAAACTCTCAAGCAAGTGCAAGCTTCCATCATTTCCCTACATGAATTATCAGCAATACAAAGGGGCGTCGCTTGACTTGGGAAAGAAAACAAATAAATGGGCAGAGTTGTAGAAATTGAGAGTTCGGATGCTCATCCAGAACAACAAACATCTCACCTCGTTCATTGGTAACATTTAGAACTCATAGCATGGTTATAAAATAGTATGAATTTCTTTGTGAACTCACACAGGATCCCATCACTTGGCTCACTCATTGAAGAAAAACCCAGGAAATAGGTGAGGCAGGAGATCAAAGAATACTTGGAGCATCATAGGTAGATTTCCACCAAGGAAGATTTGAAGTTGAACAAGCAGATCATGCAGAAGTACATCAATGGTCATGTCCAAGTGAACACAATTTTTCTCCTACTCTAAAAGCAAGCTCAAACATGTTCCAAATCATTGTACCTGGATTCCATGGAGGCAAGATTATGCTTCCAACAAGACACCATTGCACAATACCAATCTTGGCACTGATATGTGATTGAAAGACATCAATTGGAAGTTGTTGAGCTAGATTTTCCCCAAATTCAAACATGATAGTGTTTTTCTTATAAAGTTGTCTAGTGGGCTCTACCCAATATTGTCTCATATGGGTATGAGTAATTGTAATATTATTTGTAATTAAATTATAGGTGAAATTCCAAGTGTCAATTGTGGAATGTGAAGAGTCATGATGTAATTGAAAAGTTATTTTGTAAATAAGTTGAAGAGTTAGGAGGGAAGTCTAAGAGTCACAAAGGGGAGTTGAAGAGTCACACCCTATTTTTATAAATATAACCTCATAACTCATGTAAATGGATCCTGGGGAGCCAAGATTTTGGCTAGAATTAGGGTTAGAATTTGGAGCTTGGGATTTTTGTGAGAGCCTTGGCTTCTCCGTAGCATAGAGTGAGTATCTTTCTTTGGAGGAGTAGGAGATGTTGGCTTCACGTTCCACTATTGAAACTGGTGGTTCATCTATGGTGTATGTGTGAATGGAACTTTCACTTAAGAAAAGCTCTGAGCCGACATGTTTTCATGCATATGTTGTAAATATAGTAGGACTATTATTATTGTATTTGTGATGTATGCTATTTCACTTACGCTTATGCTTATGAACTATTCCATTTGCATTGGTATGAATCTTGTTGAATGTGCGTTGTTGTATAATTCCATGACTACTAAATTGTGAACTATTTCACATATTAGCTTGTGATATCTTTTATGCCTGTGTGATCCTTTCAAATTTCGTATTATTAAAAGCTTATAAGGGTCTTTCTTGTTTCCCTTTTGTGTGTTGATCAGCTTGATTATTCATATATAAAGATGTCTTTAGCATGTCTCCCTTCTTCACCTCTTTCTCCATCATCTTTCCATGGTATGATAAGGTACCTACATCTGCAATTCAATCATGACAAGATGACATCAGTTCGACCTACAAATATATGAAATGATACCAATATACCCAATAACTGTAAATAATCACCAAAAAAAAGGATCCGAATCTAGATAGAAATGCTTCTTTATTTATCAAACCCTTGAGGTAGGGCAACACCATACATTCACTCCTTAAGGGAGGAGAACACTCCACAAGCCATATGCTTGTCCATACAATATTCCTTCACATCTCTCAATGGGGAGTCTCTAGCCTCTATATAGGCCTCATACATACAATACCATGGTTCCCTCAATACGATCTATATAATACAATGGGCTTATTACATTATTACTAACTACTTGTGGTCCCTTAACTGATACGGGTTAACCACTTTATTTATTACTATGGCCCATCCCATTATTACATTATTCCCTTAGGTACCTCCCTCTGTATCCCATACTATTCCCCCTATGTATACTACATTCCACGCCCCTTAAACACGTTTCGTCCCTGAAACATAAGAAGAACACAAATAATAAGATCTACTCAAACGAGTAGTCCACTGGTACCATGCACGTGCATCTAGCCATCCAAGAGAAAGGTGAACCCTCGATCTAGCTAGTGCCTCGCTCACTTGAGATGGAAGTTGACCCTAGCGGCTCTTCTGTGTTGATTTGTTGTGGGTGGATCATCACCCCTCGCTATCTGTCATGAGGGGTTGTTGTCCTTGTTGCTGATTCGTTGTCATCTTGTGGGCTATTTTCTTACAGGGTGATGTGGATGGTGATATGCTGAAGTTTTAACCAACATTGTATCTTTCTTTAATTCACCACCTAATCGAGCCTGATTGGTATCTTG
Source organism: Pinus tabuliformis (assembly GCA_031772625.1). Classification (NCBI taxonomy): domain Eukaryota; kingdom Viridiplantae; phylum Streptophyta; class Pinopsida; order Pinales; family Pinaceae; genus Pinus; species Pinus tabuliformis. The sequence goes on from CM062806.1 coordinate 599,255,043, forward strand.
TACATGTTGTGGTGTCTATTTTTGTTTCTTATCTTCCAATATTACTTCAACCACAGATTCCTCATCTGATATATCTGTACCTATAACATTTTCTGCTTCAGCCTCCTTGGACTCTACCTGATTTTGTCATACCTAGTTTGATGTTTGTGTTTGGTTGTCAAGGCTCATCATCTGATGTGTCAATCCCTGGAACATCTTCGTCTTCAACCTTTGTGGACTCTACCTATTTATTGATGGAAATATCCTGTAATGTAATTTTCTTCTTTTTATACTAGAGCTTCAGGAATTTCTTCTATGCATTAATATTGATAGTACCCATAGATTCCATCCAAGGGTATCCCAAAACAACATCCACATTAGCCATATCTGAAGCATAAAAATCAGAATGCAATACATACTTGTCCATATAAATCTTCAAATATTTATAAACTTGTACCTGCTCATTATTAAACTATGTGTGCTCCATTTGTTTAGCTGGAATTTGCAATCTTTTTTCCAAACTAACATTTATAAAATTTTGCTTACAACTAGGATTTATAAACAAAATGATCTTTTCCTTTTGAATATATCCATGAACTTGTAATAAGGAGATACCAATAGAAAATAACCTCTTACATGTCTCATTCCCCTGTTTTCTAGTATGAGACCATTTGTCCAAAAGGAATTTTTCAAATTTTTCATTTGAAAATTTGAACACCTGGGTGCCAAGTGAGTGCCACCATATGACAACATATTCTTTCAAAGTAAGCCATAGGAAACTTGTCCAAGATTTCAGATGGTATTTCTTAATATCTTTTATGAATTCTTAAATAGTAGGACCATTATCTTTTCCTGTAAAAATAAGATCTTTTCTAGGTTTTTTGGTTGTCTTCTTTCTAGTATGAGACCATTTGTACAACAATAGTTTTTCAATTTCATCAGCATTACATAACTTCATAAACTCACTGTCAAGTGATTTCCACCATATAGCAGCCTCATCTTCCAAATAATACCTTATTTTGTCCTTCCAATACCCTGGAAAAACACTCTTCTTCTCTCGTATAATTTTTTCAACACTCCGCCCATCTTTTTTTCTTGAAAACATATTGTTGGCGAAAATTTAAAATGGCCACAGTTCGGTCAATATTGCTCAGAATCCTTACTATGAACTATTTTCAGAGATGGAATGACCATTCTGCATATAGCATTGTGATAGAAATCCTAATCAAGGTGCTAGAATTTTCGATTCGCGCAACAGCTGTCCCACCGTCACAAAAATAAATAAATAAATTAATTAAATTAAATTAGTGATATCCCCCTCATCTGGACTCTAGTTTGACCATTTTTTTTTGAAATTGTGTATTTTTCCGCAAAGAACCGAGATTTGTAATTAGATTATGCAAATGTTGCCCCAAAACATACATATCTAATCTGCAAACTCGTCGCCTCGAATAATGTCTGCAACACGGCTGATTTTAAATCAATGATATCTCCCTCATCTGAACTCCAATTCGACCGATTTTGTTTTTCAAATTGGGTATGTTTTTCACAAACAACCTAGATCTGCAATTAGATTCTAAAATTTTTGTATCAGAACGTACAGATCTGATCTGCAAACTTGCCACCCTGAAAAATGTTTGCAACACAGCTGATTTTTAAATCAGCGATATCTCCCTCATCTGGACTCCGATTTAGCCGATTTTTTTTTGTTTCAAATTGGATATTTTTTCACAAACAACCTAGATCTACAATTAGTTTCTACAAATTTTTCACCAGAACATATAGATCTGATTTGCAAATTCGTCGCCCAGAAAAATGTCTACAAAAATAAATAAATAAATTTCGCTTTGCCCAAGAAACTGCTCTGATACCACTTGTTATGGATCTGACCTGCAAATATATGAAATGCTACCGATATACCCAATAACTGTAAGTAATCATGAAAAATAACGATATCTGAATATAGATAGAAATGCTTCTTTATTGATCAAACCCTTGAGGTAGGGCAACACCATACATTCACTCCTGAAGGAAGAAGAACACCCCACAAGACATATGCTTGTCCATACAATATTCCTTCACATATCTCAATGGGGAGTCTCTAGCCTCTATATAGGCCTCATACATACAATACCATGGGTCATTACCATGGTTCCCTCAATACCATCTATCTAATAAAATGGTCTTATTACATTATTGCTAACTACTTGTGGTCACTCACATGATACGAGTTAACCACTTTATTTATTACTATGGTCCATCCCATTATTACATTATTCCCTTGGGTACCTCCCTTTGTACCCCATACTATCCCCCTTATCTATACTACAACATCAATTCGAAAAAACCCCTAGTTTATGATAGTGCATATTGATCCATTGACTGAGCCAAAACTAGGTGAAAAGATGGGAGAGGGGCTCAGTGACTACCCAATTGTGTAGTTCAAGAAGTCAGGGGTGAACATTGAACCTTGATACTACACAATGTATAGTCCAGGCTGAGCTAAGGAAGAAAACTATGCAATTATGGAGGTCAGTGTGACAGGCTGAGAGGATGGGCACTAGATTAGCACATTGTGTAGTTCTGGGAGGCAAAGGAGGTTGGGCCATTGCACAATTGTGCAGCTCAGGGGCTCAGGGGATGATCTTGAGGTTGGATATTTTGCAATGAACAGTTGAGGCCAGGCTAGGAAGATGGATTGCAAAATTTCGGGAGCCAAGGTAGAGACTTGAGCAATGGAACTACGGAGTGCAACAGTCCTAGGAGGCAGGGACTGTGCATTGCGCAGTTTCAAGAGGAAAGGTCATAGCTAGAGTACTGAGACTGTGTAGTGTGTAGTTCATGGAGGCCGTGTGAAGCTAAGTTGCTTGGTCGGGAAGCTTTTCAAAAGTTAGCTAAGTGCGAGATCGGGATGCTGATGTGAATAGTGATATGGCTTCAATTTTGATCACACACTTAGAATATTTAATGACACAAAAACATAGATCATGTAGGACACGTGAGAAATTAATTTCCCTCAATGCGAAAACTTATTACAAGTGTGACACTTAAGATACAATTTTCGACGACCGTGATGGTACTCACGCAACAATGCTTAAAACTTTGGAAATGAGTGTGACAAATGTTTACATGGTTAGATTAAATCATTTTCAAAAATTTAGCCCCTTGAAACCACAAAACAAGCTTATACACATTGTATGACAACTAACATGTGAAAATATTACATTTTTCAGATCTTGCAAATGTGACCGAAACACTTCAGGAAAACACATGGAATGAGTTTCAATGTTTGTGACAACAATGTACAAGACCAAGTGTTGTGGAGGTAAATTCCCTCTGCGGACAGAGGCGATCCCTACTAGCCCAGATCGGGTCTAGCAACAATCAAACAATGCTAACACGCAGGTTCCTAATTGCAAACTACAGGTAAGCGATGAGAGCTTACTTGGATTCCAACGCTAGTTTTGTAGAAGAGTCGATCCTTTGCTCCGGCCGGTCACGATCCCCACGATCTCCGTGAATGGACACCTGCACATGCAAAGAACAACACGAATACAAGCATAGAAACCAATAGATGCAACTATATATCGGTCAGAAAAGATATAACTCAAACATCATTACCATAAACGACAAGAGTGGAACCATAATGATAGTCATCTATTATTGATAATCAACAAAGAAGAATACAACCATAGTTCTGACGTCAAATCCTCCTTTGGCTGGGTGATCAGGTACACATGCCTTGCAAAGCTTGTTGGGATGGGAAACAAGCCTCTCTCTCTTTGGTTACAAGAATCTCCTTATTCCTTGCAGCAATCTCTTAGCCTTCTGAAAGTATGATTCTCCTCCTGCTGGAACCGGGACTAGAGCTATCGCTATCCTTCACTCCCATTAGCCTGTCAAAGGCAACAGAACAAGCTTTTATAGATAGGGGGAAGGAGATGGGATTGGCTTCATCCTTAAGGAGATAAGATCAATGACAACATCGATCGAGTTGGCTTTACCCTCGGAAAGCGTTCACGGATAGAGTTCATGAGTTGGAAAGAACTTTCCCGTGCTTGTTTGTTAAAAAACTTTACCAAATTTGGTTGGCGCGGGTCCGACACTGAGACAGAGCGCCAACTGGCGCGCCCTCTTTGTTGGATTTCCCCCATTGGCGCGAGCAGTACATTAGGAAACCACGCCAATGGAAAAAGGGGCTTTTTTAAGGGTATTTTGCAGGAGATGTCTTCTGGGCATGTGAAGTCCATACTTAGGGGAATATGATGCAAGTGTTTTCAAGTTGTGTCACTTCTCACAGGTCTTGGAATGAGTCCTCCAAAGTGCGGGAGAGGGGTAACTAGGACAATGAGAAACAGTGACAAATTACTGTGTAACACCAAGGAAGGTTCTAAAATTGAGTGTAGGCCAAAATTTTGGAGGGTGTTGTAGTAGCGATAACACTTGGCGACACACTGCTAGAATTCCATCTTCTCTACTTTAGTTAACTCTCTTATGCAAGGTCTTGGTTCTTCAGGGAGTATTGACTCATAATGTATATTACTTTGGTGTACCCACTTACCCTGTGAATAGACATGGTCCCTTTTATGCCTTCTCGGTTGAACAAAACATAGGATTCAATAATATCACAATGCTTCCAATTAGGAAGGGTAGTGAAGTTCGTGAAATTTAGATTTTCAAAGTATGATTTTTCATCTCTAGTGTTGCTCCACTTCCAGCGGGCCTAAATAGTACCCTGATGGAGTCACTACAGGAACACAAGCATTTCTTCGCTGCCAAAGAGCCTAGTCAGTACCCTGACGGAGTTTCTTGCTTCACCTCTCTACGCAATAATCCTTTCTCTTCTTTAACCTTTATTTATTTACTTTTATAGGACTATGAATTGGCACTTATTCATTTTATGGGTGAAAAAGGGATCCCGACTTATTGAGAGTAGGAGAGGTTGTTTCTTCAGAGAATCATATATAGACCTTTGATTTAGTTTTGTTTGTTTATATTTTCCCCCTTCTCCTTTTCTAATAATTAGATAAGCGTGAGAACATTGAAACACAAAGAACCGAGTATGGGCATAAGGTTTCCTAAATAGAAACAAGTTCATGGTTTGACCAAAAACTCTCATCGTAGATGGATCGTGTTTTCCATCAAACTTCATCAACCAAAATATGAAACCAACACAAGGAATACGGATCCGAGGCTGGCCAAATGCTGAAGTGTCACAAGACTCTTTTCAATTCAACCAAACATAAAGAATCCAGAAAACATATTCACATACAACATGTTGGGTGTGGAGCCTGATTATCTTTTGTATTCAAAGGTATCACCGCATTGGACCACAGTTCGTAATGGGGCAGCAACTTTGCCCATAAAATATTCGCTGCAGGGGGGGTCCGGGGGGGATTGCGACCTTTGGGAGTGCCCCCCCTGGTGGGGGGATCGGGGGCAGCGCCCCCGAAGCTAAGAATAGATGTAAATTTCCTTGTAAAATGTTGTAATTTCGTAGTCAATCTGCGCTGTTCATTATGCGGAGGTTTGACGGCAGAAGTTATGATTAATTTAGGGTTTTTTTCCCTAGAAGGCAACACGTCACTATATATGAGGGAATTGTATTGCATCTATGTAGATCTATATTCTGAGTGAGGAAGAGAGAGGAGATTGAGAGCGAAGAGGGAATTACAGGGGATCTGTTGTAGGCTGTATCTCTTCAGTTTGTTGGATAATATGAAAAGAAGGACTGGCTATTTCTCCGTGGACGTAGCCCAAACTGGGTGAACCACATATATCTGTGTCTCTCTTGTTTTATGCGTTTTCTGTGTTTATATTTCTGCAATATTTTATGTGTTCCATTGCTCTGTAATATATAATTTTCTAACAACTAGTATCAGAGCCCAAGGTCTATTTGGCTAATAAACTTGCAGGAGAGAAGGGTTCCTGGTTTGAGTGGGAATAATGGCGGAAGATGGTAGGTTTAGGGTCGAAAAATTTAATGGCCAAAACTACCAGCTATGGAAGATGCAGATGGAATATTATTTATACTAGAGAGATATGTACCAACCATCGAGCAGAAAGACAAAGAAGCCAACGAGTATGACAGACATAGAATGGGATATTCTAGACAGAAAAGCACTTGGAACAATACGGTTGTGCCTAGAGGCATCGATAACGTTTAATATTTCAAAGGAAACAACGACAGAGGGTTTAATGTAGACATTGGCCAAACTATATGAAAAACCCACGGCCTCAAATAAGGTATTTCTTATGAAGCATTTATTTAATATGAAGATGTCAGAAGGTGGATCTGTTGTTGATCATTTAAATGAGTTTAATACAGTTACCGGTCAGTTAAGTTTTGTAGGGGTAACTTTTGATGATGATGTTAGGGCTCTATTATTTCTGTGCTAATTTCCAGAAAGTTGGAATGGTTTAGTTATGGCCATTAGTGACTCTGTCTCTGGATCTAGTACTTTAAAGTTTGATGATGTTGTCGGTGCAATCCTTAGCGAGGAAATGCGACGAAAAATCTCCGGTGAGACATATAGTAATGCTTTGACTGCAGAGACTAGGGGAAGAAAAATGGAAAGAGGAAAGAGCCCTGGATATCGCAGTAAGTCAAGAAAAGGAAAATCCAAGTCTAGATCGGGGATAGTGTGCTAGAAATGTAGGAAGAAAGGACACTTGAAGAAAGACTGCAAGGCTCTAAAGGGAAAAGAAGGAGACATGCAGCAAGAAACTAATCATGAAGTGAATGTAACAGGCGATGTGTTGCAAGATGCTTTGGTTCTTTCATTAGAAAATATTATTGATGCCTGGGTGGTAGATTCAGGGGCCTCATTCCATGCCACCCCTGATAGGAAACATTTTTATGATTATGATCAAGGAGATTTTGGACAGGTTCGATTGGGTGATGATAAACCCTGTAAAATGATTGGAATGGGTACAATTTTCATAAAACAACAAAATGGAAATCAGTGGCTATTGAAGGAGGTAAGCCATGTTCCAGATCTGAATAAAAATTTGATTTCAACAGGGCAGTTGGGAGGTGAAGGTTGCATAACTACTTTTACAAATAAAACCTGGACGGTCACTAAAGGATCCCTAGTAATAGAGAAAGGAGGAAAGGTTGGTACATTGTATTTATGCAATGGTATTTCTAATTTTGTTAATGCTTTAACCTCTAAAGGAGAAGATATGGCATTGTGGCATCATAGTCTTGGGCACATGAGTGAGAAGGGGATGCAGATTATTCACTCAAGAAATTTGTTACCAGGTTTGAATCATGTTGATTTAAAATTCTGTGAGAATTATGTTTATGGAAAATAGAAAAGTGTCAGATTCCTTAGAGTTGGGAAAGAAAAGAAGAGAGAAAAATTAGAGCTTGTGCATATAGATGTATGGGGACCTACTCAGGGATCATCTCTTGGTGGCTTTCATTATTATGTTACTTTTATTTATGATGCATCCAGAAAAACCTGGATTTATTGTATTCAAAATAAATCTGATGTAATTGATACTTTCAAGAAATGGAAAGATTTTGTTGAAAATGAGACAAGAAAAAGGTTGAAGTGACTCAGATCAGACAATGGAGGTGAATATTGTAGCAAAGAGTTCGATAGGTACCATTCAGAGAATGGAATTCGTAGAGAGAATACAGTTCCAGTGTTGAGATTGCAACAAGATGATGGAGCTTAGTGAAAAGAGTCGCCTTCACTAAGTGGGCCCGCAGGCTATTTTTGGCGCAAGTCTATTTTTAGACTATGTCTATTTTTAGACATATGGATCATGTCTATGTTTATGGATGATTGATCAAGTTGGGAAAAATAGATGGACTTCTATTTTTGATGAAAGTGTGAGTGATCACAGTGTGAGTGATCAAGTCTATTTTTAGACTGGCTGTCAAAAATAGAAAAGTCAAATATTATTATCTCACAATAATATTTGGACTATAAACTTAATCTTATTCTCTTGGAGCACTTCAGTTTGAGCTACGGAAGTGGCACATGCAGCTGTCAGAAGGAAATTCGTTTTTCTTATGAGTCAGTTGAGTTGTTGCATGCATGACTTCAGTTAGAACTCAAGTGAGATGAGTTTAGTGGACTGGAGGTACAGTTGATGGAGTTGTGTTCAGTTTAACTTAGTTAAACTGGTTGTAGTTAGTCTAACTGCAGATAGACTAATGATGAGTTGTTAAACTAATTATTAACTCATAATACAACTAAAGAATACATCAGTTAACTCAGTTGCATGTCAGTGCATGTTCAGTTCAACAGGGACAGGTGGTAGAGAATCAGATTGCTATCAGTTGTGACTATAGTTGTGCACCAGATCTTGCACAATCAAGGGATTGAGTATGCCAATGAGTTTTCTCACGTATTTGGCCCGCATTTTAGCCTTTGCTCACGTCCACAAAGAGTGAGTGACTATTTTGCAGGTGAAAAACGAGTTTGGGAAGCCATTCTCATCAGTTCTTGAGCAGGTATTGAGCAGTGGAGGCAGGCAAGCAGCGGGGGAGATTTGGAGATCAAATCTGAGCTGTATTGTGTGTAACAGGTGGAGATACTTGTGAGAAGTATTATGCTTTGTATTGTTAAATGATTCAATCAATATAATATACAGATAGTGTGGGGTTTTTAGCGAGATGCTTTCCCCGGGATACATACTGTGTTAATGAGTTTGATTGATGCTTCTATGTGTGCCTGTGAATGTTTCTGCTTCTGTAAATTGATGATCAACGCAGAGGAGATTATGTATTATACATGTTCCGCTTATAATTGTATGATCAAGATAATCTCTATGAATATGTGTTAAATTATTCAAAATTTCTACATGGTATCAGAGCTAGATGATTTGTAGAAAACGTTTCTACATGGTATCAGAGCTAGATAATTGTAGAAAAAGTTTCTACATGGTATCGGAGCAGCTTGATTTGTAGAAGAGATTTTTACAGGATATCAAGCGAGGGTTGATCGGAAGCAGTTGAGTTGGTTGCTGGTGGAATTCGAATTTGCAGCAGTAATTTCTTGGTGACAACGCAACAATGTCTTTCAACGGATTGCGATTGGAGTATGCTCTTGAGGGCAGCTCAAACTATATTGCATGGAAGGACAGGATGGAGGCAGTATTGGATGATAACGGGCTGAAGGAATTCATAGATACGGATATCCCAAAGCCTACTGATGCTACTCAAGCTGATGCTTGGCAAAAGAAGATCGCAAAATGTCGAAGAATTCTGTTGGAGGGCATGAAGGATCACATTGTGTCCAGCCTCCATGGAAAGGCTACTCCATATTTGATGTGGAAATCATTAACAGAATTATTCCAAAGCAAGAGCGATCAGAGGAAGCTGGCGCTCAAAGATAAACTCAGAAACATCAAATGCGAGAAGGGAGACAGTATTCCCAAGTATCTCACGAAGTTCACTCAGTGTCGAGATGAGCTGGGAAGTGTGGGGGTTACTGTCGATGATGAGGACTTGGTGAGCTTGGCTCTCCTTGGTCTTCCGAAGAGTTGGCATTCCTATCAGGACTCTGTCAATGGTCGGGAGAAGTTGCCAGGATGGGAAAGACTATGGTCAGATCTTGTGCAGGAGGAGATCAGGCGGAGTACCAGGGACGGATCTTCGTCAAAGGGAGCTGATGAAGAGAATTGTGCTTTGGCTGCCAAAGCAAAGAAAGGGAAGAGAAAGAAAGCTTCTCATTCCGGTGCGAAAGGCAAGAAGCAGGATATGTCAAAAGTGAAGTGTTTTCACTGTCACCAGCACGGACACTATGCCACAAATTGTCCGCAGAAGAAGAAGAACAAGCAAGCTGCTGGATCTGCAGGGGGAGAGGCTTTAGCTTCTCAGTTTGAGCTTGATTTTTCATTGATCGCATGCTTGGTTTCAAGTGTGATGGGATCAGTGTGGTTCCTGGACAGTGGTGCGTCTTTTCACATGACGGGAGATAGAGATTTGTTCTCTGATCTGGAGGACAAAGATCTTGGAGTGCACATCGAGATGGGCGATGATGGTAGATACAGTGCGACCGGTATCGGTACCATTTCCTTTGAGAGGGATTCTGGTAAACCCTTTGTATTGAAGGAAGTCATGCATGTTCCAGGATTGAAGAAGAATCTCATCTCAGTGGCGATGTTAGAAGACAAGGGGTATGATGTTGTTTTCAGCGAGGGAAAGGCCTTCCTGCGCAGCAAGACAACTGGTGAGACCCGGAAGATAGGGGTTCGAGTGAGGAACCTTTATCAGTTGCATGTAGATGGATGCGCAGCAATGGCAGGCAAGGCAGAAGGATTGGTGAGCCGGGATGATGGCGAGTTGTGGCACAGGAGATTGGGTCACCTTCACCATGGAGCCTTGAAGATACTGCAGCAGATCACTACAGGGCTTCCTAAAGGCACACTTGCGCAGTCAGATCAGTGCAAGGGGTGTACTTTGGGGAAGTTTGTGAAAGCCACCTTTCATGAGAAGGATAGTCGCGCCACGACGATCCTTGAGAGAATTCACACAGACGTGTGTGGACCTTTCTCAGTTGCTTCGACAGCAAAACACAGGTATTATGTGATTTTTGTTGATGATTTCTCTCGTAAGTGCTGGATCTTCTTCATGCAGAAGAAGAGCGAGACATATTCAAAGTTCTGTGAATTCAAAGCACTGGTCGAGAAGGAGTCGGGGAAGAAGGTGAAGGCTCTTAGGAGCGATAATGGTGGTGAATACATCTCGGACGAGTTCAAGGATTTCTGCAAGGCAGAAGGGATTCGTAGAGAGCTCATAGCTCCCCATAACCCACAGCAGAACGGGGTAGCTGAGCGGAAGAACAGAACGATTGTGGGTGCTGCACGGGCAATGTTGCATGATCAGGGCCTACCCCTTCACTTGTGGGCGGAAGCATGCAATACAGCAGTTTATGTGCAGAACCGTTGTCCTCATAGGATACTTGGCATGAGTACACCCGAGGAGGCTTATTCTGGTAAGAAGCCTGATCTTTCTCATTTGAGGATTTTTGGTGCTAACGTTTACATGCATGTGACGAAGGATGCCAGAAAGAAGTTGGAGCCGACTGCAGAGGTTGGGATATTTGTGGGGTACACTGATACGCCCCACAACTATCGTGTGTATTTTCCAGACAGTGGTAAAACTGTTGTGCGACGGGATATAAAATTTCAGGAGGAGAAAGCCATGAAGTGTTCGCTTGAGAGGGAGCTACACTTGCATGCAGATGAGGAGCTATTAGTTCCTAAGGATGAGCTTCAGGACGTGGATCAGCCACAGGACGAGGTTCATGGAGTGGAAGATACCACTCATGCAGCGCCAACCATCAGAGGGCGAAAGCGCTTGACAGAAGCTGAGCGACTGGCTCAAGATGCAGAGAAAGTTGTAGGACCACCTACAGCCCAACGCAGGCAGAGACAGTCACCTGATCGGTACACTGGATACATGGCTCTTATGAGCAAGTGTGTTGTGACTGAGCCATCCTCTTTCGAGGAAGCTGTGGAGGATCCCGCATGGGTAGACGCCATGGTGGAAGAGTATGATTCTATTGTCAGAAACAGTGCATGGGAGATTGTTCCTAGACCGGAAGGGAAATCAGTGGTGGGTTCGAGATGGATCTACAAAGTTAAGCAGGCAGCTGACGGGAGTGTGGAGAAGTACAAGGCAAGATTTGTTGCCCGAGGCTTTTCACAGATTGAGGGGATCGATTATGAGGAGACCTTTGCACCTGTCGCAAGGTATTCTTCCATACGGACGATTCTTGCTCTCTCAGCGCAGATGGGATGGCACATTCATCAGATGGATGTGAAGACTGCGTTCCTCAACGGAGTCATTGAGGAGGAGGTGTACATTGAGCAACCCGAAGGCTTTGAAGTCTTCAGCAGCGAGTCGCATGTGTGCAGGCTCAAGAGAGCGTTGTATGGGTTGAAGCAAGCACCACGTGCTTGGTACACACGGATAGACAGCTATTTCACAGGACTTGGATTCTCCAAGAGCGAGGCGGATCCGAACCTATACTAGATTGTGGTGGAGGGTAAGTTGCTTATCATTGTACTGTATGTTGATGATTTGATTCTAACGGGTGATGAGCTGTTGATACTGTCATGCAAGAAGGATCTTGCTACAGAGTTTGAGATGAAGGACTTGGGCCTCCTTCACTATTTCCTAGGATTGGAAATATGGCAGCGCAGTGGTGGACTGTTTGTTTCTCAGGGCAAGTATGCTCGGGAGATACTGGAGAAGTTCAACATGCATGGCTGCAAGCCTGTTGATACTCCTCTTCCTGGAGGTTGGAGGAAGGAGGATGCCACTTCGGGAGAAGAAGTGGATGCCACTGTTTATCGACAGTTGGTGGGGTCATTGATGTATTTGGTCAATACACGACCTGATATATGCTATGCAGTTAACCAGCTTTCACAAGCTATGGTTAAGCCTACCAAGCTCTTCTGGAAGGCGGGCAAGCATGTATTGCGCTACTTGAGAGGCACATCGGGATATGGTTTGTGGTACAGACAGGAGGATGAGGTGAAGCTATGTGGCTTCACGGATGCAGATTGGGCAGGGAGCCCAACAAACAGAAAGAGCACATCAGGAGGGGTCTTCAGTATCGGATCGATAGTAGTTTCTTGGTACAGCAGGAAGCAGAGATCTGTGTGGATGAGGATGATCTTGGTCGGGTTTTTCGGGTCCAAGCACATCAGGTACCATCATATCAGAGATTGTGTGCAGCGGAGGATCATGTTACTTTCGTACATTCCAACGGAGGATCAGGATGCTGATATTCTGACGAAGGCTCTCACCAGGAGCAAATTCGAGTACCACCGAGGCAGGATAGGGGTTTCTGATAATCCATATCTTGTCGAGAGGGAGTGTTGAGATTGAAACAAGATGATGGAGCTTAGTGAAAAGAGTCGCCTTCACTAAGTGGGCCCGCAAGCTATTTTTGGCGCAAGTCTATTTTTAGACTATGTCTATTTTTAGACATATGGATCATGTCTATGTTTATGGATGATTGATCAAGTTGGGAAAAATAGATGGACTTCTATTTTTGATGAAAGTGTGAGTGATCACAGTGTGAGTGATCAAGTCTATTTTTAGATTGGCTGTCAAAAATAGAAAAGTCAAATATTATTATCTCACAATAATATTTGGACTATAAACTTAATCTTATTCTCTTGGAGCACTTCAGTTTGAGCTACGGGAGTGGCACATGCAGCTGTCAGAAGGAAATTCGTTTTTCTTATGAGTCAGTTGAGTTGTTGCATGCATGACTTCAGTTAGAACTCAAGTGAGTTGAGTTTAGTGGACTGGAGGTACAATTGATGGAGTTGTGTTCAGTTTAACTTAGTTAAACTGGTTGTAGTTAGTCTAACTGCAGATAGACTAATGATGAGTTGTTAAACTAATTATTAACTCATAATACAACTAAAGAATACATCAGTTAACTCAGTTGCATGTCAGTGCATGTTCAGTTCAACAGGGACAGGTGGTAGAGAATCAGATTGCTATCAGTTGTGACTATAGTTGTGCACCAGATCTTGCACAATCAAGGGATTGAGTATGCCAATGAGTTTGCTCACGTATTTGGCCCACATTTTAGCCTTTTCTCACGTCCACAAAGAGTGAGTGACTATTTTGCAGGTGAAAAACGAGTTTGGGAAGCCATTCTCATCAGTTCTTGAGCAGGTATTGAGCAGTGGAGGCAGGCAAGCAGCGGGGGAGATTTGGAGATCAAATCTGAGCTGTATTGTGTGTAACAGGTGGAGATACTTGTGAGAAGTATTATGCTTTGTATTTTTACATGATTCAATCAATATAATATACAGATAGTGTGGGGTTTTTAGCGAGATGCTTTCCCCGGGATACATACTGTGTTAATGAGTTTGATTGATGCTTCTATGTGTGCCTGTGAATGTTTCTGCTTCTGTAAATTGATGATCAACGCAGAGGAGATTATGTATTATACATGTTCCGCTTATAATTGTATGATCAGGATAATCTCTATGAATATGTGTTAAATTATTCAAAATTTCTACATCCAGGACACCACAAGAAAATGGTGTGTCAGAAAATATGAACATGACAATTATGGAGCGTGCAAGCTGCATGAGATTGCATGCAGGATTGCCTTTACAATTTTGGATAGATGTTGTAGATACTGCTATTTATCTAATAAACAAAGGGACTTCAAGTTCATTGGATGGTGGTATTCCAGAGAAGGCATGGACAGGTAAAAAGGTAAACTATTTTTTAAATAACTTTTGGTTGTGAAGCCTTTGTCCACATTAATAAATAAAATAGAACAAAGCTTGAGGCAAAATCAAAGAAATGTACCTTTATTAGATATGGTGTTAATGATTTTGGTTATCACTTTTATGATTATGAAAAACACAAAATCATTAGGAGCAAAGATGTCATATTCAATGAAAAGGTTTTGTATAAGGATCAGTTGCAGGAAAAGAAATAGGAAAAGGAAAACAGAGAATACACAGTGCTTGACAAGATCACAGGAAAAGTGATGGTGCCTAAAAATCATAATGATCAACAGCCATAACAACAACCACAACAACAACAAGCACCTCAAACACCTAAAAGTTGTGTTAGAAGATCTACCAGGATAAGTAGACCCCCTGAACGATACTCTCCTTCATTATATTATGTATTGTTGATTGATTTTGATGAATCAGAATGTTATGAAGAAGCAGTGCAGGTAGAAAATAGGAAGAAGTGGGAGCAAGCCATGAAAGAAGAGATGGACTCCTTAGCACATAACCAGACTTGGAACTTAGTCAGGTTGCCTACAGGTAAAACGACATTGCAGAATAAATGGGTTTACAAGTTGAAGGAAGAAGATGGAGGTAGAAAAAGGTATAAATCTAGACTTGTGGTGAAAGGGTTTGCGTAGAAAAAGGGTAGAGAATTTGATGAGATATTTTCTCTTGTTGTTAAAATGACTTCAATCATAACTATTTTAAGTCTAGTAGCAACTGAAGATTTGCATCTTGAGTAGTTAGATGTAAAGACAACATTTCTCCATGGGGATTTGGAGGAAGAGATATATATGCAGCAACCACAAGGATATGAGGTAAAAGGGAAGGAGAAACTAGTGTGTAGGTTGAATAAGAGCTTGTATGGCTTAAAACAGACTTCAATGCAGTGGTATTTAAAATTTGACAGGTTTATGTCTGAACAAGGTTATACTAGATGTCACTCTGACCATTGTGTTTATCTCAAAAGGAAAAATGATGGCAGCTATATTATATTGTTATTGTATGTAGATGACATGCTTGTTGCAGGTTCTAACATGTAGGAAATAAATGCGCTCAAAAGAAAATTGGCAAACTCATTTGCAATGAAGGATTTGGGTGCTGCAAAACAAATCCTTGGTATGAGAATAACTAGAGACAGGAAGAATCACAAATTAACATTGTCTCAAAGTGAGTACATAGAAAAGGTGTTGAAAAGGTTTAATATGCAGAATGCAAAATCAGTTAGTATACCTTTGGCTAGTCCTTACAAATTAAGTAAGGAGGAGTGTCCCAAGACTTAGGAAGAAATGGCTCATATGTTTAAAGTTCCATATGCATCAGCAGTTGGAAGCTTAATTTATGCAATGGTCTACACAAGTCCTGATATTGCACATGCAGTGGGCGTTGTAATCAGGTACATGAACAATCTAGGAAAAAAACATTGGATGGTGGTGAAGTGGATTCTTGGGTATTTGAGAGGTACCACAAAACAAGCATTATGCTTTGGTGTTTCAAACATTGTTCTACAAGGATATGTTGATGTAGATATGGCAGGTGATAAAGATAACAGGATAAGCACAACAGGGTATGTGTTTACTGTAGGTGGAACAATTGTCAGTTGGGTCTCAAAATTCAAAGTGTTGTTGCACTCTCAACAACAGAAGCAAAGTGTGTTGCGCTACAGAGGCTAGTAAAGAAATGATTTGGTTACAAAGGTTTCTGGATGAATTGGGTAAGAAGCAGGAGTTGGGCAAGTTATACAGTGATAGCTAGAGTTCCATACATCTTACAAAGCACTCTGCATTTCATTCCAAGACTAAACATATACAGCTCAAGTACCATTTCATATGGTCAGCATTGGAATATGGATAGTTGAAGCTGGAAAAGATACACACTAGCCAGAATCCTGCAGATATGTTAACAAAAGTTGTAGCCACAGAGAAACTGAGAATTTGCTCAGTTTCAATTGGTCTTCAAGTATGATGAAGAAGATGAGAAACAGCCAGGTCCAAAGTTGAGTCATTGTCCAGCAAATGAAGCAGTGGTGGAGTTGTTATAATCAGTCTCCAAGTGGGAGATTGTTGGGTGTGGAGCCTGATTATCTTCTGTATTCAAAGGTATTGTCGCATTGGACCCCCGTTCGTAATGGGGCGACAATGCCACCCATAAAATATTCGCTGCAGGGGGGGTCCAAGGGGGGTGGCTGTGACCTTTGGGATCCCCCCCCTGGCGGGGGGATCGAGGGCAGTGCCCCCGAAGCTAAGAATAGATGTAAATTTGCCTTATAAAATGTTGTAATTTCATAGTCAATCTGGGTCGTTCATTAGGTGGAGATCTGACAGTAGAAGTTATGTTTAATTTAGGGTTTTCTTTTTCCCTAGAAGGCAACCCCTCACTATATATGAGGGAATTGTATTGCATTTATGTAGATCTGTCTTCTGAGTGAGGAAGAGAGAGGAGATTGAGAGCGAAGAGGGAATTACAGCGGATCTGTTGTAGGTTGTATCTCTTCAGTTTGTTGGATAATATGAAAAGAAGGACTGGTTGTTTCTCCGTTGACGTAGCCAAAACTGGGTGAACCACGTATATCTGTGTCTCTGTTGTTTTATGTGTTTTTTGTGTTTATATTTCTGAAATATTTTATTTGTTCCATTGCTCTGTAATATATAATTTTCTAACACAACACTTATTTACATGACGAAGAAAAACCACAAACCAAACGAACAAGAAAATACTATGTACATAGCATAGGGAATAGCCCCAGATCATCATTGAAAATAATGTTTTAAGTATTGGCCATTAATAGGGAGAGAGTCAATCTTCTTGCCTAGTAATTGTAGATGATATGTGTGTTGGCTAAAATTTTTGTTAATAGTGAATGGTCCAATCCATATGGATTGCTACTTGGTGTGTTTTCCTTTGTCCTCGTGACCTTTTTCCCACTTCAAGACTAAGTCACCCACACTAAATTTATTCTTAGCTGCAAACTTATTTCAAACTACATCTTGATACGACTCCGGTGAAGGGAAATTTTTATTTTTATTTCAACCTTTCTTATTTTAGATTGTGAATGGTGTCCATCCTATGTTTAACTAATAAAAATGGCTTGCCCTAGGATTCTTGCGAAAGTTGGAGGGTAGGAAAGTAGATGTTAGGAGGTGTTAGAGTCGGTCTAGTAGCCCTCCATCAGCGATCAAAGATCTTTGCATTTGCATAAATAGGTGTCTCATCAGTGTCATTCTTTGCATTCCGTTAGGCATGCCATAACCATGATGGGGGAGCTGGTGTCTTTGTCCCCCTCTTGGCACTGCTGGATCAAGTTGTTTCAGTCATTAAACTGTTCAAGGTTACTTGTCTTTGTCTTTAGGTCAAAATTTTTAGGTCTAGGGTTGAGGTCAAATTTATCTTCAAGGTCATGTCTCTGAAGGTCAATAAGTGCCCAGCAAGCCAGAGGGATGATTTTCAAAGTGTTTCTTCGAAAAATTTCATCTTGTACAGTTAATTTTCACCTTGGATTTAAAAACCCTGTTTTTAAAGCCAAGGTCATTTCTCAAAATTTGCCAAGGTCATTTCTCAAAATTTTGTAAAAATTGTAACCCTGGCTCCCTTGTCAAGATCCCTCAGATGCTATCCCTACAAAAATTATCAAAGAAAAGCATCAAATCAATCAATTTCAGGACAAAAGGAAACCAAAAAAGTCAAGTTTATAAAGTGTCATGGAAAAACATTATAAAGTGGGTTATGACATGAAATTAATTCAAACAAGGCTATAAAAGCCCTAATCTCCCTCCATCAAGCCTCATTGTGCATTCAAGTGATAGAGCAATTGTTTCCAAGAGAGTTTGAGCGAATTGTGTGAGTTGGGAAGGCGCGCGACCCGTTGAACCAGGCGCGCGACCCGTTGGAGGCGCGCGACCCGTCAGGCACCCTGTGCCAGTGTTAAGTTATAACGCGCGCGACCCGTTGAAGGCGCGCGACCCGTTGGGTGTGGCGCGCGACCCATCAGCACTCTCTCTGCCAAAACCGCCAGCAAACTTGCCAAGGAACCACAAATTGCCAAATTTTGCAAGGTAGGCCCTCCATCATAAAAAATTATTGCTTTCTACAGTTCAAGAAGGTCAGGATTGTATTTGTAAAAGTCTCCATTTGCAAGTGAAAGTCTCCATTGTGCTTTTGGTTTGAAGTTGTCAAATTGCTAGGGTTTTATATGCTGTTTTGAGGTATCCCATTGTTCTCATTTTTTTTTTTACATCTCCCATTTCATATTCCTTATCATTCTATGTAAATTTCCCTTCCAAATATGTGAAGAGCCCTAAACCCTACCCCTCTTCCCAAGAAATCAAAAAATTACACCCTAACCCTACCTCTCATAATGTCCTTGTAAATCAAATTGTATAATGATGTATATGCAATAATTCTTCCCCAAATTCCCTCTTTTATTATTATTCCCATTTTCCCTTTAAAGTATCCCTCCCCTAACATTTCCCTCGTGCTCCTTGTCCCCTTGAAACAACATTCTAATCAGCAGTTTACAAAGCAGAAACAACAGTATATTTCAGCCACTTTGCTCCTAAAACAATGTCAGAAACCGAAACCAATTATGAGCAAAGTGATGACCATGCATCAGCTTCAGAGTTTGAGGTACAGAGGAGGCCTCACAAGGGTGGAAAGGGCAGTCATCATAGGAGAGAGGAGCCCACCTCTTTGACCGATTTGCAGGCTTGTCCAATGGCAGTATCATGCTTCCATTATATGTCTTGCTATGAGTTTTGTGAGAGGATCTCTCGGATTCAGCATCATAGGGAGTTGGCTCGCTTATTTGTTTTGCATTTGCATGATGGACATGTGAACCTTGCTGGGGTGGTTTTTACATTGACACCCGAGATGATTGCTCAAGCCACATGGATACCTAATGTCGGAGAGGTGTGGAATAAGCGCAAGATGTTGGACAGTGTTCAGTATGAGCCTTTCATTAGACCTGCATTCATGAGACACTTGACGGGTGTATTTCCCTTCAGATTTCTGAGGAGTGAGTATGCCCCCATGATGAAGCTTATCATGCTCTATGTCACCTGTGAGGGCAGATTTTCACAGGTATATTCGTACCATATTCGCCTGTTGATGCATTTCACACGGGTAGGGATGATGAACATCCCTGTTTTCTTGTGCCGGAACATTGAGAGGATGGTGCCCTTGATTCAGAGGAAGAGCCCAGAACAGCAATATAGGAGCCTCTATCATTATGGTTTGATTCAGCTTGTGGTCATACATCAGTTGGCTCAGCAGGGCATCCCATGGGAGGAGTTTATCTCTCATGAGCTTTTCACAGCACCACCACCACCACATCCCGAGGTTGTTCACGAGGAGGGAGGACCATCACAGTAGCATGACATCCCCATGACTAGATATGTCAGCTCTTATCCATTGGTCACTTATCAGAGAGGCCAAAGGACCTTAAATGCAGCAGCTCGGCGAGTATTTTCTCCACAGCAGGTGGAAGGGGCCTCGCCTTCTTCATCAGCTCAGCGAGTGCTATCTCCACATCAGGTGGAATGGGCCTCGCCTTCCTCAGCAGCACAGGTAGCACAGAGGGGCAAGCAGCCCATGATCGAGGAGGGAATGACCGGTGATCCCGACATTGATATCATTGATCTTGATACCCGCTCTCCTACCACGGGGCTTCATGAGGTCATTCAGAAAAAGGAGGCCGAGAACCGCTTGTTGCAGCAGAAGTTATAGATGGCACAGTGGACGATCACCTATTTAGAGTAGCGCAACAAGCAGTTGGAGGATGAGCAAACTCTTGATGAGTTGTGGAGGATTCGTAGTGACCGCAACTTGAATTGAAGAAGACCCGGTGATTTAGTACCCGTTGAGCGAGAGTCTATGCTTATCCGGCTCAATGCTCATTTGGAGAGGTTGTTGGCCAAGGCCAACCAAGATAAGAAATTGCTTAGAAACATGAAGAATCATTATTGGGCACGGATACACGTGTGCAAGGCGAAGATGAAAGTGCTGCAAAGGCGGTTGGCCAAAGCACAAAAACGAAGAAAAAGGTCTGACCCCCTCCACATCTTGGCCAAGGCTTCCTTGAAGGAGCATGGCACTAAATAGCTCAGCCCCAGCACAAATTCCAAGAAATTTTGAGCATTTTTGGTCATTTTTGGTTTTTTCAGGCAAAAAACAGGTTTTGTCCCCTCAACGGGTCTCACCCCCCGCGCGACCCTTTCATTTGGCTACTCCGTTCCGGGAAAACTCAGCATTTCTAGATTTTTCATGAAAAGTTACACATGCTCACCCATTGCCAAGAGATTTTATGAAGTTTTGGGCCTCCAGAAAGTCAATAAACAAGCAAAAAATGACTTTCTGCCACATTTTTGACACACAGAATGCAGTCTTGGGAGATTGCAATTTTGGAGGGGTAAATGACCACCAAATTCAGAAATTCTACTTGGGTTGGAAAGTAGACATCCATACCTTTCCAACAAGCCTACTCTTGCCCCATTTGGACACCTGGAAGTGCCCCAAAAGTGCTCACAAAAGCGCGCGACGCATTCAGGAATGGCGCGCGACCCATTAGGCAAATTGCTCAAGATTTCAGCCTACAGCTCAGCAAAACGCAGTTTTGACTATGTTTGACTTTTTGGAGTTGATTTTTATCCTCCTTGTTGTAAATGATGTAATTTTATGACACTTTTACACTTATGTATCTCTTCTATAAGATTCATTCATGAGATAGGTGAAAATTAAATGAATGAACTGGTTTCCTAGCTTATAGAGGCAAGTTGTTTTGACTGCCTAGTTTTCAGTGCTTAGTTTAGAATTGGTTGAAACAGCTCCTAGGATAGTGAGCTCGACCCCTATAGGTAGGGAAAGATGTTAGATGATCTATATTATGTACTCTCTTGCTCATTTTCATGGTTGGACTCTTGAGGGAGAAGCTCTATTGTATTATTCATTATATCTCTGCAGTTTTGGCAAAGGAAGAAAGACCGGGGTTTTGCAGACCTTTTTGGGATTCTTGTGGTCACATGTGTTGATGGTGTTTTTCTCTTTGTACTTGTAAGTGTGTTATGTGAATCATCTCCTTACTTTTCGTTCTACAAATTAGGCAAATGAAGTGTTAAAGTAGAATTCATGACTGTCATGCTCTGCTTTTAAGTTTGCTTAATATCAATGTTTTCAACTGTTTAAGGGGAACTCAAGGTTATTGCTTGCTTTCCTTAACTCCTCATTGGTCATTCTCATCCATCCATCTCTATCAAAGGCATCAATACTGTTTCCTACCTCGCCCCAAAGAACCCCCTGCGAAAACTGTGTCCAATCCCCGCACCCGAAATTGCCATTCCCCAATTTTCCACCAAAACTTTAAAAATCCCAAATTTAAACCTCTTGATCAGTTTACTAGCCTAAAATCAGTGTTTCCCTATTTGTCATCTCGCCCATTGAAGATCTTTACTGAGATAGACCGGAGAGAGCCCTCTCCTGCCCCGTAGGGCTAGCTACGAGGCTAAGTGGTTTGATGTTGCCTTGAAGTTTGCCTTTCTCAGCCTGAGGTGAAATTTCAAGCGCTAACAGGAGGAAGGATGGCTTCTTTTCCATACACTGGGCAGTAAGGGGATGTGTTCAGAGAGGGATTTGGAATGACTCGATCAGCCCATAAGGAATTTACCAAAGCGGAGTGCCAGTTCCTTTGTTTAGAGGATATGGTCTTCTTGATGATACATATAAGGTTCTTATTTGTAGACTCAACAAGACCATTTCCCTACGGATAGTATTTATCTGAATGTTTCAATATAATTCCATTTTCTAATGCAAAATCATATAATTTTAATGATGAAAAATATGTTGCATTATCGAAAAAAAGTGAAGTTGGAATGTCAAACCTGGAAACAATATTTTGCTCAAGGAATTTGATGACTCCCTGACATTCACCTATTTAAGTGGAACTACTTTTGTCCACCGCATGAAGAAATCTATAGCAGTGAGGATGTAGCAGTGTTTCTTTGACGAATGTAGAAGAATTTCTCCAATGACATCTAAGCCCCACTATTTAAACGATTCTTCCACTACGATAGGATGCAATGGGGTGGTTGACTTCTTGATTTGGTCAACACGCTTTTGATAGATTGAACACTTGAAAACATGGGTGTGAATATCTTTGAATAATGCAGGCCAATAGAAATGGACCCACATAACTTTATGCATAGTTGTGTTACCCGCAATGTGTCCCTTAGCTGGTCTGTCATGTAGATCATGTAGTACTTTATCTAAAACGTGCACTTCTAGGCACCTGAGAAACACTATGTTATGATGCTTTATAAAAAGAAACCCATGCATCAATTGATAAGATAATTATTTTTTTCTAAGTTCCCTCTTATTTCGTGTAGATAATTCAAAGGGAATGGTGTCTTGATCAAGGTGGTGCACATCTGTGTACCAAGATTTCGTGATGGTAGTGGGGGAAGCTCTCTCAACATTATATATTTCACTTCCCTGCTCCCATTTGGAAGGATATTCTTCTTTTGCATCTACTGCTTTTGATGATATCCAACACAGTCCATGGCTTTTGATTTTATGAACTAGCTTGAACTCTAAATTGTACTCTTGTAAACTAGTCATCAAGTTTGCTCTTCTCTCACCCATCTCTTATTGAACAAACAATGATCAGACTGTTTGGTTTGAAACAAAGATGATGCAATGATTATTTAAGAGATAGGGCTAAAAGTGCTTCAACGCCTTGCATATTACATAAGCTTGTTTGTTGATGGTAGGGTAGTTAAGTTCAGGTCCTTGAAGGCTAGTGCTCATGAAAGATATTGGACACTCATTGTTTTGATCATCCTTTTGTGTAAGCACAACGATGAGAGAAGTATCAGGAGCGAAAGTGTAGAGCAGAAAGTATTTGCTAAAATATGGGCTGTACAAAATAGGTGCTTTTGTAATGGCTTGCTTAATACATGAGAAAACATCGTTTTCCCTTTTGTCCCATTTGTAAATTTCATCCTTCTTTACCATCCCTTATATTGGCTTCACAATCTGATCATAATCAAAGATGAACTTGCAGAGAAAGTTGATTTTCCCCAAGAAGGACTGCATAGATTTCTTGTTCACGGGGAAGGGAATATGCATAATTGCTTTGACCCTATCCATGTATAATTTAATCGAAATTTTGGCAATAATATGGCCCAATATTTTACCCTTGGACACTACGAAAATACTCTTTTTTGGAATAAGGAATATCCCGTACTTACGACATCACTTGAATATTTTATTTAGATGGCATATGTGGTCAGATCTCTTCTTGGAAAACACCTTGACATCGTCAAGATATACCACTACACTTTGTCCAACTAGTATATGGAATGCAATGTCCATGGCACATTGAAATTTTGCACCGACATCAATCAACCCAAATGACATTCTCTTAGATGTGAACGTACCCCACTTCATGTGAAATGTTGTTTTCAATTTATCATACTTTGAGACTAGAACCTGGTTGTAGCTAGAATATCCATCCAACAAAGAAAACATCTTTAACCCTGATATTGTTTGTAGTATTAATTCCATAGATGGCACAGGGTAATTTTCTTTGTCTAAGGTGCAGTTCAAGTTGTGCAAAGTAACATATAAGTGTATTTCCCCCAGAATTCTTTCTTATAGGGACCAAGTTCAATACCGAGGTAGAATGTCACACTTGTTATATGATCTGAGCATCCAATAGTTTCCTCAACTCCTTTTGAATTAGAGGCTCAAGCACCATATGTACCTTCCACAACTTTTGTTGGAACGACTTGGCCCCTTTTTTTATTGGGAGCACATGCTAGATTATTTGTGTGTCATGCGTTTTGAGCTCATCATATTCCCATGAGAATACGTATCAGTACTTCTTGAAATAAGCATATAAAATCTTGTCTCTCCTACGATCTACATTAAGTACCAAGATTAACAAACTTTGGATCATTTTTTGTTCCAAGATTTATTTTTTCATGCGACAATGTTGAACTGTGCATTTTTGCATTGACTAGCCCTCAAAAGTGGTTTTCAAGTCATACAACTTTTCCAATGATACCATGCCCTTCATCATGGGGTTCTCTTTGTTTGCGCAAGATGCATCCCGCAATTATTTCTCACACTCGTCCTTGTCGATAGTTGCATCCTTGAATACATCAATGTTCTCCATAAAGTGAAGTATTTTTTGGTCATCATTGAAAATGCGTAAATTAGTGATATTGTTAAGGACTGATGGCTTATAAATAAGTTCTACAGAAAAATTGTCCCTAAGAAGTGATAACCTAACAACAACATTTTCCAATGCATCTGCAACTTTGTTATGTATTCTAGGATCAAAAATAATATTGAAAGCTAGTAAATGTGAAATCAAACACCATACCTCTTGTTGGTAACTTTTGAGATGATGTGACACACAATGTATAGTATCATGTACCTGTCGTACAACAATTTCTGAGTCACCCATTGTTTTGAGGACTAGAACATTGAGGTCAATGGATCTTTGCAAACCCAAAATGAGTGCTTCATAGTTTGCAGTGATGTTCATGCACTCAAATTCCAAGCAGTTGGAGATCAGATGTTTCCTCTTTCGTTGGTCTACTAAAACACAACCAGTTCAAGAGCCCTCCCATGTTTTGGAACCATCAAAATATAATTTCCAAACATTATATGTATAAGGACTATGTACTACACTAGTAATAATATTACTACAACTACTAACTGTACAAATGTCATTTGCATCAGTTGGACCAAGAAGGAGTTCCAACTGTGTGTCTGGTGGAACTGGGGATTGCTTAGCAAGATAGTACGCCATATCAATTTACAAGAAGCAATTTCCAAAGATAATATTTATGAAATACATTAGTTCAATCTTACCATCAAAGGGAGTAATAGTGTGTTTCATGTACTTCTCTGAGTTCACCTGGATCTTATTATTTCTGCCCTTCTATGAAAGCCATAAATGTGACCAGTCCATAGAAAAATACCCCTGTAGCTTGTTGGACCAATCCTTGCTCAACAATACACTATATGCTTCTGGGATGTCCACAATTACTATATTTATACATTGATGAACTAGGTGATCAGATGATGAGATAATAAGAACATTTCTAAGTTCACTAATTGCATGGACAAGGGTCCTATATAGCTGAATGGTATGTGCATATGTTTTATCCCATTTTGTGTTGATTTTCTTTACGACAGATAATGGAATTACATTCACTAATGCACCTGAATCAACTAAGAAATTGTGTACATTATAATTGAAAATTTCAAATGTTAACAGAAACGGAGGGCAGAGTGTGTTTGCATCCATCATTAAAGCATTAAGTACATATTCGAGGGGACCATAGGGCTTACCAGATCCCTTCTGCGAAGAAGCATCATTACCTGAGGAGGACTATCCGATTGCGCATAGGAGAATGTCCCACTGCTCACAATCTTCATCAGTTCAAAAAGTGAAGTTTTTTTTTTTTTTTAACCTGTGAACAATTTTTGAAACCAACGTTTCGGACTAGCTTAGTGAGTCCATCATCAGGGCAATGTGATTTGTATTTTGAGAAGAGAGAGCGTGAAATCATGGAGCTATTAATAGTTAATTGAAAAATATTTGATATCTTCTTTTATTGTTGGCTTTCAATTGACTAACTGATTAATAATTAATAATTTTTTTTTATTATTATTATTATTATTATTTTAATTAATTAATTTATATATATATATTGTTAATATTTAAGATCTTTGCTATGTATTAAATGCTTTACGAGTAATGTATATAATTTTAAAGTACTAGTTTGAAAGTTTATTTAAGTTGTCTTCTTAAATTATATTTAAAGGAGAATTAGGTTTGGTTATATATTTTTTTTTTCCGAGGAAAAAAGCCGAGCTTTTCTATTAGTTAAAATAAAAGAGCTACAAAACGAATGAGTGAACATTCAGCAAAGATTGCTTGTGCCATAGAGATATTTAAATCTCCTCTGTGGTGTCTTGTGATCATGTCTTTCAACAAGAGACTAAAGGAGGTCTCCTGACCGCGGCCTGTACAGCCATATCAAAAAATAATAGTCAAACTGTCTCAAAGTATCTGGGCCTCTTTTTATCAGGAAAACAGCCCAATGTATAATATCAAAATAACAAAAAAAAACAAACTGTCTCTCCTGCTTCAGGAGCATTTCCAAGCATGTTCAGAAAAACAGAAAGGAAGATGTAATTTATGAGTATGGTGGAAGATCCGACACACGGATCTGATCCCGAACCTGCTCCGTTATCCTCCACGAACCCAGAATCTGCTGTAAACCTGCTTTAGAATACCTGTCTGCTTCTTCATTTTTATCCCTGTAAATATGATCAATGGAGAAAACATTAAAATGAAGCTTTAAGTTTTGGATTTCTTCTAACAGAGGCATCAACATATAATTACTGCATCTAAATTTCCCATTGACCCAGTTTACAACATTTGCAGAGTCTCCAAAAATCTGAACCGTGAGGACGCTTCTATGAATGAGCCAGCAAAGGAGAAGTTTTAAGGCTGATAATTCAGCGAAATTGTTTGTGCCCATCCCAAGACCCACTGAGGCTTTTAATGAATGTGAAGGACTAAGATGGATTATAATGCCGGCTCCAGTGGTGTTGTTTTGAGCTGCCCCGTCAAAGAAGGCCCAGGGGATGCCTTCTCTGATGACAAATTCCTTTCGCTGATTTGAAGTTGAAGGATTCTCCGGCTCAGGAATGCTAGCTAGTATAGCTGAGGCTTGAATTGCAATGACATCCGCTGGGGTGACATTTTCTTTAAAAATGCATCTATTCCGGGCAATCCAAATACCCCAACAGAGAATAGGAGGAAGGTTCCTCAGGTTTTTCTCAGGATAGTGGGACCACCAGAATTCCCACGCTGCAGATAGATCATCCCCTTCCCATCTCGCGGTAATGTTTAAAAGTTTTTTTGTTTCCTCCCAAACTTTTCTAGTGAAAGAACAGCTCAAAAAAAGATGAGGAATGGATTCAGATTCAACCAGGCATAGTGGGCATCTACTCGGCCCCTGCTTGAAGCGAGCTTGTAGAATTTCCCAAGTAGGGATTTTGTTTTTTAAGGCGCACCAGAGAAAGATTCTGGCCTTTTTGGGGCATTTCAGCTTAAACAGAGGTTTCGCCCACCAAACCGGAGGGTCCCAACCCTTTCTTTTCATCAGGAAGTTATAACCAGCCTTAGGGGAGTATCGACCAGTCTCTGCATGTGCCCAAACCAGTGAATCTGGAGAGTCCTTTATCCTGACATTTGAACGATTTAGTTCCTGGATGAATCCCCACCACTCAGCTCTCCAAATGGGATCGATGTCCAAGTCCTCTTCTGATCTCCAAGCCTGTCCCCAGATGGATGATAACTCCATGTTTGCTATCTGATTTAAATATTTGATTCCTTTTGCGTCAAGATGTGCAATCAGACCAGGAGATAATGCAAACAGGTCATTGCACCCTACCCAAGGGTCCTTGCCAATCCGCAGATTTTCTCCGTTCCCCACTTGCCATGCTAAGCCTTGTTCTATAATTTTAAACGCCTCAGTGGTTGCCTTCCAAATGACCGAGCAATTTCTTCCTTTCTTGTTTGGGTTTCTGATCCAGTCTTCAAGCGGTACTGGATCAATGTATTTCCTTTTGACTACTCTAGTCCAAAGGTTCTCCGCCTTAACAATTCGCCAACCTGATTTTGCCGCCAAAGATTGGCAAAAATCCACGAGCTGCTTTACTCCCCACCCTCCCCACTCCTTTGGTCTAGCTATCTTATCCCAAGCTACCCAGGGAAGCACAGAGTCTTCCTTAGAACCAGACCACAGAAATCTGCTACAAATCTGCTTGATTTTATGGATAATCCCTTTGGGGATCCAAGTCAGCGCTGCCCAGAAGACCGGGATGGCTTGGAGAACAGAATTTACCAGCGTCAATCTACCGGCTCTTGATAACCACTTGAAACTCCAGTGCGATATCCTTTGTTCAATTTTTGCCACTAACCAATGCCAATCCTGTTTTCGGTATGAAGACGGCTTTAACCAAAACCCAAGGTACTTGAAAGGCCGGTCCATCTGGCAGGTTTCAAAAGGCAAGTGGGATGTAATTGCAGTTTCCTCTTGCCTGTTGAAGCCTTCCATGATAAAATGAGACTTTCTGGGATTGATTTGAAGACCTGTAGCTTTCAGAAACAGATCAATGATGTCTTTAAGAACTTTTATTTCATTTAAATTCCCATTTATGAATACCAATATATCATCAACAAATAGTAGATGAGTTATGAATAGATTAACAGCAACCTCCAAACCTGTGAGCAAACCTGATTGCTTGGCTTTTAATATCAGTCTGCTGAGGCCTTCAGCAGCCAGGAGGAAGAGCAAGGGAGACAGGGGGCAACCTTGTCTCAAACCTCTCTGGCTTTTGAAAAAATGGGAGGCAGCCCCATTTATCAAAACAGCGAAACTTACATTTGTAATGCACCCCATTATCCAATTTATAAACTCCACCTTGAATCCCAGATGTGTCAGTAGTAACCTGAGGTACGACCAGCTAATCCTGTCATAAGCTTTGGACAGATCAATTTTTAACACTGCCCCTTTTTTCTTTGCTTGTCTGATGCTGTGGATGGTTTCCTGGGCCACCCCTATTGCTTCATGAATTTGCCGACCATCCAGGAAACCAAACTGCTCATTTGAAATACAACCAGATAAAATAGGTTTCAGACGAACCGCAATGATTTTTGCAATTATCTTGTAAATGGTATTGCAAAGGGAGATGGGTCTGAAATCTTCAAAAGAATCCGGATTCTCTTTTTTTGGAATGAGGGCAATGAAAGTAGAGTTAAAAGGGCCATAGATTTCTCCTTTCTTTCTAGATTCCTCCACAACCTCAGTAAGCTCATCACCAATGAGATCAAAAAAGTGAGAAAAAAGCTCTATAGTCCAGCCATCCGGGCCCGGGCTTTTATCTTTTGGCATTGCTTTTATAATACGCTCTACTTCCTCCTTATCCACTTCCCTATAGAGATTATCAGCTTCCTCCCCTTCCACGAACCTAGGAAAAGCTTGGGCTGTTCTGATAATTTCGGCTAAAGAGATCCCCCCAGGATCAGAAAAGAGAGATTGAAAGTGGCTCTTCCCCAAGGAGGAAACAGCTTCAAAAGAAGACACCTCCCTTCCTTCAGGATCTTTCATCTTCCATATAGTATTTGCATTTTTCCGGCCCTTTGCATAGTTATGGAAGAATTTTGTATTTTCATCCCCAGCTTTCAACCAAATGGCCCTACTTTTCAGCCTCCACTCCTCTTCTTTGTCCAACAATATCTTTGCTCTACTCCTTTCTAAAGCCAAAATTTTTTCCTTCGACTCCTGGGTGACATATGCATCCGATGCAGGATCTTCCAGCAAACTTAGAGCCTCCTCAATTTTAACCAACTCCTCATTTTGTTTCCTTCTTCTTGCTGAAGCCCATTCGATGGTTGCTCTCTTAAGCCTTTTTAAATTCTCCATAAAATGGGCTCCTTTATTATCCGGAGAATTTGGCCCCGGATGTCTCCAGGTATTCCTGAAAAGCTGTTGAAAAGACTCCTCCTGAAGCCAAGAGGCATTGAATTTGAAAGGTGAGGCCGGCTTTGAAGGGGGCTTTGAGAATTCAAGGAAGATGGGAAAATGATCCGAGTTTCCCCCTTCACCCACCCATTGCCTGAACAGAGGAATATATGAAGCCAGCGATTCATTGATGAGAAAACGATCCAATCTCTTTGCAATTCTCCCCTCTCCCGTTCTTCTGTTCCTCCAAGTCGGTTTAGCCTTTATAATATTTACATCAATCAATTTATAAGTCTGAAGAGCTTTTGAGAAAAAATCTGTCAACGGGTCTTCCCTCGCAGAGGGTCCCCAAGCTTCTGCAATCCCCAGGGAGAAATTTAAGTCACCCCCTATAATCAAATTTTTATCTGTTAGAAGCTCTTTAGAAAAAAAATCGTTCCAAAAAGAGACCCTACCCTGACAGGGTCCATACACATTTATAAACAGCAAAGGCTGATCAAAATCAGCCGAAAGAATCTCCAAACCAAGAGCATGAGGCGATCCCCAGCAATTTTGAACCTTAAATCTTCCTTCCTTGAAACCAATGGCAAGACCTCCAGAATGACCAGCAGCATCAAGTGCAATGAAAAACCAACCCGGAAGGAGGGATCGCAGAATGGATTCAACTTCGGCACCTTTGCCCAGGGTTTCCTGGAGAAAAACTAAATCCGGGTTGTGACGAGTGATGAGATCTTTCAGAGCTAGTTTTTTGGGTTTACTAGCTAAACCCCTGCAATTCCAGGAAAGACAAATCATTTGATAACCGACTCAGGGGCTTTCGCTGCTCTAAGCACCCCAGGGATCGACATTTGTTTCCCGTCAGCCACATCAAATTTTGCCTTAACTTGAGCCTTTGAAAAAAGAGATTTCCTCCCTCTGCCTTTCTTAGAAGAGCCCTTAGACGTCTCAGGACTAAGACCACCCACCATCTCCAAGATGTCATGTGTGAAGGAGGGTCTCTTATGGTGGGATCTGAGGTTATAATGTCGGACAACAGACGAACTACCCAACCCCTGACACTCCTTAGGAAGATCCTCACAGTTCAGATTTAGGGAAGGGATAGCTTCTGATAGTGACTCAATGTTTTGAAGAGGATCATCTAAATTTGGAACCATAGGTACATCCGACACTATGACATCGTTATAAGATTCAGAATTTACAGAGAACAATAATGGAGAAGACTGCATACCGGATGGGACTTCCTCAGATGGGGCGCCCAGAGCTGCTTCTGGCATTTCCAGGTGAGGCTGGGCCTTCTCGTCACGATCCGGAATCTCCTCCTTCCGCGGCACGCCTTCTTCCGACAGGTGAAGAGGGTCTTCATTCTGATGATCTACCTCCGAGCTGTTTGCCTTCATCTGAGCCTCGGATTTCCCCAGCATTTCCTCCCATTCCTCTTCCTTGTGCTGTGCCTTCCTTCTTCTTTTCCCCAACGGGCAATCCCTTGCTAAATGCCCGTACTCATGACAGCAGTGGCACCTGAAGGGGAAGAGTTCATAATCTAAAATCTGCTCGTAAACATAGTCCTTATACTGCAGTGTAAACGATTCAGCAAGCCCTTCTGTCGGATTCAGCCTTACGAGGATCGTCACGACTGCTCTTTCAAAGGTATACAAGAAAGATCTATCAACATCCAGATACGTGCCCAAATGGTTCCCGATTGACTTAAAGACTGAGTCCACCCATAAAAATGGAGGAATATTTGGTGCCCTTACCCAAACAGGGATTTCGTCAACCTTTTCCTTTGAAGCATCGAACAGAGGAGACCATCTTTTAAAGAAGACAGGCCTATTCCCGAATGCCCAGTTTCTCTCCTCGACCCATTCCATAGCTTCCTTTGAATCGAATTTAACCATAAACCATCCTTTTACCAACGTGGCGGTCCTGAATGACTTTGCCGGGGTCTCCAACCACTGACTCTCTGCCCACTGTTTTAAGAATTTTCCAGATACATACCTCCCTCTTGCTCTGCCCACAAGCGTACAATCTGCCACATCCAGAGCATCTTCGACCTGAACGTCCATACCTAGCACCAGGTTTGAGACCCGTTTCTTTTTCCACGATTTGGCCTTCTTTCTTTTTTCCCCTACCTTCTCTAGTGCCGGCTCCGATTCTCTACCGCCTGAAGCAGGGTTCGAAACTCCTTCATCCCTTTGCTAGGGATTTCCATCATCCACAAAATTTTGAAACTCATTGCCTGATGAGGTTTCAATCAAACCCTCCACAGGGCTGCCCGCTTCTCCTAAAGCCGAAGAGCCACCTACCTCCGCCTTCTCATGAACAGAAGGGTTTGCGGAAACCCCCGAGTTCGAAAGCTTGCAAAAACCCACAAAATCCCCCTCTCCCTTGGAAAAACTCTGCAGAGATTCTTTTGTAAAGAGGGATCTATTAACAGCCGGCTGGATGTTCCTATCTCCCGAGCCTTTCCCAACACCCTGAACACCCCCCACCGTCCTCCATACCCCGTGGTTTTGGGAAAAATTGATGATGTCCTCAAGGCCGCCCGAAGAAACAAAATTTTTTACAGGGGAAAAGGACTTACTGTTTGGCGAAGAGCTAAACTTGTCTTTCAGCGAGCCCGGTCTTGCATGAGGGTTTATCACCTCCGAAACCCTACCTCCTTTTCCGAGACCGCTAGCAAGCTCCAAACTTTCTTCCAATAACCCTTTCGCCGGATTTGAACGCCACGGTCCTCCTCCCAGAAATAATGCAGACGAAAAGCTGGCCGAATGCCCTAAGATTTCATTGATATTTTTCTCCGTGACCTCCTTTCCCCAGACAGTAAGAATGTCTTCCGGGGCTGGGTCAAGATCGACCGATTCGCTTTGTTTTACCATGGTTAAAACTCTCCGTAAAAATCTAAGACCGCCTTACAACCGACAAGCGAAGAGAAACTGCAGAAACCACTTCAGTTTTGTCTGTTTCAAGAAAAAACCCGCAAGGGAAATACCGCCAGAGGGCTTCACCGCAGAGAAATCGCATAAGGGTAAAACCGGAAACATCCGTAAACACAAGAACCCCGTTCTCCGGAAACAAGCTACTTGCAGTCCTAATCCCCAGCTGTCGCCTTCTCCAGTTGTCCGCCCAAACCGTCCTCGGTGTATACGCCAGCTACGCCAAACCCCGTACCGACAGAGCCTTCCCTGCGCCACCTGCATCACCTAGGCCTATGGCCTAGGGTTCCCGGATCAAACCCTAGCCCATGCATCGCTCTCTCCAAAACGTTATCATGCTTTTTTCATTGCCCATTTTTTTTTAATGTTTGGCTCCTTTGGGTTGGTTATATATATATATATATGTATATATATATATATATATATATATATATATATATATATATATATATATATATATATATGAATGACTGTTTGTATGTCTGTTTTTTTATTTTATTTAATAAGGGTTTCCAACTACTACTTAATTTTAGCCCGTCATCTCTATTCATGTTGTTGGAGGATTTTTCAATTTCAATAACCTCTTTCACCCTTATTTTTAAATAATGGTCTTCCTTGTGAATTAATTTTGCTTGTTCCATACAAATATAGTGTGAGGAATAACATGCATGTTCTGCTAGACCTAATTTTTCTAACCTGTTTCGTGTAATATCATTAATGTGTTCTTTTAACCTTATGCCAAAGGATATCCCTGTTTCACCTATATATACTTTTCCACATGAGCAGGGAACCGAGTATAGTCCTTTGTGATTTTTTGGGTCTATTACGTCCTTAGCAGAATCAAGCATGTTTTTGATGGTGTTAGGAGGTGTGAAGGTAACCATGATGTTATGATTGGAGAGAATTATGGCAATTTTGTCTGTGGTACCTTTTATATAGGGTAAGGAGATTCTAGGGTTTTCAGGAGTTTTCCTTTTTTGGGTATTGGTTGTGGATTTCTTAATTATTTTATGGATAATGTTTTTCTGATAACCATGGTTTATGAAGACCTTATAGAGATGGTTAAGTTCTTCCTCTAGATGTTCAGGGTTAGAGATTCTAGAAGCTCTGGTTGCTAGGGTTTGGATGACACCGACTTTTTGCATCGGATGGTGGTGGGAATTTGAATGAAGATATTTTTCAATGTGAGTTTGTTTCCTAAAGACTTGGTGGCTTAATTTGCCATTTTCCTTGGTAAGGAGGACATCACGGAAGGGGAGTTCGTTGTCTTTTTCAATTTCAATAGTGAATTTTATGTGTTCAAAGAGGTTGTTTATTTGTGATAAAAATTCATTAAGTTTATCTAAACCATGGCTCCATTTGGCGAAAATGTTATCTACATATCTTTTCCATACTTCAGGGGTAAAGGGGAAAGATTTAAGGGCCATTTGTTCAAAATGTTCCATGTATAAGTTGGAAATCAATGGTGATAAAGGGGAGCCCATGGCAACACCATGAGTTTGCTCATAGATTTTTCCTTTGAAACTGAAGTATGAAGATTTAAGGAAAATGCCTACAAGTTCCACTGTTTCAAGGTTTGTGATTTTTTTCAATACTTCTATGGCTTCATCTACTGGAATCATAGTGTAGAGAGACACTACGTCAAAGCTAACCAGGAGGTCATTGTTACTAATTTATAGGTTTTTAATCCATTCTATGAAAGAAGCAGAATCTTTGAGGGAGTGTTACTGGATAAAGGTCTAAGTTTGTTAGCAAGGTATTTTGCTAACCAGTAAGTAGGTGAACCTATAGTGTTTACTATGGGTCTCAATGGGACTCCGGATTTATGGATTTGATGGTGTCATTAGGTATTAACTTGTTCTTAATCGTAGAATCAAGAGATGAGTTTTTTATTTTGTTACTAACCTAGAAAAGGATTTCCTACGCAGTCATGTTGTTTAACTGCATGAAGTGAGCAATATCATCTATATTCTGCGTTATGATGTTGTTTTCAATCTGCGCTATTATGTTGTTCACTTGCATGAAGTGATAAGTAGTATCATCTATGTATTCACTGCCAACTTTTTGCGTGTTTATATTGTTGTCTGATTGAGCAACATTATGCTGAGGGTCGTGCTCATTGACGTTTTTCTGCATACACTTGGGTTTATGATGCACATGAGTTGTGGAAAGATTTATGAGTGTATCTTCTGCATTATTGTTGAGATCAAAGTTTCTTAGGGTTTTAAGTTTTTTGGTTTTCTTTGTGAGAGTGTAATCAAGAATTCTTTCAGCTTTGGAGAAGGTGAAGGCGTCTAAGTTCTGCCAAAGATCAAAGTGAAGAGTTGATGATAGCTGGAGATGCAAGCCTAGAAATCTGGCGAATTTCATTTCATGTTTGACGAGGGTTTTACTAAGTCTATTAAAGACATAAATGTTCTGGCCACGTTTAAGGGGATGGCTACATTTAGCAAAGTTTGGAGTTAGGTTTTCATCTCTACATTGTTTTAGAAATATGAGATTCGATAGGTTTCTAGCTCTAGAGATTCTCATCTTCTCAAAATTTAGGGCATTGTTCATTATGTCCCTTCCATGGTAGGACTTAATGGTGTTAAAGAGAGAGTCCATACAGGTCGGTAAAATTTTATTTATTTATTTATTTTTATTTATGTTTGTGGAAAAACCTGTGAACAATTTTTGAAACCAACGTTTCAGACTACCTTAGTGAGTCCATCATCAGGGCAATGTGATTTGTATTTTGAGAAGAGAGAGCGTGAAATCATGGGGCTATTAATAGTTAATAGAAAAATATTTGATATCTTCTTTTATTGTCGGCTTTCAATTTACTAACTGATTAATAATTAATTAATTAATATTATTATTATTATTATTTATTTATTTATTTATTTTTCAATTGGTGATTGATTATGTGTATAATTAATTAATTAGTTAATATATATATATATATATATATATATATATATATATATATATATATATATATATATCTATATATATATATATATATATATATATATATATATATATATATATATATATTGTTAATATTTAAGATCTTTGCTATGTATTAAATGCTTTACAAGTAATATATATAATTTTAAAGTACTAGTTTGAAGGTTTATTTAAGTTGTCTTCTTAAATTATATTTAAAGGAGAGTTAGGGTTGGTTATATATATTTATTAATTTTTATTTTTATTTTTTTTGCACAAGCTTTCTTCATCTCTTCAAATATGTTGTAATTGAGTGTAGGGGAGATTGTCGAAGTGTCTGGAGGAGAAACTTCGTTCGCGACTTCTAGAGTGATGGACTTGCTTTTACTGCTTGCGGAAGTAACATTTTTTGTAACTATATTTCCAGACTTTCTCAGAGTGTTTTGGGTTGAGTTTATGGGCAAACTAATATCCTTTAAAAAATTCTCTTTCAATTTCTGCTTCGTCAACTCTTGTTCGCTGGTCGGCCCTTGGCTTCTCAAATTATACTGATTGTTCTACTTCTATCTCGGGCCACCACTCAGTGGCTACTTTTCAGTGATACTCTTTTCAACTGTGAGTATGCAATTAAATGTGTTCACTACATTCCCTGTGCTTGGAGTTTCTTCGGTTGGAGTTGATTCTTCCTTTTCTTCCTCAAGCTCAATCTACTCATCAGAAAGTATTATTTTAAAAAAATGAATAGAAAGAGAATTCATGTTTTAGTTCCATTGTGGGCATGTCTTTTCTGAATGATATTCTTGATGAAATGAATAGTACTGGTCCATGCCTATACTCTCAACATTCTACACAACATTTGCGATTTTCACAGACTTGACCGGTTGGTTACTGTTGTTGTCAGAGTTGGTAGTCCTTCTGAGAAAGTTGAACTTGGGAGGTTTTCTGATCACGGTGGTCTCTCTTGACCTTTGTTTCAATTCTTCCCACTCATTTGGTAGAGTTTTGATGGTGTGATTCAAGATCTCAAG
Organism: Pinus tabuliformis; assembly: GCA_031772625.1. Taxonomy (NCBI): domain Eukaryota; kingdom Viridiplantae; phylum Streptophyta; class Pinopsida; order Pinales; family Pinaceae; genus Pinus; species Pinus tabuliformis. Next base: position 599,291,700 of record CM062806.1, read on the forward strand.
ATCGATAGCTTCTTTCTCCTTGTCATTGTTTACAGAGGCCTAACCCATGTCTTTGGAGTCTTTAGCCAGTTCATCCTACAATGACCCCAATTGCATGAAATTCCTTTTCAACTGCGATTGCCTCTTCATAGTTTTTTGCAAGAGTTTCTTTTGCATTTCTCTTCACGAAATGCGCAATGCATGTTGGCAAGGCAGATGTGTAGTAATTGATTGTAATGGAGTCGTGGGGTTTTTTATTTGTTGGGAATTTATTCAAAATATGGTTAAACCTATTATTAAAATATTTCACCTTTTCTTTGTGCTCCATCTTAGGATTTCCTAACTCTTTCAAAAACTTGGCCAGGTTTTGTTATCAACAAATCTTTCAAGAAAAATATTCTTAAACCCCTTCTAATTCAGAGGAAGACTATGATACCATACAGTTGATATGCCATCTAAGCTGAACAGAAAAAGTTTTCATGCAACATCATTGTAACATAGCTCTAGAATTTGTAGATGTAGGTAGAATTTTTCCATATGGTCCTTTGTTTTCATTGCTTTTGTTAGCGTCGTACTTCATTAAAAGCTTCTCCAAATGTCTTGGCATCTTATGTAGAATACTCGGTATCGCAAGTGGTCCCATAGACATCCAATCCAAAACTTGGTATGCCATATCTTCATCATTGTCCTCCTCCTCTTTGTCAAAATCTGATGGCTCTTCTTCTCCTTCTTCACTGCTCGAGCCGCAGAAAGAGTTGTTTGAGAGTACAACGTTATCTCCATCACCATCATTGTATGGTGGATGTTTTTATAACTTCTCAGTATTTTTCACAAAATCGGCTAATTCTTCAAGGTTGGTGAAAACCAAATATTCAATCGTAGAAACCATTATCCTGGTAGGGGTGGTTGGGTTTTTATTTGTAAAATAAGGAAGGTTGTGTACTCCCGGAATTAATCCAATATCCTTTGCAAATTTATGGATTATAGAATGGATGGCCTATATCTGATCATAAGAGATTTCACAAGTTTATACAAGCTCGAGCTGAGAAGATTCACCAACTTTTGGAATGTGAGTAGGGGAGATCTTGGGAATGTTACTGCCTTGGCCGGAAGATGTAAGATTGGATTTGGTGATGTTATCCACCATAAAAACCTACTTGCCCTCCTTATAGCACCATAAATGTTGACGGTGTTGGACCCGCAATATTCAAGGGGTCTCCCCAATATGTGGTCCCAATAAAAGCTCACATATTTTGGGATAGGAACCCCATCCAAAATATGGCCCGGTTGTCGAATTCTTAAATATTTTTCTTGAATCTAATTGTCAGAAAGACAGAGGAGTGCAATGGTGCCTTTGAAAAGCAAGAATGTGTGTTTGGTGAGTGTTCGTTTGTAGGTGTGTCAAAGTTCTTCTACCGCAGAGGGAAAGAGTAATGTGAGCCTCTAAGAGAAGGTAATAGTGCCACCCTCGTAGAGACACACACAACCAAGAAGGATCTGTTTAACATCTAGTTGAATAGTCCACAAGGGATGCGACAATCATTACAACTAATCAAAGAGAAAAAAATTTCCAGTATCCTGTAGAATAGTCCACAAGGATGGGACAATGATAACAACCATTATATCACATTCTCAATAACATTAGTACTAAAATAACTAAAATAGGTCAACTACTTTATCACAAATGGAAGTAAACATGAAATATACACATCCACAAAATAGTCTTACAAATATTCATAATCCATGCATGAAGAACGTGTTGGCCATGAAGGCTTATGTTATTAACTAAAAGTCCCAAGACACATGTAACTCAGCCTCTTCGAGGGGGAAACCTCCTTTATATTACACAAATGAACAATTATTGGATGATACAAATGACTAAACCTCCCTTCTATATATAGGAATCTAAGGGGTCACAATATAATCAAGCCGACATAACAGTAATAACATAAGGGCACAACAATAGCAATAGTGGGTTTCTATGGGGCACACTAATAACAATATGGGGACAATAGGGGCACAATAATAACAATAAGGGCTACAATGACAATAGTAATGGGGAATCACTAGTATTATAGGGACCTAACATGCCCCTATCCTTTTGAAAATTGTTTTCCCTGATGCTTGAATAGTTTTGGATGCTTCTGTATAAAATTCTCATCCTCCCATGTGGAATCTTCAACATATAAGTTCTTCCACTTGATGAGATACTCCAAAATTGATTGATTTTGTAACAGTCGAGTTCTTGTTTCTGTGACTACCTCCAGTTCCAATATGATTTCTCCTTCCTTGTCAAGTTCTGGCAATATTGTTTGAACTGGGAGCTTGTCACCTATAACCTTCTTTAAACATGAAACATGGAAAAGTAGGTGCACTTGGAAAGATGCAGGAAGCTCCAATTTGTATGCCATAGTACCAATATTTTGCAACACCTTGTACATACCATAATACTTTGGTGATAATTTATTATCATTCTTAGCTTGCTTGAGGGAAATTTTTTTATATGGTTGTAGCCGTAGGAATACCCAGTCACCTACATCAAAAAAAAAATTGCTACGATGTTCATCTGCCTGTTGTTTCATTTTATTCTGTGCCAATGTGAGGTTATCCTTTAAGAGTTGGAGAACTTGTTGTTGATGCTTGATGTGATGTTCCACTGCTTGAACCTTAGAATTTTCTCTTAAATATGATGTGATGGATTGTGGATGATATCCATAAAGTGCCATAAATGGGGTCATTTTTGCTGCAGTATGGAAGAAAGTGTTATGCCACCATTCAGCCAGAGGCAACCATTTGACCCATTGTGTTTGTTTATCAGATACAAAGAAATGAAGATATCCTTCCAAAAATTTGTTTACTATCTCAGTTTACCCATCAGATTGAGGATGATAAGATAAGCTATGAGCTAACTGAGTACCGAGACAAGAAAATAATTCTGTCCAAAAATTTCCAGTGAAAATGGGATCTTTGTCGCTTACAATAATCTTTGGGTTTCCATGTAGCTTTTGAATTGTTTCCATAAATGCAGTGGAAACTATATTGGCTTTAATGGATTCAATAATGCACAAAAAGGGTGCATACTTGGTAAGTCTGTCAATTACCACCATGATGACACTCTTTCCTTCGGACTTGGGTAAACCTGTGATAAAATCCATTGAAACCTCCTCCCAATGTTGGCTTGGAATGAATAAAGGTTGTAATAGACCTGGGGTCTTAATTGTTTCAACTTTATTTTGTTGGAAAACCAAACATTCCACCACAAACCTTTGAATCCGATTTAAGGCCATCCCAAAAAAATTCCTTCTTAACCCGGTGGTAAGTTTTTAAAAATCCTGAGTGCCCTCCTAAGGGAGAAGTGTGCAATTCCATAAGAATCTTTTGTTTGAGTTTGGAATTCTTACATAGGTATAAGCGATCTTTGTACCATAACGAATCATTTTTCCAACTAAATGTATCAAATGTACAGGGATCTTGTTGTAACTTTTGAATGAGTGCCCACACTTCTTCGTCATTCTTCCATTCATCCCTTGCTTCATTTATCCAATATGGTTGAATAATAGAAATGGCACATAGTAATGCTTCCATATCCTCATATTTTCTTGAGAGTGCATCTGCCACAACATTTTGCTTTCCTTTTTTGTAGATGATTTCAAGGTCATAACCCAACATCTTTGTAACCCATTTTTGTTTCTCTTCAGAGGATAATCTTTGTTCTAAAAAGTATTTAAGACTATCATGATCCGTTTTTACCTTGAAGTGTCTTCCCATTAGGTAGGGTCGCCATTTCTTAAGTGCATGTAGTATTGCCAACATTTCCTTCTCATAAATAGCTTTGTCTAAATAATTTCCTTCAATTGGATGACTTTCAAAGGAAATGGGTCTTTCATCTTACATTTAAACAACACCAATTCCATTTCTTGAAGCATCTCATTCCACAATAAAGGTTTTTGTGAAGTCTGGCATAGCTAAGACTGGTGCTTGTCACATTGCCTATTTAAGATGTTCGAAGGCCTTTGTTGATTCTGGAGTCCATGAAAATGCATCTTTCTTCAATAATGTTGTTAGAGGTGCTACTACTCTCCCATAATTCTTAACAAACTTGTGATAATACCTTGTCAACTAGAGAAATCCTCGTAGATGCTTTATGGATGTGGGGATTTTCCATTCCTTAATGGCTTTAATTTTTCTAGGGTCTACCTTAACACCTTCATGAGATAGAATATGACCCAGATATTCCTCCTCTTGTACTCCAAAGAAACATTTGGAGCTTTTTGCATATAATTGTTTCTCCTCCAATAGTTTGGGCACCTTGTCAACATGTTGAACATGATCCTTCCAAGACTTGTTGTAGATTAGTATATCATCAAAAAATACTAACACAAATTTTCTAAGGAAGGGTTTGAAAATGGAATTCATCAAACCTTGAAATGTAGAAGGTGCATTGGTAAGGCCAAAAGGCATGACCAAAAATTCATATGACCCTCAGGAGTTCTAAATGTTGTTTTCAGAATGTCTTCATTCTTCATTCTCATTTGATGATATCCTGAACAAAGATCCAACTTGGTGAAGTAAATTAATCCATGCAATTCATCCAATAATTCATCAATGACAAGAATGGGAAATTTATCTTTAATAGTGAGCTTGTTGAGCTCCCTATAATCTGGACACATGTGCCATGATCCATTGTTCTTGTCCACCAATACTACTTGAGCAGAGAAAGAAATTTGACTAGGTTGAATTATACCAGCCTCTAGCATCAATGCAACCATACGTTCAATTTCACTCTTTTGGGAATAGGGATATCTGTACATCCTGATGTTTGGAGGAACACTTCCTGGAATAAAATGAATAGCATGATCATGATCACGAATAGGTGGGAGGCCTTTGGGAGTCTCAAATACCTTGGAATGATTGTCCAAGACTTTTTGGAGATCTAGAGAAATAGATGATTTTGATGTGGGAACCTCTAGCGAACATAATTGTGCAATTACGCCGCATTGTTCCTTATTTATAAGCTTTGTCATACTGTTAGATCTGATTATCTTTCTCGGTTTCCCTGCAATACCCCTTAATTCAACTTCCTTTCCTTCGCACAAAATTTCGTGAAAAGTTCTTGAAAACTAAAAGCTACTATACCCTAGGATTGTAGCCATTGGACTCCCAGTACAACATCAACACCACCCATTAGAATGGAAATCATTGGGCTATTCAATACATAGTATCCCATGGATAGCTTGATATTGTGGCACTTTCTAGAGCAATTTATGGTTCCTCCACTTGTAACCATCACTTGACACTCTGGTGCTGGATATAGGAAGCAATTCAATTCCTTGGCTATCTTACAACGAATAAAATTATGGGTACTTCCTGAATCAATCAACACTATTACCTTTTTCTTCTTGATATGTTCTTCTATCTTGATAGTTTGAGGAGTGGTAATTCCAGCCAATGCATTACAAGATATTGTTGAAAAATGTGCAACAAGAAACGTTAAATTTAGAATGTGCTAAAAATATACCTGCTAAAAATAACATGTCTAAAAATAGCAATTTGGCCAGTGAGGTCATTGGCCACATTGAGTGAGAGGTGACACTGCTAAAATTAGAAAGTTATAAAAATAACATTTCTGGGTCCCTTCCTATTTATAGCAGTTCCTAGTCTATCTATAGGAAGTAAAATTAATTTGGTCTTAACAGCAGTTGGAAATATTAATTAATTAATTCAGTTGAGTTAATTAGTTAAGGAAATTCGAATGTGAAGTCTTTGTGAGCATGCACATGAGTTGTCCCACTGATTGAGGATTCACTCATGGATAATTGTTGCATGTCAGTTATGTCAGAGACCTAGTTGAGATCAGATGTGGGACAGTGTACTATCAGATGCTTGGATATTTCTAGTAAGTATTCCTTGCATGGAGAAGGATCTATTATAAGAGATTGGAGGACTTGTGGCCTATATATTGAGGCGTAGATAGACCATGATTTTCATCTTCTAATTGAAGATCATCAGAGTACAGAGAGAGCAGGATAGCTATTGAGCTGATTCTTTTTGTATTGTGAAGAGGATTTCCACTTGATTGATAATACATGTTTGGGGTTTTATGCTTGTGCTTTCCCCTGGATATATTTTGTGTTATGTGTGATTGATTTCTCATTCTCGGTTATATGTGTTCTTATTGATGTTTCTCATGGTTGATTAAGCTTTCGCTAAATTGTTTGTAGAAGTAGGTTAAGTGTTTTGCTTTAGTACATTGCATTACGAGGTTGATCTACAGGTGGGAAATTTCTACATGGTATCATAGCTAGCTGATTTGTAGAAAAAGTTCTACATGGTATCAAAGCTAGCTGATTTGTAGGAAATAATCTACAAAATTCTACATGGTATCAGAGCACAGGTGATCAAGGAGAGAACAATATACTAAGAGGAGATTTCAAAGTTTTGAGTTTTGGGCCGAGAGTTTGCAGAGAAGATCTGAAAATTTCTGTACAAACTTTTCAGAAATAAATAGCAGATATGGATTCCTTGCAGAAAAATACCCAAAAAAATAAAAAATAAAAATAAAAAAATAAAAATTAGCTGAATCGGAGTTCGGATGAGGGAGATATTGATGATTTAAAATCAGCTCATTTTCTAGAAAATTTCGTGACGGCAAGAAAGTGGAAATAGATTGGTGTGCTAGCCAAGAACCTGTATTCACTTGAGGTACAAGATGCATGCAAATCCTTGAGGAGAAAAGCAAAGGTTAGAGACTTGGTGGTGAGATGGAGGGTATATTACCTCTCAAAATGCACAACCAGAATAAGTCTCAAACGGTTGTGGAGGAGCCACGATTGGTGCAACAGCTTCAGGAGGTTGTGGAGCAGCCACAATAGGGGAAGCTGAGAGGAGATCGAGTAGAGGCATCTACTCACGCAGAGACCTCCAGTAGGGGAAACTTCGAGCCACGTGGGCAGAGGGATCACATGCAGCCATACCTCCAGGTAGGAGGTGGGGCAATATAGAGTGATCATCCCAACGAGGAGGGGCAGGACCCTTGAGGTACCCAACCTCTTGGATGAGACCTTGCTACAGGAGCCTCGATGTGGAGTAGCAGGAACTGACTGATTGGGTAGAGACAGATGCGGATGGAGCAATAGAGAGAGAAAAAGTGTAGGGAATCCTAGGACAGCGCATAGCTAGCAGGCTGTAGCGATGCGAAAGGCACAATTGTTTTGCACAGTGCTAGGTGGCACAGATAGGTGTGCAATGTACGAGATGCATGGAGATGTTGCAGTAGTGCAGATGTCAGAGAGGGAGCACTTGTCAGCAGCAGGTAGAGCTTCAACATCAGAGTATGTTCCTAGCCCAACAGAGTGGTCAGTTGGGAGTGTTTTTGTTCCAAGTGTTGTTGGAGCAAGTGGACCAAGTAGATGTGTTGCATGCAGAACATTCCAGAGTTACAAGATCGGGTTTGAGAGAAAGCCTTTCTTGTTGAGAGGGAGTGTTGAAAAATGTGCAACAAGAAATGTTAAATTTAGAATGTGTTAAAAATAGACCTGCTAAAAATAACATGTCTAAAAATCGCAGTTTGGCCAGTGAGGTCATTGGCCACATTGAGTGAGAAGAGAAACTGCTAAAAATAGAAAGTTCTAAAAATAGCATTTCTGGGTCCCTTCCTATTTATAGCAGTCTCTAGTCTATCTATAGGAAGTAAAATTAATTTTGGTCTTAACAACAGTTGGAAATATTAATTAATTAATTCAGTTGAGTTAATTAGTTAAGGAAATTCAAATTTGAAGTCTTTGTGAGCATGCACATGAGTTGTCCCATTGATTGAGTAATTTTCCTTAATTTCCTCCACTGATTGAAGGAATAAGTATGAGTTCTATAATGAGAGAATCAGTTGACTTATTTCTAACTAGTCAAGTCCAGCTAGATTATTTTAACAAGTTGTTAAAATAATAAAATATAGTATGTTAATGCTTGCATGCATGTGACAACTATTATTTTAGATAATCGAGGATTCACTCATGGATAATTGTTGCATGTTAGTTCTGTCAGAGACCTAGTTGAGATCAAATGTGGGACCGTATACTAAGATGCTTGGATATTTCTAGTAAGTATTCCTTGCATGGAGAAGGATCTATTATAGGAGATTAGAGGACTTGTGGCCTATATATTGAGGCCTAGGTAGTCCATGATTTTCATCTTCTGATTGAAGATCACCAGTGTAGAGAGAGCATGATAGCTATTGAGTTAATTCTTTTTGTATTGTGAAGAAGATTTCCACTTGATTGATAATACATGGTTGGGGTTTTATGCTGGTGCTTTCCCCTGGATATATCTTGTGTTATATGTGATTGATTTCTCATTCTCAATTATATGTGTTCTTATTGATGTTGCTCATGGTTGATTAAGCTTCCGCTAAATTGTTTGTAGAATTAGATCAAGTTTTTTGCTTTAGTACATTGCATTACGAGGTTGATCTATAGGTGGGAAATTTCTACATGGTATCAGAGCTAGCTGATTTGTAGAAAAAGTTCTACATAGTATCAAAGCTAGCTGATTTGTAGGAAAAATTCTACAAAATTCTACAAAGATGGTTGGGTTCATTTCTTCTTTATCTAGGGTTTGTTCCTAGAGTATATCCTCTTCTTTTGACATTTCTTCTTCCTTTTATTCCTCCTCTTCACAATCTATGTAGAGTAAATTTCTTCTCAGCACACTTATGACTTTTAGTGTATTTGCTATCACAACCGTAATAGATCCCATTTGCTATTTTTCCTTCCAATTGTTGTGGTGTGAACCTTGTAGGTTGTGGAAGGCTAGGGGAAAAAACACTTCCATCTTTATAGTTGTGAGTGGTAGGCTTCCTGGTTTCCATAATTTTACTTTCTATTTTCCTTGCTAACTTGAATGCCTTCTCCAATGAATCAGGTTCCCAAAGGTGAACCTCATGTTGGATATTATCCTTTAAAGTACCTATAAACACATCAATCCTATGCTCCTCTGAAGTATCTTTTACCCTTGTGTTCAATTTTTGGAAGTCCTCAATGTGCTCCATCATTGAACCCTTTTGTTTGATATTTATCAATTGGCTAAAAAAGGCGTTGTTTTTTGTATCCTCATAATGTGATATCATTTCTTCCGTAAAAATTTCCCAAGTGACAATTTGTTTAAGAGAGAAAAGCCATCGATATCATACAAACTTATTTGGTTCCAAATATAAAGTTGCAACACGTACCTTTTGTGCATTTTGCACATTATAGAGATCGAAAAGTTGCTCCATCTGTAGTATCCATGTTCCAGGATCTTTGCCATCAAACTTCCTCATATCAATTATTGGAACATGGTGGGTCTTCAATCCAACATTAGAGTCTATGAAATCATTATTAACATTTCTTTTGTTCTCATCATGAGTTTCCTTTACTACCCTTTCACCATTAGTAACCATATATTGTAGCAACTTATTCAAATTTATCTTAAATTCTTCCATCTTAGCATCCATGCCATTCATCTTAGCATCCATGCCATTCATATTAGCTTTTATGCCATCCATATTAGCTTCCATGCCATCCATCCTAACTTGCATGCCATTCATATTAGATTCCACACCATTCATCTTGGCTTCAATTACCTTTTGTGAGAATGAAATTTGTTGTACTTGGTCTTGTAATTTTGATATATTATGTTGCATTTCTTCCTCTTCTTCACGAGTCATGCTAGAGATTTCAGGTTGCTTACTATGTGTTTCCATTTTATTTCTTCGGGACATCAATTGATGCTAATAATTATTCACTATTCCCTTTGAATTCCTTCAAACTAATTTTTCAAACCAATCTTATGCAAAATTTTAAAAAAACTACACACCCTTTTTTACTTTGTAAGAGCTCGATATTGAATTTTTTGTATCTCCGTCACTGCGGATCTCGAATATCTAAACTCACATCTTGCAGTAGCCCTTTGAGTCCTCTTTATAACCCTGTAAGTCTGATCAAGATTGGATTCTCCAAGGAAGAGTTATGCCAAATCTCCCATGGTGACCTAATTATAGACTAGTTTAGTAGAGCAAACTTGTATGAAGTTCTACGTGTCATTGTTTCAACCTTAGTAACTGAAACTGATCTACAGAAAACTACAGGCCATTCTCTTTCTGAAAATTCTTACGAAATTTCAATCTAATGCTCAAAACAAAAGTATGAAGATTTTCCTCAAGTCACATGTTTGGAATGTAATTTGAGAGTCTGCAAAGACCCTAACTTCCTCAGATCATATCTCTGAAAATATAGTGAGACAAGCTCTCAAATTCAGACCCAAAGTTTAGAACGATTTTAGCTCAAATGGGTTTTTTTTTTTTTTTTTTTGGCTTCTGAAATGTCACAAAAAAAAGTTATAGTGAAGATTCCATGATGACCTGTTTGGAGCAGCGAAACCCTAGAATCCAAAGCTCTGATACCAAATGTTATGAAACCAGCTCACAAAAAGATAGGAAAGATAGATCAATGCCTTAGAATTTAGCCTCTTCGAGGGGGGAACCTCCTTTACATTACACAAATGAATAATTCTTGGATGATATAAATGAATGAACCTCCCTTCTATATATAGGAGTCTAAGGGGTCACAATATATTCAAGCCGACATAACAATAATAAAATATGGGTATAACAATAACAATAGTGGGTTTCTATGGGGCACACTAATAACAATATGGGGACAATAGGGACACAATAATAACAATAAGGGCTACAATGACAATAGTAATGGGGGAGTCACTAGTATTATAGGGACCTAACATTAAGTCAATCGAAAATTAGAAATAAGATTTCCAGAAATTAGAAAAATAGTTTTGAATCTATGGAAAATTAGAAATATTCAGCATGTTCCCAAAACTTTCACTAAAATTGCAAAAACACAACAATATAATTAAGAGGAAACACACTTTGACTACAATGCGAGTGTTATAGTCCCTGGCGAGGTAGGGACAAATAAATAAAAATGTTTTAAGAAGTGAGATCTTCTCATGTATTTTTTTTTCCAAAGAAAAAATTATAACTTTCATTAGAGAAGAAAAATGAATATTACATTCTTTATGTGCATATCCTACACTTTGTGAAGTCCGATTATTCTAATAATCTGCATATGATCAAAAAAATAGGCCATATGCATCCACCAAAAAACATTGTATATCATATTACGTATAAACATATCAAAAGAGGTAATTGTTGGGGTTTTCCCAAACAATCCTCCATCAATAGAAAAATAAAATTTACATAAATACATGCATGTAATAAATCAACATAAACAAAAAGGATTATGTTCCAGGAATGGCACCCTCCATGTAGGATCTTTGGATGGAAGGCATGCTCACAGTCTTTTATAAACTCAATAATCTTCAAGACTCCCATATCCTAAGCAACACCTTCTTTAGAGAAGGCGTCAATGACATAATTTCTCTCTCTGTATAGGTGACAACATGAAACATAATCAAAATATTGTTTAAGATTGAAAAATTATTTAAGAATTGGGCCTAATGTGTGTTTGTGACATCTTTGATTTGTTGAATTGCTTTATGAAAATCATGGAAACACCAAAAATCTATAATCTTTGAATATTCAATTCAATAGAAAAAAGGAACAAAAGTTATAAACTCATCAGATTTTCAAAATTATTCGTGCCATATCCTAGACTGCTTTTCAATTTGTAGAAATGTGAAGTAGATATAAATAATATAGCACCCCTCCACAATCCCCTCCTTCAAAGCTGGACCATCAAAATAATCCTATGGAAAAGACCGGTCAATGATTTCTTCAGAAATAGAATATTGGCGAGGGATTGTATTAATAGGATCCATCAGAGAAAGAATAGTGATGGATTGAGCCATTACTCTATCAAGAGTAACTGATTTCTCTTTGAAAACTTCAGCATTTCAGGCCAACCAAATACCTTAGGACAAGAATATGGGAATATAGCGGAGCTGTTTTGGATTGATGGTGACCCACCATGCCTTCCAAGTGTCTAGGTATGATTCCCCCTACCATCTTATATGTATGTTTAAGTTTGCACAAGTTGAAGCCCATATTGCCTTTGTGAAAGAACAAAATAGAACCAAATGGCCTACAGATTTGTCTGAGTTTTTGCATAGCCGACACCAACTAGGGCCTAATATTCCTCTTTTCATCAAATTTTCCAAGTAGGTACTTTATTTTCTAGGATGAACCATTGCAAAAGACATGATTTTGTTGGGCACACTACCTTTCATAACTTCTTCCGCCATTAGGAAGCTTCAACTTACTTTCTATGTTCATTTAAGAAAATATATCTTGCTTTGGGGCATAAAAACCATCTACTACTAAGCCCATTCCACGACATATTCTTTGTCACGTATGTGGACATGGGAATTTCTAAGAGTGGATGTGTATTATTGCCAATTCTTCCATAAAATTCGAGGAATTTAAGGTTGATGAAGAGATTTCCAACCTTGAGACCAAATAGTGGATCGCTCATGGTCGACAATTTTTTCCAACGAATGATTACCCCTCTCATGGAGAAAAAACACCAGGCCTAGAGGTAGTTGGTAATTTTCATTACATCCAACCCAAGGATCCTCACCAATTCTCACATGTTCCCCATTTCTAACTTTCCAAACAAGTCCTGGCTTAATGACCCCAAAAGCTTGAATAATTTCTTTCCAAATGACCAATGCATTTGAACAATGTTTATTTTGCATTCAAATCCAATCCAGAAGGGGAAGGGGGCTGATGTATTTCTGCAAGACCACCTTTGTCAATAGAAGTTGAGTGGAGATTAGATGCCACCCCACTTTTTCAGTAATTGCATTTGTAAAGAAGTGAATGTTTTTCAATCCCCGACCTCCACAATCCTTGGGTAATGAAATCTGATCCCATTTAACCCAAACACAAAATCTACCTTCTTTCTACACAACCCAAAGATATCTACAATAGTTTTTTTGTATTTTTGATAATATTCCCTTTGGAATCCATGATAGGGAATACCAAAAAACCAGGATAGATTCTAGGATCGATTTTATGAGGATCGGCCTACCTGCTCGGGATAACCACCTGAAGCTCTAAGATTTGAGGATTTTTTCTATCTTTGCCAATAACCAAAACCAAGATGTGAAGCTCTTCTTGTGCAACCCGTATGGCTTCATGATTTTTTATTCCTTCAAGGAAAGAAAATTTCTCCTTTGGCATGTGCATAGAGAGAATAGGCTTGATCTTGTTTGCAATCATTTTGGCAATGATTTTATAAATACAATTGTAGAGGGTGATGGGGTGAAAGTCATCAAAAGATCTAGAGGAGTCAGATTTCAATATGAGGGAAATAAAGGTGGCATTTAGAGGATCATGAATATAGCCCCCGATCCTGGATTCTTCCACCATTTTTAGAAGGTCAAATCCTATGATATCATACATTTCCATGTAGAAATCAATTGGCCAATCATCTTGCCCAGGACTTTTATCCTTCTAAAATCCCCCCAGGGTTTTCTAAAGTTTGTCTTCTGAAATCAACTCCATCAAGTCATGATTCAATTCTTGATCAACGAAACACGGGAGGAACTAGGTCAAGGCTACAATTTCAGGGATGGTCACATCGGGGGTTTGGGGTGGGGGGTGAAGTGGCGTGGGGTGGGTGGAACTGAAGAGAATTATAAAATGATTTACAACCAACCCCATTAATTCCCCAAAAGAGGAGGCTTGGACTCCCTCAAGGGATTCCAAGGACCATACGGTGTATCGAATTTTTCTACCTTTGAAAAATTGTTGGAAGAACCTGGTGTTATCATCACCACTTTTCAGCTAGATCACTCGACTTCTCAACCTCCATTGTTCTTCCATCTCAACCAAGGTCTCCCATTTTAATCTTTCGATATGGACCATTCTTTTCTTTCCCTTATCATTTAGGTAACCAATCCCATTAAGCACATCCATCTCTTATAACTCAACTTCAATAACCCTTAATTTCTCCTCCTCTTTTTTTTGTTTCAACTTGACCCACTCAATCATGACTTCTTTACATTCTTTAGATTTTTACGAATATTACTACCTCTCGCTTTCCCTCTCGATGGTTTAAATCCCAAATTTCAGCCACCAGGTTCCCGAAAGAAGGATCCTTGAGCCACCCTGAATTGTGTTTGAAAGGGCTCCTTGGCTTAGAAAGATCTCTCTTAATTTCCAGGAAAATGTGGGCATGGTCTGACCTTTCCCCCCACCCAATCCACTGAAAAAATAGGGGAATATGGTCCAAAAATCTCTCAAGAAGTAGAAATATATTGATCCTCCTGGTCACGCAATCATCTCATGTCCTTTTATTTCTCCATGTTGGGAGGGATTTTCTCAACTCGACATCAAAAAAATGGGATTCCTCCAATTTGTGGATAAAAAATTATGCTAAGTGGCAAGGTGGGCACTTGATCCTCAGATTTTAGAGACACCCAAAGAGAATTTAAGATCTCCTCCTATTACCATATTTCCTTCTTTCATAAGAGTTTTGTTAAAAAGAGAGTCCCAGAAGGTGGCACAGTCTAAATGAGGCCCATATATGTTGATTATATGAACATTTATACTGAGATCAGTTGAAAAGACATTGGCCCCCAGGCCTAGGTTGAAACCTTGTGAGCTAGAGCGGATAAGGGATTTTGAATTTAACCCTCTAGCTAAACCTTTGGAAAAAACACCATCCAGGAAGGAGGCCTTCAAGTGCACGAATAATAGTCTCATAGTCACCTAGGGTTTCTTACAGGAACATTACACCAAGGGGGGAGTGATCCCACTAGCCGTTTGAGGGCTAGTGATCTGATTTAGAATATTAGATTGTTGTGCTAAGATCCGCCTCAGATTAGAAACAAAATTATTTCATTGTTCTTAAGGATTCATTAATTTTTGCAAGTGAAAGGAAGAGTTTCCTTTTTTTATGTTAATTTTATGAGAAATTTGGCATAAATAAGAAACTAAACAATAACATAAACATGTATAGAACATCATCAAAAAAACACATTACAACAAGCACATGATAAAGGAGTTCACCCCTGCTGGGCTACGTCTCCTTGGTCCAGCTTCCAATGGCTTGGACCTCTCTATTATGCTCAAAAGTGTAAAAATATGTGTTTTCAATGCTCAAATTCTTATGAAACCTACTCCAATTAGTCCAAAATACTCAAAAATGGTCATCTAGCCTCTTTTTGGATCACTTTGGTGAAAAACTAAAGAAGTTATGACTTCTCCTAGTTCTCCCTATATTCACTCCACAAATTTTCCCATTTCCGACATGATCCTACAAATTAGCGCCAAACATGCGCTAACTGGGTGAAAATTTCACCTCACGGTGGGCCATAATCTATCAGTCAACTATCTTATCACAAATCACAATCGAAGATGAAACCAATGGTTTTATAGTCTGTGATCATAGCGGGGCTATGTGCAATTGCAATCTAGCAGACCCGGCAAAACAATTAATCGGAACCTATAGTCGCATTGCATCTGGGAACCTATCACATTTTGCAATCGTGGAGAACCGACAGGTAATATAATGTGGAACTCTGCTTTTTGTGAAGTGCAATTGCGATCTGCGATCCATCGCATCACAACTTCGGGATGACCCATCACATTGCAACTCCGGGGTCAATCCTTTAACACCTTTCCACCTATCTTTTGCAAAGTGCAATTGTGATTTCTCGAATCGCAGGCCTGCCTGTTCTGTGGCCAATTTTTAACACGATCAACCTGCGAGATGTGATTTGTGATATGCAGGGGGAATTGGTAGCCTGCCACTTGGCGCCTCCCCATTCGTTGAAGGGCCTTGCCACATCATTTTTTCTTGCCATATGTCCAAGTCAAACCCGAAATTTGACTTTCTCTAACTTCTTCATACCATCTCGGAATCGAGTGTCATTCACACCATTGGAATCAGAATGACGAGCTCTTCAATCTGAAGTTAAGTTTATCAAGATTCTGACACTTCAAATTTTGAGCCTAATTTTGAGTGGCTGATCAGCTAGTTTCTTAGATGTACTAACCAGACCCCAACAATTTAGAGACATACATATCATTTTGGATGGACAAAAAGGGTCATTGAAGCTCTAGGTACCCCATCAATGGTTTTTTTAAAGCCAGCAACAACATCAAGGCTAGCCTTCTACTTAGCCTTTGAGATATTGGAGATACGACCTCTTCCTCGACATATGTTTGTAGTGGATATAGGCACAAGCTCTCCTATAGGAAGCGGGCCAGACAACTTTGATGAAGAGTGAAGTAAATACCAGGAATGTGAGGTGGAGGATGTCGAGGTCCCAATGCATGAGGAAAAGAAGATAAGAGGAGGTATGGACGGGGGAATAAAGGAGAGAGGACAAGATATATGTTTAACATGTTGACCTAAAGAAAATGAAGAAAGAGGCAAGATTTAATGGATATTTTCAGATATAACAGGTAAAATGATAACATCATATATATTAGGAGTTTCATAGGCGGGGAAAGGAGTACCCAAATGTCCATCACTAGAAGAGGCGGGAGTGGATTCTAGAAGGAGACCATTTGATCATGCACCCCTAAAAGCGTCCTCCATAAGCATCCACTGCTCAGCTCGAGAAACTGTAAACCCTCGAATAATATCTATTAAGGAGCTCAACCCTTTTCCATTACCAATTACTCCTAACCTTTCCACCTTTGAAACCTGACTTCCATCCAATGGAGCCGAGAATCTTTACTTCTGGAATGGCAATGGGAAATCCTCGAGAAAATGGCCCAAATCATTACACCATCAGCACCTAAATGGGACTCCCTCCTATTCTGATGACTAATAATGCATTATCCTCCAGCAAGTAAGCTTCATCTTTGGAAGGAGACCTTCATAAGTATTGATATTAACCAGGATTTGAGCAACAACCATGCGCTCTAAGAACTCAAATGAAAATTCAACATCCACAAATATTCCCAGATTACTTCCGATGTGCTTGAAAGAATCCAAAGACCATAAATGAGGAGGTAAATATGGCAGCTTGGCCCATATGGGAGAAATCCCAATTTTCTCCTTCTTTGCATCAAATAAAGGTGTCCATTGGATGAACCTTGGCTTTTTGATTTCCTTTTCTATTGCATATGTTGAGGGAAAAACTAACATAAACTATCTTTTCAACAAATCATTTACCTTCGGCTCCTTAAAGATATCCAAACCCCATATTTGTTTGATGTTAACCCTAATTAAATATGTTTAGAAAAACCTGCCTCGGGCTCAACCAACAACGATCCTCTCTGCAGTCTTTACAACCTCCCCCATATGAACATCCTCTCTAAAAATAAAATCTAACTCACCTGGATTTGATTGAATGCTCTTCCTCTTCATGCCCTTCTTTTTCACCACGGGATTCCCCAGTTTCTCATTATTTGGGGCTAGGGTTTTGTGTTCTAGCCATTTTCCCTCAAATTCTCTATTTTCCTCTTCGGGATTAGCCATGGCTTGAGATTATCCCTTAAGCAGGGGGATGAGAGACCCCTCCACACCATTATTCCTTCCCAAAATATTCAGACCTTCTTGAACATTGGTGAAAAACAATCGAGTAAAAGCAAACCTGGTGGATAGGGTTTAACCCTTCTAGGATAATTTATCATCCTTCATGTTAACTAATCCTTCAGGATTGTTATTGTATAACATGTAATTTGTTTACATTCCGTTTTTACAGTTAATAAGTTACCGAGACACAACTATCTCGTACCTAGATTGCACATGTATAAATAAGTAATTTTATCATTATTATGATGCTCTTTCATTGTGTTCTTTCATTGTGGAGTTTATTTGTTCTTGTACATTGGTATCAGAGCCCCAGTTGAGTTGTTTCTAAACTCCATTTATTTGAAGTCTATGGCATAAAGGAGACGCGGAGCATGAAGGTCGTGAGGATAGCTAAATGCAACAAAAGGTTAGCCTAGTGGGAGACCCAAACTGTTGACTCTTTGTAAGTCTTATAACTTTCCATCATAATGAAATACAATTGGAGAAATTCAGTGGTATGACGTTTTTTTTAACATATCCTTGGAAGTTAGAATACATGTTGGAGTTTTGAGTGCTTTTCGTTCTCAATAAAAATTGTCAATACTGGGTCTAATACAAATAATTTTTGGATTATTTGCTAAAAGTCTAAGTTCCATGCATCCAAGGTCCGCTTGTTATTTTAATTTTGGGAGGCTTTATTTTCATTTATTGCAGTAAACAAGAGTTTAATCATAGTAAAAATTATGAAGGATAGTATGATTTCTGAAGGATGCAATTTTTTATTGAAGGATTTCTGAAGGATTCTTAAAATGAAGGATATATATTTTTTGGTGGTTTGAATTAAATTTTGAATTGAAGAGGGGTCAATATTATGGTGATTTGAAATACATATTTTTTTAAGAGGCCATTGGTAAAATAAAATATTTAGAGGCTAATAAGGGTTGAACTTGGCTCTTTGCTAGGCTATTTTTGAACCTTACCATTAAACCACAAAACCAACTTTGTTTGAAACAAGTGGAGAAATGAATTTATATCTTTTCAAATGTATTGCATATATTTTGAATTTGAAAGGATTTGAAGAATATTTGACTGCATAGCAATATTGACTTCAATCATTTCCATAGTTGGAGTTGTTCTTAATGGAAAGTAAAAATATCAAGAGTGGTTTAGAAATCTTAAAATTTCCCTGGTCTTAATGATTTGTGGGAAGTTTGTCAAGGAAAGAAGGATAATGATGGAAAATAAATTGCACCGAAACCGCCTGATAATGAGAAACAACGTGCAATTTGGGAGACAAAAGACAACAAGGAATATGAATTAATAACTGCATTAGTGATAGAAGAGGTAAGTCGATATATTGTTTCTTGTGGTACTGCATTCGAAGTATTAAAGAAGTTGAAATAATTGTATGGTTCAAACTTAGAACTCGAAATTATTCAGTTATTGTTAAAGTTGTTTAATTTGGAGATGAAGGATAATGATCCTTTGAAGTGTGCCTCTGAAATAAAAGCCAATTTTCATGATATAGAAGCCACTAGAATTAAAGTAGATTTACAACTTACAACTTTTATAAAAGTCCTTCACCCTATCTATTCACATTATTTGGAATCTCTCCAAGCTAGTGGGAAGTTAAAAGACATTACATTTGATAAACTAGTAAGCAAAATAGTTGAGAGAGAAAAAGCCTTTGGGAAGAAAGAGGCTCCACCTAACTCTAATGTAGAAACTTTGTGCCTTGCACAAAAGGATCAGAAGTCTCATACCGAAACTTCTAGAGGTGATAAAAGTAGTAGAGGTTGTGGTAGGATAAATTGTAGAGGTGGGGGGGAAAAAATAATTAGGGAGACAGATAACAAAATGAAAGACAACAAAGGAATTTTAATGATAGACCAGTTATCAAATGTTTTAGATGTGGTAAAATCAGTCATACTGCTACTAACTGTAAAATCCCTTGGGAGAAAGTCAGTGAAAGGAGAAAATAGTTGAATGAAAAGAAAGATCAGCCACCACCAGGTAAGGGAAAATCATCAGAGTGTACACATTACATTGTTGCTCATTGTAATTTTAATATTAATGATATTTTCAACACTGCATTTTATTTATGGCGAGATAATTGGATTTTGGATTCAGAAGCCACTTGTCATATGACATTTAGGCGAGATATTTTTGAAACATTCAATGGTGATATTGATGGTGTTATTTACTTTGCTGACAAGTCTGAAATTAAACCATATGGCATTAGGTCTATTCGTTTGAAGATACCGAATATTTCATATTATGTTCTACAGGATGTACTTTATATTCCATAGTTTCAGTGAAATTTGATGTCTCTTATCCATATTCAGCAACAGGGGCATTCTATTCATATATTTTATGGAATCATCAAGATAAGAAGAGCATTTGATCATGCAGTTATTGTGAATGGTGTGGAAGAAGGTACACATTTTAAGTTAAATGGTATTTCATCTACTAATTCTCGGGAAATTTCTACTTTTTTGGCGCAGGAAAGTGGTAGCATGTCTCCCCAGCTTGTTGTGGCATGCTCAATTTGGTCACATCAATTATGGCAGCATCAAAATTATGAAAAAACAAGGTATTAAAGGTCTTCTGAAAGTTCCAAGAAAGATTACACTTTGTGATGCTTGTATTTTTGGAAAAACATTATAAACAACCTTTTCATAGTTCTTCTTTTAGAACTTCATGAAAATTAGGTCTTATACATTCAAATTTATGTGGATCTATGCCTATTACAAATTCCAATGGAAATAAATATGTGCTGACATTTATTGATGATTACTCGAGAATGTGTTGGGTGTATTTATTGAAGAATAAGTCACAAGTGTTTGAAGTTTTTAAAATATTTCATTTGATGATTAAAAATGAAACTCAACAGAATATAGGGATTCTCAGAACTGATAATGGTGGTGAATATACTTCTCGTGTTTTTGAACAATATTTGGAGGAAAATGGAATCAAATATCAAACTACCATACTTTATAATCCACAATAGAATGGCGTTGCAGAATGTATGTATAGAATTTTTCTTAATATGGTTATATCTATGATGTTATTTAAGAATGTTAAGTTGATGTTTTGGGGAGAAGCAGTGCTTTGTGCAACTTATATTCACAATCTTTGTCCTTCTCCTGTCATCAATAATAAATCTCCTTATGAAATTTGTATAATCATCTTCATGTTGTTCAACATTTTAGAGTCTTTGGTTCTCTATGCTATGCATTAATTCCTAAACATCAGCGCAACAAGTTGGGTTCTAGGAGTCGCAAATGTATTTTCTTGGGATATTCTACTACTTCCAAAGCATTTAGGTTGTATGATGAAGAAAATAAAGAATGCATTCTTTCCAAAGATGTTATTTTCCTTGAATTAGATAAGAATAATTCCACTGTTGATAGGAAACTGTCTCATTTGGAGAAATTTTCATCTAAGAAATTCTATTTTGAACCTAATAATGATGTTCCACACACTAAAGGGGGGGGGGGGGGGTTTCCCATTCTGGACCAGTGTATGGTTTTTCTATCTTTGACTCAAGATGATGTTTCTGTTGAAGAAAAATTGGAGGATAATGTTGTTTCTATAGGGTCAGAAAGTGTTCCATAAGAACTTGTACTTCAAGATGAACAACCATCACAACCACTTCAACAACATTTACAAATATCTACATGTGCTTGAAACGTTCCAAGCAAGTATGATGATTTTGAAACATGAATGTCTTCTAAAGGTGATTCAAGTAATGTTTCTCATGACTGTGAATTCAATCATTGTACAATTAGTGAACCTAATTATTTTAAGGAATCTGCTAATTGTGATGAATGGAAGCATGCAATGCAAAATGAATATGATGCACTTATTAAGAATGGAACTTGGAGGTTAGTGGATCCTCCCGCAGATGTCAAACCCATTGGTTGCAAATGGGTGTATAGGATCAAATACAAATTAGATGGTTCACTTGATAAATACAAGGAGATACTTGTAGAAAAAGGCTACGCTCAGAAGGAAGGTGTTGACTACATAGAGACATCTCCTCCTACAACAAAATGGGGCACAATTAGAACTTTATTTTCTCTTGCAACTCAGAGTAGCTGGAAGATACACCATATCGATGTTAAAACAACTTTTTTGAATGGCAATTCAAAGGAGGATGTTTATATGTTTCAGCCAAAAGGTTTTGTTGTCAAAGGCAAAGAGAAAAAGGTATGTAACTTAGTGAAGGCTTTGTATGGGCTGAAACAAGCATCTCGTGCATGGTATGAAAAAATAACTGAACACCTTATCAAGTTGAATTATAAGTTATTTGATCTCAATGATGCAACGTTTTTTGTTAAGAAAATTTGAAAGTCATTTATATATTTGGTTGTGTATGTAGATGATTTGATGATCACAGGAAACAATGATGACTATATAACGTCTGTTAAAAGAGAATTATTGAAATTTTTGACATGGCAGATTTGGGTTTATTACATTATTATTTAGGGATTGAAATTGATCAGAAACCCAAATAGATTTTCATTTCTTAGAAAAAGTATATTGGACATCTATTGGACATATTTGGGATGCAGATTGTAATCCTGTCGCTACTCCTATGGAGCAGAATTTGAAGCTTACTTCCACTGAAGGAAGTATGTTTGAAGATCCAACAATGTACAAGCAACTTGTTAGAAGTTTGAATTTTCTAACTACTACCCGACCTGGCATAGCTTTTTTCATAGGGATGCTTTCTAAGTTCATGCATAAGCCATGTGAAGGTCATTGGAATGTAAAAAATCAAGTGCTCAAGTATTTGAAAGGCACTCAAACATATGGCATCAAATATTCCAAAGTTGCATATTTCCATCTCACTGGCTATTCAGATTCTAATTTTGATGGAGATAAGGAGAATGGAGTCTCTACTTCTTGATGAGTCTTGGATCAACAACCATCAATTGGAGAGCACACAAGCAATCTATTCTTGTTGATTCTACCACCGAAGCCGAATATGTTGCAACAACTCAAGCTACAACAGAAATATTTTGCTTCACAAAATACTTGAAGACTTGCAGGAGAAATAAAAGGCTTCAAATCCACTACTCATCAACAACTCTTCTACAATTCAGTTGGCCAAGAATCCCAAGTTTCATGATCGAAGCATGCATATTAACACCAAATATCACTTGATTCGACATTATGTAGAGGCCAAAGTTATTCATCTGACACATTGTCCTACTTTAGAGCAGATCACAAACATATTTACAAAGCCACTGGGACGTGAAAAGTTTGAAAATTTTAGAATGTTACTCGGCATGTAAGATGTCACATTCGGATTAAGGGGGAAATGTTAACTAATCCTTCAGGATTGTTGTTGTATAATATGTAGTTAGTTTTACATTCCATTTTTACGTTAATATGTTATCTAGACACAATTGTCTCATACCTAGATTGCACATGTATAAGTAAGTAATTTTATCATTAATACGATGTTCTTTCATTCGGATTAAGGGGGAAATGTTAACTAATCATTCATGATTGTTATTGTATAATATGTAGTTAGTTTTACATTCCATTTTTACGCTAATACGTTATCTAGACACAATTGTCTCATACCTAGATTGCACATGTATAAATAAGTAATTTTATCATTAATACGATGTTCTTTCATTGTGTTCTTTCATTGTGGAGTTTATTTGGGCTTGTACACTTCAGGGCCATAGGAAACTTCTGACTAGTTTAAACTTGTCAATCCTCTACTTGCGAGAAATTGATCTTGTCAAACAATACATTAGGGGAGGCTTATACCTTGGAGAACCTTCATCGAAAATAACCAGAGAGGGGTCATCTCATGAGAGATGACCTTTGATGAGAAAGGGTTTTGCTGTGACCGACATATTCTGGTAGGACCTGCTCTACCAACAATGGAGCAAAAACCCCAGTGGCAGCCGGTGAGGAGAGTTGAGGTGCCTTGGAAACCACATTCAGGGTTTCAGAAAAACCCGTTGGGGTAAACTGTCGTCTAAATCTACTAATCTAGCCATCTAGTTTCCTTTAGGATAAGATGGGTGAGTTGACATGTCGGCATCTAGGGAGACAAGATCCTCCAGACCTAGGGAAAAATCAACAAGCTTGTTCATGCCTTGAATTTCCATATTTGTAAAAACTTAAAAACCCCAGCAAATATCCTTTGTGCTGCAGAATATACCTGAGAGTGAAAAGTGATAGCTAAACCATGCTGCAAAGACCTCAAAACGAGTGTCTGTGATCGTAGACTTAGACCTTTGCAGTTAAAATAGAGAGACCTCCCGATTGCAGAAACCACATAATGTCAATTTTCCCTTGTCCCATCCCCAAAAATGTAGAAAAGTAGTGGTCCATCACCAAATTTCTCTTCTCATGTATACAAGAAGGAAAAGGATTATTTAAAGAATTTTGAAAATGGGATTATAATGTTAATGTTTAAAGTATTGAATTATTTTTTTTGAGATGGAAGCGATATTGGTAAATAATATTAATCATAAATTATATTTCCTTACAATAAATATTATTTGTCCAACATTTTTTCCCGCTCTTACTCTTATATAAAGACATTATTAATTTAAAATAAGTTAAAGTAGATTTCTAAAAAACAAATATAATTTTTTTTTATGGCAAATTTGGTTATCTTCATTTTTATAAATCTATTTATAATGATGAGAGAAAGAGAAGAGTGAGTGATATATCTATCTATAATGATGAGAGAAAGAGAAGAGTGAGTTTGTTGTTTTTTAATCGAATATAAACTTATATAAAAAATTGGTAGAAATCCAAAATAAAGACGATACAGAAAAGGAAAATATACTCATTTTTTTTAATATATTGGATTAGAAACCTATACTATTTTCCCATAAAGCAATTTTATGGGAGTCAAGTAGTGACCCCATAAAAAGACCAACGAATTTTTGGAAGATACTATTTTAGGGGTTATATGGGAATAGCTAATATTGCTATGACGAGGGTTCCAAATACAAGAAGTCATGGGAAGAGAAAAATTAGGATTCCTCAACAACAAAAGAAATGATCACAACACTAGAAAACATACAATGGTGTGATTTTCTTATGTTGTTAGCGATATAATAGTAACTTAAACCTAATCGGTAATATGATAAGTTTTGATAATTGGAAAAGAAAGTCTCTGAAATGTAATGCAGATTCTAATTGAGAAAAGGTAAACTTAATATTTATGCCACATTCTAACTTAGGAAAGGAAAGTCTTTGAATTGTAATGCATATTTTAACTCAGAAAAGGTAAACTTACTATTTAATGCCACATTCTAACTCAAGAAAGACAAGTCTTTGAATTGTAATGCATATTCTAACTCATAAAAAGTAAATTTACTATTTAAGTGTCTTGAAGATGAACCACACTTGTTGGTTCGAAATGCGTTGACCCAAATCTTCAATGTAACTTCTTCTGAAGAAACTCTTTTGATTTTTATAATTCAATTGGTAATATGATAAGTTTTGATAATTGGTTTTGATTTTTATGATCGCACCATGATGTAAACTTTAATAGTGAGATATAATGTAAACCTTAATGGTTGAATATGCTAAAGTTTTGAAAAAACTCCCATAATAACATCATATATAATACTACCAACTATCAATAGAAATTTTGTTTATATTAAAAAGAAAGCAAACTCAAACCCAACTTAATAATGGTTCAATATTTTTAATATTAAAATTATTTTCATATCCATTATAATGTTTAATCAACTCTATGTCAAATATGTGTTGATAATAAAATGCTTCTAAAAAGGTTTGTGTTGGAACACAATTTATTGATCAAATTATCAAAGCAAGAGACAAAGGGATATATTAGGGAAAGCTAGCATATTTGAGCAACGACCACCAACCAATAAATGATTGGTATGCATAATTTTTTTGAAATAATTCTACTATAAGTTTCATATAATAATATTTATTAATTTTCTATTTAGTCTTAAGATATTAAGATATTTAGGTTTGTAGATGTTTCAAGCGCTATGAAAAATATATTTTTGACCAGGGTAAAGTGGATTGTTTAAATTGCAAGTTGGTTTTCATAACACAGTTTGGATTCTTTGGATGTGTCATATCAAGGTTATTCATAATTTTTAAATAAGTATTTTATAAGGAAGGAGTTTAATTTATATTAATTTAAATAAATGACTTCATGTGTAAATAATATAAATATGTTATATTTTTCATGTGTAAATAATATAAATATGTTATATTTATAATGTTAAGCTATATTAATAATGATCAAATGGGATGGTAAAATTATAATGAGAGCTTTGCATGTGATGGAGGCTGCGGGTTCGAGGTTCAAGGTTTAGGGTTTCAGACCTGCTGAACCAGGCTCAACTCTGGAAGCGCATAGGATTAAATTAGAGGATTTACTCAGAAGAGGACAAGGACTGACCCATCAGATGGTAAACGGGGGGTCCATTGGGACCCCATCCTTTAAACAAATAGTTATGCAAAAGCAAGCAGCGCAGGAGGGAGTTAAGATCACAGGATATGATAAGCTTAAGCAGGACAGCGGAAAAAGCAAAGAGAAGAAACAAAAAGGACTCAGAGAAACAAGAAGCAACCCAAAAATGAAAGAAAAAAAAAGCGATGGAAAGGAGAACCATGAGAAGAAAGATATTACAGGGAAAAAACACACAGCCCACAAAGAGAAACAATAAAAGGAAGGTGGGGAACGGGGGGAAGGAACTCAGTCGAAAGAAGAAGAGAAGCAAGAGATTGTTTCGAACCCCAACAACAACACAACAACAAGCGGCGCATGCAAACCAAAAAAAGCTGAAACCCTAAGAGTAGTTATAACAGATCCGAAGATACAAGGCTACAGAGAACACATGTCGGAACATGCGGTAATATGCAAATTCATGGGCCTGTGGCCAACTGAAAGAGCGTTATGCCAATGGATCAGGCAGCAATGGAAACCCAAAGGTGATGTCAAACTGCACTTAGGGGCAAAAGGTTTCTTTACTGTTGTTTTTACGAATTTAGAGGACAAGGATAGAGTTTTTGATGGGGGTCCTTATTTCTTCGCTTCGGCGGGGCTCTACATGAGGCCCTGGAAACCCAACTTTGTACCAGAAAAAGAGACATTCACACAGGTCCCTGTGTGGATCCGTCTTTTCTCTCTTCCAATAGATTACTGGGGCCTGGCGGCTCTTAAGCAAATAGGAGATCATCTAGGTACTTTCATCAAAGCCTCAGAAGCAACGATGCAAAGGAAATATACTTCATGTGCAAGAATTTGTGTGGAAATGGATGTATCAGGCGCTTTACATGAAGGATTATGGCTGGAGTACAAGGATGAAGACTATTTCCAGGCCATCGACTATGAAAAAATCCCCTTTCGCTGCCGAAAATGTCACGAGCATGGACATTTAGTAAGAGAGTGCCCATTAAGCAATATAGGGGAAGAACCTAAGCCAGAGCAAGCAGCAAAGAGCAGGGATGCCTTTATAAAGCCAAAAGCAAGACAAAGGGCTAACAGAAAAAGAACCAACAGAATAGAGACAGCACAAGGAAACACCAGCAACACCTTTGGAATCTTGGAGACAGATACAGACTCAGAAGAACAGAATAAGGTATCAATTACAAGTGAAGGGAACCAAGAAAGGGCAGGTCATGTAACAAAAGAAGGGGAGGAACACCCCCTCAGCACAGTAGTCCTAATGCAGGAACCAATAGAAGAGCAAGAGGAAGATGCAGACATGCTCACTAGTGATGGAGGAAGTGAGGAAATGGAGTTAAACGAGGTTCTAGAGCAAGAAGGAATGAACTTACTAATCATGGCCAAGATCTGGAAACCTCAAGGCATAGAGAATATTTCGGAAGAGGAGATCAAGAAGATTAACGATCTATTCATTGCAAGGCAGAAGGCGGAGATGGATAGGCAAAGTAGGAAGTTAGGCATAGCAAAGGGATTAGGCAGCCATTCAAAGAGCCTACTATGCAACTCAACAAGTTCGAAGCAGAGAAGGAAGAGAGGCCGAAGAACAAACGGTGAAGTTTTGCAGGAACTAGGGATTCTAATGTTAAACTCGGGCAAGATGAAGGCTCTGAATGCCTTCCCGTCTTACCAACAATCTATCTAGTTAAAAATGAAAGTTATATCGTGGAATGCAAGAGGGCTTAATAGCCAAGCGAAACAAAGACTTCTAAAGAGAAAATTCCAGAAAGAGAAACCAGATATCATGTTCATACAGGAAACCAAATGTGCTAACAGCAACATGGCGAATATCAGCAAAAGGCTTGGAAAACATATAGAATTTATGGAAGTAGCCAGTCAAGGATGGGAAGGAGGTTTAGTCACTTTTTGGGACTCCCGAGTGATTCAAATCCTCTCAGCAGAAGCCACCAAAGCTTTCATAGCCATGGAGACTCAATTGATAGGTAATTCTGAAACTTACTTATGCACAAATGTTTATGGACCGCAAAAGCTAGAAGATAAATTCTCCTTTCTCTGCTCTCTTTTAAGTTTAAAGACTAGATATCCCAACTCAAAGTTCATCATGGGTGGAGACTTTAATATGATAACCTCTCTTTTGGAGAAGAAAGGAGGAATTAGAAAACTCAATAAGGATGTTGAGCTCTTCGCTGAATTCATTGATTCTGCCAAACTAGTGGATATCCAACCAAAAAGTGGAACTTTCACATGGAATAATAGGAGAGGAGGCGAGAGGCAGATTTCCTCTCGTTTGGATCGGTTCCTTATTTCTGAGAGTATTATACTTGAAGGAACATTAGTGGAATCCAACATCCTTCCTAGTGGAGGATCAGATCACTGGCCAATCTCTTTGATAGCGGCCATCCAAGGAACCCCCAGAAACAAGCCTTTTAGATTCGAGAAGTTCTGGCTGAATCACCCTAATTTCATTCAACTGGTGGAGAAATGGTGGAACGAGCCAATGGACATCAGAGGAACAAGAATGTTTAAACTTCAGAGCAAATTAAGACACATCAAAAACAAAATAAAAGAATGGAATGTAACAGAATTTGGGAACATTTTTAAGGAGAAATCTATCATAGAGGGAAGGTTAGAACAGATTCACAAAGATTGGGCAACAGGGCACAACAGTGAGGACTCAGTAGAGCAGGAAAAAGTCCTGATGCAACAATGGCAAGCACGCTGTCAACAGGAAGAGACCTTATGGAAACAGAAATCCCGAATACAATGGCTTAAGGAGGGGGAACAGAACACCAAGTTCTTCCATAGGTCTGCGCTAGACTACAGAGGAGCTAATAAGATACTCTGCCTCAACAATGAAAGGGGGGAAACTTTACAAAGTCACCAAGAAATAGCAGCTTTGCTAACACGGCACTTCAATCATATAGCACAGGAACCGCCAGCAAACAGAACAGAAGCTATTGAGGAGCTTACTCAGGCTATTCCTAAAATTATCACAAATGAACAGAACCTAGCTCTCAGTAGAGAAATCTCCTTGGAGGAGGTGGAAGAAGCGGTTAGAAGTATGCCAAATGATAAGGCACCTGGGCCTGATGGTTTTACCATCAATTTTTACAAAGCATGTTGGAGCCTTGTGAAATTTGAAGTTTGGGAAGTAGTAGAGGACTCTAGAAGGTCCTGTTCTATCCTTGAATCGCTAAATTCCACCTTCCTCGCTCTTATTCCCAAGGTAGAAGAGGCCAACTCTCCTGAGAAATTTAGACCCATAGCCCTGTGTAATGTAATATATAAAATCATATCTAAATTCATAGCCAACAGACTGAAGCCCATTCTTCCTGGCCTCATTTCGGAAGAGCAGTCGGGGTATGTTGAAGGCAGATAGATGTTAGACAATATTCTTCTAGCCTAGGAAATGGTTCATACTCTTCAAACCAGGAAAATAGCAGGGATGTTAATGCAGCTTGATCTCTCGAAAGCCTATGATAAGGTCAGTTGGAATTACCTTTAGGCTATTCTAAAAGCTTTTGGCTTTAACGAGTAGTGGACTAAATGGGTCCTCGCCCTGATTAAATCCTCTAAGTTTTCCATCCTTGTCAATGGCTCCCCCTCCGACCCTTTCTCTCCCTCTCGAGGCATCAGGCAAGGAGACCCTCTGTCTCCTTTCCTTTTTGTAATCCTCATGGAAGGACTGAGCAGACTCATCAACAAAGCAAAGAACGAGGGGAAAATCAAGGGACTTCAACCCTTTCACTCAATACCTGCAACAACGCACCAGCAATTTGTGGATGACACAATGCTACATGGAACGCCAACTGTGAAAGAAGCCATGGCTTTCAAGAAAATCCTAGATCTCTTCAGCAAGGTCTCAGGTATGGAAATTAATCTTTCAAAATCCACTATTTTTTTCTTCAATACTCATCTCGCCATTCAGAAGCATCTATCTAGTATTCTTGGATTTCGAAGAGGCAGCCTACCTTCGAGATATTTAGGAGCCCCTCTAACAAACAAACCCTGGCAAAAGATGCACTGGGAGAAAATCCTGGCCAACATGAAGAAAAAATGTCAGCACTGGACACACAGGGCACTCAATTTCGCTGGAAGATTAGTCCTCACCAAAGCAGTATTACAGGCCATCCCTCAGTACCTGCTCTCTATTTTACCTGCCCCTAAAGGAATCCTTCAGCAAATGAGAGCGATCCAGAGATCCTTTGTCTGGAATGGCAATGCGGAAAAGAAAAAATGGGCGCTTGTCGCCTGGAACAAACTATGCAAATCGAAAGTTTTAGGAGGCCTAAATCTTGTCGATCCCTCCATCATCAACATGACATGTGGAGCCAAACTCTGGTGGAGATGGTTGAAGGAACCCAATCTTCCATGGGCCAGACATTGGAAAGAAAAATATACCCCTGACTGCAACAATCAGGAATTAATAAGGCTGCAGGAGGTTCCTGAAGGGTCTCCCATATGGAATTTAGCAAGAAAGAACCGTGACATTGTGCAGGATCACAGTTTTTGGGAAATCCGAAATGGGGAAACGACCCTATTCTGGGAAGATGCTTGGCAGCAACTCCCGAAGCTTGAAACACCAGAGCTCGCAGACCTCAAGCGACAATGCCAGGACAGGGGCAGATACACTGTTCATCAATACTGGAACCACAACAACAGGGACCAGGAATGGAGAGAATGGTTAATCAATACCACTGAAAGCTCCAGTGAGGAAAACAACAATACAAGAATTCTGCTCGATCAACTAAACAAAAGGAAGATAAGAAATGCTGAAGAAAAGGACCAGCTAAGATGGGGCATGAAAGGAAGTGGTAATTTTACGCTCAAGGAAGCCAGGGAACAACTCGAGAATGCAGAGCAAATGGAGGAAATTCAATGGAGTAATAAGGTCTGGGACACTCTGTTTTGGCCAAAAATCAAAACATTCCTATGGCTCCTAATGCGAAGAAAAACCCTTACGTGGGAGAATCTTCGCAAAAAAGGGTTCCATGGCCCTTCTCGATGCCCCATGTGCAACTCAGATGAAGAGACAATGAACCATCTCTTCAACACCTGTGAGTGGGCTTGTCATCTGTGGATATGGGCAGAAAACATCATGCAAAAAACAGATCGAACCAGGGACTCCATCCAAGACACTATCCAGAATTGGCAGAGCAGGTACTCAAATAATTCAAGAATTAACAGTATATGGAAAACCTTGTCGGGCTTTATAACCTGGACCATATGGAAGGAACGAAATAGAAGAATCTTCCAAAATGAATACAAAGATATAGAGCATTCGCTAGATACTATAATCCAAAATATAATACAATTAATTATAGTTAAATGCAAAGTGGAAACAGACGAACAACCTTCTACTAAAGACTTACACATTTTAAAAATCTTCAAACTGGATAACAGCTAAAGCTTGAATACATCGAATTGCCAAAAAAACCCAAACACCACGTCCTATGGCTAGAAGCGTCCCCCTGAAGGGTTTCTGAAGCTGAATTTCGATGGAGCCTCCAGAGGCAATCCGGGTTTGGTGGGTATCGAAGGCATCATAAGGAACCACGCAGGAGATATTCTTCACATTTACAGTAAAGCTTTGGGGGAAGGGATGAATAACGAGATGGAGTTTGCGGCCTTAGAACAAGGGCTCCGGGTTCTCAAAGGTATTCAGGGTGGCACAACGGTGGTTGAGGGTGACTCCGAATTGGAAATTACTGCGGCAAGGAAGCTCTACGGAGGAACGAAAGCAAACAAAGTTACCAAACATTGGAGACTGGCCAAGGTTACAGAAAACATAGCTGGGATGCTGAGAGTAATGAAAGGTCTGGCTTTCCAAGTGGTGAGACGAAGAGCTAATGCAGTATCCGACCACCTGGCGAACCATGGAATCGAACACCCAAACACCAGGTGGGACAGCTGTTGGCAGAATATAAACTGCCTGGATTTAAAAGAGAAGTGCATCCAGCTTGCCAGGCAAGATCTGGGTGACGACAACCGGGATTAAGTGGGAGGAGCATCACAACCACGTCACTCTATGATGGGATACGCTGGCAAGGCTGATGCCATTAAAGAGTGGCAGGGGGTAGAAGGACAGGAGAGTTCGGCGCAATTATGGCATGAGCAGAGGAAAAAGGAAATGAAACCAAATATGATAAGTAAGGATAATCGCTGCCGAAACCAAATCAAGACGGAGGACACTTGGCAGACTCTAAGGTGAGCAAGTAGAGGTAACCATAATGAAAATATTGTGAGCCATGACACAAAAAATCCATCATCACGCAGAAATTATTATGAAAGGACTTGCAAGTTGCATCGAGCTAAGCGGTATGCAACAGGTAATAGCCCAAACAACCGCTATTTAACCACAACCAGAGGCAGGGGAAAAAACAATGTTTTATCGTGTAGCAGACCTGAGTCCATCCATTCTGCTGAAAGCTTTCAGAATTTCACCATGAGCATTAGCATGATAATGGAAGGAGAAGGAAGTCGCAACACGTCGGCAAATAAAGACCTCAAGAATGCAAGAGAAATGTATGAGATGCGAACTTCGCTAAAGAACAAATGTAAGATCATTGACCTGGAAGCCATGGCCCAGGAGGAAGAAAAGAAGTTGTCTGAAGAGGACATTAAAAAGGAAGTGGATTGGCTGCAGGACCCCGGCACTGTGACCAAGCGGGCAACTCAGTTTGTCAGGACTAAGGCTGAGAGCTGGCGCATGAAAACTCTGCTTGCTCAAGCCTTGAGTATGCAGGCAGACAACGCAGATCAACTGCAAAGAGACAAGCCTATTTCTGAAGCCCAGTTGCAGGAACACATCCCAATCTTAGAGAGTCTGGACTTTAAGGTTAGTGCCCTGGAGCAGACGATTGACAGCATCTCCAAGAAACTCACAGTGCTCATCAAACTCCTCAGGCACACCCTTGAACAAGAATCCAGGCAAGCTGAGAATCCGAAGTACGATCCGAGGGAAGAGCTTCACGGCCAGCATCCCAAGCAGCCACAGGCTGACATCTCTATTTCTGAACCTGCTCCGGAGACCTCAAGAA
This sequence comes from Pinus tabuliformis, assembly GCA_031772625.1. Classification (NCBI taxonomy): domain Eukaryota; kingdom Viridiplantae; phylum Streptophyta; class Pinopsida; order Pinales; family Pinaceae; genus Pinus; species Pinus tabuliformis. The sequence continues at coordinate 599,324,642 of CM062806.1, forward strand.
ACTATGTGGTGCTCAAAATGTAAAGGAATCGTTCGGTTTGTGGTTGATTTCTATGTGTCTTCGGTTAGTCCTATAGGTGCTTGGCGGTTAAGCTGGTTAGTTGGTCTGTTGTTGTTCCCTTCTACTATTCTGATAAGTATGTCTGTTATTTCTGTAATTGGGCTACTGCCTCAAGCAGACCGAAGTTTAAGTGTTTATCCTCTGTTAAGATATGTAACGGTGCCACCCTGCGTGGTGTGCTTATGATAGTTTTGGTTAGCCTTTTTGGTCAATTTTGAAAGTAGGCCTGCAATCTGGCGGCCCCCGATCTGCTAATGCAGATTTTTTGTACTATATTTACCTCTTTTTAATATAAATTTCTGACTTACACAAAAAGAAATGTTAAGCTATATTAATTTAAATAAATAATTTTATGTATAAATAATATAACTAACAAAACCAAATTAATAAATGTAATTAATACATGTTATAAATATTAACGTAATATATATGTTATATTATCAATTTAATATACTAAACTAATATATTAAGATTAATATTAGTTATATATTAATATCAATATCAATATTAGATTTATTATTAATATAATATTATAAATCTAATATGCTAAATTAATATATTCAATATTGTTATTAATATTGTTAATTATGTTTATTAATATAATATTATTAATTATTTAAACAATTTATTTAATTATTAATTAATTAATTTGTTTAATATTATTAGTTATTTTGTTTAATATTATTAGTTAATTATTAATAATTAATTCAAAATTAATTAATAAATAATAATAATAATAATATTATTAGTTTTGTTTATTTATTAAAAATAAATAGATTGGACTATGGTTGACTATGGGCGGCCATGGTTGTTAGAATGTGATGATGGACCAAGGGATTGATAAACCGAATGGATATGAACACTATACTGATAAACCCAAGGGATTGATATTATAAACCCAAGGATTAATTCTAAAACCCCAACATATTATAAACCCAAGAGACTAAGATGAATAATATAAACCCAAGGGATTATAAACTCGAGGGAATAATATTAAACCCAAGGGATAAATATTATAAACCCAAGATATATAAACCCTAAGATAAATATTATAAACCCTAAAATAAACATGGTTAACCATAGATGATTTTCATATTGACACGATCTTTGGCATAATGTGACATTGGACTATGGTTGACCATGATTGATTTTCGTATTGAGACAACCTTTGGCACAATGTGATGTTGAATAATTGTTCGGCATGGTTGACCATGGTTAATATTCATATTGAGATAATGTTTGTCACAATGTGACGTTGGACCGTGGTTGACCATGAATGACCATGGTTGTCACAATGTGACGTTAGACCAAGAGACAATGTTTTTTACAATGTCACCATTGTTATTGACCATGGTTGATTTTCATATTGAGACAATCATTGTCACAATGAAACATTGGTTTCTTTTCATATTGAGAAAATCTTTGTCACAATGTGACGTTGGACCATGGTTGGCCATGATTGATATTAAAAACCCAAGGGATTAAATCTAAAACCCCAAGGTATTATAAACCCAAGGGAATACTATTAAGGGATAAATATTATAGACCCAAGATATTTAAACCCTAAGATAAATATTATAAACCCTAAAATAAACATGGTTGACCACAATTGATTTTCATATTGATACAATTTTTGTCACAATGTGACGCTGGACCATGCTTGACCACAGTTGACCATGGTTGTCAAAATGTGACATCAGACCATGAGATAATCTTTGTCACAATGTGACCGTGTTTATTCACCATGGTTGACCATGATTGATTTCAAAATTGAGAAAATCTCTCTCACAATACGACGTTGGACCTTGGTTGACCATGTTTGACCATGGTTGATATTCATATTGAGAGAATATTTATCACAATGTAGTGTAGGACTATGGTAGACCATAATTGACCATGGTCGAACATGCTTGAGAAATGTGGACCATGATTGACCATGGCTAACCATGATTGACCTTGGTTGGCCATGGTTGACCATGATTGCTTTCCATATTGAGAAAATATTTGTCACAAATCCATATTGGCATTATCATAAACCAAAAGGATTAATAAACCCAATGAATTTATATTATAAACATAATGGATTTATATTAAACCCTAGCAATATTATTATATGTTAGGATATTCCAACACATAGAAATAGTTAAGTATAACTTGGTCTAGTGTAGAGTTAGGTAAAGTGTGTTTCTTTACTATGTACATGTGTAACTTACAATCCGATGATCACAATATGTTCTAGACATGAAGTGATCCGACGGTTCATTCTCTCCTCGGTATTACCGACATTTGATCTGTGGCTTAACACCCAATTGTTCCATGATCTTTATTTAAATAGCATGGAGGGTCATTTGTAGGGTGACCATTCATGAGAGAAGCTTATGTAAATTTTATTTCTTTTATTAATAAATTTTTTGAAGTGGTCATGTTGGCTCAGGCTATGGATTGTTTCCCTCTTTGAGGTTTTTAACCACATCAAGAATATTGGTGTATTGATCTGTGATTTGTTTGTGAGCGGTGTCCTTTGTGTTCTATTTGAGGAACTTACCCTATAAATTTCTACATGGTATCAAAGCTATTTGAGGGTCGCATCCGTTGGTGATCCAAATCAGAAGTCGATACAACATAATGGATTTATATTAAACCCTAGAAATATTATTATATGTTAGGATATTCCAACACATAGAAATAGTTAAATATAACTTGGTCTAGTGTAGATTTAGGTAAAGTGTGTTTCTTTACTATGTACATGTGTAACTTACAATCTGACGATCACGATATGTTCTAGACATGAAGTGATCCGACAGTTCATTCTCTCCTCGATAGTACCAACATTTGATCCGTGGCTTAACACCCGATTGTTCCATGATCTCTATTTAAAGAGCATGGAGTGTCATTTGTAGAGTGACCATTCATGAGAGAAGCTTATGTAAATTTTATTTCTTTTATTAATAAATTTCTTGAAGTGGTCACGTTGGCTCAGGCCATGGATTGTTTCCCTCTTTGAGGTTTTTAACCACATCAAGAATATTGGTGTATTGATCTGCGATTTGTTTGTGAGCGGTGTCCTTTGGTGTTCTATTTGAGGAACTTACCCTATAAATTTCTACATGGTATCAGAGCTATTTGAGGTTCGCATCTGTTGGTGATCCAAATCAGAAGCCGGTACAACTACATCTGATTGTCGTTTCCTAGATCTATTGTTTCTGACTGCTTTTGAGCCAAGAGGAATGCTCTATTGTGTTAGGAGCATCTGTTATAGTTAGGAACCCCGTTCGTTTCACTCGAAAAGGTTTCTGGTAGCCCTAGCTATGTCATTTTTAAGATCTAGAGGTATACAGTCTTATTTGCAGTTTTAGTTATTCATCTCTCTGTTTATTTCAGTTTATTTAGCTCTCTATTTTTTATTATTGAATCTATACCTTTGATTTCTGTGTATGCGATTTTCCCTACAACTCTATGCAATTTGGGCAACTCAAAAACAAAAAGGAAGGATCTTTTTCATGCGTATGCTCTTTTCTATCATGCCTTAGTGTGATCTTGGAAAATCATAAACTTCGAGGAAAATATTTAGTTTCTGGGGAAAGCTAACTTGAAGCCATAAGGTTTGGTTTTTTTTGCATGTCCATGTTAGCTTGTGTGGTTGTTTGTTTTGTAGGAAAAACGAATTTTTTCAAGTAAGCACGCATCCCAAAGTTTCAGTGATTAAAAAAACAAAAAACCCTTTCCTCTTTCCAAAAATTACTAACCTTTTAAACTAGCTCACTTGGTCCAAAGTTACTTTATGAGAATAGAGGTCTTGGGTTCAAACCTTTCTTTTTGTTGAGTTACTTTTTCAAAAAGCACATGTAAATTATGTTTTAAAGTTACTTTATGTAAAAGTGCTCTCACCCATTATAAAAAGTGAGTCACTTATAATTCTAAAGTCTCTTTATCTTTTATTTAAGTTACAATTTAGTGGGTAGCTTATAAAGTACCATTTTAAAAGTGACTTTTACTTATTTATAAAAGTAAGTCACATAAAATATTTTTTTCAAAAGTGAGCTAATTAGATTAATTTTAAAAATGGATGAAATTTTTTAAATATAACATTATCATTCGCTTCCACACATTCACACACTTCGTTGGCATTTTCAACAACTTTTTTTCAAAAAGGCATAACTTTTTCATACAGAAGTCATTTTCAGAGTCGTTTTTTTTTAATCGGCCTAATTTTTCAAGATCTTTCCATTGGAACACTTAGTTTCAGTATCTATAGCTTCATTTTATGTTAAAATGGAAATTCCATGCCAAGTTATTCTTGACAGCACCAACTATTTCTAATGGTGGTCCTACATTGTGGATTTACTTAGAAGTAAAGGTCTTTACAGAATAGCCTCAGGCCAAGAAACTTAACCTAAAGATGAAGATAAGGTAGCCAAATGGGAAAATAGGCAAGATCAAGCACGTGGTTTGATAGGGATGTCTATTTCTTCAGACCTTAGATTCCATATCGCAGAACTTGATACCCCTAATGAAGCAATGAAACAATTCACTAAAGTTTTTGGAACTGAAAATGAAATTAGAGCCCATCAACTCGAAAATGAGTTGCTTACATTAGACCCCAATAATTTTTCTTCCATTGAAGATTTTTTATCCAAGTTTAAGACCCTTAGGCTTCTCTTGGAAGGTGTTAAGGTTAAGAAAGAAGATGGTATCCTTATCTATTATATTCATACTAAGTTGGTACCAGCCTACTCTATGTTTGTTTCCACCTTCCATTCTACAAGAGAAGCATTTTATTTCTCAAGGACAAGACTACAAGTCCCCTTCCTTTGATGCCTTTTGTGATTCTTTAATAAGAGAAAAAAGAAACTCTTACATCTTGGTCTTCTTAATCTTAGAAACTCTTCTAAGAAAGCCTTAGCCGCCCAATAACAACCAAATTCAAATAATCCTAAGAAGAAGCATCCTAAAAAGAATGGTCATAAACCAAACAAGTGTCCTAAGCAATTTCAGTCTCAAAATGAAAAATCATTTCAACAAAATGATAAGGAAAATAAAAACAAATGGAAGAAGACTAATAGATATTGCAACTTTTGTAATCAAGATGGCCACTTAGAATCCAATTGCTTTAAGAAGATGAGAGCCTTGGAAGCAACAATGAAGAAGCATAGCATCCATTTGGAGAACTCTTCAACTCCAACTTCATCTTCAGTAATAACACTTCCTGCATGTGGTTGTCAAGCATCTTGGTCTAGTTATGCACTAAATGTATCTTCTTCTTCTCATTCTCATGAGCAGCTCATTGATTATGGAGCTTCTTATCACATGGCCAAAAACAAATCCATGTTTTCTTCTTTAAATGATTGTAACACCAAAAATATATATGTTGGTGATGATAGATCTCTTAGTGTTGTAGGGACTGGAACTGTTCATCTAGACAATGGTCAATTTAATGATGTATTATGTGTTCCAACCTTATCCTGCAACCTTCTATCTGTATATCAAATAACTCATTCAGGGGAAGGTAAAATCGTTGAATTTTCACCACACGATGTTGTAATTAAGGACCTAAGAGATCCTAGACAGATTTTAGCTATTGGCATTGCTAATGATTCTACAAGGTTGTATAAGTTTAACAACTTTGGGTCGTCAACTCTTCCCTCTGTATTTGTTGCTCATAATGATGAAGTGAGCAAACTTTAGCATGAGTGATTTGGTCACTTAAACTATTGCTCCCTTCAAAATCTATGTAAATAAAATATGGTGATAGGTCTCCCTCTGGTATCTTGTAGAGATGGTATTTTTTCCAAATGTGTACTCAAAAAACATCATTGGGATAGTTTTGAAAAACGTGCCTCTTGGCACACCTCAACCCCTTTACAGCTTGTGCATAGTGATTTATTTGATCCACTTCCAGTTGTTTCATTCTCTGGTTACAAGTATTTATTAAGTTTCATTGATGATTTCTCCAGACGCACTTGGGTGTACTTCTTAAAACTCAAGAGTGAAGTCTTTAACATGTTCTTGGCATTTAAGGCCTTTGTTGAGAAACAATCTGGACATCGAATTCTTAAGCTAAGATCTGATAATGGCAAAGAATATTTTAACAACAAATTCATAAAAATTTTCATTGAGCATGGAATTAAAATGCAACATATTGTTCCATATACTCCACAACAAAATGGTGTAGCTGAAAGGAAGAATTGCACCTTAAAGGAAATGGCTAATTGTATGCTTTAATCTAAAGGACTTAGTATTAAGTTTTGGGCTGAAGCAATTAACTGTGAAAATTACATAGTAAATCGCACTCCTACGAAGGTTTTAAAGAATATCACTCCAAAAGAAGCATGGAGCTCAACTAAACCAGACGTAAGTCACTTTCGTGTTTTTGGAAGTGAAGCATGGGCCCATATTCCAGATGAGAAACGTAAAGCTTTAGAACCTAAGAGTGAAAAATCTATTTTTTTTGGATATTCTAAAGATGTCAAAGGATATAGACTTATTCCACCTAATTCCAATAATGTTATCATTAGAAGATATGTAAAGTTTGCTAAAATATATTGGCCTACAAGCCTAGTTTTGTGGATGTCCCACCTCTCTCTATCCCTTATACTTCTGAAAACATTTCTTCTTTAGATGATGACAGCAAGGATGACAATCCTCCCCCACCTTCTCAAGATCCTCATTCAGCTCCTCAGCTTCCAAAATTGGTCTGTTCTACTTGGGATGCAGCAAGTGATCCTACAAATCAATGACGTACACATTCTCAGTTCGATATAGTCTCTTCCTTACTAGCTCAAGCTTCAACGAATTATGATCCTCACACCTTTGCAGAAGCTTCAGGCCATCCAGATTAGGATGCAACTATGAATGAAGAATATTGTTCATTATTGGCAAATGATACACGGGATCTTGTTCCTCTTCCAAAGGGACGAAATCTTGTTAGATGCAAATGGGTTTACAGAACCAAGTTTGGACCAAATGGAAAAGTTGATAGACATAAAGCTCATCTTGTTGCTAAGGGTTTTTCATAAGTTGAAGGCATTGACTATACTGAAACCTTCTCCCCTATTGCCAAAATGAACTCTATCCACCTTGTTCTTTCCCTTTTTGCCTCCTTCAAATGGGAAGTCCATCAGATGGATGTTAAATATGTCTTCTTGCATAATGAAATCTATATGGAATAACCTCCTAGCTATATACAAACAGACTCCAGCCTTATATGTCTGCTTAAAAAATCCCTTTATGGTCTCAAGCAAGCCCCTCAAGCTTGGTATGCCAAAATGGATAGCTTTCTTTTAGATACTGGCTTTTCTAGGTGTCATTCTGACAATACTGTCTACCCCAAGAAAGTAGGTAAGTCTCTTATCATTCTTTTTCTTTATGTTGACGATCTTATCCTTACTGGTAGTGATCCTAGCCTTATAAACCATGTGAAGTCTAGCCTTAGAAATAAGTTTGAAATGACAAACTTAGGACAATTGCATTAGTTTCTTGGTCTTCAAGTCTTGCAAACCAAGGAAGGTATTTCCATTTCCCAATCCAAGTATGCTTGTGATATTCTACGCCACTTTCACATGGAAGACTGTAAGCCAACCCCTTCTCCCTTTCAGTCTGGAGCCAAACTTTTAGTCACCTGTACTTCCCCTGAAGTTGATCCTACCTTATACCGTCATCTTGTAGGAAAAATTTTGTATCTAACCCATACTTGTCCTGATCTTTCCTTTGTTGTTGGCCTTATTGCTCGATTTATGCAAAACCCACATGAAAGTCATTGGAAAGTAGCTAAAATAATACTTCATTATGTTCGAGGTGAGTTCAGTTTGAGATTCATTACAGTGTAGAAGAATCTCCTCTATTGGTTGGTTTCACTTATTCCAATTCAGCTGGTGACCTTGATGATTGAAAGTCTACTGCAGGTTATGTGTTCACTCTTGGTTCTGGAGCTATTACATGGGCTTGCAAGAAACAAAGTGCCATTTCTCTTCCTTCATCAGCAGCAAAATATCGCGGTGTCAAAGAAGAAAGTAAGGAAGCCCTGTGGCTTTGTTAGATCCTATCCAAGTTTGGCTTTCAGTAGTAGCATCCAACTACAATTTGGTGTGATAATCAAAGTGCCATTCAACAATGCAAATATCCAGTCGAACATCAGTGCAACAAACACATTGAACTACACATGCACTTCATCAGAAATCTCATTTCTTGACCATGTTCATGAAGTGCAATATTGTTCAACAAATGATCAAGTTGCAGACATCTTTACAAAGGCTCTCACAGAGGCGAAGTTTACTAAACTTCGCTTTATGGTTGGAGTTCAGGAAGTTGTCACTAAGGGGGTATAGGCTCTAATGCCTCCTTCCTTCTCCTATTGTGTCATATTTGTACATCCTTCAATCCTATCCCAAGTTTTTCTTAAGGGAGGGTGTTAAGATATTCCGACACATAGGAGATAGTTAAGTATAACTTGGTCTAATGTAGAGTTAGGTAAAGTGTGTTTCTTTACTATGTACATTTGTAACTTAAAATTTTACAGTCATGATATGTTCTAGACATGAAGTGATCTGACGATTCATTCTCTCCTCGGTATTACCAACACTTTATCTGTCTCTTAACACCCGATTGGTCCATGATATCTATTTAAATAGCATGGAGGGCCATTTGTAGACTGACCATTCATGATAGAAGCCTATGTAAATTTTATTTCTTTTATTAATAAATTGCCTGAAGTGGTCATGTTGGCTTAGGCCGTGGATTGTTTCCCTCTTTGAGGGTTTTAACCACGTCAAGAATATTGGTGTATTGATTTGTGATCTATTTGTGAGTGGTTTCCTTTGGTGTTCTGTCTCATGAACTTACCCTGTAAATCCCTACATTATACCCTAGGAATATGAAAACTTAGATTAATAAACCTAAGGAATTGATATTATAAACCCAAGGGATTAATATTGTAAACCCAAGCCATATAAACCCTAAGATAAATATTATAAACCCTAAAACAAACATGTTTGACCATGATTGATTTTCATATTGAGAGAATCTTTGTCACAATACGTTGTTGGACCATCGTTGACCATGGTTGACCATGATCAATTTTCATAATGAGATAATGTTTCCCACAATGCGACGTTGGACCCTAGTTGACCATGATTTACAATGGTTGACCATGGTTGATTTTCATATTCATATAATCCTTGTCAAAATGCGATGTTGGACCAAGGTTGACCATGGTTGTCAGAATGTGACGTTGGACCATGAGACAATCTTTGACACGATGTGACTGAGGTTATTGGCGATGGTTGACCATGAATGATTTTCACATTGAGACAATCTTTGTCGAAATGTGAAGTTCGACCATGGTTGACAATGGTTGACCATCATTGAACATGGTTCACATACAGTTGATGCTCATATTGAGACAACATTTGTCACAATGTGACGTTGGCCCATGGCTGTCCATGAATGACCGTGATTGACCATGGTTGATTTTCATATTGACCATGATAATCCATGGTTGACAATGATTGATTTTAAGATTGAGACAATATTTCTCAGAAGGTGATATTGGACCATGGTTGACTGGCACAATGTGACTATGGTTATTGGCCATGAATGACTATGGTTGATTTTCATATTGAGACAATCTTTGTCAAAATATGATGTTGGACCATGGTTAACAATGGTTGATGATGGTTGACCATTGTTGATTATGGTTCACATAAGGTTGATGTTGATATTGAGATAATATTTGTCACAATCTGACGTTGGACCATGGTTGACCCTGACTGAGCATGGTTGATTTTCATATTGATTGTGATTGACCATGATTTATTTTAAGATTATAAACCCTATCAATAATATTATAACCTAGGAATGTGAACCCTTAGATTAATAAACCCAAGGGATTAATAAACCCTTAAATTAATAAACTCAAGGCACTAATAAAATTAAGGGATTAATATTGTAAACCCAAGCTATATAAACCCTAAGATAAACATTATAAACCCTAAAACAAACATGGTTGACCATGGTTGATTTTCATATTGAGACAATCTTTGTCACAATGCATTGTTGGACCATTGTTAACCATGGTTGACCATTATCAATTTTCATATTGAGAGAATCTTTCTCACAATGCGACAATGGACCTTGGTTGACCATGATTAACGATGGTTGACCATGGTTGATTTTCATATGGAGACAATCTTTGTCAAAATACGACGTTGGACCAAGGTTGACCATGTTTGTCACATGTGACGTTGGACCATGAAACAATCTTCAACACAATGTGACTAGGGTTATTCACCATGGTTGACCATGGCTGATTTTCATATTAAGACAATCTTTGTTGAAATGTGACATTCGACCATGGTTGACAATGGTTAATGATGGTTGACCATCATTGACAATCGTTGACCATGGTTCACATACGGTTGATATTGATATTAGGACAACATTTTTCACAATGTGACATTAGCCCATGGTTGACCATGACTGACCATGATTAACCATGGTTGATTTTCATATTGACCATGATTGATTTTAAGATTGAGACAATATTTTTCAAAATGCGACGTTGGCCCATGTTTGACCATGGTTAACCATGGTTGACTGACACAATGTGACCATGGATGACCATGTTTGTTTTTCATATTGAGACAATATTTGTCAAAATGTGACGTTTGACCATGGTTAACAATGGTTGATGATGGTTTACCATCATTGACCATGTTTGACAATGGTTCACATAAGGTTGATGTTCATATTGAGACAATATTTGTCACAATGTGATGTTGGACCATGGTTGACCATGGTTGATTTTAAGATTATAAACCCTATCAATAATATTATACCCTAAGAATATGAACCCTTAAATTAATAAACCAAAGGGATTAATAAACCCTTAAATTAATAAACTCAAGGCAGTAATAAACCCAAGGGATTAATATTATATACCCAAGCTATATAAACCTAAGATAAATATTGCACATGAGGTGCACGGTGTAATGGTAGGGGCGGATGGCTGTTGCACCCCCCACCCAGGTTCGAGTCCTGCTGCGGCAGGTGTATGATGTTGTATGTTGGAAAATGTAAAGGTCCTGCACTAGCTTACAAAAAAAAAAAAGGCCTCTTGCTTAAAAAAAAAAAAAACCTAAGATAAATATTATAAACTAAAACAAAAATGGTTGACCATGGTTTATTTTCATATTGAGACAATCTTTGTCACAATGCATTGTTGGACCATCATTGACCATGATTGATTTTCATATTGAGAAAATCTTTCTCAAAATGCAACATTGGACCCTAGTTGACCTTGGTTTATTTTCATATTGAGACAATCTTTATCAGAATGTGATGTTGGACCAAGGTGGACCATGGTTGTCATAATGTGGCATTGGACCATGAGACAACCTTTGACACAATGTTACCATGGTTATTGACCATGATTGATTTTCATATTGAGAAAATATTTTTCAAAATGCAACGTTCGGCCATGGTTGACAATGGTTGATGATGGTTGACCATGGTTCACATACGGTTGATGTTCATATTGAGACAACATTTGTCACACTATGATGTTGGACCATGGTTGACCATGGCTAAACATGATTGACCATGGTTGATTTTCATATTGGCCATGGTTGACCAAGATTGATTTTAACACTGAGACAATCTTTGTCACAATGTGATGTTGGACCATGGTTGATCATGATTGAACATGGTTGACTGGTTGACTGACACAATGTCACCAACATTTCAACCATGGATGACCATGGTTGATTTTCATATTGAGATAATCTTTGTCAAAATGTGACGTTGAACCATGGTTGATAATGGTTGATGATGGTTAACCATCATTGACCATGGTTGACCATGGTTGACGATGGTTCACATAAGGTTGATGTTCATATAGAACAATATTTCTCACAAAGTGACGTTGGACCATGGTGGACCATGCCTGACCATGATTGACCATGATAGACCATGGTTGATCATGATTGATTTTAAGATTGACACAATATTTGTCACGATGCGGCGTTGGACCATGGTGGACTATGGTTCGCCATGATTGAACATGGTTGATTTTCATAGTGATGAAATCTTTGTCACAATGTGGCGTTGGACCATGGTTGACCATGATTACAAACTAAGGGGATTTATATTAAACCCTAGGATTAATATTATAAACCCTATTAATCATATTATACCTTAAGAATATGAACCCTTAGTTTAATACACCCAAAGGATTGATAAACTCAAGGATCTACTAAATAATAATAATAATTTTTTTCTAGCAATAAAATAGTTGATCCAGCCTTTATAAAGAAATAATAATAATTAATAATAGTAAAACTATGTGAATTAAAAGTGTCTATTTCCATGACATTGGAGGTTTTAGAATATATTAAATTGCATTAATTTTAATTATCTTATTATTAATATTTTAATGAAAATATGAAATAAAAATTAAAGGACAAAATATTTTTTAAATAAAATAACTAAAATCTTAAATAATAATAGCTAAAATAACAAATATTTTAAATAATAATAATGAAAATAATTCATGAATCTTGGGAAAAATATAATATTTGATAAATTCTAAGGCATAACAACGCTAAAGTGTAAATATAATAAGAATGACAATTATAAATAGAAAATTAAAAATAAGAAATAAGTTAAAATCTCCATAAGCATTTTAAGGATACTACAAATTTATTTGTTATTCAGTAATACATATATTTATTGTTAATTATTATTTGTAAAGAAAGAATAAAGAAATTATTTTAACGTCCACGAGGCTAAAGATAGCCTATGGGAAATATTGTTTTTTCATCTGCTTGATGTATTTGGTCCTTTTTTCTGTGAAGCTTCACAATAAATGCTCCGATCTTCTCGACAAACCCCTTGCTAAATAGATTATCCCAAGAGCTAGCTGTCAGCATATATGCATAACTTTCCTTGTTGTCTTTGAAAGCCTCAAATTCTAAAATGAAATGTTTTTATGTTTCCACTTTTCTGGAAGAACAAAAAATGCATACTCTTTCCTCTCACACTTCTTTTGGAATTTTCCAATGCCTGTTTCACATCGGAGTTGATGAGAATTAGTCCTTAACTGAGCAATAAGAATTTTGGCTCTCCAAGAGATATTGGCCTCTATGTATGATTTTGGTTGATGACTATGAGTGGAATTAAACACTTCAATATAGTCCTTTTTCTTTCTTCCTAGCTCCTTATCCCAAGTATGCTTGTGGAACTTTTCCATAACAAAATTGTGTATTTGTTTGTTGTTTATGGGACACGCGTTCAAGAAAATACCCTTTACTAAACCATTTATTATTTTGCTGCATCCAATTTTTTTTTTTGTTGCACAATCTGTCATTAAAGACAACCTTAGGCCATCTACCCTCTTCCATTTTCTCAATTTTTTTAAATACCTTATGACTCACACCATAGCAATTGCTTCAATAGGAGCAACCCCTATTTCACTTAATAAGATAGCATAAGGAAATGCGCTTTTAATCTTGAATTTGTTTATAATCAAACGCTTCTGAATTTTCTCAATTTGTTTCCGCTGCATGTCGAATGTACTGCTGAGCCATAGTTCACAACCATAGAGAATCATTGGAATCACTAGAAGCCCAAAAATAGTTTGAGTGGTTTCGAGTCCCATAACTCTGCCTCTCTACACCTATTTTGAAATGCATAAAATGTTGTCCAACCCCCCAAAGTTATTTTCTTTCTACAACCATCCTAGCTTAGATTTTTGTGGAAGTCGATTCTGAGGTATTTGTAATCCACAAGTTCTTCCAGAATGTTGTCTTCAAAGAAAAACTTATGCTGGTTATGTTTTCTTTTCTTACAAAAAACCACTACTTTCATTTTTCTGATATTGACTTGCATCCCCACACTTCTATAAAAATGCTCAAGGGATAATAAGTGCTCTTACAAACCAAGAGTCAATTTAGCATTCAAAATAAGGTCATATGCATACAAAAGAAGCCTTATAACAAACTTGTCCAAATAGATACCATAATGTGACCATCAGTCCCTTGCAAATTTAATCACTCCTCAAGCTTGTCGATGTATAAACCAAAATGTGTAGGAGACAGTGGGCAACCTTGCTTGACCCCGATATCGCTTCTAAAACTTTCAGAAATGCCTGCTAAAGTTCTAATTTTGGCTTTCACTTCTTCATACAGCGTATGCACAACTGCTCTCAAATGCCTAGGAACCCCAAGTTCCTCCATTCTGTGCCAAAGTTTATCCCTAGGAACCGAGTCAAATGCTTTTCTGAAATCAACAAAGCAACAAAAGACTTCTTCTTTTTTCTCCCAAACTTTTTCAATGATGTGCCTTAAAGTTATACAACGATCAACTATGGAATATTTAGGTATAAAACCTGCTTTCCCTTTAGCACACTTATCTCTTTCTTCTTCACACTTGCTAATTTTATTTTCTAGCATGTTTCTAAATAGCTTTGCAAACAAAGGGTTTTTCATGATGGTTCTATATTTGGAGGGATTATTGATGACACCGCTCTTGAAAAGAAGTTTTGCCAGACTAGTTGTCCAATATGTGGGGAGCCCCTGTTGTATGATGTTGTTGAAAAATTTTGTAATGTGAAGTGCAAGGATCTTTGAGCCCCACTTTAGATATTCTGCTTGGAGTTCAACTAAATTTTTTTCTTTTCCAACACCCAACTTCTTGATACCCATCTCTACCTTCTTGATACCAAATGAGAAGGTCATCAAAAATTTTAATTCTTAATTATTATTTTTTAATTATATTTAAAAGATCTATTATGATAATATTAAAAAATATTATTTTATAAATATATATATTTTTAATATATTAAATATTTTATAAAAAATTAAAAAATAAAAACTAAAATAAATAAAAAAAAAATAAAAATTAAAAATTAAATATAATGAGCTTGAATACTTTTAAAATCATAATCAGATGAAGTGTCACTCTCAGGATGAATAAATGATGATTTCTGACCAACAATCCACCACAAGCAATGCTCAATCCATTACTTTCGCAGGGAGATGAGCGATGAGCGTCACTGCTGCCGCTGCCAACAAAATTAAATAATTTGTTTTCCATGGCTTCATTGTCCCTCACGACACAGTGGTGGATGTGAGACGGAGACGAAGCATATTTTAGGTATATTCGCTCAAGTTAAATCTCACCCATCGAATTAATTTAAAAAGTAAAGTCAAGGCCGCCCCATCCACCTCGGATCGAAATAAGAACACTATGACGAAATATGTTGTATGAGTTATTAGCATTGAAATCAATGCCAAATCTTGATTAGTGAATAGTTATGCATGTAACTACAGTTTGCAATAAGTACAATGTTCATACACTATGAGGTAAGCTTTCCATGGTTCAAGATATGTAAATATTCTGTTAAAAACCAATGTAAAGGCCAAAAATGGTTGTGGAGACCATGTGAGGAGCAATGATTCCACCGTAGGAAGAAGATAAAAGGAGGGGAACGGGGCTATTAAATGTTTACTTATATATTTTTTTTTTTTTGTCTTCAATCTCTATTTATAATTCTACAACCTAAGTTTATATTAATTTTGTGAATAAAATGGATATGTAGCTTTAATGAATTTGATCAGGTTAATTTATGCTATATTATTTATTTATATGCATCTATGAATCTGAATGGTGTTCAAATTTTAATGGTTTCAAATTTATATGGATATTTTTGAACTTGGATCACATTCTTACATTGTGGGTTGGAGAATCTTCCTTTATGAAATGTGACAGTTTAGTCTCATGTTTAACAAATTGCAAAATAAAAAATACATTTTTCTTCTAAACAAGTGAACATGCCACAAAGTGGTTAGACTTTTTCCAAAAGGAAAAAACCAACAATTTTCATTAAAATGGAATTGTTAACATAATTTGTGAAAGAAACATGATAGCAGCGCATGCGTGCTCACCAAAATACCCAATAGGGAGCACCATATGTAACCTAAACAAAAGGGAAGTCAATCATTACAATGCTAGTCTACATACCCCAACATAAATCTAAAAGAAAAAGGGGTGTAAGGCATGCAAAAAATAGTTGGAAAATGCTTTGACCAGCATGCACCTGGAGATGTTTCGACAGGCCTCATCACATGCACATGCATAAATAGTCATGAAAAATAGTTGGAAGATGCTCTGATCATATTGGGTGCACCTAGAGATGAAAAAATGGCACCCTGGCCACACCGGAAGATACTCTGAACTACAAGAAAAACATAACAGGAAGATACTCTAATAGGCAAGAAAGTAAACACCGAAAGATACTCTGACTGGAAATAAATGCCTAGAGATGCTTTGGAAGGTCACCTCATTGCTTATGGAAGCTAGCATAAAGCTATTTCAAGACAAGAAAACAAGTTTCAAGGCTCATAACCCCCAATGACTTCCCCAACCACAACAAACGCAGAAACAATAGGTATCCAACAAAACGACAGATGGAAAATGACAACAATGTAGAGAACCCATAGAAGCAAGCCCCAAAGCAACATCTGTGAAACAAAAAGACCCTGATGAAGACCAACACGCACCAAAATATGCAGAAAGGTCACCACGAACTGTAGCAACACCAAAAAAGGGGAACACCATGACAAAAATGAGCCATGGGAGGTAATCGACGACATGAACCAAGGCTGAGGTGTCTACGATTAAGAATGAAATAGAAACCTCCACTCCCTCTAGACTCTAAATTCCTCTGTTGATGAAATAGAAACCCTAGAAGTAGACCCTAGAGCAATCTTTGTGATACAAAAAGATCCCAACGAACAATAGCACATACCAAAATCTGCAGAAAGGCCACCACAAACTATAGCCACACTAGCAATGAGGAACATCGTGACGAAAATGAGCCATGGGAAGCAACAAACGACATGAACCAGGGTCGAGGCAACTAGGGTTCCTGTTGCCTCGCTGAGTCAGGTTAAAGCTAAAGTCGTTATACTTTCTAAAATATAAAATTGAGAAAATAAATAAGTTTTTTTTTGTAAGCTTAGCAGTACCTTTCATTCATTCATCTATAAACATGCACGTTACAAATATATGAGTCATTCAGTGGCCTCAACCCGCCGAGTGGGAAACCAAATTTGTTGGCCACCAAATCACATTGTAAGCCATCCAAAACATAAATAGTTTGAGTCTTTTTAGCCAAGCCTTATAAGGCTGATAGTCTGGAAACCAACTAGTAAACATCATACTGAAAACATAAATGCTACCCGATATAAACATCCAAAATTAAGCCAAAATTAACAGTCATAGCTCCGACCCACTAATCATCCGACGATTGCACCCAAGTAGGATCTTTAGCACTTGATCCTAGTAATTCAGATTGCAACAGACATGGGATATGTCGCTCGATGCAGCCCAAACGAGCAATATAATTCTAAGACTATCGTTTGATAAGTTGGAGCTCATTTTGAATGTCTTGTAGGCCCAGCTTGGCCTCACTATGCACCATTGTGTTCGTGGTCACAACCATTGCTTTGGCCACTATGAACTTCATTAACCAGTAAAGATGAATGGATTATCTGAACAGGGTGAGAAGACCACACGTGTACCCAACGTCCATGATTAGTTCCCCCCAATCTTCAACAGGCAGTTCAAGCTCAGCTTGCGAATTCAGCTCTGCCTCCCAGTTCGCAATAAATTGTTTCAACTGCGTCGGGGTCCCTTCGCAGTAAGCTTGGACCATGGCTTGAGGATTCTTAGTGTTTTTTTTTCAACCCATATGTCATGCAGTCCCCTACCGCGCAGTCCCCTGGAACGTTGTTCCCTACCGCACAGTCCCCTATCGCGAAGTCACCCTTCGCGGCATCCCCTACTACGTAGTCTCCCATCGCTCAATCCTCTGTCGCCCAGTCCTCTGCAGCTCAGTCTGACTGGAAGATGGATCTTCATCTTTTCCTTTATCTTCCTGGTGTCTTTTGCCTCTTCCGCCTTGACCTGAGGCTCCACCGCAAGGCTGAGACTTCACCATATTTGCCAAGGTTAGGCCCCCTTTCTTCACCCTTCTCCCACTTTCCTGCACTCATGACCCAACCCACTGTATAGAGGCCAGAAGTGAAGACAACATAAATGGACCTATAATATAATTTCTATAGAGAACCACCCAAAAAACAAGCATTAATTTAATGAATGGTCAAAAAAACAAATGCAACATCGGACAACACTGCATCCCTTTAAAATTCCACCATCCGAGACAGTAAACATATATAATTAATAACCCTCTGGAGATAGGAGATATCACTAGAATAAGAACGGTCTCCCCCATGCCCCCTTAATCCCGGAGTCCTTAGACTTGGCCCTGATCATTTTCCAAAACCCTTGCTCTCCAGAGGGCTTGTCCCGACAATTCAAGCTTAAATCGGGAAATCCAATTATCAACATGCAGAGAAAACATCATGATAAAAATTTCGAAACGAGTAAACATGCCCATGTGAGAAAGAATATTTCCAAAGAATATGGAAATCAACATTATATAATCGAGAAGGCCTATATTTCTAGTCATAGAAACTGCTAATTTAAGTAGTGTTTCATTTCCCCTTCGGGCGCAAAGTTTATCCCGAGAGCTTCCCCCCACCCAGGGTACAGAAATAGCATTATAACATATCAGACTTTATATGCCAAAATTGAGTAGATAGGCAGCAACTGGGTATTCTTGTCATGTTCCCAGCGTCGTGAACCTGTAACCAACAAACTTAGGCTCCTAAAGAAGCTCACGTCCCAAGTTTATACGCTTGATATATTGTCTAAACTCCACCTTCGCTCCCACTACATGTAGGCGCCAATGATTAACAACCTTCACGTTGTAGATCTACCAAGATCTGCGACGTTGCATATTATCACACTGAATACACATGTGAGGGTGTGGGGGATACCACCCACCGTCCCAAAACAATAAAATCTTTGTCATATCAATCAAGCCCAAGGAAGCCTCTAGCTGTCTCGCACCCCGATTAGGAGGAGAAAATAAATAAGTTTTAAAATGAATAGAGAAACACATAAAGTAAATTAGAAAAAAAATAAAATTATATATATATATATATATATATATATATATATATATATATATATATATATATATATATATATATATATAGATATATATATATATAATTTCTCAATCAATCAAGGAATATCTTCATAAAAACATTGAAATAAATTATATAAAGTTAATTACTTTAAAATCAAAACACTATATGTAAATGATATTTATCGCTGTCTTTTTTTATATATATAAGAAACAAAAATCAACAATAATATATGAAATTTACTACATAACAATTTTAAAAATCCTTAAACATTTTTTTTACTTTTGTTTATATATATATAAGCTAATACGAAGGATTTCTAATAATATACAAAAGGATTGCAAATACATTTGATAGACTATGAGGTCATGAGTAAAACATAGGCAGAGTTTGCCACCTCAGAGCTTTCAAGGCCATTAACCCAATGGAGAAATGAAAACACCATTGTACCAGTATATATAGAAACCACATAAGCCATTTTATGACTTTTAAAAACATAAACTCCATACAAACATATCAATCATAAACGAAGATTAGAGCATCAACATCTAACGACCAACAAAAATAGTAGATGCTTTGGAGATATAGCTTTTCGCGCATAAGCCAAGGAACAAAACCAGGCAAGCCATAATTGTTGGTATCTAAATGAGAGGAACATGCAGTAAAATGAGAGCCCAAAAAACATTTGGATGCTCTATACGCCACACCATAACAATTCAAAAAAGACTAAAAGTGTGCAACAAACCATGCCAGAACAACAAATTGAAACCTTGAAACTATTACCGAAAGAGGATGTCTCTTAGTAGCCACTGGAATCTGTGATGAGAAAAAAACCATAAACAATAGTATCCATATAACCTGTCAGAGCAAAATATTAATCCGATAACCTTTGACAAAGCTAGTCAGAAGAAATGATTATGAGATTATGTGGATTATCAACTGAAGGAATCATGGAACCACCAGGGGGATTAGATGAGTCTCCTGAGGAAGATTCATAGATCACATAACTTTCCACCCCCACTGACCGAGCATTGATTTCATCCAAAGAATACCTGAGATTTTGGAGGATATGTTTGATATCCTCCTAGCCAGCAAAAATCTTGTATTTATCCACCTATTTGTCTCTTAAAATCATTCAGAACAAAGTGTCCAATTGATGGTGGACTGTCAAGGAATGAAGAAAGTATAGCCTCTAAGTTTTTAACCTTCCTAAGATTGGGATCCATTGAAGGCCCTTATCACCAATTTCAGAATAGAAAAATTGGGTCGTTCTCTAAATACTTGAGATTCCATATGAAAAAATTATTTTCTTAATTCTAGAGGCACTAAATCAAAATATGTAGTGATTGATTCCCAAGTGAAAAGTCATCGGGGTTGCAAATGAACCGAACTAGACCCACCTCGATAGTTGGGTTATCGTTGGCAGGGGGGGCATGGTATATGGGAATAAAATACCTTTGAGTATAGGAGTGAGACTAATTGGAGAAATAGAGAGAGGAAGCCAAGGAATGGAACTGGACACACCAAATAGGATCAAGTCGTCCACCCAACACGCCACAACAAAATTAGGGCCTGAATACAATTGAGGATAAGTATTGACAACAACGAACAACAAGATAGCGACAACCCTAGTAATCAGAAAGGAAAACCAATGCAAAAAGTGGACACTTACTGTCCGAAAACTTAAACCAACCCAGAGATAAGAACCATAAAGGAGTTGTAGTGGATGAAGTGACCATGTGACAGAAATTGAAAACATACTGAAACAGATAACAACAAAACTAGCACAAGCTCAATATTCCCAAATATGAAATAACACATATTTACAAGGGATAGGGTAACTGAAAACACTCAAGTGATGAGTTGACCAACAATTTAATTCATAAATATTAACCTTAATACTAGATGGAAACTTTCCAGGGTACCAACACCTAAAAACCAAGACAGGGTAGACGAATGAAATACCTATTGAGTCAAGAACCAAGGGTGTCGAAGTTGAAAGGATGACCACCAGTTCAAAGTTCGGGCCATGTTCAGAATTATGCAAGAAAAGTATGAGGAACATTTAACTGATATACAAGGCATGCTGAGATATACTCTCCACCATCCACAACATAACGAAGCCCTTCCATGAGAAAAACATCCTCAACACCAAGTGCAAACTCACCACCCTCAAATCTTGGAACGAAAAACCATTGCTTGTCGCTACAAAAGGTAGACTCACCACCCTCGGGACCTCCGACCACAAATCATCAATACCACCACAACGATAAGTAAGAACCTCACCCTCCACTGTAAGCCAAACATCAATCAACATAACAAGAAAACCAAGGGCATGAGGGGAGGAGAATGCCTCACCCTCTCCTCTCTGCACCACTACACTTTTCCACCTCAACTGTAACAACATGCGAGAATTTGAAATCCAAGGATGAAAGTTGGCCAAGGCATGCGAGCTGACCTCTCGATCATGTAAGCTGACCTCCATATGCTACGTCATTTTCTGTAAAGAACAAGTGGGATATGAAAATCCCATTCTTAATTAATGACCTTCATTATTGGAGTTATTACACCCCATTGGGGATTTGTTTATATATTTTAAAAATAAATATATATTTTTTAAATGTAATTTTTTTGTTTATATATTTTAAAAATAAATTACATTTCATAAAACATATATTATATTTTGCATTGGTGATTTTTTTTCACCTATCAATAAGAATAAGATGCAAAATTAAAAGCACTTTTTGACTTGCAAATAAAACAATATATTCCCTACTTTAATAGTGATTAGCTACATGATGGCACAATTCAATGTTTACAAATAAATACATGGAAAGGATAAAGTTGAATTGGACACTATTAAAACAGATACAAATGGTTGAATTTAGTTTTTTTTAACATATGTCGTTATTTTGCTTTAATACAAGGACATTATATGCATATTACAAAACGATAAGAAATACGTAAAAAATTATTGAGAAGAAAATAATAAAACATGATTGCATAGTAGATATTTATTTTAGCATTTAAAACTAAAAGGTTTTTAAATTCATATGAATAGTTTGATGCAAAATCATCTTGACAATGAGGAGTTATGTCTTATGAGGTTTTGGGTTCAAACCCTTGGATCAGCCAATCCAAAAAAATAAAACAGGTCTTTGAATTTATAAAATAATAATGAATTTGACTATATATGTAACCAATTCAGTTTATTATCATCAATATTTATCTTCACAACTTTTATATTGTGAATTGATGGTTATTGATATGAATCTTAGAACAAAAACAATTGGTTGAAATTACTTAATAATTTTGATTTAATACCAAAAAATGTTTATATATTATTTTATTTTATTATAAATAAAAATAAAATTTTAATTAAAAATATAAAATAATAAACAAAAAATTACTCAAAACTTATAACATTAACTTTTTTACATTTAGTGTCAGAATAATTACGATTGTACATATGTTGATGAAGTACAAGCACTTAATCATGATGATTGTTTTCTAGTTAGAGAAGTCGAAGTACAGAGAGTAGAATGCTTGTAAATTAATGGAGTTGTTTATTTTGCGATTTTTTGGAGTTTTTGGTGCCAGGTGAAATCTTAATTTGTGTTATTTAAACTAGTTTTTTTACTGTATATATGGATTCGGCACCATAAAAACCCCTAGGGCACTTCTGTTGTGCAAGATTTACTCATCAATCTTGTGATTTGTTGTTTTTAGTGCGATCTCTAAGAGAAATTAGAGCAGAAAATCTACCGGAAAAACTTCTAAAAATCGCACTAAAAACAACTCCGTAATTAATAATTGGTGAGAAATACTGATAAGTGGATTCATTGTTGAATCTCCCACGAACTTCGTGTATAAATTGCAGTGTTGGAAATGTAATCTTCAAGCTATTGTTTTGAGTTTTCATCTCTGATACAATATCAAAACAAGGTTGTGAAGCCTTTGTGAAGTCTGAGAACTGCGTGGGAGGTTTGGTGAATCAATGTGCAGAGAGCATGAGACCTGTGGTAGATGTTGTTGTGTGAAAGCGACATAGATTCTTCTGTGAACTTGATGTGTGAGCACTCCGTGGGAGGTTTGGTGAAGTTTTACAAATCCATCGTCGTTGTAAAGGATTCATTGTCTACAAATCGCTGACTGTCTTGACTATTCGAAATTTGAAAAGATTGAAATCCGACTGTGATACAGTGATAAAGTGCGAACTGATTGGGTAGCCATAGCCATTGTTCATTGGAATGAAGAAAGTATATGGATTTTGGACATCATTGAAGGAGACAAGTCCATTAGTGAAGACAACTTTTTGTTTCTAATATCAAAACTTGGTATGAACATGTGGAGTAAGTCTTTTGCTTTAATATAAGGTTTTACTTATTAAGAAGTAATTATATTGGTATTAAAAGAGCCCAGATTGTGTGGTGATGTTATTTAAAAACAAATGAGTGGGGTGCTTTCCTAATGGTGAAAATAATTTATTTGAGTTTGTTTTTTAATGGAAGGTAAATTTCTTGAGTTTAAAGGAGAGGGAAGGATTTCTAAAATATTTGCCTTTTTTAAGTGGTGAAAGGAGTTTTAAATAAATAAAAAGGTTGTTGGTAGAAATTTTTATGATGCCGTAAAAGTGTGTGGTGAAAGTATTTCTTATATTTGGTGTTTGGATCTAGGATTATTTGGTATCGGGTATTAAAAGTGTGTGGTGAAAGTATTTCTTATATTTGGTGTTTGGATCTAGGATTATTAGGTATTGGGTATTTGGTATTTATCTGAGATTTGGTGTAACTTTTTGGGAAATTTGGCTGATACTTATTTGAATGAATTCACTAAACTTGATGGAGGAAACTATGTGAATTGAAAATTCAAGTCGTTGACAATTGTTGGGGGTTATACTTTGTGGTCAATTGTGAGTGGGGATGAACCTAAACCCACTGTTGCCGCTTTTGTTCTAGATTGGAGAAACAAGAGACAAAATCAAAGGTGTTGTTGTGAATGTTCGTAAAGGACAACATTATTCCTCACATCTGAGATTGAAAAACATCCAAAGAAACATGGGATATGCTAAAAAAAATTGTTGAATCTTATTTTTGAAGAGTAATCTTTTATCTATAAAAATGGAAGCAAATGAAAATATAAGCAATTTCATGTCTTGTATCAAAGATTCAAGTGATAAGTTAGGAGATATTGGTGAAAATGTGTCAAGTACTTACTTGGTTACCATCAAATTAAATGGCTTAGTGCAACATTATCAAATTTTTGTTTCAACTCTTTTAGCTAGAGAGAAGCCCCCTACATTTGATGAATTGACAAGAATTCTTCTACAAGGGGAAGATGGGATGAAGAAATTTAATTTGGGCTCTAGTAATTCAAATTTGGCATTGGTAGCCAAGGGTAAACAACTATATAAGGCAAGCCATGGGAAAGGAACAAAGGAGGAAAGTTTCAACAAAAACAAAAATGTATGGCACAATCTAAATTTCTAGCTCATGATAAGAGAAATGATGATTGTTATTATTGTGGAAAACTTGGTCATCACTCTAAATATTCCTATAAAAGAAAATATAATGAGTCTAAACAAAGAAACATAAGACATAGTGGAAATTTTGTGGATAAATACATATCAACGAGTGATGGATTTCAAAATCTTAATTTGTTTGTTTCTAATGCGACATTGTCTGGGGAAACTGATTATGTGAATGTTTGGTTCATTGATTCTGGTGCGTCACTCCATATGACTTGTAATAAGGATTTGTCTAATGAATATTATGAGAAAATTGATGGAACATATGTTTATCTAGGAGATCACAGTTCACTTAAAGTTCAAGGTTATGGAGTAATAAGTGTGAATTTGCCTAATGGCCAAGAGAGATAGATCCATAATGTGATGTATGTTCCTAGTATAAAAAATAATTTAATTTATGTTTTTACTATTGTTGACCAGATTTGAAGGTGGAATTTGTTAAATCATAACGTGTTTTTAAAGACATACAAGATCACTACAATATTATTGCCACAAGGACTAGAGTTGGAGGTTTGTATAAGCTAAATGTGACGAGGACAGGTCATCAAGTGTTGGTATCTACAACAATGTTGATAGTAGAGTTATGGAATGAAAGGTATGGGCATTTAAATCACAATGATTTAATGTTACCTCAAAAGAAAATAATGGTTGAAGGTCTTCCTGTTAGGAAGAATGATCATGTTGAATGTGAAGCATGTGCACTGGAAAGCAACATAGAGAGAAATTTCTTGTACATAAAGGAAAAAGATAGAGGAAAAATACTTGAATCAATTCATATTGATGTATGTGGACCTATGAAAACTAGATGTCTTGGTGGAGCATGGTATTTTCTTATTTTTGTTGATGATATATCTAGATATACACGGGTCTATTTCATAAGAAAGAAGAGTGATTTTTTTAGTACTTTAAAGAGTTGAAAAATATAGTGGAAAACAAACTGAAAAGTGCATAGAAATTCTCAGATCTGATCAAGGGGGAGAATATAAATCAAGAGAATTTAATCAATATTGTAAAAATAATGAGATTCTACAATAACTTACAATGTCAAATACACCTCAACGAACTGGAGTTGTTGAGAGGAAAAACAGAACACTAGTATAATGTGCACATAGTATGCTTCAAGGTAAAAATGTTTCTAATGGTGTTTGGGATAAAGCCATTAATATTGCAGTTTATTTGAAAATTAGGAGTCCAACCAAAAGTTTAGATCTTAAAACACCTTTTGAAGCATTTTATGGGTATAAACCAAAAGTGAGTCATTTAAGAGTTTTTGGATGCAAGACATTTGCTCTTATTCCAAAAGATGAAAGAAGAATATTTGATGCAAAGTCAATCAAGTGCACTTTTATTCGTTATTGTGATGATAAAAAATAATGCAAGTTGTTTGATCCTAGTTCTCATATATTGCTTGCAAGTAGGGATGTGGTGTTTCATGAGAATGCAGATGAAGGTGAAAAAATGAATAATACTAGTGTATGGCAAGATATTGATGATTATGTCAAAATAGATACAAGTGTTGAAAAAGAACAAGAACAGGAACAAGAACAAGCACATGAACAGGTATGGGTTCAAGAGCAAGGAGAATCAAGAAGTCATGACACTCCAACAAGAGGAGAGGAGACTCCACAAAGCAGAAAGAAATATCAAAGCAGTAAACTCCAAGAAGGCCATCACGTCAAATTCAAACACTTATAAGATATAAAGATTGTGCATTAATGTCTCTTGTAATGGATGTTGTAGATCCTTCAAGTTATGAAGAATCTAAAGGATATAAAGAAAGGAGAGAAAAAATGGAATCAAAAGAATTTGACTTAACATATTGTAATACAGATGAAAATGCGGCCGACATATTCACTGATCCTCTTGGAAATACTGAATTTGAAATTTATAGAAGTAAACTTTGTCTATTGTAGAAAATCCAAATTATGTTGTAATCCTAGCTGAGACTTAGACTAGCAGATGAGTTTACATATAGACTGTGATTAAGGGGGGGTGTCAAAATAATCACGATTGTTCACATGTCAGTGAAGTAGAGGCAATTGATCATGAAGATTGTTCCCTACTCGGAGGCAATTGATCACGAAGATTGTTCCCTAGTCGGCAAAATGCAGGTGGTAAAAAATTTGTAATTAAAATTCAGCAGTAATCGTTGATAGTTTGTGAATTCACTATTAAATCTCCAACGAACTTTGTGTATAAATTGCAATATTTGGAATGCAATCTTCAAGTTATTATTTTAAATATTAATCTCTGATATTTAAGTTTAAATTGAAATATAAATTTATAACCTTCTATAATATGCAAAAAATATATACTTAATATAATAAAGTTAAAATACATCATATTGAAAATAATAATATCATCAATCTCAAACATCTCAAATTACATTAAAGAACTAATTACTAAGAAAACATGGACATTGATAACAAAAACATTAAGTTTTACTCTTATAAAGTCTCTTCAATTTTCCTCTCATAAACTCAATTGAATAGTTATAGTTTTCTTCTTTCTTATAATTCTTGCACTGGTCCCTTTTTCTTTCCTCGTTTACTTTTTCTTTTATATCCAATATCAATGTCAATTCTTTATTTAACTATCTTTCAATTCCATAAATATTGAAAAATTATCACCATATTTTTTATTTTTCTATATTTAGACCCTCACCCCACTCTCATATCCAATATCAAATCTTTATATTCCATTATATAGAAGAACTTTCCGCAAGGCTTTCCAAATAGAAGATGCACCAACCAAATTTCAATCCTCTTTATAACTTAGAAAATGCATTGAATCTGAAATAATTTTCAGTTGAATAAAAATAAATATAAAAAATAAAAAAACAAATTTGCAATTTTAATTTTATAAAAGAAATTAATTTATAAAAAAAAAAACAAATTTACAATTTTAATTTTATAAAAATAATTAATTTATTTTTTTCAGATATATTAATTTGAATTTTTCTAATTTGTCATTGGTGAAGAGAGATTGGGTCTTATTGGGTAATGATGTTGCTGCCTCCTCTCCCGGTATGACTCTGGGAGTGAAGTGTGCACAATAAACACGACAGAATCCCTAAAAGCTATTCGCATTTATTTTTCTAGTGATATGATTTGACCTTCTTCAAACTTCGGCCCTAAAAATGGATGCCGTAGTCTTTAACGGGACTTTTTGAAAGTTTTTCCGACGATTTTTCTCGGTGAAAATCCGGCAGTGATTTATTGAAATCGAAGTTTGATAATTAGTTTTTGCACAATGAAAGCATCCCGGGGTTTTTCAGGCTGCTGAATCCGAATATGCAGTTAAAAAACCATTTTAACTGCAACAAATCATGATTTCATCTCAATTTCTTGTGCCGGATTCCGTCACCCGAATCTCAAAAAATCGCATTATAGACAACTCCAAAATGGATTTCATACGGTAAATGATGCAAACGTGCCGGAAATTTATACATGTGAATTAAGTGCGTAAATTTGAACTTTACCGGATTGATCGTAAGAGGTGGCCAAATTGATCGGAAAACGGCGCATACTGTACATAAAAGAACGGCCACGGCCACGCTGATAGTAACAATGGCTTTGCACCAATGCAATTTCCTCACCATTATTTCGCCGCTCTTTGGTACGTCGAGCTGCTTCTTCCCTCACAATACCTGAAGCTTTTGTAGAGCTCGTTGGTCTGACATTTCAGACCTCAAATGAAATGACCTCCTTCCATAATTGAATAAATCCTCATTCTTTATGGAAATGAATTTCTACGTGATATCACAGTGTTATGGAAATGAATTTCTATGTGATATGTTATTTATGGTTGCACCTAAGAAAATACGTCAGCTCATAGTTTTTCTATGGCCCTATTTCTGAAGTAACCCAAAGGATGAAATTGTTTTTGGAGGAGTCGCCACTGGTCATGGATTTTTGTGTGATTTTACAGTTTCATTTATATTTCTACCATTTGTTTTTGGAGAATTGGTCATAAATTTCTGCATGATTTTACAGTTTCATTTATATTTCCACCAAAACCATACCATTATTCTACTAATAATTTCAGCATACTCTAAAGATTTTTCTCAGCTTCTAAATCTACTCAAACCATGAACATATTCTGACTAAGGCTGGTCGAACAATAAATTTTCACTTTTATACTAGTACATTGATACTAGATAATAAATTCTAAGTAGATTTTATTACTTAAACTAACTCCAAAATATATTAATATAACTAAGAATTTTATTGTTATTTATTACAATGAACTTTAAAATATATTAATATAATACATCATTAATATTATTTTAATTTTTCTACTTTTAAATATTTAATCAAAACTTATTCGCACTAACCAATTTTTTTACATTATTTATTATCCTTACCTTTGGAGGAATTTATTGCTAATAAATAAGCCGTATAGAGTTTGGCCCCTATTGCTATGCATGGGACTTGTGCACCAAATCCATGTACCAAATCCTTCCTGTCGGGATAATTGTTAATTGATATTGGTTAATTAGAAAGATTTTTTTAATTTTTCAGGGATATTTTTATTTTTTTTAAATTCATTAAAAAATAATTACAAAATTTGTAAAAGGCTTTGTTCCAATAAAAATCAAGAAGAGTTAAAATCCTTACAATAAAAATGACGAAGAGTTAAAATCTTTTTTGTTTCATGAATTTGGCATTAGTTCATAAATTTGATTATTATAAATTTTAAAGTTTGCTTATAATATGATTAATCATTTGAAATTCAAAATATTTAAGATTTTCATGTGTATAATTTAGGAATATTTATGAATGAATTTTTTTAATTAATTGATAAATTAAATTAAATTTTATAATATTTAGATAATAATATTGTATTTAAAAAATATGTATTAAAATTATTTTATTTTATTAAAATTATGAAAATTTAGTTTTTCTTTTTTCTTTTTCAAAATAGTATCGATGGAATAAATTAAATTGTATTTATATTTTAAGTAGTTTGTGATTATTCTAAATACCATATTATTCATTTTTATATTTAATTATCACATACTCTATTTCCATTCACAAAGACGAGGTGTTTGGACTTTTACAAATCTATGTTACAAAGTAAAAATTTGAATGTATTCGTTTAATTTATGCTTATAAAAATTATGTTTTCATATTTACAATATTTTTATTATATAAATATTTAATTTAAGTAGTAATTTAATTAAATTTGTGGAAAACAAATTTAAGTGTGGTGGATAATAATCATTCCTCTCAATGATTTGATATAAACTTGATTCTCTCTCACACACATAAAAATATAATATTAGTCAATTGAGTTTATCTCCTATGGCTCGAAAAAATGATGATTGGGAACCCCAATCATTCTACTTGTTATTTGATACATATACCTTAGTGGCCTCTCTCTTCTTTACTTGCACAAATTTTATATTTGATTTGAAATATACTTTGATAATAATTATATATGCTTTAACATTATAATAAATTTAATATAAATTATTTAACATTCATCAAAAAGATAAAATAAATATAAAACATTAGGCAAAGTAAAATAAATATTAAATATCATTAGATTCATGTAATTTTAATGAAAAAACTCAATTATTTTAATGAACATAACTATCCATCAAATTTAACCTCATTCCTATAAACAATATTTAATAATGAAAAAATCAAAGTTCTAAACATATATTATTGTGCATATCAAATATGTGGAGAACCATTTGTAGTGAGTCAAAGTGTACAATAAATTATAATCACAAAAAGCTTAAAGTTTATGAACTTCTTATTATAATGCAATCATGAATTCTCTTACTATTTTAATTGTAATGTTTATTAATATATAGTTGTATTTAATTGTTAGTTTTTAACACAATTTAACTATAATTAAACTAAGTGGCAAAGAACGCTAGTTATGCAACCTTGTTATATTACTAAAATTTTATTAAAAAAAAATTGAAACACTATTTTAAAAAGGCTGTGTAACATTTAAAAAATAAATCATCAATAAACATCTAAAAAAGGGTTTGGAAGAAGTCAATCCATTATTAATGCGTGGAAGTCGATATTCGCATGCTTAAAGGATGAGCATATGATTCACTCCCTCAATTCAAGAGGCTTTAAGAAATAGCCTCTTAACGAAATCCTATACACACGTTCTATGGCTAAGATTATGAGAGAAGAAAAATCAGACGCGATTATGAAAGTTAGTTATTTTATTAAAATTTTAGGGTAGAAGATTCTATTTTAAAATTTTTATTTAGAATGTATTTTCATGGTTACGAAATTTGTTTAAAATTAAATATTAATTTTATTTTTTTTAATATGTTTTGGGAAAAAAATTAATATATAATTTTTTTTAAATATTGTCATGTACCCCCTAATTTTTTTTTTACCTTGTTTAACCTATGGCCAGGTTTATTATTTTGTATGTCAATACAATGTTACATCGTTACATAGGTACAATGAAATTTCGTTTTACAATGTCACAAAGGGCCGGTAGTCGGGAAACCTTCCCGGTAGTAGGACTGTCATTCGCATTTAACTTTCCGGTAGTAGGACTGTCATTCGCATTTAAGCTTCATAGTACCACCGTCACTGTGTGTTAGTACCTCACTAGCTGTCGGATTCACCTGCACTTTCCACCTGGCTTGTTATTTATTTCCCGCTCTGTCATGGTGGCATGGCAAGGGCAGGAGTACCATCGGCTATTGTGTACCTCGGGCTCCTCCAGCCATCAACGACAATGGTTTCGGATGGCGGATCCAAGGGCCGAGCGTTGATCTGAGGGTTTCGCATTCGTTTACTCTGGTGGTATGGTTCATTCAGTCCATTATGCCTTGGCGCTTGTCCCCGCTCTGCTCCGCCTTCTGCCGCGCCAAACCTATGTGTAATGTTGTGTTTACTACCCAAGGTTCGAGTACAGGGACTGGTCTGCCTAACTTCCAAGCAATTTATGCAATCCTGTAAGTGCCCAACGTGTTTTCTTTTGCTTCCGTCTCTTTTCCTTTTTATTTGCAATACTTAGTTCATAACAGTAACAATCTCCTTTTTTTGTGTGTTTTCCGAATGGAAGAGGAATGGGCGCAGCCAAAGAATGCTGGTTTGCGTTGTGGGATGGTCGAGGCTACTCAGATTGCCTACCTCCAGCGTGGACCACCGGGTAAGCATCAAGGGTTCTAGTTCGAATTTGTCATTGGAGAGTTCAATGTATACAAATCTACTGTCTCAAGGGTTTATAGACCATTCTTTTTCTTTTAATGGTTTCAGTTACAGTGATAGTTCCCAATGTGCCTGGAACAGAATTCCTCTGTGGTCTTTCTTTTATGTTAAAGGGGTTTTGAGGCCGTGGGTTATCCTAGCCTGAGGCTTGGCCACATTAACACATGTTCAGGCTTAAGTCACCTTGGACTAGATCTGTTGTAATTATGTGAACACACGTTCTGGGTCCGTTTGTAAACTGCTATAACTTATCCGGGGTCGAGCCCCTGTAAATTATTCTGGTTTATTGGTTGAGTTTTCGTTTTACCAGTTTAAATGAGTCCTTGTGTCTAGACTGAGTGTTGTTTTTAATTAAAATTCCACTTGGCAAAAGCCAAGTCCATAAGGATTTCCGGAATGAATTTTGGACTCAATTTCGAGGTTTGTGTAAATTTTTCAAATGATAAACAGTTGAATTTTTGTTTTACGCGACAACACTGAGACACTTCTCTTGTATTATGGTTTCGCTCTTATGGTTATCTTGATGTGCATAGTTCTATTTACTCATGTTCTATATTGAAGCAGTAAGTTCTAAATTATTTAAATGCCACCGAAAAATTCCATTTAGAAAGTCGTTTGTTCATATAATCACCTGGATATTTCTTTTATATTGACATTCTTTTGGTTTACCTCAGTGCTGCAACGAGTCACCCTCTGTCTGCCTGTAGGTTGAAATATTTCACTGGCCGCCAAACCCTCTCAGGGTTTCTTCCTATACTAATGTAGGAAGAGGTCCTTTAGAGGGCTCGAGCTTCCTTGCCTATGCACCACCATTGAGGTGGCGTGATCTAAGCATTTTAACTTATCTCAATTGGCTGCCTAGCCTAATTTTGATTAATATGTAGGGAAAAACCTGTTATGAACCTAGGGTTCGAGAACCCGACTCAAACTCGCATTCGTTTCCAGGTTTTATTATTTCCTTTCTTAAAGAGCATTGTAGCTTTCTTTTCGTTTAAACATGAATTTTATAAAAGTTAAGATGCTACTTGCCCTGTTTTCATTTTCGAGGCGTTAGCTGCCTACACTCTGTTATTTCGGTATTCTTAAATGTGCTCTTTTCTTTTCTGTTTGACAAAGTTGTTTTGTTAAAAGTTTAACTTTCATTCTATTGTTGTATTCACACTCTTTTGAATTATCTATTTGACTAATACCGCAGACTTAAACTTCTGCTCCTAAATTTCGTTTTTCAAGATTACTTCTACCCAACAAATATCCCCTAATTATCTTGCCTTGCATTAATAGAAAAGAAAGAGAACAAACTTTCATCTTACAGTCCCCTGCTAACCGCAGAAAAATAAACCGTAGCTCTACTTCTCATTTCTGAACAGATCACATAAAGATTATCTAACATATTATCCGGGTGATTTTCTTTACTTACCTGGTCTTTCCAAGCGGTAAAGGACTCCTCAGAGGTTCACCTGGGTTCTCTGTTGTTTCTCGACCACCCAACCATGAGATTCGTCTTTCAGGACCAGAATCTCCCCCCTAGCTGTCTTGCAGGACCACTATCCTCAGCAAGAACGCTTGCACTTCGTGCTTGGCTATCTGGTCATCACCAGACTTAGCCTTTTCTTTTTTTTTTCTCTACCTGTCCCTACAGTGCAGATTTTTGCCTCCCCCCTCCTCCTTTTCTCCAGAAGCCCTTCCAGTTAGGGGAGGTAGTTAGGGTTGCAGTCTCAGCAACCGTCTTTTCCCAACTTCCTCCTCAAGAAGTTTCCAGTACTTCCAAGAAAACCTTTCTTATTTAAAAAAAAATAATAATAAAAAGATTATTAAATTTCAAACAGCTAATAATGTCATATTCAGTTTTGTCTTTTACCATAGTAAAATCAAATATTTACATTTTCCCGAGGCATCACATCTCCCCCTCCTGAAATTGGACATTGTCTCGATGTCCTTTGACCATGAACAGCCTTGGGTAAGCTTGTTTCATGAGCTCTTCATCTTCCCAGGTGGCCTTGTCAGGCCCAAAGTGTTGCCACTGCACTTTAACTTGGGTAATAGCCCGCTTCCGCAGCATTACTTCTCTTCGGTCGAGGATGTTCAGCGGTTCGACCAAGATTTCTCCTTCTGGTTCGACCTGCAACAGGCAACATCCTAAATCAGTTTTCTTTTAAAGGAAAAACACTTAGACTGAGTTACCAGAGATAATTCTCACCTGTATATCCTGCCATCTGATTACATGTTTAGGATCATAAACATATTTTTTCAACACAGAAACATGGAAGACATTGTGGACTCGTATGTGACTTGGCAAGGCGAGCTGGTAAGCCACCAGCCCAATTCTTGCTAAGACTTGGAATGGTCCACAATATCGAGGTGCCAGCTTAGTGCAACCGTTCCATTGTAGTGTGCTCTTTTTTGCTCGTATTCTTACATACACATGGTCACTGACTTGGTACTCCTTGAATTTTCTTTTCCGGTCAGCAAAGTTCTT
The DNA here is from genome assembly GCA_031772625.1 of Pinus tabuliformis. Taxonomy (NCBI): domain Eukaryota; kingdom Viridiplantae; phylum Streptophyta; class Pinopsida; order Pinales; family Pinaceae; genus Pinus; species Pinus tabuliformis. Next base: position 599,358,953 of record CM062806.1, read on the forward strand.
TTGCCTGTCCTGAGCTACTTTTAAATTGGACCGTACCTTCTTAACCATTTCCTCCATCTCCTTAAGCATTTCGGGACCTAACATCAATTTGTCTTCTGGTCCACCCCAACTTGAGGGTGTGCGACATTTCCGCCCATACAGTACTTCAAATGGGCTCATTTGCAGTGATGTATGATAGCCATTATTATACGCAAACTCGACCAAGTGCAGGTAATCTTCCCACTTGGTTGGTTGCTGCATTACATATGCCCTTAACATGTCTTCCACCACCTGGTTCACCCGTTCTGTTTGTCCATCAGTCTGAGGGTGATATGCTGTACTGAAATTCAGCTGAGTCCCTAGTTCTGCAAACAATGTTTTCCAAAAGACCGATGTAAATTTTACATCACGGTCTGAAATTATTGTTTTTGGTAACCCATGCAACCTAAATATGTTCTGCATAAAAATATGGGCGATCTGTACAACTCTGTAAGTAGACTGCACAGGTATAAAATGTGCTGATTTACTTAATTTGTCCACCACCACCATGATGGAGTCGTTATTTTTCCTTGTCTTGGGCAAACCTGTTATGAAGTCCATAGAAATGGTGTCCCACTTCCATTCTGGAATGGGTAATGGTTGTAATAACCCCGCAGGGTGTTGGTGTTCTGCTTTAATTTGTTGACACTCTAAACAATGTGCCAAGTACTCAGCCACATCTCTCTTCATACCCAGCCAGTAATATTCTTTCCGGAGTGCAGTGATCATTTTCTGATATCCTGGGTGTCCAGCATAGTGACTTTTATGAAATTCATCCAAAATCAAGTTTTTAATGTTGTTTTGATTGGGCACATACAACCTTTTCTTGTAATACAACATTCCAGTAACATTCACCACATAACCTTGCTGATTTTCTTTGCTGGTTGACTGTTGTACTTGCTGTTTTATTTGCTGATATACAGTATCTTGTTCTACTGCTTTTTTAATCATCTCTTCGAAGGGGCTTTTCCATTCGCTACAGGAAATTTCATATAAACATTGTAATTTCCGACTTAGAGCATCCGCCACCCGATTCTCTTTCCCCTTCAAATGTTTGATTTCGAAATCAAAACCGCTTAGGAAATCCACCCACCGTGCTTGCCTAGCATTTAAAGTGGGCTGGCTAAAATAATTGGTCAGACTATGGTGGTCTGTCAATAGTAAAAATTTCCTTCCCATAAGATAATGTCGCCACATTTTCAAAGCGTGAATGACGGCTGCCAACTCTAGATCATAAGCAGAATATTTCTGTTCATGTTCTTTTAGTTTCCTTGACTCATAAGAAATTACCCTCCCTTCTTGCATCAACACGCCTCCTACACCTTCTTTGCTTGCGTCAGTGCACACCACATAGTCCTTACTAGGATCAGCTATGCTTAAAATGGGCGCAGTGGTGAGCAGATGCTTAAGCTGCTCAAAACTCTTTTGGCATTCGGGGGTCCACCTAAAAATTCTTCCCTTTTTCTATAAGGAAGTGATCGGATAAGCTACTCTCGAAAAACCCTCTACGAACCATCTGTAATAGCCCGCTAAACCCATGAAGGATCTAATGTCTGCCACATCCTTGGGTACCGACCATTCCATTATGGTCCTTATCTTTTCGGGGTCCACCGCGATTCCCTCTTTGGTGATTATATGCCCCAAATATTGTATTTGTTCCTTAAAGAAATCGCACTTGCTGAATTTGGCATATAACCGATGTTCTCGGAGGGTTTGCAGTACCAATCTGAGGTGTTCCCTGTGCTCTTCCATAGTTCGGGAATATATTAATATATCATCAATAAAAATCAGCACAAATCTATCCAAATACGGATGAAATATGTTATTCATTAAACACATAAAAGTTGCGGGCGCGTTAGTTAACCCGAAGGGTAACACCACAAACTCATAATGTCCATATCTTGTTCTAAAAGCAGTCTTAGCTATGTCTTCCTCCTTAATTCTGATTTGGTGATACCCTGATCGCAAATCAATCTTGGAGAATACCGTTGCTCCTTTTACTTGATCAAAAAGCTCATCAATCCGGGGTAAAGGATACTTATTCTTGATTGTCAATTTATTCAACTGACGATAATCCACACACATACGAAGGGTCCCGTCCTTTTTCTTAACGAACAATACCGGGGCTCCCCAGGGTGACACACTGGGGCGAATATAGTTTTTGTCTAACAGCTCTTGTAACTGCATTTTTAGCTCTGTCAATTCTGGTGTGCTCATTCTGTAAGGTGCTCGGGATACCAGGGCCGCCCCTGGCACCAATTCGATAGTAAAGTCTATATCTCTTTTAGGTGGTAGCCTGGGAATCTCTTCCGGAAACACATCAACAAATTCTTGTATCACTAGAATGTTTTCCAAGGTGGTTGTTTTGTCTTTTGAGTTAGCATAGCCCACTTGGATGGCATAAATCTGACATCCCTTCCTAATGCATTTTGCTAACTGAGAGGCGGTTATTGGCCGAACCTGCACTGGCCGCTTAATCCCTTGCATCTCTTGCCTTACTCCAAGCTCATCTTTGTAATAAATAGTCTTTGTTTTACAGTTGACTATGGACCAGTGTTTTTCTAACCAGTCCATACCGATTAGAACATCATTTAAATCTGCCATCACTAGTTGTCCTGCTATCTTTAAAGGACAGTTATTGACTTTTGCAAGCACTCATCTCTTGGCCCCTGTAGCCAACTGTACTAACCAAGGGTTCTTGAATTTAACAGGTTGCAATCTACAATGTTCTACAACCTTAGGACTAATGTAACTTAATGTGGCTCCAGGATCAATCAAAACAGTTACAGTAAGGTCTGAAATTTTACCTTCGAATTCCACCATGGTCGATTGGTACTCCGCCTGACAATCTTCCAAGGCAGCATTAATCCGTGGTAGACTACGTCCTATATCGCCGACTATCGATGCTTCATGGATCTGGGAAACCTGTTCGGTCCCTTTCCGTTGAGGATAGTTTTTAACATAGTGAGGCCCACCACAACCCCAACACTACACTGGAGGCCTTGCTGCCCCTTCACTGTCTAACTTTACAGATTGTTCGTTGATTCTGGACTCATTGGTTGGCTTGGACCTGAGCAAATTTTTCTGTACATTTCTGCTGCTTTGTCCCTTGCCAAAACCCTTGTTACCACTACCACGATTCCCTTTATTGTTTCCAGCCAACTTATTACTTTTCTTATCGTTCCATCTTTTACCTGAAATTTCTCCCTTCTATTTACCTTGCTGGTAACAAATTCTGGCTTTACGTATTGCTTCATCCATTGTCTTTGGATTGTCAAACTCAATCCTTTCCCGCATATTCAGGGGTAAACTACTAACAAACCTCTGCACTTTGGCTTTTTCCTCTCTAATATAAGGCACATAACGAAGCAATGAAGTAAAATGAGTGATAAATTCATCCATGGTTTGCTGTCCTAATTGCAAGTCATGGAATTCTCTTGCCTTTTCATCATAAAAACGCTCAGTCAGGTATCTTTCCTTAAAGTACCTTTGAAATTTCTCCCAGGTTATGTTCTGTTCGCTTACTCCTCTTACAATCTTAACTTCTTCCCACCACAGGGTGGTTTTTCCCTGTAATTGGAAGATGGCCAACCGTGCCTTGAGGTTGTGATTGTACTCATATAGCTGGAAATATTTGTTCATATTAATCAACCATGCCTCAACTGCTTCCTCCTGTTCTCCATCAAAGTATGGCGGTTTGATCTTACGGAATTCCCCTTGCAACTCTATCCATTGCCTTTTTTATGTCTGTTGTTCAGAAGCATTATCAGATCGTTCCTCCTCCCTTCCTTCTGACTCTTCAGCTTCTGTGTGGTGATTCTGCTCTTCTGACATTCTTTGCTGCTCAGCACTGGGATTCGCTGGCTGTTGATTCTGTTTATCGGACAAGCTTTTTATAATCCTTTCCTGTTCCATAGTTAACCTTGCGTTGTCCTCCCGTAATCGGGCCATTTCATTTTTCAACTCTTGTACTGTCTCCAGTATTGCCAGATTTGTATTGCGAGCCTCCTCACCAAGCTGTACCCATAACTCGGGGTTATTCTCAGGACCAGTTGCAGGTCCCTGACCCACCACAAACCTGCGTGATGCACTGTCTGTTCTTCTCATGCTGTCAGTCTTCTGTTCCTGTACTTAGCATAAGAAAAGTGTCAGGAAAAAAAAACAAAAGGTCAGCGCATTATCTGTTTTTTTTCTTTCTTGAATTGCTCAACAGAGATGGAAATAAATTGTATGTACTCTATCAGTTTTCAGTTTTCAGTTTTTAGTTTTCAATTTTCAGTTTTCAGTTCCCCAGAGGCTACAGTTTTGGTAACTTGCTCTCTGATACCACTTGTCATGTACCCCCTACTATCATGTAATTTTTTTTTTTACCTTGTTTAACCTATGGCAAGATTTATCATTTTGTATGTTAATACAATGTTACATCATTACATAGTTACAATGAAATTTCATTTTACAATGTTACAAAGGACTGGCAGTCGGGAAACCTTCCCGATAGTAGGACTGTCATTCACATTTAACTTTCCGGTAGTAGGATTGTCATTCGCATTTAAGATTCATAGTACCACCGTCACTGTGAATTAGTACCTCACTAGCTGCCGGATTCACCTGCACTTTCCACCTGGCTTAATATTTATTTCCCACTCTGTCATGGTGGCGTGGCAAGGGCAGGAGTACCATCGGCTATTGTGCACCTCGGGCTCCTCCAGCCATCAATGGTAAGGGTTTCGGATGGCAGATCCAAGGGCCGAGCGTTGATCTGAGGGTTTCGCATTCGTTTACTCTGGTGGTATGGTTCATTCAGTCCATTATGCCTTGGCGCTCGTCCCCACTCCGCTCCGCCTTCTGCTGCGCCAAACCTATGTGTAATGCTGTGTTTACTACCCAAGGTTTGAGTGCAGGGACTGGTCTGCCCAACTTCCAAGCAATTTATGCAATCCTGTAAGTGCCCAACGTGTTTTCTTTTTCTTTCGTCTCTTTTTCCTGTTTATTTGCAATATTTAGTTCATAACAGTAACAATCTCCTTTTTTTGTGTGTTTTCCGGATGGAAGAGGAATGGGTGCAGCCAAAGAATGCTGGTTTGCATTGTGGGATGGTTGAGGCTACTCATATTGCCTACCTCTAGCGTGGACCATTGGGTAAGCATCAAGGGTTCTGGTTCAAATTTGTCATTGGAGAGTTCAATGTATACAAATCTGTTGTCTCAAGGGTTTATAGACCATTCTTTTTTTTTTAATGGTTTCAGTTACAGTGATAGTTCCCAATGTGCCTGGAACAGAATTCCTCTGTGGCCTTTCTTTGATGTTAAAGGGGTTTTGAGGCCGCGGGTTATCCTAGCCTGAGGCTTGGCCACATTAACACATGTTCAGGCTTAAGTCAGCTTGGCCTAGATCTGTTGTAATTATGTGAACAAATGTTCTGGGTCCGTTTGTAAACTGCTATAAGTTATCTGGGGTCGAGCCCCTATAAATTATTCTGGTTTGTTGGTTGAGTTTTCGTTTTACCAGTTTAAATGAGTCCTTGTGTCTAGACTAAGTGTTTTTTTTAATTAAAATTCCACTCGGCAAAAGCCGAGTCCATAAGGATTTCCGGCATGAATTTTGGACTCAATTTCGGGGTTTGTGTAAATTTTTCAAATGATAAACAGTCGAATTTTTGTTTTACGTGACAGCACTGAGACACTTCTCTTGTATTATGGTTTCGCTCTTATGGTTATCTTGATGTGCAGAGTTCTATTTACTCATGTTCTATATTGAAGCAGTAAGTTCTGAATTATTTAAATGCCACCGAAAAATTCCGTTTAGAAAGTCGTTTGTTCATATAATCACCTAGATATTTCTTTTATATTGACATTCTTTCGATTTACCTCAGTGCTGTGACGAGTCACCCTCTCTCTGCCTGTAGGTTGAAATATTTCACTGGCCGCCAAACCCTCTCAGGGTTTCTTCCTATACTAATGTAGGAAGAGGTCCTTTAGAGGGCTCGAGCTTCCTTGCCCGTGCACCACCGTTGAGGTGGCGTGATCTAAGCATTTTAACTTATCTCAATTGGCTGCCTAGCCTAATTTTGATTAATATGTAGGGAGAAACCTGTTATGAACCTAGGGTTCGAGAACCCGACTCAAACTCGCATTGTTAGGTAAACTTGACTCAAGATAGAGTCAAAGTTGACCAGGTTAAACAGTGATGGTTTTGGGGCACATGGTATTGTGCACCCATAGTATTCTGCCCATGGTATTATATGTAATGGAGCTTATAAAAGGATGGAAGGACTTCATTATAATGCAAGACCTGGAGGTGAGTGGTGAAGGCTCGCTTGGTCGGATTAGCCAGGGTTTTGGCCAATGCTAATGAGATCTTATTAGTAAATTTCTTAACAAATGGTATCAGAGCTAGATATTGGCTTCAAAGGGATTCTTTGATGCCAGGGGTTTATAGTGCCTGATGAGATCAATGCAACATTTTTACAGATTTGGGTCTGGAAAATAATGGTGAAACAATCATACACGGAAGAACCTCGAGGAGAATGCACGGAAGATAGTGACGTAACTGCCAGGGATCACAGTGCATTTGCGATATTTACCGGTTTCGAACATGCTGACGAATTGTTCGGGATTCATGCGGCTATTTAAAAAAGGTTGAGAGATACCTTTGGTAATATTAAAATTCAAGGCTGATTTTGTTTAGAGCTTTTTTCATAGGGAATCGATAAGGGATATTTCCTGTGTGTTCTATGCCATGTTGAAAGATGGAGTAGGCGTGGGCTGCATGCAGGTTAGTAGAAGAAAATTGTTCATGCGGCTTCGAAAATTGTTCGTTTTCTGCTACGTGAGCCCACCGGTGCTGGAATCTATCTCCACCATTATGGTCAATCGTCTTAAACCCTTTCTTCCTGCCCTGATTTCTCCTGAACAAACCGGTTTTGTCCAAGGCTGCCAAATTATGAATGGCATTGTCACTAGCCAGGAGGCAATTCACTCTCTCAAGAGCCTTAAATCAAAGGGTATGATGATAAAATTAGACTTATCCAAAGCCTATGATCACCTTAGTTGGTCCTTTTTTATGAACATAGTGAAAGCCTTTAGATTTGACCAGTGATGGATCCAATGTATTTCTTCTCTCATTTCCTCCCCAGTATTATCGATCCTCATCAATGGCTCTCCCTCCCACACCTTCAATGCATCCAGAGGCCTCCGTTAAGGTGACCCTATTTCACCCTTCCTCTTCATTCTGGCTGCGGAAGGGCTGGGAAGATATATAAAATCAATTATTTAAGTTGGCCATTTAAAAGGAATTCATCTATGGGGCAATGATCTTCCCTTATCCCACCAACAATTTGTGGATGATATAATGTTATTATGTCAAGTCTCCCTTCAGGAATCCAGGGCTCTAAAAGCCATACTGCAAGACTTTATGCAAGATTCTGGTACTCGGATCAGTAATGAGAAATCCAATATCTTTTTCTTCAACACCCTGATTCCTTCCCAATCTTTCATGGCCAGGATTCTGGGATTTTGCATTGGCTCCCTTCTGTCCAAATACCTGGGAATTCCCCTAGTGACTAACTTTCTTAGGACTTCCTGTTGGAAAACCATCCTTGAGCGAATCCAATCTCGGCTTCAAAACTGGTCTTTCTGATCCCTAAACATTGTTGGGAGGGTGGTTTTACTGAAGGTTGTGCTACAATTGATCCCAATATATCAACTCTCGAGTCTAGCTACTCCTAAAACTACTTGCTCTGATATGACAACTATCTTCAAAAACTTCCTATGGCAGGGGACTCGGGAAGCTAAAAAATGGGCACTCCTTTCATGCAATCAGTTGACTAAACCTAAAATGGCAAGGGGGTTAGGTCTTCAGGATCCCTTTCTACTAACCCAAGTGATGGGGGGAGGGGTGGGGGGGGGGGGAACTCTGGTGGCGATGGATTCAAGGTGTAACTGATCTCTGGAAGGTCATCTGAGGCCAAAAATATAACATGCCTTCAACTACAGAGGAAAGACTGAGAATGCAGGGAACTCCAAGAGGATCATCAATTTGGAACTTAGCTTCTGATAATAAAGAGTTATTGGATTTCAGAGATCTGTGGTTTGTGCTTTTAGAATTTTTGACCGGAGAATCCACAGTGATAGAATTTTTACACCAATGTTTCGAATCCCAAATGGGATCCATCATCACTGTGGATTCTCCGGTCAAAAATTCTAAAATAAAGAGTTAATTTGCAACCATACATTTTGGGAAATCAGAGATGGGAGGCGTGCTCTATTCTAGCCAGATTTGTGGCAACAATGGGAAAAACTATTGAGTCGCCAAGATTTTGCGAAGATCTTCCTTTTCATTAATAAACCACACAACTTTATGGTTAATCAATTTTGGGACCCGACCCCCAGGAATGAATGGAGACAGTGGAAAATGAAACAAGACTGGAACAACCCTCTTGACTCAAATCAATGGGATGTGTTTAATTCTGAGTTTCACACTAGAAGAATTACATCGTTAGAAGGATAGGACATTCTCAGGTGGGGCTATAAAACTAAAGGTATGTTCACCATAAAATAAGCTTACCAACTGGCATCAGAGGAGCCTCCGGATTAGTACAATCCACTCTGGAGGAAAATATGGATGGGACAATTTTTGCCGAAAGTAATGTATTTCCTGTGGCTAGTGTGCAGTGGCAGGATTCTCACCTAGGATGAATTACAGAAGAGAGAAATCCATGAGCCCTCTTTTTGCAATATGTGTGCCTCTCAGACTGAAACCATAGAGCATCACCTAAATATATGCCCCTTTGTATCTCGACTCTGGCAGAATATAAATACTCTTTTTGGTCATTTAGATCGGGATAATACCAGTATCCAATCCACCATTGGGAGTTGGACGAAAAAAATCTCTTCCAATCTGATGGTAAATCGAGCCTAGTGTCTATCTCTCGGCTTTCTTTTATGGGCAGTATGGAAGGAAAGGAACATAAGGATTTTCAAGGACCAGAAACTGTCACACTTGGAAATCTGGAAAGGAATACTCCAAAATGTAAGAGAATCTATACTAGTAGAGAAATGGCATTCTGATGATTGGAAGGTCAACCCCCAAGAAGCGCGAATATTGTCTACTCTCAACTTATCCCAGCAAATGCTTGCACCTTCATATTGGAACTTAAATTTTCCTCTCAGCCAATCTCCTTCTCACTTCTCATGACCCCTGAGGGTTTTCTCAAGCTAAACTTCGATGGGGCATCCAAAGGTAACCCTAGGGATGCGGGTTTTGGAGGGGTCATCAGGGATTCGCGGGGCTAGGATGTCCAAATATATGCTTCGGATTGTGGCATGGCAAGTAACAAAGAAGATGAATTCGATGTTGTTAAACATGGTTTGATAATAGCCAAAAGGGAAGGGTTGAGAAAAATGGTGGTGGAAGGTGACTCTTCTCTGGTCATTAATACTATTAAAAATCTTAACCAGGGGTCCCAGTGGGAAAATATTAGTAAAAGTTGGAGGACTGCTCGCTTGATCCAGGATATCAGTGAACTTATTCAATATTTCGAATATATCATCCCCTCGCATGTCTCTCGCAATGGCAACAAAGCTACATATTTCTTAGCAAACTAGGGCTATCTTCAGTCGAGAGTGAATATAGATAAGCCTTGGATAAGGGAGATTGGGGAAGAAGGAATGGAACAATTGACTCTGATTTTGAACCAAGACCTGGCTCTTAATCAGAACCCCTGATCGGGGTGTGAGACAGCTGAAGGCCTGCTTGGTCTTGATTGATATGACAGAGCTTTTATTGTTTTGGGATGGTGGGTAGTATCCCTCACGCCCTCACACGCGTATTCACTGTGATAATATGAAGCGTCGCAGATCTTGGCAGATCCACGACGTGAAGGTTGGTAATCCTTGGCACCTATAGGTAGTGGGAGCAAAGGTGACGTTAAGACCATATATCCTGTGTATAAACCCAGGTCCTCAGTTTCTTAAGGAGCCTAAGTTTGTTGGTTACAGGTTCGCGACAATGGGAACACGAGAGGAGTACCCAGCTGCTACATGTCTCTGCTTGAGGTTGGCGTATAAAGTCTGGTTTGCCTATGTTGTCTTTACTCTTGGCCTCTGTACAGTGGCTTGGGTCACGAGCGTGGGAAAGTGGGAGAAGGGTGAAGAAAGGGGGCCCGACCTTGGTAGATATGGTGAAGTCTCAACCTCGCAGTGGAGCCTCGGGTCAAGGTGGAAGAGGTAGAAGACACTAGGAAGATAAAGGAAAAGATGTAGATCCATCTTCCGATCGGACTGAGCGGTAGACGACTGCACGACAAAGAACTGAACGACAGGAGACTGCGCGACAGGTGACTGCGGGGCAGGTGACTGCGTGGTAGATGACTGCATGGTAGGGGACTGCATGACAGGGGACTGCGCGACGGGGGATAGCGTGGCATGGGACTGCGTGGAAGATGGGTCGAAAAAAAATTATGAGAATCTTCAGGCCATGGTCAAGGCTTACTGTGAAAGGACCTCGACACAGGTGAAACAATTGATTGCGAACTGGGAGGCAGAGTTGAATTCGCAAGCTAAGCTGGAACTTCCAGTCGAAGACTAGGGGGAACTAATCATAGACCCTAGGTACACAAGCGACCATCTCACCTTGTTCATACAGTCCATTCATCTTTATTGGTTAATGAAGTGCATAGTGGCCAAAGGAATGGTTGCGACCACCAATGGAGTGGTGCACAGTGACGTCGAGTCGAGTCTACAAGACATTCAAAATGAGCTCCAGCTTATCCAATGTCAGTTGCAGAATTAGAATGACGCTCTGGGCCGCATCAAGCGACATATCCCATGTCTGCCACAAACTAAATTACCAGGATCAAGTGCTAAAGATCCTGGTCAGGTGGAATACTTGGATGATGAGTGGATTGAAGTTATGACTATTAATTTTAGATTTTTTTGGATGTTTATGTCGGGTAACATTTATGTTTTCAGTCTGATGTTTATTAGTTGGTTTCTAGACTATCGACCTTATAAGGCTTGGCTAAAAAGGCTCAAACTATTTATGTTTTGGATGGCTTATAATGCAATTCGGTGGCCAACAAATCTGGTTTCCCACTGGGTAGGTTGAGGCCACCGAACGACTCATATATTTGTAACCTACCTATTTATAGATGAATAAATGAAAGGTACTACTAAGCTTACAAAAAAAAATACTAAAACATAATATTAATTAATTTATATAAATATAAAAATATATTATATAATAACAATTTATTGGTTTATTTATTTTTTAAATAATAATATTTATGTTAAGAAAATGTATATAGCAATTATTTAGTTTAGTTCATTCAATTTTTTTTTGTTTTTTTTTTAATGCTATAAATTATTTTTTATATAAGAGGCATGTACTAAACAACAATGTTGCATATTATACTTGTTTATATTTTTATTGATAAAATTTACCAAATATTGCAACATTTTTTGTCCAATCATCCTATTGTAAACGCATGCCCACACAGTAGAAGATAATTCATAATTTTGAAAACTTGTATTCATGTGACAAGATTGTGCATATTTTTTAATAACTTCTTTTACTTATTAGGTGTAAAATAAATTTTTGCTTTTATTTATTATTATATAAATATAAATTTATTATTTACCTCATATATAAATATTATACTATTTCATATAAATTATGAAAAACTTAAAATATTTATTTCAAATTCATAAAATATTATCTAAATATACATATTTCATATTACACAATTTTTAAAATTTTATTATTAGAAGATAATTCATAATTTTGGAAGTTTTAATTTCTGAAAAAAATAGAGAGTTTTTTTTACTTATTACTAATTAATCATGTAAATTAAATAATTTGGTAAATATCACTAAAATTTAAAAATAAAATAAAAACTAAGTAAATTATAACTTTATTTTAAATTACATTAATATTGATTATAAAAAGAATTAATATAAATATTAAACATATATACAAGTAAAAAAAATGTAATAATATTTTTATCCATCTAGATTTATTCTCATTTTACTATATATATTTTTATCTATCTTGATCTACTCTCAATTTACCATGGAGATTTTTAATTTGTAAATAAGTTTTGTTACAATATTATGGGTCAATACCATCACTTATCAATATCACACGCAGAAAAATAACAAATAACCCTATATAACACTTGTTCATATAACATTTTTTAATTAATCAATTTAATTAAAATAGCAAAAAAGACATGACTACTTTGAAATAAACCTTAATCTTTGATTTGTGTATACATCTAAGAATATTCTAAAAAATTCATAGAAGTTAAATTTCTACCATCCACATTATTAATAATTAAATTAAAGTTATAAAAACAAATAAACAGATCTATTAACATAATTATTATATAAATTTGTAAATTAATTTTCAATTATTATTATATAAATTTAGATGTATAAATAAAACATAAAATTTCTCCATCAAAATTACAAATGCAAACCAAATAAAAATACACTTTCATAAACTTTAAAATAATATTTAATGTTTACATAATTATTAATTTAATTTGTATTTATCCTTCGGCTCCTAAAACAGCTCTGGTATGTAGTTGATTACTGCGCTTCTTATTTCCTCGAGCAAATCAAGTGGCGATATGCCTTAATCTGAACGATGGAAGCATGAAGTTTCCTGCCAATTTCCCCTTCCTCCCGTCACAGCATTATTCACCCTTCCCATCCATCCGTTCCTCTGCGCAATAAGCGTTTGGCAGACCTGCGTAACTGAGTTGATTTTCCTGCGCAAATCTGATTTACCACACAGATAAGATTCCTTTAGCTGGGACCCAATTCTTTATGCAATTTGGTAGTGGAGCCGTCCATTTGAATACACCATTCGTGCATAACAGTTGGCTGGTTTCTCTTCTTTGACTAATATCGTTAGAGATTGGATTCATATTTTAGTTTTTACAAAGATTCCACATGATTTTATGGACACGATATCGATATTTTTAAAGGTAGGTGGTCTCTTAAAATGATGGTTGTGGTTCTTGCAACCTTCCTTTTGGACGTCCTTTGCAAGTGATTGGACACTATCACATGTTAACCATGTTATAGATTATTTTATTTTTATTTTTAAATTTTTTTCCTCTATTTAATTATATTTGTATATTGTTTTTAAGACTACATTTTTTTAAATAAATTTATTTCATTATAAGTTTTATGTTTATCTAATTATATTTGTATATTATTTTTAGGAATATGTTTTTTAAAATAAATATATTTTCATTATAATTTTTATGTTTATAAACGTTTTTACACTTAATTATAAATTAAGAGTTTAATTATGGGATATTTTGATTTTCTTGTCAAAATTTGGTGATATTTTTTTTAATAAGATCTTGAATTTAAATTGTTTAGAAAGCATTTAATCTTCCATTAATTTGAAAAATTACATATAGTAGATGTCAGTGGCATATGCATAATTGTTGGTCTAGGTCAATCAAAGTAGCTGTAAAAAATATAGGTTATGGCCGAAGCCATTCACAAGGAAAGCTATACATATTCACCTTATAGGGTTTTCATCGTGTCTAGTATGCAGAAAATAAAACATAAATATATACATATAATGATACTGAGTATCAACTGTAAAAAACACCCAAAAAATAGGGCCTGTCCGCTCTAGGATATGCTCTACCTATGTAGGGTCGGTGATAATACTGATATTGTTTTGCACCAAGTTGTTCCTATATCATCCACAAGCCTCTGGGGTGTGTCGTGGCCTCCTTGGATAATTTGTCAGCAGCCTTGTTATGTTCCTTGTAAATGTATTGGCAGGTGATAATGTTAAATTGTGCCTTGAAAACCATAATCTCATCCAAAATGTTCCTAAGAGTATGAGCATGACAGTTATTGATGTTATTGAACCAATTTATGATGATTTTGGAGTCTTCGAAGATCTAAAGATTAGTGCAAGAGTGTGCCAGTGCAAAATGCAGGAGATGCCTGAGAGTGATCAATTCTTTATAGTTATTGGTTCCCTCTCCCAATCCCAACTGTATTTTGTAATGGTGCTGATTTGTTAGGAATAGTAGGATACCCCTCCCCCCCCCCCCCCCCCCCCCCCCCCCCCACATCCTTAAGCTTGCGCTGCTCCATCAAAGTATGCCCATGGTATGAAGTGATCAATTGTCTCAGAGGTATGTGATCGTATTGAAGTAGGATGGGGTTCCTCCAAGATTTCATGGTAGGAAACGATGATCTTAACTGTTATGAATGGCCATCGTGCTTGTGTTCCTTTAAAAATGATACCATTCCTTGTCAACCAGATAGACCAACAGATACCATTCCTTTAAAAATGATACCATGGTTGTTATTGAATAATTTTATGTTGAAATTGGTAAACTAATAAATGCATGCAAGGAGTATAAGAAGAAATTGCAGGATTGTGATCAAAAGGAGAAAAATCTCAAGCAAGAAATTAATATCTTGAGAAAATAGTTGGCAGAATCGAAAAGATTAGAAGAATTCAATTGCAACAAGAAAAAATAATAGGAAGGATTATGTTGAAGCGCTTGAAGATGTGATTAACAAATTGAGAAAGGAGCTTGAGGAAAAGAACTAGTAGTTGGAGAAAGTGGAGTACCATATGAGTGAGAAAAATTGGCAACAAGCTTCGAAAGGGTGAGACAAGTTTGTATGCATGAAGGAATGACAAAGTAGAACCAAAGAAGCCTGCAGCAAAGAATGTGATCCACAAGAAACAGCAAAATAGAAAAATAAAAGGATCTTTCACATCTAGAAGATCATTTGCTCCTATGGTTGGAGGTAGCAGTTTTCAAAGGAGAAGTCAAAACTCCTTTGCCCCCTTGATGGATGAGATTGAGTGCTTCAATTGTCACAATTTTGGTCATGTGGTAGCTAATTGTAGGAGGATAATGCACTCATCCATGCAGTAGTATGATCATCCAAGAGGAGGACCTACATTCAGGTATAAAAGTTCTTTCAACGGTCATAATTTTTCTTGTAAAATGTTTTGGCATAAAACCATTGATTGCAGATCTAGCATAAGAAGATGGAGGTTCAGTATGAGCAGCAAAATATTATATCCTTTGGCTACATATCTTGGTCACATAGAGTGTTATGTGTGCCATAATTTTTGACACATGACCAAGGATTGTAAAATGCCTAAACCATTGAGGCCATTTGTTCAAAAGCAGCAGTCAAGGGAAAATGTGCAACCAAGGAACACATGAAAGAAGAAGCAGCTAGGAAGATGTGGCATTACACTTTGTTCTCATGATGAGGATGACATGTGGTATATAAATAGAAGATGCTCACATGATATTTTAGGAGATAGGAGAAATTTTATTTTCTCAATAAAACCAAGGATGGCCATGTTGTGTTTGAAGGTAGTGAAACTGCTAGAGTGTTGGGAAGCGGTAAATTCAATCTTGGTGAGAAGAGGAAAAATGCAAAAGATGTTTGCCTCATTGAAGATCTAAAGAATAATATATTGAGTGTGATCCCAATCGTTGATGGAGGAAAAGAAGCGATCTTCAATTCCAAAGGTTGCATCATTCATAAGGAAGGATCAAAGAAACTATTTTCTAGAGGAGTCAAGACACTGGATAATGTGTATGTGTTCAAGGGAAGAGAGAAGAATAAGAAGAGACCAAGGGAGTAATCTTCCTCATCAGATTCAGATTAGATGAGATCAGTCCCTACTACAGTTCATTCTTGCATGTTAGATCTACTTGACTGTAGCAGTATGCATGAGACTTGCATGGTCTAACGAGGAGTGTTGGAAGCTTGACTCAGTTCTTTCATGCGTTATCATATCCGTTAGATCACTTCATATGAGGTATATCATGCTGAGGGCGAGTCATGTTTTTGCAAGGCTTGATTCTTCATGTTTACTCTTTTTCACTCATTATTTTTCTAGCTAGTGGATTTATTGTATATGAGTGGAAAAATAATTTTCTATCAGCCTTGTTGCACAATTCATTAATTATTTTTCAACTATATTGTTACTGATGGTTTTTGAAGAAACTGCATGTTGATTTTTTCTGATGATATTGTAGATTTGATAACCATATGGTTGTCTCATGCACATGGTAAAGGTGTGATGGAGGATCATGCATTCAGGGGGAGCTTATGTGCTTCCTAATGGATTTGCAGAATGTTGACATTGTTTTTGTAGGATGATTTTTATAGCTGCTATCACATTTTGCTAGATGGATCATCTAGAATTTATGTACTTCATTGCTTATGTTTTCTACTTCTAGATGAATCATGTATGTTGCTGATATAGTTTATATGGTTGAATTATATGTGAAAATTGCATGGAGAGAGAGAGAGAGCATGATGTTGCTTTATGATGTGTTGGATACTCATTTGGTTGAGTGATGTTGATTCATATGATTGACTATGTATGGAGAGAATTGTTGTTGCTCATGATGAGAATATGTACTTACTTCTACTACTAGCATATGTTATGGTTCATACTCATATTTGTTGCAGCTACACATGGAGGTTATATTATTTCTCATGGAGGGAAAGTACCTTGATGCTTATGCCATGTAATGCATTGTATTGTTGCTGCCATATGGAGCATATGTTGATGCTCATTGATGCCATGTACTCATTTATTTCATGTTTTGGACATGTTTTGATGAGAGCACCTTTTTGTGTAATTGTAAAAGCCATGTATTGTCATTATGTCATCTTTTGGGTGCACTGCTCATGGAGATGCCCATGGTATCTAGTTTGGATTGTTCATTAGCTATGTATGGGTTAATGGATGTCCAAGTCATGTTCTACTTTGTATATCTTTGATGTACCCCCACTTCATTGGGTGCATAATGTAACTTACATCCATAAATTCATGGTTGGTGATAGGCATAGAGGAATCATATGTACTTGTAAAAACTATGTACTTGCTCCATGAAGCATCATATGTATTGTAACGTAATGTATATCATGTCCAAAGTTAATTAGAGTAATGGTCCATGAGGAGTAGTCACTTACACTTAGGAGGCTCATTGCAATAGAGACATGTGTTGCTTCAACAAGCATTGTATGTTTCATACACCATTACATGCTTAGGGGGAGCATGTTTGGTTCAAAGATGGCATTGGATAGAGACATGTTGGTAGTTGAGCTTCGTTGTCTACATCAACCTTGCATCAATTGGTGTTGAGTATGACAGTGGGAGCACTCTTCTCTTCCAGTACATTATTGGCATTGTACTTTAGATTTGATGGCCCTTTGCCATTGATGTCAAAGGGGGAGAGATTTTGGATTGATGAGTTAGCCTCACATGTTGTATTGAGATTTACATCAATGCCAAAGTGAGAGTTTGCTGGAATTGTAGTGTTGACATTGATGTCAAAAATCTCTTAGTGTTGTTGGCCATATGCATGAGTGATGAATGCTTGTGATTGGTGATGTTCTTGTTAGTTGGCATTGATGTCAACATCCTATGACTAGACCTAGTGGCTGTTGAGGAGATGGATTCCAGACATGATGTGTTGGTTGGAGATGCTCTTGTTGCAAGAGGTTGGAGAGCTTCTCATGGTGTGTTTCTTGGGTATGTTGCTACTGCAAATGGATGGAGCATTGATCTAGATGTTACATAGGTCTCTAAATGTCTTGGAGACATTGCATATGCTGCTTCATGGGTTTAGTTGTATGTTAATTGTGTTAGAGATGCCTCTATTAGTGATGGAGGAAGTTAGATGACTTGAGGTTGCTACTACAAGCGATGGATATGTTGCTGCATGTGATGGAGATGTTGTTACAGGTGTTGGAGACGTTTGATTGTTGCTTGAGGAGTTGGAGGTGTTGATCTTGGCCCTAAAGTTGGCAGAATAGGTCTAGCATGTCATAGACTTGTTCTTAGCCTATCTCATAGTTGAATACCTATTGTAGAGGCTTGGAGGAGATCTCAGACACTAGAAAATATGTTCTATCATATGGAAGAGGTTTTGGACTGAAGAAAATATGTTTTACATTTTAGGCCCAGTTGTTTAGTATGGTGTTTGGATAGAAGTGACATTTTTGCATTGGATTTTATGGGCAAATGAGGATGGATCTCAAAATTCAGAGACATGGGCTTTGTGCAAAACGAACCAAATTAGCTTTCCATTAAGATTTTTTTAAAAATTCAGTCTATTTAAGAGAAACGAAAGGTTCTTCTGTGTAGTCACATGCTTGTTGAGTAAAGGGAGCAGTTTTAGAGCCGTAGTGGCATGGAGAGCATCCTAAGGGAGCGATTATAGATCCAAGAGGCTAAATGCGCATGGATGATTGTGTTAAGGGTGAAAAAATGGGTTTTCATGAGATTTTCTCTGTATTCCTCACCTTTTGGAGTTAATTTTTGACTTATGGCGACTTTTTGAATTAGAAATTTTCGGTTTATGCTCGGAAATGTCTGTGGGACCTCCAGAAGTTGACTAAATTTGAAAAGATAAAAAAGGCTAGTGGCATTAGTGGTTGATTGAGTCAATAAGATGAATTTGAATCCATTCAAGCATATGAACAAGATTGTTGAGCTCAGTAGTTTTGAGTAATTATTGAGATGATCACTTGATTTAATATTTATATTGGAGATAGCTCATTGTTAGGATGGTTGATTGCACTAGCGTATGGAGAGTGTGTGAGTTTGGAGAAGACCCTACAAATTTTGTAAGCTTTATTATGAAAGTTTATTAAATCAGTTTGCAGTTGTAGCAGCAATAAGCTGAAGTATGATTCGGCCTTATGTTTATATAGTGTGTGTGGGGTGTAGATGTTGGATTTAGTAGAGTTTGAGGAGATTTTGTTGCTCCTTTTGTTGGAGTTTTTGTATGGATATTTTGATGGTGGTTGTTGTTGCAAATATTTATTTGAGATTTGATGCTATGTTGTTACAGTGCTCATGTTGAGCAAGTTTTCAAAGTCCAGTCTGAAAATATATGAAACAAGGCTCGCATGGAGGTAGTGAAGACATGGATGCTTTGAGTATACAGTGATTCATGGATTCAATAGATTGAAGATATTTCTCCATCTAATATAGTTCGATAGAAATTAGGTGAGGCTCATTGGTCATGGTGGTGACCAGTAGATCAGAGTCTGTAGAATCGAATGTTTAGTTCAAGAGTCACTGAGCGAGGATTGTTGATCGTGGTGGATCTTAGAGGATGGCAGTCCGTAGATTTGTGAGAGAAATTGTTTCCAATTTGATAGTTCCATCATAATGTTGAAAGAAGTCAAGTCTTCAAGGCTCATTGGAGTGAGCTGATCCATGTGTAATTTGTTCAACAACTAATAGAATAATTGAGCAAAGGTAAAATGTTGCAATGTGAATTGCAATCGTAAACGAGGTAGTATAATGTTATATGATATGCATGATTGTGTTACTTGGAAAAATAGAATGCATACAACATGTATGTCAATTATGTTTCCTGTCATTCTAGATATTGTGGACCCATGTTGAGCATGGTGTACATGAATGTTTATTTTGTTAAATATAATGTGCATATGGTTCATTATGTAAATTATTGTGGGAAAGAGTGCTAAAATATAAATTTAACATGCCAGATAGTTGTGGATAGTTGTGAAAGGCCAGAAGGCCTTGGGTTGATGGTGGTTTCCTACCCGGAGAGGTTGATGGCACTTTCCTACCCAGATTTCCTCTCCCTAGAGATAAATGATCTTAGTAAGGGAAAAGAGTTGGCCAAGATGGTGAAGAGAGTAAAAATCCTGAAGCAACTCTGTTAATTTGGAGCCTATTGGAGGAGGCCCAAAATTCCTCATAGACGAGACACTATCAAAGGAATAGGTAGGACACTGCCAAGAGGAATCCTGTATTGGACCCTATGTGGTCATTGGAATTCTTGAGTTGGTTGGCTAGTGGAATTCCATACTAGACCTAGTATGGTCTCTGTTAGAGAACTGTCTGGATGTGAAATTGGCTCGATCTGGTTCTGAAAACTAGTTCCCATTGGTTGGGAGGAGTATTTTTTTGCCACTGTGGTTCTCATAGCAGAACAAATTAATTAATTAGTTATGTGTTGTGTTAAAAATTAATTTGATATATAATTGTGTAAAGATGTTATGTACATCTCATCACGAAAGGATCCTAGTGCTCAACAAGGAATTATTGGAATTTTAATTCCTTTATTGTATTACCAATCTTTTGAATGTCTTGGTAGAGGCTAAGATAGTATGCATTTGGTGCATTTATTGGTCATTTCGATGATCAAAGAGAATTAGGTGCTTTATGGGTACTTTTAGAAGTACTGTGTGGATGTATTTAATGGGAGCTAAGACAGGGTGCACGTGGTGCAATGATTTATCATTTTGATGATTAGAGTGCTGGTGCTCTCTAAGTACTTGTAAAAGTACTAAGATTGAAATATCACCTGATATTGCATAATTGAGTAATAGTTAAAAGTCTTTTATTTGATTGAAAATATTGTGACTAATATGATTATGTAGGATTTGTTGGTCATAGATTACAGGGTGCTTTTTGTTGGGCTATCAAACCGTTAGAGTGCTTGTGTAAAAGTGACCACGACTTCCAAGAGTAATTGGTAAGTAATGGTAAGTTGGTATAGAGATTTTGTTTTGTTTCTATAAAATTGAATAGTGGCTAAGTGATGGAAAGTAGAAATTACTTATTTTTGTAGTTATAAATGTTTATGACATAGATCAACATTATTTCTTTTTCTTATTGGTATATCTTGGAAATGAAATCCTTCATTTTGAAGGGAAATGATCTCATTTTTAGTTGTTTGGATTCTTATATCATGAGTAGAAATTAAGTCCTAGTGAGAGAAGAATACCGGGGATGGTGTTCTATTTAAGGGGGGAGTATGTAATATCCCTAAAACCTTATAGCGTTATTTACCATTTATATAAGTAAAAATATTATTGTTTTCACATGTGGACATCCAATTACTCCATTGTTAGGTTATGGTTAGAATCAAGAAGAAATTAGAAATTCTTGGCAAAGAATGTGGTAACCTCTCTTGTATCAAGAATCAGTTGTAAGATAAACTAATTTTTGGGTAAACTTCATTTCATTCTTGATTCACCATAAAAATCCACGCTAAACAGAGGAATTGGGTTTATAAGGGAAGGAGTGATATTGAATGCATTATTTTATTGAGAGAGCATGGTGATAAACTAACCCTTGTTTGTATCCAACTAGAATCATTATTTTCATAACTAAATTCATCACGTGCGAAGCCAAGAATAAACAAAGGTATGGTAGTTGAATCAATCAACCAGATCTTGTGGTTGTCGTTATCCATTGTGGATAATTCTTTGATCGCATGATTTTTTTTAGCACCCAATACAAAGATCCTCGAAATGGATGCTTCACACGACAGGGAGGGTGATTTGAACAACCTGTATTCAGAGATAGGTCGAATATGATTATTCTCAGTCTAGCTAGCGCACATAGAATTAATTGGTCTCCAACCTGGGCTCACGGGGGATTGCTTACAAAAGATAAGTTTTCTTATCATTATTCTTAAACGAAGAACTCACAGATGGATATTTTTTATAAAGAAAAGAAAGTAGTATTACTTGAAAATGAAAGTTGCATATAGATATAGTTTGCATAGCCTATATCATTTAAATATAGTTACTACATTATTTTCCCAAAGAGAGAGTTATATATATTGTGTATATAGAGGATTTACTACATTATTTTCCAAAAAAATGAAAAGTTTATATATATTCCTTATATAGAAGATTTTAATGATGTTAGGTTCTTTGTTACATAAAAGTTAAGTAAATTTGTAGTTTCTCTAAGAAAAATTACATGTGAATCTTGTGTTTTAAAAGCTAAGTAGCTTTGTCATTTTCTTGGAATAAATTACACGAGATTCTTGCTAGTAGCCAAGATATCCTCTTGAGAAAAGATGCATGAGACATCTAAAGTTCTTGAGGATATTGTTATTATATATTTTCTTAGTAAAGAAAATATATACTACATGTAGATAAAGATTGTTATTATATATTTTTCTTGGTAAAGAAAATATATTACTACATGTAGATAAAGATTGTTATTACTACATATAGAAAAAAGATTGTTATTATATATATTTGCAACATTAAAAGATAAGTAACCTTGCTTGTCTTTATATAACATTGCATATGCGTTTTATGTAAGAAGAGATAGGATGCATGCTCTTTTATTAAAAAGGGATTTCGTACTGGTATCTGAATGGATAATAAATCCAAGCTATTTTCTTGGAAGTGAATATTAAAGAGGCTAATTTGTAAAAAAAATTCATGGGTGGTGAAAAATAAAAGAAAAAAATTAATTAAATTATTTTCTTGGAAAGTGGGATTTTCTTTTGAAATGTGTAGTTTTAATAACTACCTTATGTGTTTATATGATATAAGTCTTTCTTGAAGAAAAGATAAGTAACTATGACTTTTTGGTTAATTAGAATAAATAAATCTTGTGGTGTTCTTGAAAAGAACACAATGGTTTTGTGCTTAGTCATGCTAAAAATATTTCCATGGTGTTGGTAAATATTAGTTATTTAATAAATCCATGGAAAATTTCCCATGTATTCTCATACTTAAGAGAGTTCTTAAAAAAAAAAAGAATACTTAGATATGAGGAAATATAATAACCTATGCATAGATCAAATGCACAGAGATAATATAAGTCATAGGAATCTTCTTTGGAAGGAATATGTTTTTCTTATGGATGAAAGATAAGTCAATGGTGTTAATTCCTTTGCAAGAGTTTGCAAAAGTTACATGTTTTGGTGGGTAAAAAGATAAATGATTTGTGTGTTGTATATTGGATAGTTTGATTTAATTGCATGGTTTAATGCATAAAAGGTTAACATTATTATTATTTTAGTTCTTATGCCCAAAAGAAAGGTTGATTATGATACTTTCTTGAAAACAAATGCATGAGAACTTTGTTATGATACTTTCTTGGAAACAAATGCATAAGAAATTTGTACATAAAAAAATAGAGAAACTATGTTGGGTTCTTGAAAATAACTATGTGAAAAGAACACATATGCAGAAGCATAGAAATAATAGTTGATTACATGCATGAAAATAGAACTATTGTGTTAGATCTTTTAAAGAGAAACATGGATTTGTAGAGCTATTGTGTTAGATATTTTAAAGAGAAACATGGATTTGTGTGCAGAAAAGAATAAGTATTATGTTAGATCCTGGAAAGTAAAATAAGTAATTACTTGCAATAAATGCACTAGCTTTCCTTTGTAAAATACATATATCTACATGCAAGAAATAATGACTAACACAATAGTTTTGTTTTAGAGAAACACATGTTTTTGTGCATACAATAGATTTTGTAAATAGCTATAACTTGGGAAAGATGCTTTCGAAAAGTGACTTGCATTTTCTTTCATGATAACGATGTCTATCATGTTAGCCATGTTAGCTTTCCCTTAGAAGGGGGCATGTATTTTTAGGTATTATAATAATATCTATTGTATTGGACAGATTACTTAGTTATATAGTGTTAGCCATGTTAGCCTTCCCTTAGAAGGAGGCATGTATTTTTAGGTATTATAACAATATCTATTGTATTGGAAAGATTACTTAGTTATATCATGTTAGCCAAGTTAGCCTTCCCTTAGAAGGGGGCATGTTTTTTTAGGTATTATAGTAATATCTATTGTATTGGAAAGATTACTTAGTTATATGCCCAATGAAGAAGCTAAGGGGTTAGCTATCTTTGAATAATTTTTTATATAATTACATGCATGAAAAACAAAGATAAGTTGTTAGCATCATTTAAATGGAATGAATGGTTACAGTGGTTCCCTTTGGATATGAACGTGTGTTGTTGCGAGAATGATCATAGTAACGTGGTAATTATTTTGACATGCTTGGTAATTATTTTTTTATACATGCACAATGTTGCTAGAAGAAGCATGTTGTGATATTATATTTACATATCATATACGCACATGAATAGATGTTAAAAGATTGATCAATACTTTATCTAATCATGTTATCAAAGTTTGTTAACGACAACAATGATAGGAAAGGATGGTGATTTGTTCCAAAGACAAATTATGTTTAACATTGTGGCAGATAAGAACTAATGATCCATGTTGATGAGTATGAGCTACAGGATGGTCCACTGACTCGTTATTGATTGATTAATACTTCATCTAATTCCGTTATCAAAGCTTGTTGATGACAACAATGATAGGAAAGGATGGTGATTTGTGCCAAAGAAAAATTATGTTTAACATTGTGGCAGATAAGAACTAATGGTCCATGTTGATGAGTATGAGCTACATGATGGTCCACTGATGGAACAATCATGCCACAAGGATATAGAGAGTGGTGATTTGTGGGTAAATGGTTTCATGATGATTGTAATAGTCGTTAGCTAGGTCTGTTTTACTTTAATGATATTTCATTATAATATTTTATAACAATGGATAAGGGATGAACTTTCTTATAATCCATTGATAATAAAATTAAACATTTGCTAGTTTTCATGCTTCGGGGTTTCCAGGGTATATTTGTGTTCAATGATGTGATTGACTAATGTGTTAGTTTGATGATGTTGATTCCTTGCCTGATGTGATGTTCATAATGTAAAGCATGTGATTAATTAATCTAGCTAGGGGAAAGGGTATATTGGTGTTCAATGATGTGATTGACTAATGTGTTAGTTTGATGATGTTAATTCCTTGCCTGATGTGATGTTCATAATGTAAAGCATGTGATTAATTAATCTAGTTAAGGGAATCATGAAATGGATGCAAGGTTCATCATACAACTTATGTTAATATACTACAACAATGTTTGTTAATGGTTATGCAAATTACTATTCCTCTATTGAGAGTTACTCTATGTAATGATGAAGATTCTATCTAATGGTTAATGAGGAACCTGGATTAGTAATTTTGATAGTTACCTATGGATAATTATAATTAATGGAAAAAACCTGTGAGCAATTTATGAAACCGACGTTTCGGACTAGCTAGGTGAGTCCATCATCAGGGTAATGAGATCTGTATTTTGAGAAGAGAGAGTCAAGAAAATGTGAACCTATTAATAGAAGGAGGGAGAGATAACCTAGGGTTGGAGAGGTCGGCTTGGCTTTCATATATTTATTAATAAATTGATTAAATTAATTTTCATTTAGTTTTAATTTTTTTTTTTTAATTAATAAACTTTGATTAACAAATTTAAAACTAAATTAAAAATAAAATTAATTTAAGCTAAATTAAAAATAAAATTAATTTAAACTAGATTTAAAATAAAATTAATTTAATTAATTAATTAATTTAACTTTAAATTTAGTTTAAATTTTATTTTAATTAATTAATAAATTTAAAACTAAATTAAAAATAAAATTAATTTAATCTAAATTAAAAATAAAATTAATTTAAACTAAATTTAAAATAAAATTAATTTAATTAATTAATTAATTAAATTAACTTTAAATTTAGTTTAAAATTTATTTTAATTAATTAATAAATCTAAAACTAAATTAAAAATAAAATTAATTTAACCTAAATTAAAAATAAAATTAATTTAAACTAAATTTAAAATAAAATTAATTTAATTAATTAATTGATTAGTTAATTAAATTAACTTTAAATTTAGTTTAAATTTTATTTTAATTAATTAATTAATTAATTTATATATATATATATATATATATATATATTAATTTTATTTTAATTTTTTATTTATGAGCTGTAAATGTTGTCTCAAGGAAGAATTTGCATAAATTAAAGTTACTTTATTTTATTCAGCAAGGGTTTCCAGGTATTACTTAGTTTAAGACCATCATCCCTATTCATATTATTAGAAGATTTTTCAATTTCAATTGCCTCTTTAATTCTTCTTTTTAAATAGTGGTCTTCCTTATGGATTAATTTAGCTTGTTCCATGCATATATAGTGAGAGGAGGAACAAGCGTGCTCTGCACGACCTGATTTATCAGACCTATTTCTAGTAATATCGCTAATATGTTCTTTTAATCTTACTTTCCCCTATATAAACTTTACCGCATGAACAGGGAATCGAATAAACGCCTTTGTGATTTTTTGGGTCAATTGCATCTTTCGCGGATTCAAGCATGTTTTTTATGGTGTTAGGGGGGTGAAAGCATCTCTCTTCAATACCTGTGGATAAATTATGTAAATTCTAAATTTATTAAAATAACAAATAATTAAAACTTTATTTTATTTTTTTTAAATAATATGATAGATTTTTATTAATTTCATAATGTTTAAATAGATAAATTTTTAATAATAATTTCGTAATTTTCTTGATGTTAATTTAATAAATAAAATTTTTAATAATAATTTCGTAATTTTCTTGATGTTAATTTAATAAATATATAAATCTTATGATACTATTTTTTTTTCATTGTTTTAATCGAAAAGGATTCTAATAGCTCGCTATTATTTTAATCACTAGTTAAATTGTCCTTGAACATTTTTTCATACAATTTAATATTAGGATAATAAATTTAACAATTTAATAATAATAATAAGTATTAATGTAGATTGTTTTAAATTAAATTAAATTAAATTAAATATAATAGATATTATTTATTTTTCTATAATATTTAAATCACCAAAATTGTATAATGTTAATATAATGAATATAAAGTAAAATTAAAATGATAAATTCTTATTGTTATTTGACATATTTTTAATGATCGAATTTTTTAATAATGATAAATTTTTAAAATTAATTTAATAAAAGAAACCCGAAGAAAATTTTAAATATAAACTTTTTACATTAAATTCATCACTTAAAAAATGTAATATATAAAAAATCCTTTTTATTTATATTTTTAGACACTTTGATATTTCTATATGTATTTTTGATATATTTGTGTTAAATAATTAGTATAGATGTATGTAACTTGCGTTAAATAATCAACTTACTAATTTTATTAAGTAGATAAATGAAATTTTTTAAAATGTAATTTTTTAAAAGATAACTTTTTTTTGAAATGAAATTTTTTAAAAATATTCAAAATTATAATTATATATATGAATGAGAATAAATGAATTTAAAATTAAGATAGATTTATAATGATTTTTTATAATAATATTTGTATTATATATAAATAGATTTTTTTTTTTTTTTTTTTAATTTTATAAAATTCACTAAGTATTTTATTTTAATATGTTTATTAATTAAATTTAAATATGAAATTTCGAAATATCATAATAATAAATACGAATCATCATTTTATATATAATATGAATTGAGCTAAGATTAATTGAGATCATTGAATCTTTCAGAAGCTTAGAGGGATCAAATCCCTATTTAATAATAAAAAAAAAGTTTACATTTGTAGTTTGGTAGCTTTAGAGCTAATGTATTTAGGTTGGTTTATTAATTATAATTATAAATATGATTATTATTTTTATTTTATTCTATTTTAATTTTATTTTACCATGTTAAAATGTTTTAATGATTATTATAATTATAATTATTATTATTTTTTTTCACTGAGTCAAAATGTTAGACAAAACATCTCTACCATATTGAGCAGAAGAGCAAACACAATAATGATTTTTCTTATATAAAATTGTATTATCATTCTATAGAAAAAAAATACATTCCCCATAACACCTCACCTCTTTAAATAAATCTCTCTAAATAATTGTCTTCTTTCATAAAAGATATTTGATCTCTCTCACAACTTGATAAATCTAAAATTAAAATAAATCTAACTAATTTAATTATTAATCAATTATAATTATTAATTTTCTGTATTTTATTTTTATGTAATTTGACCAAATCGAAAACACTATAATTATAATTGTAGATATAATAATATTTATTTTTATGATTTTTATTTAGTTTAATCAAATCAAAAATATTAAATAATATATTACATTAAAACATCTCTAAAATAATAAATTGGAAATCACGAGTAAGAACAATCATTTTCCTTATATAAAATTGTATCATTATTCTAAGCAAAAAGAATCCATTCCTCATGCACAACTCACCTCTAAATGGCTGTCCTCCTCTTTCATACATGACACTTCACCTCTTTCTATTCACCCCTCTACATGACTGTCATCTTTGAGTTCACTGTATACGATTATATTCCCAATGCATATAAATGATTCACACTTCTAAATGGATGTCCTCTTTCACATATGACACTTCACCTCTTTCTATTCACCCCTCTACGTATTTCGGTTCTCTATAAACGATTATATTTCCAGTGCATATAAATGATTATATTCAATGCGTGTGAATGTCGTTGTGTTATTCGTAATTTTTAGTTGTTTCACTCAATAAAAATCTAGATTAAATTAACGTGTGTGAATAACCTAACTCGATCACTCTCCATATTCCATATCGTCTTAAAATGAAATTAATAGAAATTTTGATTATAACAATCTTGGGAAATCAAAATCTTCGAGAATTCAGAATCTGGATACGCCAATATCATTTTAACATTGAAAATGCGAGTACATCTTTTATTTACATCGAAAATTCAACCTTGAAACTGTAGCTTCCAAGGTTTACACGATACGCCATTGTATTGTGACTAAACCAGAGAGACTAATTAGGGAGAAACATCATCACATAATGAAAATACCAAAAAGAAAAATCTCCACATCTCCACAGTTCAATGTGTGGTTACAAATGTTGGAAAGGTGGAGGCGACAAAGCATGAATTATTCACACATAAAATATGTGTTGTTGCTCTTCTACTGATCACACAAAACATGATGATCACAATGAACTCGGTGAAGGGTATCTATCTATGTAGGAAAGAAGATCACTCAATTCATGCATCAAACCAAATGAAAAAGTGCATCCATGACAATCTTCAAACGCTAAATGAAAAATATATAATCTAATCTTTCATATGATAAGCAAATGCAATGCCAAAACAAAACTTAAAGAAAGACTTCCTTAAGATATAATGATGATTTTTTCTCTTTCTTCAAAATGCAACTAATGTAATCTAGTGCAAAAGTAAAAGAGAATGCAAGCAAGCCAACAAAGATGAAAATCTCTTTCACATCAATGATTTGAATGAAACTCAAAATGCTTTGAAAACTATGAAAAGAATAGAACTTCCATTTTTCGAAACACAAAAATGAACGAAAAAACTTTCTTTTGATTCCAATGAGACAATCGATTTGTAATCTATCGTTTGTCAAAGAGAACTTAAGCAACTTTCATAGTATCTACTAATGAAAACAACTTAAGAAGAAAGAACCAAAAATTGATCTGCAAAGTATGTCTGAACACACAAAGACTCTTTAACATAGGCTACTGATCTCTGATCTCTAATGGAAAGACCAACGAGTGGACGAAGGTTGACATAGAAGACCTAGAAACCCTAAAAGGATAATCAAACTTCAAGGACACTCAAACTAGGTTAAAATACAATTGCAATTAGACAAAAAAAGAGTCAATGAAGACCACACTGGTAAATCACTGGTAGAAGGTACACAAAACTAAAAATGAGAATAAAAACCATAAATTTCTTAATTTTCTGCTATAATCACACCTGTCAAGAAGAAAGTAGTGATCATCACTACTATAACTAGAAAACTGTGATATCATCGCGACTTTCGGGGTCAAACCCGCGATGGTCGAGGAAAACAAAAAAGAAACTCAATAGTCAAGAACAATTCAAATTAACAACCTTCAAACATCTACCAGAAAGTGACATTGATTACAGACAAGCAATGAAGTTTAAAAATGAATGGTTGATCAAACTCGTCAAAAGACAAGGTGAAGAAAGGGAAGGAAAGTGTCATAGGATCCCTAGTGGAGTGACCATTTTGTTGACAAGGTTAACCCTCTCTAGGGACAGAGACAATCCCTCTAGCCCAATGAGTGGGTCTAGCAACTGAAGTGACAATCAACTTGACATCTTCCGTAGATTATAATTGAAAAGTAGACCGAGAGAGATGTCCTACCTTGTTCTAATGTTATTCCAATTTCCTTTGTTGAGATCGTTGAACTGTTTGTGTCATAGACTTGTTCCTGCTTCTCTCAGCGATTATGTACTTGCACAAGTAATCAAGAGACAACAAAGCATGCCAAAACAAATAGCAAATCCAATAATAACCTACTTAGCTGATCTAGGAATGCCATGCTAATACATACATGAACACATATATTTTGCGAAGATTAACCAACAGTTGTATATTATCTAAAGAATAAAGGGAAGCTTACGACCATAGCCTTGATGTTAAAAGCCTCTCCTTGAGTGGTAATCCAAGTCCAAGCCAAGAAACTCTCCAAACACTCCTTCTCCAAGTCTAATGAATAGCCTTTAAGCACAAGCTCAGCATAGGGGTGCAAATGGACTTAGACCAACCATTTAGGAATGGGAGAGGAAGAATTTATAGGATGGGAGAGGGAGTTAGGACTCCTCCAAAGATAGGATTAGGCCAACATCTTAAGGAGGTAGCTCATAGGGATAAGACAAAGAGGTCAAGTTAGGAGGATTCAACCTCATCTATGCGAAAACACTTCCAGCTCGTCGCTCTGGAAGTTTCTAGATTACGAAGCTTCTCATCCTCTTTGGGAAAATGACCTTTTTGGGATCATCACGGGTATGATAGGGAATAGAGTGATGCCATCATGGGTCAAACACGGTGCAACAGGTGACCATCGCGGTTTTGAGCTTCATAAGAGCGATGACCCTCATTTTAGGGTTTTAAGAGCTATTTCTTCAGGGAAAGCTCAAGACATTTTCCAAGCAAAGTTAAAGGAGGGATCTGAGTTGTACACATGGATGAGTTGTATACATTTTCCAAGATATTTTCTTGCATGTGCATTCACAGGAAAATAAAACAGAGAGATATGTACAAATATATACATGAAGAACAAAGACATGAACAACACTCTTTCTTTACCTAAAGAACAAAGACATGAACGATGCTCTTTCTTTCCTTGTGGTAATTTACAAAAGATTTTATTGTGTGTGCATTCATAGGAAAAGACAGCATAGAGATATATACAAATATATACATGAAGAACAAAGACATGAACGTTTCTCTTTCTTTCCTTGCAGTAATTTAAAAAAAAGTTTCTTGCGTTTCTTTTGAATGATGCTCTTTCTTTCCTTGCGGTAATTTACAACAATTTTTCTTAGGTTTCCTTTGTTGTTTTCAACTGGTCTTGATTTCTTTGCTGCCTTTGGTGGCAATTGAGAGGCTCGTTGAATAATTTTAACTATTGGAAGAGATGAATTCCTTACACATGAAGTACCTATAATATGTTCATGGGTTATAATAAAGTTCAACAAATTGAGCTGTTGTATAAATCAAGATTCAGTTGACAATTAAAGCTGTGAGATCTAACGATAGAAGAACTTTCAATTGTCTAACATAAGATCTGATGGTGCAAAGGAGTGGAAAGTGGCAATTGGGGAAGTTCTTCCCAAAGGGAATGCCTTACGGTGTAATTATTAATTATAGTTATAGTTATAATTATAATTTGTTAAACACACATGGGCAGCAATAGAATATGAAAGATAAAACATGAGAGTACGATTTTTATTAACAAGAGATATACATTTATAGTACATTATGTGACCGTTAGGTTCCACATCCCAAGGTCTCTTGGACTCCTTTTGTCTATTCGGCTTCCACACTAACCCATTGAGGATTAGGTGTCCAACATTGCCCCCTTTATCCGAAGAGTTATGTATGAGTCCAAGAAGAGAGCTGTAATACAAAATGTGCAAAAATTCATGGCAGCACTAGGCTGAATGTGCTCTCTAAAATGTTGGTATAAAGGGTGGTGGTTTAAGGATGACCACCAACACTGGGACGCTTAGTGCAGTTCCTGGAACTCTTCCAAAACTGGCAAGAAGCTGAAGTCTTCTGCTAGAGGAAGTGTTCCTATTGTTTTGAGGAGGGAAAACTTCAACCATGAAACGGAGGTCTCACCCCGCATAAAAGGGAGAACTTCAACCTGAAAAGGGAAGTCTCAATCTGTGATGGTTTAAGGATGAGTAACAACTCTGGAATGCTTAATGCAATTCCTGGAACTCTTCCAAAACTGGCGAGAAGATGAAGTCTTCTGCTAGAGGAAGTGTCCCAAATTACCAACTGAAGGCATGTTCACGAGCATCTTTGTCTCTGGCTACAACTATGAAACTGGTGTGGCAGGTTGTGGCTCAGGCTCGCTTGATGTGACTTTGAAGCTTGTATATGACCATCATTTCCCCCCCGTAAGATACAAGGTGAGATGATGGAGAAAACTCAACTGCAAGACTGTTCAATACTCTGGAACAAGTTCTGACATGTGACTGGAATATCTTCTTGGCTATTGATGCCCATTGCTAACAAGCGATCCATCCAAGATGAATCTTTGTTCTTGCAGGACGTTTGTTTCTGAAGCATCTGTGTGAAGAATGGTTGGTTTTATGACAGTGCTTACATGGATGAAGATCAAAACAGTGATATTTCAGATGGCCAACTCGGTCACAGTGTTGGCATTTCACAATCTGTTGTTGTTGTTGCTATTGTGGAAGAGGGGCAAAATCTGGAACAGCTGGATGTGAACTGTCATGAATGAATCGAGCACTCTGAAACTAAATGGGCTTTGAGTAGTCTGGAATATGAAAGGACAAGTCCTTGTCATATCCAAGACCTGTTTTGTGCTTGTTGTGGATAAGTTGTTCCCAAGGTCTGATGATGGGCTTGGGAAGTGCAGACTGAGTTTCTGTATCTGCATGTACAATTGTTGCTTTATTGGGCACTGGATCTGAATGAACTTTAACAATATTGTCTTGCTGTTTATGGGAGTCTGTTTCATTGTTCTGAATAGAAACAGGTTCAGAGTGATGACTCCTCTATTTTAATTCTTCTTGCTGTAGCTGAGTTTCGAGCTGTAAAAATTCTATCTTCTATTATGCATTTTGTAGACATACCTGAACGTCTAAAAGAGAGGCTTTGCTAATTTTAACTGTGTTGTCAGTAGTAGAACTGATTAGATTTTTCAGTAACTCTAATAAGCCATGAATTTTCACCATTATTCAACCAACTCAAGACCTCAAAAAATGACCACAAATGTACTTGTAAGGGTAGATAGCTAGCAACTTACATTTTATTTTTTTTTATTTTTTTTGAATTTAAACCTACAGTTTTGTATTGATCCTTTGTACAGCGTTAAACAGTGATGGTATATAAATCACCAACAATTTGCTGGTGCAAGTTTAAGTTTCCCATAATGAATGCTTTATTAGCCAGCTCCACAATACAAAAACTGACACAAGCTTTTGACAAAATATATTTCTTCACTGAAGAAGAATACTTTCGTAAAAAAATATCTGTCTAGAAAATACCTGGAAAACAAATGGACTTCTGAACAACCAAAATCTCAAAATACCATATGCTTAATCTTGGAAGGCTTGCAACTTCGCAGCTATCATTTTGTGCTACTTAACACATCACCTTCTTATCTTTTGCTAGCATATGCTCCACCATGAATCAGGAGCACTACGAAACCAATTTAGTATCTACTTCATTCGAAGTGATGTTATTAGTACAGGCAGTTGCTGCATCATGACACCTCTAGATTAGTTCGATCTCTGGCATCCCGTGAAATTTCTTTGGTAACCAAAAAGGTTCCTTTGACCAGTGTACATATATGACTCATGCATACAATGTAGAGGGACTGAACTTCAATGCTCTTCAAACACAAATTATTTGCAAGAATTAGAGGTGTTACCCATAGAGATGAACTGAATAACTTATACCACGAGCATGCCAACCCTACGTAGCTGCATTGTAGACGTATTATATTATCTCTTCAATTAGCATTGTATTTATAATACAGTGCTTTTCTTTTTCTTCTCCAGCATCTATCTCTGGAACTACAAGTGATAGTGCAGCTCCACTCTGCAGCAAACCCTTCGTTTCCGTTCGCTTAAGAGCAACATCATGGTAAGCGCAGTTGTGGACTTGATTTTAGCGCCAGCACGACAGAGACTAGCAGCATTATCTGCATTAGCATCTCCGACAGCTTTCTAAAGTAGATTTCATTCTATTGAATTACTAGGTGACACACTCCGAAGTTTTGGAGACAGATTTCGAGCACTGGGTGATAAGTTTGCACGTGCAGGAGACCTAGCAGGAGGACTAGACTGATCTGGACTTCGCGGCTGTGGCGTGGCACTCCTGTAACGAGACCGACTGTGCCGAACTAGGGAACCACTGTCTACAGAACGACTCCGAGATCTTTTCCTTCTCTCATCATCCCTACTCCGGCTTCTACTACGACTGTATGAAGGACTCACACTGCGGCTTCGGCTTCGACGGCGATAATCTCGCTCTCTCTCATGATATCTATGATGTTCATATCTATCACGGCAATTAGAAGAGGAACTGCAGCGACACGCCCCAGTGTCAACACATTCGGCAATGTAAGAAACTTGGGCACCGAAGAAATCAGATTGCAAGGAGCGTATGGAATCTGATTATCAAAGCGTATGGAGCGTATGGAGCTTATGGCAGCATATGGCATGGAATATGGACTGAGCGTATGTATTACTACTATGGATAGAACAACATAGGCAGTGCGGTGTTAAGATGAACAGCATATGAATAAGCGGGCAATGAATCATAAACTAAATAGACACCGCAGAATAAACTAACAGTCCTGGCCACAACTTACAGACCATTGAGGAGGGCGTAGAGACTTCCAAAGTGTGACTCAGAGCCACCACAACACGGATAACTGGGACAGGTGCGGTATCACATGTTAATGAACAACCACGCATATGTCAGGCCACTGGATTGATCCTGACACCCGTTCTATTACTCCTCTTTGTCACGACAACAATGAATGCAGTTGGGCAGCAATCCGGCAACCGATTACATTTCTCGGCATCCAAATGAAATTTGTCGATACCCAAATAAATCTTCACCAACTCCAGATCGGTTCTCGTGTCCAAGAATGAGCAGTAGGTCCAGCGTGGAGGCACCACGAAGGCATTTCTCCGGTTTTTGAATATGCGGTTATGGGCGGTAGCATCGCTGGGTCTATGCTTTGCAGAGTTATTTCTCAGCACTGTGACTCATTTGGTTTATGGTATCAAACGCCACAACAGAGCTGAATCATCCTCAACAAACGATACTAGTTCTCAAAACTTTCAGGTACAGAGAAGGAACAGGTAAATAACCAAAAGATAGAGCTGTTACGAGAGCCAAGTGCTCAGGGGATGAGCACCAGAATGAAAGGTATAAACACAAAAACGAAAGGTATAAACACAACGACCTTCAAAGCTTAATGCACAGAGAAACCGACCAGGAGTTTCAACGCGCAGAGATGTGGAGATTCAACGCTCCTCTTCTGGAAAACTGAGAGACAGAAGTGGGTAAGGAAACGTTACACCTATATAGGAAAACCGTGCCAACTGTTAGGAAGATGGCGCAGACAATGATTATGGCAGAGAGGTCAGAGATGTCAGTCAGGAGAGGTAGCGGATTTCTGGCAGACAATGAATTAATGGAGCGTTACAGGTAATGGGTAGAAATGGCAGGTCTGAGCAAGGAGCGGTTTTAATGCACACAGTAAAACGCTTTATAAGGTGGCAATTCTGATCAACTCTGATTAGGAGAAACGCAGAACTGACATGTATATAGAGACCACAAAACAAGTGGCTCACATTGGAGCAGGACCAGTAATCGTCCGCTCTGATACCATGTTAAACACACATGGGTAGCAATAGAATATGAAAGATAAAACATGAGAGTACGATTTTTATTAACAAGAGATATACATTTATAGTACATTATGTGACCGTTGGGTTCCACATCCCAAGGTCTCTTGGACTCCTTTGTCTATTCAGCTTCCACACTAACCCATTGAGGATTAGGTGTCCAACATAATTGATATTGTAATATAAATATAATATCAATATTTTGGGTTATTAATATAAAGGTTCATATTCCTAGGGTACAATATTATTCATAAGATTTATAACATTAATTTTATGGTTTAATATAAATTTCTTAGGTTTGTTAATCCCTTCAAAATATAATATTAATCCTTTGGATTTAATATTAGTCCCCGAAATTTATAATACTTTCAGTTTATAATATTAATAATCTCTTTCTTTAATAATATCAATAAATAGATAGATGTATTTCAGATTAATCACATTATTAAGATTTGGTCAACGTTGAGAACCAACTAATGTGGTCCATCTTCATGACAAGGTGAAGAATCAATCAATCTTAAGGAATAAATAACATGGATGCACCATTGCCAAAAATTAGTTGTTGAAAATCAGTCGTTGGTAAATTAGTTAATAATGTAAGTAAAATATTATTTAAAAATTTAGATCTAAGAAGTTATCTATTAAAATAATATATATTTAGTTAAAAAATAGTTGTTGGGAATAAATAAGTCTAAATCTAAAATATTTTATACCAATATTTTAATAATTAATTATTTAATAAGGTAAGAAAAATATTATTTAGAAATCAGGAGTTATCTATTAAAATATTATTTATTTATTTAAAAACTAGCTCTTAGGAATAAATAAATATAAAATATTTTAATCCAATATTTTAATAAT
This sequence comes from Pinus tabuliformis, assembly GCA_031772625.1. NCBI lineage: Eukaryota > Viridiplantae > Streptophyta > Pinopsida > Pinales > Pinaceae > Pinus > Pinus tabuliformis. Next base: position 599,395,511 of record CM062806.1, read on the forward strand.
TAATCAATATGGTAAGTAAAATATTATTTAAAATCCGAGGTAAGGAGTTATCTATTAAAATATTATATATTTATTTAAAAACTAGCTCTTATAAAATATTTTATTCCAATATTTTAATAATTAATTAATAAGGTAAGTAAAATATTATATAATGTCTGAGGTAAGGAGTTATCTATTAAAAAATATTATATATTTCGGAGTAAATAAATAATTTTATTTTCATGTTTTAATAACTAATTATGTAGTGAGAGATAATAGATATTATCAATTTATAAAATATTACTAGAGGCTAACTTATTCCAAATAAATAAAATATACCTATGTTTAATTGTATAGAACTAGAGTTATAGGTTAAGAAATGGTTCTAGAAATAATTTATCATAATATATAAAATGAAAAAGAGGTTACTTATTATTATTTAAATATAAAGAGGTTATTAGGCATATACATATATCAGTTATATTAACTGACTTAATAATAATATTGCGAAAAATAAATAGTAGAGAAAGACTCAACTTTTATATATATTCAGAAAAATGAAGGTCAAGAGGGGAACAAAATAATAACTAATATCTAGAGGGTTACAAAAATATGTATAATATAAAAAGGAGGAAGCAAGAAAAATGATTACTAAGTAAAACAAACAGAGTTAAAGAAGAAAATAATAGTAAAAATAAAAAACCTAAAAATAAGCTAGAAATAAAAAGTAAAAAGGAGAAGAAAGAGATTCTACCTTACCTAAGATTTTAAATAATATTTTACTTGCCTTATTAATTAATTATTAAAATATTTTTTATTTATTTATTCTTATTTTATAGCTAGTTTTTAACTAAATATATATTATTTTAATAGATAACTCCTTACCTCTAAATTTTTAAATAATATTTTACTGACCTTATTAACTAATTTACCGATGGCTAATTTTCAACAGCTAATTTTGGGCAATGATGCATCCACAGTATTTATTCCTTAAGATCGATTGATTCTTCACCTTGTTCTGAGAACTCAAAAGACATCTAGCTACATTATAGATCACAAAAGTCTTAGATCTAACAATATCAACAAACTCTTTGATTTATAATAATAATTATAAATTATCATTATAGGTATATAATAATTATTATCGTGTTTATAATATAATGATAATAATATTTTATAATATAATTATATATTATCAGTCTCAATTGTAATTATATATTTATTAATTATAATTATATAATTAAGTAATTATAATTATAGCTATAGTTATAATTATCATTATAATTACAATTATTAATTATAGTTATAGTTTTAATGTAATTATAATTGATATTATAGTATAAATATAATATCAATTTTTTGGGTTTATTAATATCAGCCTAGATCCATATTAACACCGGATCTATTAAGTGCCGAGAGGGATCAAATCTCTCGAGGTGCAAACCTATTTTTTGACTGTAAAACTTGAGGAATTGTTTGCACCTCGAGAGATTTGATCTCTCTCGGCGCTTGATAGATCCGGTGTTAAGATGGATCTAGGCTTGTTTCAGTCATGTGATTTTTGTTGAACATCTAATTATTTTGATCATTTTAAATGTTAAATATCTCTAAGATTAATTTGGTAGATTTAATTTAAAATTTTCTTAGTTAATCGAGTTTGTTGAGATGAGAGAGACTCTTAGTAACTTGAATGATGAAAAACAATGAAATACAAATTTTGAGTGCAAAGTGTCAATGTAACAATTTTGATAGATAGAAAATGTGAATACTAATAGTATAGTCAATTACAAACAATCTTCATTGTAATCAATATGAAACTATTTTCTTCTATTGTTCTTATTGTCATACCTATTAGTTTTTCCATTTTCTCATATTGATAGTATGAAAAGAGTAGTTGGAATCATAGACCATTCAAATATTTAACTCAAGCTACTGTAATAAACAACATACCTTGTCTCTGTTGCTCTCCAATATTAATAGTAGTTTTCTCAAATTTCAATCATTGTGACTTATGGAGTGTTAAACCCAAAATAATTGTCAATGGTAGTTATTTTCTGTTACCGCATTTGAATGCAAAGTAATTAACAATGTTGAAGGATGGAAAATGGGAATAATAAGAATGTACCCAATTATAAATAGTTTATAGTTTCGAGAAGCAAACATTTGGGGCAAGAAAATTTTTTATTTAGGATGAAAATTCAAGTATTGTATTTATGGTTGAATAATTTTTATGTGCTTACACTTAGAGAGAGTGTGTATGTTTTAGGGGTGAGAAGGAGAGACAAGGCGAGATAGAGATATAGATGGGGGGAGAGGGAATAAGAGAGAGGCAAAGACATGGAGGGATGAAGAGATATCGATATGGAGAGAGAAATGTTACAGAGAGAGAAAGAAGGGGAAGAGAGAGAGAGAGAGGGAGGGGAAAGGGACGAAAGGAGAGAGAGATAGATAGAAATGGAGAGAGAGTGTGTATGTTTAGGGGCTGAGATAGAGAGATAAAGAAGGAGAGACAATGTGAGATAGAGATATAGATGGAGGAGGTAGAGATGTGCTTACACTGAAATTAATGCACACTATTAATCTAATTACATTGAAATTAATGTACATCATACATCTTGTTGTATCAAATCAGAAATCAACATCTACACTAAAATCAATGCATCTAGTGCAAACAATCAAATAGGATTAGAAATCAAGATCTATACTAAAATAAATGCATCTAGTGCAAGAAATCAAATAGGATTAAAAATCAATATATACACTGAAAACAATGCACCTAATGCAAGAAATCAAATGAGTAGAAATCAACATCTATGTTGAAATCAATGCATCTAGTGTAAGGTATTAAATATCATTAGAAATCGACATCTAAATTGAAAGCGATCAAATAGGATTAGAAATCAATATTTACACTAAAACCAATGCATCCTATGCCAAAGCAATCAAATAGGAGTATAAATCAACATCGACACTGAAATCAATGCATCTAGTGTAAGGTATTAAATAGAATTATAAATCGAAATCTACACTGAAATCAGTGCATATAGTGCATGTGATCAAATAGGATTAGAAATCAACAACCACATTGAAAATCTAAAATATTCATGACTTTCTAGATCTAACTTCTATGTCTGTATTTGTCTCTGTGAGACTCTTTCTTATTCCCTCTCTCTCCACCTTCCATTCTATGTCTATCTCCATCCCCCTCTCCTTCTCTCTCTTCCCCTCCCTCTCTCCCTCGTCTCACTCTATATGTCTCTACCTAGCTTTCTTTATCTTTCTCTTCTTTCCTCTCCCCCCTGCTATCTATATTTATAACTCCCTCCATATCTCCTTATTTGTCTCTCTATCTCAACCCCCTAAACATATGTCACACACTCTCTCTCTCCCCATATCTATCTATCTATAGATCTATCTCTCCCTCTTCCTTTCCCTCTCTATCTCTCCCCTTCTCTCTCTCTCTCTCTCTCTCTCTCTCTCCATCTATATCTCTATCTCCCATCTATCCCTCTTCCTCCCTCCCTCTCTTTTCCTCTCTCTTATACTGCCTCCCCCACCCCATCTATATCTCTGTCTCCCTTTGTCTCTCCTTCTCACCCCCAAAACACACACACTCTCTCGCCATATCTATCTAGCTATCTATCCCCCTCCCTCCCTCTCTCCCCCTCACTGACTCTCCATCTCTCCCTTGTCACTCCCTCTCCACCTTTCTCTCTCTATGTCTTTTTTCCCTTTCCAACTCCATCTCTCTCTCCTCTCTCTCAAGTCCTCTCTCTTTTTCATTCCTCTCTCTCCCCTTCTCTTCCACCTCCCTCTATCTCTTCCCCCATCATACACACACTCTCTCTCCACCCTCCAACTATGTCACTATCTCCCTCCCTCTCTCCTTCTTTCTCTCCTCCTCTCTCCCCTCTCCATATCTATGTCTCCCTATCTCTCTCCTCCCCTTCTTTCCCTATCTTTATCCTCTCCTTTTCTTTCTCTTCCTTCATCTCCCCTCATTCCATATTCATCTCTCCCTTGTCACTCCCTACCTTTCCCCCTCCAAATCCATCTCTTACCCTCCCTCTCTCTCCCTCCTCTCTCTCTTCCTTTCTCTCTCTCACTGTCTCACCTCTATGTCTCTCTCCCACACTCTATCCCCCCTTCCATCTCACTCTCTTTCTTAAATATGATCCCATTGTATTGTATTTAAGAAGGTATCTAAATTAATAAAAAAACATAATTGGTTGTAAAATATTAAACCTATATTTTGGATCAATCATGTTAAAGAAAATACAATAATAAAAAAATTAAAAGAATCGTGCATTATCTTTCCTCTAACATTGTTAATTACTTTTCTTTCTCATCACTTGGATCCTTGGTTAAGATGCATCTATCCTAGTTCTTTATAATATTATTTATATTATATAAATTTCACATATGTATATATAAAAGTATTCTCATTTTTTAATTTATTAATACATCCATTTAATTTCTATGAAAATATTGTTAGTAGTTGTAAGGATGGAGGGTTCAGATATAACTCAAAAGTAATTATAACCTTTTTTCTCTTAGATTTAATTAAAAAATGTTATAAAATTAAATGAAAATAAAATATTTGTAAAATATTTTTATTTTGAAATAGGCTATTGTTTTTGGGCATGTGGTATTGATAGGCCATGGTATTGGCCCATGGTATTGTAGCAATTAAAAGACTAGATCCATAACATAATAATCCAAAGTCTAGATGGCCTGTGGTATTGATAAACCCTCGCATGGTATTATAATTTCCTTCCCTCCTCTCCCTCTCTATCTTTCATTTGTGGGTATTGGCCCATGGTATTGTAAAAAAACCTACTTAGAAGTTAATAATATCCATGGTAAGTTACATGACAACATATCCGTCATATCTTTTAAATATTTTTTAATGTAAAGTTACGTTAGGTGACAACATCTCCCTCATATATTTTTAATATGTTTTAATGTAACGTTACATTACCGTGACAACATCTCCCTCATATATTTTAAATATTTTTTAATTTAACGTGACGTTACCTGACAACTTCTCCCTCATATATTGGATTTGACAGTGCCTCTCGATGCAATAAGTTTTTATATTGATAAGGTATAATATTATTTATAGTAATAATTTTATGTTTTAATATAATTTTGTTAGGTTTCTAATATTAATTTTTTTAACTTTGAGGTGTATAATGCCTTTGATTTATAATATTAATAATCTTGTTGTTTAATAATATTAATAAAAGTTTTATTTATAATAATAATAAGAAGTTCATGGGGTCTTGGATAGACGGTGATCAAGTGCTTTGTTAAGGCATTCTTTGATGTGAAGCTTGTAGGTTTTAACCCTGTACAGAAATTACCTGCATACGAATTCTAAAACACAGAAAATAAACAATGCAAGAGCATAACACATAAAACACATATACACAGAGATTTTCCCCTGGATCCCAAAACCGGGACTACCAGCTTGATTTTTCATTATATTTCTTTCAATGTTACAATACATATTTATACATGTCGAAGCATCCAATACCATGGACGGAAAACCATCGCGTCCAAAACCATGTGCGAAAACCATGCACAAAACCATAGGTAAGTCCGTCTAACCTAATATAGGGTCAAAAAAAAAAAACCCAGGGCGTTGCCTCGGACCCCATAGAGGGGCGCTAATCGCCCCCTCAAACCCCCTGTACAAGGGGTGCTTCCCCCCTATGACCCCCCCTAGCGCCCCCCCTCAAACCCCCTGTACAAGGGGTGCTTCCCCCCTATGACCCCCCCTGCTGTGTAATCGGTGCAACGAAGGGGGGGTTCTGCCCCCCTCTAACCCCCCACGTAAACTACGTGGGCTAGTCATAGAAAGAATATAAAACAACCCAACATTCTCCCACTTGTTGTTTTCTTTCCACAGGGGGCCACACGAGAGATTAGTCATTTATCCAACCCTGAAATGCCCATTGTTTCTGTACACTAAGAGAACTTCTCAGAGCTCACAGATTTTGTCAATGCATCTGTAGTATTCTTGAAAGTGTCCACCTATACCAGCAACACCTTTTTGTCTTCTATCATATCCCTCACAAAGTGATACTGAACATTAATGTGCTTTGTATTTGAATGGTAAGCAGGGTTATTTGCCAAGAAAATTGCACTTTGGCTGTCACAGTCTATCCTTATAGCTCCCTGTACTAACCCCATACTTGAACACAATCTCTACAACCAAACTGCTTCCTTGCTTGCATGAGTGGCTGGCATGTATTCTGCCTCTGTAGTTGATAATGCCACTACAGATTGTTTCTTACTCATCCAACGGACTGCACCTTCAAATAAGTTAAACACACACCCACTTGTAGATCTTCTCTGATCCAGATCTCCAGCCTAGTTTACATCAACAAAGCCACATATATCCAAAACTCTGTCCAATCCTGGTCTTCCTTGGTAGCACAATCCATTATCACTAGTGCCATGCAAATACCTAAAAACCAGTTTCACCATTGTCTAATGCTCCTTTCCGGTTTTGACATAAACCTGCTCAATACTCCCATTGCATCTGCAATGTCTGGTCTAGTACAGACCATCGCGTACATCAGGCTACCGACTACACTTGCATATGGAACACGGGACATGTCCTCTTCCTCTTCTTGTGTCTTGGGACACTATTTAGCAGATAACTTTACACCAACAAGAATAGGAACCTTCACCGATTTACTATTCTGCATATTAAACCTCTGCAGTATTGTCTCGACATATTTCCTCTGTTTTAACCAGAGCTTCGTCTTTGCCTGATCTCTTTTAATTTCCATGCTCAAAATATAGTTTACAACACCAAGATCTTTCATGTCGAATTTGGAGGACAATTGGGTCTTCAAATCCTGGATAATTTTTTTTTCATTTCCAACCAGCAACATATCATTCACATATAAGACCAGATAAATAACACGGTCACAAATTAACTTAAAATACATACAGTGATCTTCTTTACTTTTGGTGAAGCCAAGCCCCTGTATAAATGTATCAAATTTCTGATACCACATCCTTGGTGATTGTTTTAACCCATACAGAGACTTATTTAACTTGCATACCAGTTCTTTTTTACCCTTCACCACAAAACCTTCAGGTTGCTTCATGTAGATCTCCTCTTCCAGATACCCGTGAAAAATGTTGTCTTCACATCCATTTGTTCTACTTCAAAATCAAAAGAAGCAACAACATATAAAAGTAATCTAATAGAAGCTACCTTGGCAACAGGAGAAAAGATATCACCAAAATCAATTCTCGGCACCTGGGAATAACCTTTTGCTACCAACTGAGCTTTGTATTTCTCCACCTTTCCTTCTGCATTTGTCTTCTTCTTGAACACCCATTTGCTGCCTATGGGTTTCCTTCCAACCGGCAACTCCACTAGATCCCAAGCCTCATTTTTGTGCAAAGATGCCATTTCATCAACCATGGCCTCTTTCCAGAGTTTGCCATCCTCTAAAGCTACTGCTTCCTTCACAATTCTGGGATCATCATCAGTAACAGATAAAACAAAATTTGAACAGAAAGCAGATGGACTATACCTTTACGGCTACCTTCTTTCTCGAACTAATATTCTCACACCCGGAGTTTGTGGCTCTTCATCTTCTTATTCCTCCTCTGCTGTAGAGTCTGATTCTTCCTCCTTAAGCTCAAACTTTATCTTCTCAGGTTCCTTTGTTTGGACTTCATGTTTAATAATATCTTTCACTTCTTTGAACACCACATCTCAATTGTACACAACCTTCCTTGTTATTGGGTTCCAAAGTTTATAACTCTTTAAACCATCCTTATACCCAATAAAGATGCACTTTTTAGATTTACTATTCAACTTGGTTCTTTTCTCCTTTGGAACATGTACATATGCATCACATCTAAATACCCTCAAATGTGAAAGAGAGGGTTTCTTACCAGTCCATAGCTCTTGTGGAGTCTTATCCTCCAATGTTCATGAAGGTGATCTGTTGACCAGGTAACATGCTATCTCCACTACCTTTGCCCAGAATTCTTGTCCTGACCCGACACCACTGAGCATGCTTCTTTCCCTTTCCATCAAAGTCTTGTTCATTCTTTTTGCAACTCCATTTTGCTCAGGTGTGTATGGAGTAGTCTTCTGCCATGCTATACCACACTTCTTATAGAATTCTTCAAATTCCTTGCTTCAAAACTCTCCACCGTTATCTAACCTCAACACCATTATCTTCTTCTCTCTCTAGTTTTCCACCAGAGCCTTAAATTCCTTAAACCTGTCAAAGACCTCAAATTTCTTCTTAAGGAAATATATCCATGTACTCCTTGAGAAGTTTTCTATAAATGATACATAGTACACAAACTTACCCAGTGATGGAACCTTCACATGTCCAAACACATCACTGTGCACAAGCTCTAATATTTATTTCGCCCTCTTACCACCAGAGGGGAAACTCGCCCGATTTTGCTTCCCATATACACAATTTTCATAGAAATCAAAATCCAGAGAGTTATTACTCATACCTTCTACCATACCTTTACCATGAAGTATTCGAAGGCCCTTCTCTCCAATATGTCCAAGTATTTCATGTCACAACATGGTATTCTCTCCAGAGACCACTAGATTTTCTGCTCCACTTTCAGGAACCACAGAACTGTTGCACCCATCAACAATAATGCTACCTTGCAACTTGTACAGAGTTCCAATCCAAACTCCCTGCATCAATACCAGTGCTCCCCAAACCATCTTGCAGGTATCCTTCTCGAACACTGTTTTTACATCTGCATCATCCATCTTGCTTACAGAAATCAGATTTCTCGCCAATGCAGGAATATGTAGAACACCCGAAAGTGTTCTAACCCTTCCACCTTGCAACTTCAACTTTACTTTTTTGCGACCAACGATTCTAGCCTTCCTATCATCCCCTAAGAGGACATCACCACCATGGTATTTCTCATACTCACAGAACCACTCTCTATGGGGAGTGAAGTGAAAGGATGCACCTGAGTCAATCAACCATACCTCATGATCTACATGTATACTTGAAGAAGCTAAGTACACATCCCCATCTTCATCTGAGGTGGTTTTCACGTCTGCAGAAGGAGCATCATCAGATCCATTTTCTTTGTCAGGAGCTTTAGATTTACAGTCTCTTTTGTAGTGCCCTTCCTTTCCGCATTTCTAGCAAACCACCTTTACAAGTTTTCCTCGAGATTTAGATCTCCCACTCGATGACTTATTTTTGTGTCTGTTGTGGGACCGTCCTCATACAGACAAGGCATCACCATTCTGGCTCTCCATATTTTTTCGTCTCATCTACTCCATCAGCAAGGATGAAACTATTTCATCAAATTGCAAAGCAGTTGCATTGCTACCTATTACAATAACCAGACTATCCCAAGAATCTGGTAGAGAACACAACAAACTGATGCATTTATCTTCATCTGAAATTTTAATATCAACAGATAATAACTGACTTACAACAATATTAAATTCGTTTAGATGCTCTGTCACCGAGTCTCCATCTTTCATCCTCAGGTTATACAGCATTTCCGTAGGAACAATTTATTCACCGAGACTTAGATTGGTACAAAGTCCCTAACATATACCAAAAATCCTTAGCCGTATCTTCCCCTGAGACATTCAGCAATACTGAATCTGAGAAACACAATCGTATTGTGCTCTTTGCCTTCCGATCCAACTTCTTCCATTCTTCATCGGACACTCCGTTGGTTTAGTACTCGGATCTACTGCGATCCACTGATCTTTATCCACCAACAGATCCTCCATCTTGAGTTTCCACAACTCAAAACTTTGACCATTAAATTTCTCGATCTCTATCTTTCCACTGCTCACCATCTTCTTTGACCACCAGAATCGATCCTGCAAATCTCCCACTGAACAGGGTCTACCACAGGCCCGAGCGAAACCCCTCAGCAACAAAGGCATCCACTTGAAGGCAAAACAACTCTGATACCAAATGTAGGTTTTAACCCCGTACAGAAATTACCTGCATACGAATTCTAAAACACAGAAAATAAACAATGCAAGAGCATAACACATAAAATACATATACATAGAGATTTTCCCTTGGATCCCAAAACCGGGACTACCAGCTTGATTTTTCATTATATTCCTTTCAATGTTACAATACATATTTATACATGCCGAGGCATCCAATACCATGGATCGAAAACCATCGCGTCCAAAACCATGTGCGAAAACCATGCACAAAACCATAGGTAGGTCCGCCCAACCTAATATAGGGTAAAAAAAAAATTCCCCTGGGCTTTGCCTTGGACCCCGTAGAGGGGGGCTAACCTTCCCCCTCAAATCCTCCAATGACCCCCTCGCTGCATAGTCGACACAACGAAGCGGGGGCTCTGCACCCCCTTTAACCCTCTCGTAAACTATGTGGGCTAGTTGTGGAAAGAATATAACACAACCCAACAAAGCTACATGTTCAATTCACCGCCCCCATCTATGTGTGAAGTTGAACATGATAAAGATGTAGTCCTACGACGCTTAAAAAATATATAATTATGTCGATATGCATCCCTCCTATTAGAATTGGGCATTTTAATCCTTTGGCTAATTAATCGTTTTGATCTATGGTCTAAACTAAAAGATGCTAGTATATTCTCATCGTTGCCACTCCATTAATGGATGAAATTAAAAGCCATAACTTCCTTGCATATCTAAATCAGTTGTTTAAACCCTACTTAAATTAATTTTTTACCAAATGATGATTAAAATTTTACTGTGCCTCTCATTTATCTCCACGTATAAGGATTAACAAAAATGATATTAAAAAAAACAATAAAAGGTATATGAAACAATATAGAGCGACAATTTTCCTTCTATATGAGCAACCTGGGACATGCAGTTATCCCATCATAATGATATTAAAAAAAACAATAAAAGGTATATGAAACAATATAGAGCGACAATTTTCCTTCTATATGGGCAACCTGGCACATGCAGTTATCCCATCATTTAATCATGAAACATTTATCTCCACGTATAAGGATTAACAAAAATGATATTAAAGAAAACAATAAAAAATATATGAAACAATATAGAGCGATGCAGTTATCCCATCATTTAATCATGAAACGCTTGATGGTCGCCTTTCTCCTCCACTAGTGGAACAAAGTACTCCAAATCCACTACTTCAATTCAATAATTCAAATCACAATTATTTCCTACATCCAAGAGAATGTAACGTAGGGATTGGGATTCAGGATTGTCATGGTGGCTATGGCTATGGCTATGGCTATGACAACTGTACTATTTCTCTCTCTGTGGGACTCCATTATACAGACACAAGGTTCCTCGACGCAGTGCCATCACTGGAATCGCTCAAGTTGCAGTGGTTGCTATAAGAAAAAGAAATATCAGCATGCCTTCAGACATAAGCTTGTTTTACGAGAAGGATGAGGATGTTGAGTTCATAAAATCCGGTCCCAAGATGCTAGTGCACACAGATAATTTTCAGTAAGTTTTTACTAAGTTTTTCACAAAAATTCAATGAAAACAATTCACCTGCTTTTCACAAAATTTGGAAGAAAAAACAATCATTATTATTTTGATATCTCCTTTTTTCATTGGCAATGTATTAGGTTTCTAGACAAAGCGGCTATAATGGTACCAGACTCAGCATGGAATACTGATACAGGGAGAAGAAAAGAGCCAAACCCATGGTATGTTTGCCCAGTAACTCAAGTAGAGGAAACCAAGCTTATCTTGAGGCTAGCACCCATCTGGTTCTCTTGCTTAATCTTTAGAATGGTATTCTCACTGAGCATATCGCTCTTCCTAAAGCAAGGCAGTACCATGGATAGAAAACTAGGTCCCCACTTCCGAGTGCCAGTATCTTCTCTTCTGGTAGTCCAACCACTTTCTGCACTTGTTTCAGTGGTTATGTTTAATCATTGTATTGTACCACTGGCCAAAAGAATAACAGGCAATGAAATACGAAGAATTGTTCTTCAAAGGATTGGAATCAGCTTCCTTTTACTTATACTATCCATCGTGTCTGCAGCTACGGTTATCCATGTACTAACAGAAATTTATGATCAATTTATTTGTTACACGCTATCTTGCTCCACTGCTTTATCACGGATTCCCTATTTAGGATAAGAAATCCTTAACCAGATGGCGAGTTCAGTCAATCGTATCGGTCGAGTTAAGGATGAACTGGCTTGCGTGAAGTTATATTTAATCCATGTTCGGCTCTCAAATTCCTTTACCGCTAATTTGTTATCTCGCTTTCATATTAAAATTTTCTAAAAACAATCTAATGAATATTATGTCTCCACCCCAAGTAAAGCAATGTGGATGGAGTAAAATGTTTATCTGAGGTTTAGGTTTCGACCCTCTATTAATCGAAAATTCAGAAACCAAAGTCAGTCAATGTTTATCTGAGGTTTAGGTTTCGACCCTCTTTTCATCGAAAATTCAAAAACCAAAGTGAGTTAAGTTTCAGAAAGTCAAAATCAATCCATTGGAATTTTTCCTAACATAACTGGGTAAACAGGAAAAATGCATAACCCGATAAAATGTGAAAAACGTACTCAAATTTACATGATAATAATAATAATATTAATTTTTTAAATTATAATTTTTAAAATATAATTAAGTTAATCCATAAATTCATAAACTGATATATAATATTTCTTATTTATAAAAAAATTAGAAGTGTACATACTCTACTGAAATAAAACTCCTGTTTCAAGTAAAAATAAAATAAAATTAACAAACATAAATTATCCTTTAAATAAATATTCCAAAAACTTTTACAACTCTTATTAAACTTAGTCTAATAGAAAATTCAACATTTATTTTTGTTTTTACTTTTGTAAAAGAGATTTAATAGAAATGGGGGTGATATAACTACTGTTCGATTCTTTAAAAAATGCTTTATGGTATAGGTAAAATATTGTGGTTAAAATATTTTATAATGTTTATCTTTTATCACTTTAATTTACATCTTTATTAAATATGCAATTTTTCTTAATAGATATTCAAGTTTTTATTATTTTAAATTGTATTTATTTATTTTTTAATTAATTAAAAAATATTTAAATTTAAGCGTCTTTTGTTTCAACATGGGGTGGAATAGTCGATGTTGTTTTTTAATAAAAAAAATTGCACGGATGAGAAGCATATTTATGGACATGAAGCCGACATGCAACCATGGAACATGAAGTGCCTTGTGGAAAATAAAATATAATGTTATTTTTTAAATGAAATTGTATCAGAAACACCATCAACTCATTTCATTGCATTCCTGTTCATAGTTGTTTGAAATGATAATTTCAATTGCGGCATTTATTTCAGAAAACTGTCAAAGTTTCCCGGCACCACTTTTCAAAGATTGATGGTTTTCCTTTGATGGCAGCGAGCATATTCACACGTGGTTTGCCAAAACAACTTTCCCTGGCAAGTAAAGTTCGGTAAAAAGGAACCTCCGGGTAAATGCATCAGCCGTCTGATTTTTGAGGGCAAAATCAACGGTTCATTGCTGCGTGTACGACGCGGTCACTACAGGTGTCAAGGGACCATCTCCTAAAGGTCCAATCAAATCCTGTGAAAGCCGTATGACAAAGTTAATAAAAAAATATATCACCACTTAAAGTAATTAATGTAATTTATTTATGTTGGTAAATGTAGGTGAAACTTTAAATTTTATTGTTTTTTTTTTATTTCACGGGAGTAGTTCCTTTTACGGGAAAGTAAAAGGTAAAATGTAATGTTTTTTTTGTTAGTTGTTGAATATGAAAAGAGGGCAATACGTAGCAGTAGCGCGCGTATGAAAAGAAGTAAAAAAAATTTACACACAGCGATGCGAATGTAAGGAATTTTTTACACACGGCAGTGTAAAAGAAACTTGCAAGCAAAGACAGTGTAATTTTGCCAGAGGAGACAACGTATTTTGTTTTGAGATGCACAACAACGCAGAGATAGAGTAATTTCCCAGGGAGACAGTGAAGTTTTTTTTAACTGCATCTGAAGCATTCCTGTTGTAATACTTCTGTGAGAAGAAGAATTTTTTTTGTAACAACAGTTTTGTTACTGAATGCAAAGTTTTTTTTGGTGCCTCAAAATCTCTATTTCCTGTGTTAAAAACAGAGCATCATTCTCTGTTCTGTTCAGTTTCATTTTTGTGTGGAATTATCAGAAATTCTCATCATGGTATCAGAGCTTGTCTAGGCTCTTTGAAGGTGTCAAAGAAGGTGAAGGAAGGATTTCTTGTTGCAGCAGCTTCTCTAACAGAGTGAAGACTCAGTCAAGAAAGAATCCAAGGTATTTCTCAAGTTAGTTTTTGTATTACTGTTGAGGACAGTCAGTTATTTTAAATACACAGTCAAGTATTTTGAAGCATAGTTAAGAGTGCAAGAATGGCTGGAGCCAACACTAGCATGGGTATCTCTAATACTCAGCTCCCACAATTTAATGGGAAAAACTATGACTATTGGGCAATAACTATGAAGCTTGCTTGCTTCCCAAGACATGGGAATTTGTTGAGGATGGTTTTGAAGAACCAACAGATGAAGATGAGTTTAATAATTTGACTCAGGTAGAAAAAGATTTGTTGAAGAGCAATAAGAAGAAGGATTCTAAAGCCTTCTACCTTTTGTATCAAGCAGTGCATGAGAGCGTGTTTCCAAGGATAGGAACAGCCAAGAGATCCAAAGAAACATGACAAACTCTCAAGATAGCCTATCAAAACATGGAGAGAATGAAGACAACAAAACTACAGTTGCTGAGGAGAGATTTTGAGAATCTCTGCATGAAGGAGTCAGATAATATTGACTCATTCTTCACACATGTGATTGGTCTCATCACACAGATAAGGTCTCATGGAGAGATTCTTGAAGAAAGGAGGATTGTGGAGAAACTATTGAGGATCCTACCCTCAAGGTTCGATGTGATTGTCACCACCATAGAAGAGACAAAGGATCTCACAAACTTCTCAGTTGATGAACTACATGCATCACTGATAACACATGAGCAGAGATTGAGTAGAAATGAAAACTCATCTCTAGAACATGCCTTCAAGACCCAGATGTTCTTTGGAAGAAGAAGAGGTCAAGGCAGGGGAAACAAAAGAGGAAGAGGCAGAAGCCAAAATAGAGGTGGAAGAAACAGTCCAGCGAATGCTCAAGGAAGAAGCAGCAATCCAAATCAGAACCAAGGCTAAGGCGGCAGCCAACAAAGTGGACAATATCATGCTCAAGGACAAAAGTATGATAAATCTAATGTCCAATGTCACTATTGTAAAAAATATGGGCATTATGCAAATGAATGTAGGAAGAAGCAGCATGATATGAGTAATAGAACTAGTGCAAATTTCACTAGAGAAAATATCAGCCAAGAAAATTTGTTTTTAGCCTGTAATATAGCAGAAGAAAAGAGTGAAGATGTATGGTTTTTAGACTCTGGTTGCAGTAACCATATGACAGGAAACATAGCCCTGTTTTCCATGTTAGATCAGAGTGTGAAGTCACAAGTCTCACTAAGGACTGATAATAAAGTTTCTGTTATGGAAAAAGGAGAAGTAAATGTCTTAACAAAGAAAGGTGAAAAGAAAACCATAGCAGATATTTATTATGTTCCTGGAATGAAATGTAACCTCTTAAGTATTTGACAGCTTGTTCAAAAGGGGTACAATGTTTTCTTTGTGAATGATGTATGCGCCATCATGGATAAAACACCTAGCAAACAATGTATTATTAAAGTGAAAATGACAAGGAACATGATGTTCCCTCTCAGAATGAAAGCAGATTTAAAAAATGGAGAAGAAATAGCAGCGGTGACACAGGAGGCTTTCCAAAGCGAACCAAAAGATGAAAATTGGTTGTGGCACTTGAGATTTGGACATCTCAACTTTGGAGGTCTTAACTTGTTGAATAGAAAATGAATGGTAAGAGGATTACCATTGATAGAGAAACCAGACAGCCTTTGTGAAGGTTGTATCTTGGGGAAACAACACAGAGAAAGTTTTCCATCTGGGAAAAGCATAAGGGCAAAAGCACCCTTAGAGATTGTCCACTCAGATTTATGTGGAACGATGCAAACTCCATCACTTGCAGGCAACCACTATATACTAACATTTATTGATGATTTTACTAGAAAAACTTGGGTTTATTTCCTGAAGAGCAAAAGTGAAGTGTTTGAAAGATTTTGCAATTTCAAAACACTTGTAGAAAACCAAAGTAGGCTACATATCAAAGTTCTAAAAACTGATAGAGGAGGTGAGTATATCTCCAAAGAATTTCTATGTTTTTATAGAGAAAATGGAATTCATAAGCAGTTTACCACTAGGTACACTTTGCAGCAAAATGGAGTTTCTGAAAGGAAGAATAGGACAATCATGGATATGGCGAGGAGTATGTTAAAGGCAAAGCATTTTCCAAATGATTATTGGGCTGAAGTTGTACACTGTGCAGCGTACATTTTAAATAGATACCCTACAAAAGTAGTCATGAATAGAGTGTCGGAAGAAGCATGGAGTGGGACAAAGTAAGGAGTCACCCACATGAAAGTTTTCGGATGTGTGGCTTATGCACACATTCTAGATCAACTAAGGAAGAAGTTGGACAGCAAAGGGGAGAAATGTATTTTCATTGGACACAGCGAGGAATCCAAGGCTTATATGTTGTATAACCCATCCACCAAGAAGCTTATTGTGAGTAGAGATGTTCAGTTCATTGAGGAGGAAGCTTGGGATGGAAGCATAGAGAAAACAGTGAATGTTAAAAACTCTTTGTCTCATGATGAAGATGATGAGAAGATGGCTGAAATAGATCCCCAAACAGCAGCACCAACACAAGGGCAGCAAGAGACACCGTTGAGGAGAAATGAAAGTGCTTCTCCAAGCACACCACAAGGAGGAAATTCAAGTGCTTCTTCAAGCACTTGTACACCAAGTGAAAGAGGTAAGAAGTTTGGAAATTTAAGTGAAATTTATAAACAAGAGAAAGCAAATGAAGGTATGAACTCTTTGTTTGTTTTATATTGTCATGTTGATGACCCTGTTCATTTCGAAGAAGAAATTAAGGATAGCGAATGGATAGAAGCTATGGATGAGGAGATCAATGCCATAGAAAGAAACAAGACATGGGATTTAGTTGAACTACCAAAAGGAAAAGAAGTCATTGGAGTTAAATGGGTCTATAAGACCAAGAGTAATGTTGAAGGCAAAATAGAAAGACACAAGGCAAGACTGGTTGTCAAAGGATATAAGCAGCAGTATGGGAGAGACTATGAGGAAACTTTCGCACTGGTTGCTAGAATGGAAACCGTGAAAGCAATGTTGTCCATAGCAGCACAAAACAAGTGGAAAGTTTACCAAATGGACATGAAGTCAGCATTCCTAAATAGACTGTTAATGGAAGAGGTTTACATTGAACAACCTCTAGGCTATGAAAAGAAAGGCCAAGAGCACAAAGTGTGCAGATTGAAGAAAGCTCTTTAGGGCTAAAGCAAACACCAAGAGCGTGGTATAGTAGAATAGATTCCTATCTGCTAGAAAATGGATTTGAAAAGTGTGAGGGAGAACCCACCCTCTACATCAAAGAAAAGGATGGTAAAATACTAATTGTTGTGTTATATGTTGATGATGTTATTTTCACAGGTAATGATGATTACCTTATTGAAAATTTCAAAATAGTCATGAAAGAATAATTTGAAATAACTGACATGGGTTTACTGAGATACTTCTTAGGAATAGAAGTAGAACAAAATGGAAATGGGATTTTTATCTCACAAGCGAAATATGTTAATGAAGTGTTGGAAAGATTTAATATGCAGGAGAGCAAAGCAGCAATCACTCCCACAGTAATGGGATTAAAACTCAGCAAAGAGGACAACAACAAGGATTTTGATCCTAGTTTGTACAAGAGCATAGTTGGCAGCCTCATGTATTTGACTGCAACTAGGCCGAATATAATGTATGATGTTAGTTTGATTTCCAGATTCATGGAGAGGCCAAAAGAAGCACATTGGCAGGTAGCAAAAAGGATTCTGAGGTATGTTAAAGGTACTAAAAGGTTTGACATTTTATATACTGTTTCAAAATGTTCAAATTTAATTGGATACACTGATAGTGATGGGGCTGGAAGTGTAGATGATCAGAAAAGCACATCCGATTATGTTTTTCACATGGGTTCAAGACCTATTTCATGGGCTTCTAAAAAACAGCCTATTGTAGCATTGTCTACAATAGAAGCAGAATATGTGGCAGCTACAACAGCAGTGTGTCAAGCAATTTGGATGAGAAAGATGTTAAGGAGTTTATTCCAAGAGCAAGCAAAAGGAACTGTGATTTTTGTGACAATAGCTCAGCTATTGCATTATCCAAGAATGTTGTGTTTCATAAGAGAACGAAACACATTCACACAAAGTTTCATTACATCAAGGAATTGGTAAATAATAGAGAAATTGTTTTACAACAATGCAGAACTCAGAAGCAGGTTGCACACATTCTGACCAAACCATTGGGACAGAAAAATTTTGAGTTTTTGAGGAAATGTCTGGGTATGACTGATAACCCAACAGTTGAAATTAAAGGAGAGTGTTGAAATGATAATTTCAACTGCGGCATTTATTTCAGAAAACCGCCAAAGTTTCCCCGCACCACTTTTCACCGATTGATGGTTTTTCTCCGAGGGCAGCGAGCATATTCAACGACTGACACGTGGTTTGCCAAAACAACTTTCCCCGACAGGTAAAGTTCAATAAAAAGGGACCTCTGGGTAAGTGCATCAGCCGTCCGATTTTTTAGGGCAAGATCAACGATTCATTGCTGCGTGTACGACGCGGTCACTTCACGTGTCAGGGGACCATCTCCCGTAGGTCCAAACGAATCCTATGAAAGCCATATGACAGAGTTAATAAAAAAATACCTCACCATGTAATGTAATTAATGTAATTTATTTATGTTGGTAAATGTAGGTGAAACTTTAAATTTTATTGTTTTTTTTATTTCACAGGAGTAGTTCCTTTTATGGGACAAGTAAAAGGTAAAATGTAATGTTTTCTATTAGTTGTTGAATATGAAAAGAGGGCAATACCCAATAGTAGCGTGCGTATGAAAAGAAGTAAGAAATTTTTACACACAGCAATGCGAATGTAAGGAATTTTTTACACACAACAGTGTAAAAGAAATTTGCAAGCAAAGACAGTGTAAATTTTCTAGAGGAGACATAGTATTTTGTTTTGAAATGCACAACAGTGCAGAGACAGAGTAATTTCCTAGGGAGACAGTGAAGTTTTTTTTAACTGCATCTGAAGCATTCCCGTTGTAATACCTCTGTGAGAGGAAGAATTTGTTTTTGTAACAACAGTTTTGTTACTGAATGCAAAGTTTTTTTTGGTGCCTCAAAATCTCTATTTCCTGTGTTAAAAACAGAGCATCATTCTCTGTTCTGTTCAGTTTCATTTTTGTTTAGAATTATCAGAAATTCCCATCAATAGTGTTATTCGGGTTCATCTCATGGCACTTCCATACTTTGCCAACATATGGTGATGGCGTTCTTTTGTCGTTGTCGGACTAGTGGAGGATAATGCCAACAGTGGAGAATTTCATGATTAAATGAGGGGATAGCTGCATGTTTCAGGTTGCATATAGAAGGAAAATGGTTTATCCACACGAGTATTAGAATACTTGAGCGGGGGCTCCATGCTCAGTCGTTGAATAAGACACTATTTAGTTTTACACACTCATTATCTTGTAACCAAAGTTCACATACAAATCCTCAAATGGTCTCAACTTTGTTAACGCCAATTGTTCTCAACTTTCTCTGGCAAGCATTCATAGTGAATTCTAAGTTTTTCATAGTGAAGATACATAGAAATAAACCCGACAAAACCAACCAAGAATGGTTCGATATTTTTTTATATCCTTACTAAGAGTTTCGCTCATTTTTGGGTACCTCTAATTTTCCTGTTTTGCTCATTTTTGAGTACCTCTAATTTTCTATCCAAGTTCAGCACCAAAGTTGAATAGACTAAATACATCTACAAAGGCATCTTGTTCTTCGGATTCAAGGGAATCTGCCATGGAATTTTTTTGTATGCATAATATCTGACATCTTGAAAAACATGCCAAGATTTCACACACAAAATTAATTTGAATGCACAGATAAAACCAAACCAGGATGAATCAGATTTTTGGTATCTAACAAATGGTTTTAATTTATCTAATATTTGATTTACAGAGCTAGCAACAAAATATATTCCAAGTTTGATTCCTTTACAGTGTACATAGTCCGCTAGAAACTTTGAAGTTTCCTGACGAAATTAGCCATACAATCCATATGCTCTTCTCACAATCAAGTGAAGATTCTAGAACAATTAAAAATTTATAAATGTATAACAAGTGAAGGAGCTTCATAATTTATCTGGGCATCTGGATTCAAATCACCTCATCCTTTTATAGAAACTAGTTGCCCAACTTCTATATTTTGAAGTTGAATTACGAAAAAAATTACAATTTTATCGTTAACTAAGTGCTTAAAAAATCCCAGAATGGTTACACGCCATGCTATTGATATAAATCATGTTGTAAACTGAATTCTTACTTCTTCGGCATTTACAACCTGTTGAAACAACTATTTATTTACCCCACTTAACAAGGTTTCTTGACATTTCACAATAACATGTGAATAGTAAATATGAAATAACTAAAACCCTAACTTTAACTGAATTAACGAAGGAGGGGACACTATAACGTATCATTAACATATGTGATCTCCACCATTTACAATTTTAGGTTATTAAATATTTAAAAAAATTAACATTTTAAATATTAGTGGTTATAAATATTAAAAATTAATATTTTAAATATTATTTATTATATATATTAAAAATAACATTTTAAATATTACTCATTATAAATTTATAATAGTTATTATTATAAATAATATATTTTAAAAATATATATAAATAAAAATTATCATTAATAATAATGAATTTGAAAACAATATTATTAATTAAAAAATATTAATAATTTGGTTAATATAATATTAATAATGTTTAATAATATCTTTTATTCGATTAATATTATAAACTTAAGTGGTTAATAAATTGAAAGATTTAATATCTTAGGTTTATTAATTCCATAGTCACCATAATCAGTGTTCTAAAATTGTGGGCAACCTATAGTTTACCATATTGATTTATTCACTGAACTAAATTTATTTTAGGGCTTATAATTTTTATTTTAGGATTTATATAACTTAGTTTTATAATATCAATTCCTTGGTTTTAATATTATTCCCTTAGGTTTATAACATATTGGGGTTTTAGAATTATTCCCTTGGGTTTATAATATCAATCTCTTAGATTTATTAATGTGAGAGTATGTATTCATAAGGTATAATATTACTCATAGGGTTTATAATATTAATCCTAGAGTTTAATATTAAAACTAAATCCAATGTACTAGTGGTTTTATATATAAATTGCAATATAAATCGCAATGAAGAATCCATAAATAAAATAAAAATCTCATATGTGATCTCCACCATTTACAATTTTAAGTTATTAAATATTTTAAAAAATTGACATTTTAAATATTAGTTATTATAAATATAAAAAATAACATTTTAAATATGAGTTATTATAAATATTAAAAATAAAATTTTAAAATTAATCATTATAGCTTTGTAATAGTTATTATTATAAATAAATAATATATTTTAAAAAATATAGAAATAAAAATTATGATTAATAATAATGAATTTGAAAACAATACTATTAATTAAAAAGCTACTAATAATATCGTTAATACAATATCAATTGTCTTTAATAACATCTCTTATTTGATTAATATTATAAACCTACTTGATTAATAAATCTACGGATGTAATCTCTTCGGTTTATTAATTCCATAGTCACTGTAATCAATGATTTAAAGTTGTGGTCAACCCATAGTCAACCATATTTATTTTAGTGAACTAGGTTTATTTTAGAGTTTCTAATTTTTATTTTAGGATTTATATATTACAACACATTGGGTTTGAGAATTATTCCCTTGGGTTTATAATATCAATCTCTTAGGTTATTGATGTAAGGGTTTGTATTCCTAAGGTATAATATTATTCATAAGGTTTATAATATTAATCTTAGGGTTTAATATTAAAACTTAATCCAATATATTAGTGGTTTTATATATAGATTGCAACGAAAAATTCATAAATAAAATATTCATAAGGTTTATAATATTAATCTTAGGGTTTAATATTAAAACTTAATCCAATATATTAGTGGTTTTATATATAGATTGCAACGAAAAATTCATAAATAAAATTAAAAACTCATGTGATCTCCACCATTTACAATTTTTAGTTAATAAATATTAAAAAACTAACATTTTTATTTATTAATTATTATAAATATTTAAAATAACATTTTAAATATTAATTATTATAAATATTAAAAAATAACACTTTAAATATGAGTTATTATAAATATTAAAAAATAACACTTTAAATATGAGTTATTATAAATTTTAAAAATAACGTTATTATAAATTTATAATAGTTATTATTATAAATAAATAATATATTTTAAAAATATATAATTAAAAATTATCATTAATAATGAATTTGAAAAAAATATTATTAATTAAAAAAACTAATAATAATATCGTTAATACAATATTAATCATGTTTAATAACATCTCTTATTTGATTATTATAAATCTCAGTGATTAATAAATCCAAGGATTTAATCTCTTTGGTTTATTAATTCAATAGTCACCATAATCAATGTTCTAAAATTGTGGTCAACCCATAGTCAACCATATTTATTTTAGTGAACTAGGTTTATTTTAGGGTTTATAATTTTTATTTTAGGATTTATATACCTTAGTTTTATAATATCAATCCCTTGGGTTTAATGTTATTCCCTTTGATTTATAACACATTGGGGTTTTAGAATTATTCCCTTGGGTTTATAATATCAATACCTTAGGTTTATTAATGTAAGGGTTTGTATTCCTAAGGTATAATATTATTCATAGGGTTTATAATATTAATCTTATTGTTTAATATTAAAACTAAATCCAAAGTATTAGTGGTTGTTATATATATATATATATATATTGCAACGAGGAATTCATAAACACGATAAAAAAACTCATATGTGATCTCCACCATTTATATTTTTTAGTTATTAAATATCTAAAAAAATTAACATTCTAAATATTAGTCACTACAAATATTAAAAATAACATTTTAAATATTAGTTATTATAAATTTATAATAGTTATTATTATAAATAAACAATATATTTTAAAAAATATATAGATAAAAGTTATCATTAATCATAATGAATTTGAAAACAATATTAATAATTAAAAAAACTATTAATAACATCGTTAAAACAATATTAATCATGGTTAATAACATCTCTTATTTGATTAATACTATATACCTAAGTGGTTAATAAATCCAAGGATTTAATCTCTTTGGTTTATTAATTCCATACTCACCATAATCTAAAATTGTGGTCAACCTGTAGTCAACCATATTTATTTTAGTGAACTAGGCTTATTTTAGGGTTTATAATTTTTATTTTAAGATTTATATACCTTAGTTTTATAATATCAATCCCTTTGGTTTAAAATTAGTCCCTTGGGTTTATAACACATTGAGGTTTTAGAATTATTCCACAGGGTTTATTATTTCCTTGGGTTTATAATATCAACCCCTTAGGTTTATTAATGTAAGCGTCTGCATTCCTTGAGTATAATATTATTCATAGGGTTTATAATATTAATATTAGGGTTTAATATATATCCCTTGGGTTTATAATCATGGTCAGCCATGGTCCAATGTCACATTGTAACAAAGATTGTCTGAATATGAAAATCAACCATGGTCTACCATGGTCAACCATAGTCTAACGTCGCATTGTGCCAAAGATTGTCTCAATATGAAAATCAATCATGGTAAACCATGTCTATTTTTTGGTTTATAATATTTATCTTAGGTTTTATATGCATTGGATTTATAGTATTTATCCCTTGGGTTAAATATTATTCCCTTGGGTTTTTAGTATTAATCCATTTGGTTTCTAATATCAATCCCTTATGTTTATTAATTAAAAAATTCTTATTCCTAGGGCTTAATATTATTCATAGGATTTATAATATTAATCCTTGGGTCTAATATAAATCCCCTTGGTTTATAGTCATGGTCAACCATGGTCCAACGTCACATTGTGACAAAGATTTTCTCAATATGAAAATCAACCATGGTCCAACATTGCATTGTAACAAAATATTGTCTGCATATGAAAATAAATCAACCATGTTGCAACGTTGCATTGTGAAAAAGGTTGTCTCAACACTAAAATTAACCATGGTTAATCATGATAATTTTAGGGTTTACAATATTTATCTTAAGGTTTATATATCTTGGGTTACTGATCCCTTGTGTGTAATATTATTACCTTGGGTGTTTAGTATTGACCCCTTGGGTTTAATAATATTCCCTTGGATTTATAACACATTGGGGTTTTAGAATTATTCCTTGGGGTTTATTATTCCCTTGGATTTATAATATCAATCCCTTAGGTTTATTAATGTAAGGGTTTGTATTCCTTGGGTATAATATTATTCATAGGGTTTATAATATTAATACTATGGTTTAATATATATCCCTTGGGTTTTTAATCATGGTAAGCCATGGTCCAATGTCACATTGTAACAAAGATTGTCTGAATATGAAAATCAACCATGGTCAACCATAGTCTAACGTCATATTGTGCCAAATATTGTCTCAATATGAAAATCAAGCATGGTCAACCATGGTAAACCATGTCTATTTTTTGGTTTATAATATTTATCTTAGGTTTTATATGCCTTGGGTTTATAGTATTTATCCCTTGGGTTAAATATTATTCCCTTGGCTTTTTAGTATTAATTGATTTGGTTTCTAATATCAATCCCTTATCTTTATTAATTAAAAAATTCTTATTCCTAGGGCTTAATATTATTCATAGGATTTATAATATTAATCCTTGGGTCTAATATAAATCTCCTTGGTTTATGATCATGGTCAACCATGGTCCAACAAAATATTGTTTTCATATGAAAATAAATCATGGTCAACCATGTTGCAACGTTGCATTGTGAAAAATATTGTCTCAACATGAAAATTAACCATGGTTAACCATGAAAATTTTAGGGTTTACAATATTTATCTTAGGGTTTATATATCTTGGGTTACTTATCCCTTGTCTGTAATATTATTACCTTGGGTGTTTAGTATTGATCCCTTGGGTTTATTAATCTAAGGGTTCATATTCCTAAGGTGTACTATTTTTCATATGGTTAATAATATTAATCCTTGGGTTTAATATATATCTTGTGGATTTAGTTAATTAAATTGGGTTGATAATATTCATCCCTTTGGTTTAATATTACTCCAAACAATAGTCAACCATAGTCAACTATAGTTAACCATGTTTATTTTAGGGTTTATAATATTTATTTTAGGGTTTGTATACCTTGGGTTTATAATATTAATCCCTTAGATATAATATCCTTGGTCAACCATGTTGCAACATCGCATTGTGACAAATACTGTCTCAATATGAAAATCAACCATGGTCAACCATGACAATTTTAGGGTTTACTTCCCATGGGTTTAAACCATGGTCCAACATTGCATTATAACAAAAAATTGTATGCATATGAAAATAAATCACGTTCAACCATGTTGCAACATTGCATTGTGAAAAAGATTGTCTCAACATGAAAATCAACCATGGTTAACCATAATAATTTTAGGGTTTACAATATTTATCTTAGGGTTTATATATCTTGGGTTACTTATCGATTGTGTGTAATATTGATGGGACTAGCCCAACACTGTTCGGACTAAACAATAATTAAAATGATTTTAAGTATGATTCAACTATGGATTAGTTTGTGATTGCCAACGCTCTCGGATATTTCTGGAAAATGGTAGGTGACATTTATGTTTGCAATCAATGTTATGTACTAACCTCGGGTTGCGTTTCCCTCTCCTTGTTTCACCAAAACTCCTCCTCTGTTGCTCATTCAGTCATTTTGCATTTGTTCGTCGAGGGTTTGTTCTGGTGTGGTTCTACTACTTGGGTATGCAGCTGTGCTGCAACTTCTAAGCATGCCTTCTGGTTTGTTTCCTGGTCCAACAGTGTGACTCTCGTGCTTGGTTTTTATGCCTGTGTGGATAGTATTTGGCCCTGGTTCGTTGCGCAACCAAGAATGGTTTTGTCGTCGCCTGTGTAAGTAGATTTATGTTCCCTTTCTACTATTGTCTCAACCGGTCTTTGTTCCACGAGCTCGGGTTCTGGTATGAGGTTGTATTGTTTGCGAAACTCAGTGGTTGGCATGCATTCAGGTCTCGAAACAGTGTCACTCTTTGGTCTTCGGCTTCAATGCAGGTAGCCTCCTCTATCCATGATTCAATTTGCCTCTTTTATTCTTCTGTTCCTAACATAGCCGCTCCTTTGTATTAGTGGTTGGTTGGAATTCGGGGGTTAGAGGTTTGTTCTCCGTTCTCACTGCAAACCCTTCAGGAATGAAAAAAGTATTTCTCATATATTTGCATTCATGCACTGTATTTTGTTTCTGTCTGTCAACTTGCAATAACAACTGTGTGTTGGCTCCTCTGCAAGTGTTGGGGTTTGCGGTTGGTTATGCCTGGAACGAACACGTCAGTCTTTTCCTAGTAGGCTCTGCCAACGTAACTAGTCTTCAATCTTTTTCTTGTTTTTAGAACAGGCTTGTGTGTATGAGGGTTTGTCTTCCCTCAGTGCTTAGTCAATGTGACTCTCGGCTGTAGTCAGCGTTCTGGCTGTTTTGTTATCAAAGGCTTCCATGTTTCGGTGATTGTTGGCTGTAACTTGCTGTGTATGGGAACCGTTTCTCAAAACCCTCACCTAGTGTTTGTCAACTGATGGCTTATATGACTGTCCATGTACTATTTTGGAATTTTGTTATATGTCTATATACATTTCATGTTATAATTTAAAAGAAAACTTTCAAGAAGACATTGGTTCTGATTTACCTTAATTTTAATGATGGTGATTTGACTGTAGCTTTCTTCAATCTGGCTTCAACGCCTTCGAATTTCAATTGTTGATTTGAAACTGTGACTGTAATGCTTTTCCACGAACAGAAAATTCTGTGGTTGTTCTGATAATTTGTCTTTGTGGTCGATTTCGAAGTTAAAGATTATTGTATGGCCCGTGTATGCTTTACTCGCCCAGCTTATTTGTTTGTGTTCGTTCCTATTCAATCAATGCCATTTCCTGCTATGCGATACAAACCATTGTTCTGGCATTCACATCTCTGTCCTGTTGTTTGGACTCCGTCTCTTAGGGAAACAAAGGAATTAAATGAATTTGTCTGTGAGCATTGTATTGTTTATTCTAATGTTCGGTGAATTAGGAAGCAAAACGAAAATATAGTAGAATACACAGATGGATTGAATTGTTTGCTCTGTTATTGTTATTACTTGAATGCAAAGAAATGTTGAACCCTTTCAATGTATTTTCCATGTACATTTGTAGTCTCTGTTCACAGTTACCTGAACTGTGCAGTTACTGTTTTTATGTTGTATGTAATTCTATTTAGTTACATAGCAATGCTTATATTCGGTTCTGCTTTATGACAAGATTTTACATCAAATACAATTTGTTTTTTTCCAGAATGACAGAACAGTTATTAAATATCTATTGTTTAAAGATAGATAATCTAATGACCTTAACTGACCAAACTGTCCCTTAACTAGTATTGAAATTAAAAGTAAAACAAAAACGTACATCCTACTTTGACAAAATAACATAAAAAAACAACTTGTTAAGACAACTTCCAACTTGGCGGAGACCAGCACCCGGTCATGGTGCCCTAGCTGGATGCTCATGCATCAGGCTCCCGGGGTAAAAAGAAATCATGACTTTGGTCCATGAGCTTCTCAATTGAAGAACCCGCCTACTCAATCTTCCTGGCATCAAGCCACGAATTTTCCTCAATAGGATGATTCTTCCACTTGACCAGGTATTGCAGATACTCCTTCTGTCAAGTTCGTTTGGCCACCTGAGTATCGAGGATGCTATTGATCTTGGGAGGCTGAACGTAAGGCATCTGTCTCATCTAAGTTTCTCCTCCATCCTGGGTATTCCGTGTAGGCTGTATAGTTCTATCTTCTTCTTCTGGGTCGGCACTGTAAGGGAACAGGTTTGCTACATTAAATATGGGTGAAATGCCTATCCCAGGTGGCAACTGTATCTCATAGACATTCGCTGAAAATTTCTGGAGGACTTTTCAGGGACCTATCTTCTTATACTTTAGCTTATTATACGCGCCTTTAGGAAAGCGTTCTTTGTGCAAATGTGCGAGGACTTCATCTCCTACATTGAACTATACTTCCCTTCTTTTCAAATCTGCTTTCTGTTTATACTTTTGGCTGTTGTCCTTCAATTTAATTTTCACCTACTCATGCAAATCTCTCATCGCATTAGCGAAATCTTCTCCATCTGTGCTTCGCCTTTCTTGCAATCCAAGATCTCAAAACTCATGCACTCCAAGAGGATGCATGTTGTACAGGATTTAAAATGGACTCTAACTTGTGCTGCGATTAGGCGAGCCGTTATAAACGAACTCTGCATGTGCAAGCACTCGATCCCACATCTACGAATTCTCACCAATCAAGCTTCGTAGTAGGTTTCCCATACTCCTGTTTACCACCTCTGTTTTTCCGTCAGTTTGCGGGTGATAAGCAGAGCTGTAGCTCAGCTGTGTATCCATCTTCTTCCATAGGGTACGCCAAAAGTGCCCTGTAAAATTCACATCCTTGTTCAAAATAATAGATTTAGGCAACCCATGTAGCCTGACAATCTCTGTGAAGAACAAGTGGGCCACATGAGTGGCATCACTATTTTTTCTTCAAGGGATAAAATGCGCCATCTTTGAGAATCTGTCCACTACTACCATCACCGAGTCATAACCCCGTTGTGTCCTAGGTAGACCCAAAACAAAGTCCAAGCTGACTGAGTCCCATGGTCTGCCTGGAACAGGTAACGATGTGTACAATCCCGTGTTTTGACTGTGACCCTTCGCCAACTGGCACACTTTACATCTGGTCACAAATTGTTGTACATCCCTTCGCATCTTTGGCCAAAAGTAGAAATGACTGAGCTACTCGAGTGTCTTGTCTATGTCGAAATGTCTGGCTAGACCTCCACTGTGCTTCTCCCAAATAATGTTCTCCCTCATCGAGGAGTCAGGAATACATAGCTGTCTTCCTCTAAACAACAGTTTCTCTTGCAAATTGTAGTCCAACCATAGGTTGTTATCTTTCACCAAGGGATTCTGACATGCCTCATAGGCTTCTTTAAAATCTGTGTCAGTCTGATATAAATCTTTCAAGTGCTCAAAACCCAGCACTTGTACAGTACTCTCCTGCAGAAGTAAGGCCCTCCTACTCAATGCATCCACCACCTTGTTGGCCTGCCCGCTGATGTGTTTCAACACGAAGGTGAAACTCTGCAAATATTCCACCCACTTGGCATGTTTGTGATTCAGCTTGTGCTGTTGCATTACATACTGTAGTGCAGAATTATCTGAAAACAACACAAATTCATTTCCCAGCAAATAATGCCTCTAGTGTTTTAATGCCTGTATAACAGCATAGAACTCCTTGTCATAAGATGAATATTTCTGTCTGCTTTCATTTAGCTTCTTGCTGAAAAATGCAACAGGTTTATCCTCCTGGCTAAGTACAGCTCCAATAGCCGTACCGCTAGCATCACAGCGAACCTGAAAAAGCTTCTTAAAGTCTAGCAATCTCAGGATTGGCCTCTCTGTGATATTTTTCTTTAATAGCTGAAAACTTCTCTCTGTTGCATTAGTCCATCAAAAAGGCTAACTGGCCTTTTTAATGGTGTCCAACATAGGTGCACAAATTTCGCTAAAATTTCTTATGAATTTATGGTAAAAACTCGCTAGTCCATGAAAGCTACGTACCTCAAATAAGCTTTTTGGAGATGGCCAATTAACTATCGTTGCAATCTTCTCTGGATCCATCTTCAGTTCATTTTCTGCTATTACAAAGCCCAAATAAATCAATTCCTTTTGTAGAAAAGTACACTTCTTCAGATTTATCAGCATTTTATTCTACTGTAATTTTTCCAGCACTTTCCGAACATGTCGAAGGTGCTCCTCCCTTGTCCTGCTGAAAATTAGTATGTTGTCCAGGTATACTATCACAAATTTTCTGATGTATTCTTTCCGAATTTCATTCATTAATCTCATAAATGTACTGGGTGCATTGCTCAATCTGAATGGCATAAACAACCATTCATACAGTCCCTCATTCATCTTAAAGGTTGTCTTCCACTCGTCCCCCTCTCGAATTCAGATCTGATGATACCCGCTCTTCAAGTCTATCTTAGAAAAATATGCTGCCCTTCTTAGGCAATCCATCATGTCATCCATCCGTGGTAGTGGAAACCTATACCAGATGGTGATTTTGTTGATGGCCCTCAAGTCTGTGCACATCTACCATTCTCCTCCTTACTTGGGAGTGAGCACCGTTGGAACTGCGCAAGGGCTCAAACTCTCCCTTATCAATCCTTTGTCTAGTAATTCCTGCACCTGCTTCCTAATCTCTTCATTTTCCTTGGGGCTCATTCGGTATGCTGCCTTGTTCAGCAAACTTGCTCCGGGTATGAAGTCAATATGGTGACTTATGCTTCTTTTGGGGCGCAATTTGTCTGGCAAGTCATCCACCACTATGTCTGTAAATTCCTGCAACATTTGTTGGATTTCTGGAGGTAAATCTGATACCTCTTTGTGCAACAGTACCATTTTTGCTCTTCTTACAACTGCATAACTCACCTTGCTATCCTAAACTTGTTTCAGAAACTGTTTTCCACTAACCAACAATGCCCTTGGCTCACTTGTTCCTGTTGTCCCTTCCTCTTTGATGGGCACAAGCGTATGCTTGATTCCTTCCTTGACAAACTTATGCTAGTTTGTCAATCCATCATGTACCACCTTTCTGTCACGCTGCCATGGTCTGGCTAGTAGTATGTGACATACATCCATCGGCATGATGTCACAAATGACCTTATCCTTATATCTACCTATTTGAAACTCCACCTCGCATTGTTCATCCACCAGCAACTGATGCTTTTTTGCAGCCATGAAACTTTGTAAGGGGTGGGATGTTTCAATCACTTCAATTCCAACTTTTCCACCATCTCTGTGGCCACCAATTTATCTATACTACCGCTGCCAATAATTAACTTACAACACTTACCATGTGACTTACAAATTGTTCTAAACAAAGCCTTCCACTGAGTTTGTTTGGTGGTTCCTTTTGCTAGTTTTAGCAATACCTTGTTCAACACCAGGGCTTCCCCTATTTCTGGAGCATTCTCTGCTTCTTGGGGAGGTGCCTTTGCTTCTTTTGGTTGTGCGACATACACACCCCTCTGTCTAGCTTGGTATACCTCAAGACACTCAAATGATCTATGCCCCCATTTATGACACCTGTAACATTGGTAACCAGCTCCTCTGCCTCAGCCATTTCCCTTGCCTCGCTGGTATGGCCTACCACCTTTCGCATTATCACCTTTATTTGCTAATCCGAAAACTCTGGAACTACTGCCTTCCTCATTACTACTAGAATTCCACCCTCTGCCTTATGACTGGCCTTTTCCCCTACCGGTTCCTCGTCCTCTCCTGGCATTCTGGCTTTTAGTAATTTTCTCTTCAGCTTTCATCGCACTCTGATATGCTTCTTCAATGTTCTTTGGAGACAGAATACTAATTTCATCTAAAATTTCTAGTCTTAAACCATTTACGTACCTGGCTGTCTTTTCTGAGGTATCCTCTATATAACTGGCCCTTAAGTTCACTCGATAAAACTCCTCAGTGTACTCCCTCACCGTCATTCATTTCTGTTTCAGGTTCTGTACTTGTATGTGTAGTGCAATCTGATAGTCTTTCAGCAGAAATATGCCCTTCAACTTGGCCACCATCCTTGACCAGGTTTTAATCGACAACTTGTTCAATCTCCTTCTCTCTGTTTGGACACTGTCCCACCACAAGGCTGCATGTCCCTTCAACTTCGTCGCAGCGAACTTAACTCTGCGGTCTTCACTAACCTCCTCACACTCGAAATACTTATCCAACTCGCTGATCCAATCCAATAGAACCTCTATGGATAGGCTGCCGTCATAATTTAGGAGTTCCGGTTTGGGTTTACTGCTTGCCACTAAAATAGATCTCAACAGCCTCATTTCTGGGCCTTCTCCATCCGATCCATCTGTTGTTGCTTCGACTACCTCCATCACCTACCTCTGGGTCTCTTCTTCTTCCTGCTTCGACTACCTCCAAAAGAGCAGTAAGAATCCTGATCTCCTCTCTCAATCCTTCCTCTGCTATCCTCCGAACACCTCTTCCATGACCTCTCCTTCCTACCTCCATTTCTTCAATCAATTTCAACTACTCTGATACCACTATGATGGGACCAGCCCAACACTGTTCGGACTAAACAATAATTAAAATGATTTTAAGTATGATTTAACTATGGATTAGTTTGTGATTGCCAACACTCTCGGATATTTCTAGAAAATGGTAGGTGGAATTTATGTCTGCAATCAATGTTATGTACTAACCTCAAGTCGTGTTTCTTTCTCTTTGTTTCGCCAAAACTCCTCCTCTGTTTCTCATTTAGTCATTTTGCATTTGTTTGCCGAGGGTTTGCTCTGGTGTGGTTCTGCTACTTGGGTATGCAGCTGTGCTGCAACTTCTAAGTGCGCCTTCTGGTTTGTTTTCTGGTCCGACAGTGTGACTCTCGTGCTTGGTTTTTATGCCTGTGTGGATAGTCTTTGGCCCTGGTTTGTTGGGCAACCAAGAATGGTTCTGCCGCCACCTGTGTAAGTAGATTTCTATGCCCTTTTTGCTATTGTCTCAACCAGTCTTTGTTCCACGAGCTCAGGTTCTGGTATGAGGTTGTATTGTTTGCGAAACTCAGTGGTTGGCATGCATTCAGGTCTCAAAACAATGGCGCTCTCTGGTCTTCGGCTTCAATGCAGGTAGCCTCCTCTATCCATGATTCAATTTGCCTCTTTTACTGTTATGTTCCTAATGTAGCCGCTCCTTTGTCTCAGCTGTTGGTTGGAATTTGTGGGTTAGAATTTTGTTCTCTGTTCTCGCTGTAAACCCTTCAAGTATGAAAAATGTATTTCTCATATATTTTCATTCGTGCACTGTATTTTGTTTTGGTCCGTCAACTTGCGCTAACAACTGTGTGTTGGCTCCTCTACAGGTGTTGGGGTTTGCAGTTGGTTATGCCCAGAACGAACACGTCAGTCTTTGCCTGGTAGGCTCTGCCAACGTAACTAGTCTTCAGTCTTTTTCTTGTTTTTAGAACAGGCCTGTGCGTATGAGGGTTTGTCTTCCCTCAATGCTTAGTCAATGTGACTCTTGGATGTAGCCAGTGTTCTGGCCTTTTTTTTATCAAAGGCTTCCACGTTCCGGTGATTGTTGGCTATAACTTTCTGTGTATGGGAACTGTTTCTCAAAACCCTCATCCCCTGGGTTTAATTTTATCTAGGATGCTCTGATCTTGCATTATTCCCTTGGGTTCATAATCCCTTTAGGTTTTAATATTAATCCCTTGGGTTTATAATATCAATCCTTTGGGTTTATTATTCCATTAGGTTTATAATATCAATCATGGTCAACCATTTTCAATCATAGGCAACCATGGTCAACCATGGTTGAATGTCGCATTGTGACAAGGGTTGTCTCAACATGAAACTAAACCATGTTTATTTTAGCGTTTGTAATATTTATATTACGGTTTACCAATGTTGGGTTTATAATATTAGTGCATTGGGTTTAATATTATTCCCTTGTGGTCATAATCCCTTGAGGTTTTAGTATTAATCCCTTTGGTTTATGTTTTCATTGGGTTCATAATATCAATCCCTTGGGTTTATTATTAACTTTGGTTTATAATATCAATCATGGTTAACCATGGTCAACCATAACCAACCATGGCCAACTATGGTCAATCATGGTCTGATCTCGCATATGACAAAAATTGTCTCCACATAGGATTTATATACCTAGGACATATAATATTAGCCCCTTGGGTTTAATATTATTCCCTTAGGTTCATAATCCCTTGGAGTTTCAGTATTAATCCCTTGGGTTTATTTTTCCTTTGGGTATATAATATCAATCGCTTGGGTTTATTATTCCTCGGTCAACCATATTCCTACATGGAATTGTGATAAGGATTGTCTCAATATGAAAATCAACGATGGTGAATCATGTTTATTTTAATGTTTATAATATTTATCTTAGGGTTTATAATATTAGTCCCTCGGGTTTAATATTATTCCCTTGGTTTCATAATCCCTTAAGGTTTTAGTATTAATCCCTTGGGTTTATTATTCACTTATCACAATTCTAATTATTATTATTATAATAATATAATGCTAATATAATATTATTATTCGTTATTATTATTACTAATTAATATTATTAGGAGTTAATAGTATTATTATAATAATATAGTAATAATTATAATATATTATTATAACAATAATATAATATAATTATCATTGAATCATAGTCAACCATGCTCAAATATCGCTTTTTTCCCCTTGAAAAAAGTTGTAATTTCCATTAAAGTTTGAAAATTACATTTTGTAGATGCCATAGCATATGCATATGTGAGGCAGTATAGCCTATCAGTATGTAGATGTACAAAAAACAAAAAATAGACATGTGTTCCACACAGGGAGCACTGATATGTCAATATGGGGGGAATCATGTTTTCCTCCCCTTTTTCTTCTCAACCTTACGCCACTCCCCTTGAGACAGTATCGTGGGAACAATTTGAAGTGGATTCTCAGTGCTTGGTCGGGGATTTTCCTTGTCAGAATCAGAGGTGTCTGATACATGTAGCCTTTTGGTTCCACTATTTTCCATTGTATCTGAAATATTTTTTAGTTATGATTCCATAGGTCCTTGTGGAGATGTCTCCTGGGTTTCCGCTTGATTATTCTCATTTGGGATGGGCTCCTCCACCTCAAACTCCTCCTCCTCTTCAAGATCTGGTCGGGGAAAATTCCAAACCTTTTGGTGTTTTCCGGTTTTCTTCTTTCTTCGGCTATCTTTTTTGTACTCCGGGCATGTATTTTTTAGATTTCCTGTTTCCCAACATATTCTGCACCTAAAAGCTGTGTTTTCATAGTCTATTATCTGTGTCCAGCTTCGTTGTTTGTGCTTCAGCTGTATGCGATCCGGTAAGCCCTTATTGAGATCTACTTCCACACAGATGCATGCAAATGTAAAAATTCTTTCCTCCACTCTTTGTGTGTCCATTTTAATATATCTACCAATGGTATTGCCTATACATACAAGAACTTTTTGGTCCCAGAAGTGTATTGGGAGATTATGTAGACGTACCCAAACTGGCATCCTGGAAACAACCATAGTATTGGCATCGAAATCAGGGAACCATGGTGTGATGAAGAGGCCCGAAGATCCCCAAGACAAGGCCCCTCCTGTATCACTATGTCTCTTATCTATGTTGATTTGAATTTGACAATGAAAAACCCTTTGGAGCAGAGCTGAATCTCACAATGTAGAGTCCATTTTGTGAAAATCCAATGGAATAGTTCAAACAGTTTTGGCCAAAAACCATTGAAACAACAAATGATGGCTTGTGATTCATAATTATTACATACCTCATCTGTTTCTGGTATATCTATATTTAGTTCTGGTGTATAGTTCAGTTGCTCCACTATGTATGGACTAGGTTCTGTTCCAGCCTGCTTTGGAGCTACTGTAGGAGATTTTCCCCCTTGTAAGATGTTCTTGAAAGATATTCCTTGATTCTTGTGTTGTTGTTGTGGCTCTATGTCATTTTTTGTTTTTGTGCTTGTCCCACTGCCTCCTTCTGTTTGTTTTGTTGAGCTACAAATTGTTGCACCACCTCACAGTCTCAGATTGAGTGTTATAGTAGATTCTGGCATAATGTTGTAATCCATAATGGATCTGTAATCCTATAGTGTTCTGCCTCCAAATAACAGATGTTGTTGTCTATTTGGGTAGCTGATTTTATGGGCAATGATATTCTTCATATTCGTAACACTGTCTGTTGCATGGACCCAAATCAAGGTAGATTTCCCTGAAGGGGTTTTAATAAAAAT
The DNA here is from genome assembly GCA_031772625.1 of Pinus tabuliformis. Classification (NCBI taxonomy): domain Eukaryota; kingdom Viridiplantae; phylum Streptophyta; class Pinopsida; order Pinales; family Pinaceae; genus Pinus; species Pinus tabuliformis. Next base: position 599,431,725 of record CM062806.1, read on the forward strand.
TTGAAAGTGATTAGAATTTACCACGAAGGAGGGTTCTATGAACTTCTGGTTCATGCATGGCCGTGCAACTTCTCTGTCTCCATAATGCTCTGTAGTCTATGAGTACTCCTCCAGCATCTTGGCAGTTTTGGCTAATTTTCCGAGAGTTTTGAACAACCTTCGCGGAGAGGTGAAACTTCCTTCATTACTCACGATCTGGTGCTCCTCAGCTGCCTTTGAGAGAGGTTCCCCGTGGTCTCTGTCGCCTCGGCCTTGTGCCGAGCCTCGTTTGAACCCCAGTCCTCGATTTGCCATTTCTTCAGCCTTTGGGATTCTGCTAGATATGCTCTGCATCAAAGATGTTTTGTAATAATCCACCAAAACAAAAGTGTCGGTGGCGATGAATTTTGTTAAACTCACATGGACAGCAAGACAGATATAAAAGATAAATCAGTGAGTGCATAATTTTATTAACATCAGATATACATTTATAGTACAACGTGTGACTCTTGGGTTTCAGATCCCAAGGTCTCTTGGACTGCTTTTGTCCATTCGAATTCCACACTAACCCTTTAGGATTAGGTGTCCAACATTCCCCCCTTAATCCGAAGGGTTATGTATGAGTCCAAGAAAAGAGCTGTAATACAAAATGTGCAAAAATGCATGGCAGCACTAGGCTGAATGTGCTCTATGAAATGTTGGTAAAAAAAGGGCGGTGGTTTAAGGATGACCACCAACACTGGAACGCTTAGTGCAGTTCCCGGAACTCTTCCAATACTGGCAAGAAACTGAAGTTTTCTGCTAGAGGAAGTGTTCTCAATCTGTGATGGTTTAAGGATGACCAACAACTCTGGAATGCTTAATGCAATTCCTGGAACTCTTCCAAAACTGGCAAGAAGCTGGAGTCTTCTGCTAGAGGAAGTGTTCTTAATCTGTGATGGTTTAAGGATGACCAACAACTCTGCGATTCCTGGAACTCTTCCAAAACTGGCAAGAAGCTGGAGTCTTCTGCTAGAGGAAGTGTCCCAGATTGCCAACTGAAGGCATGTTCAGGCATCTTTGTCTCTGGCTACAACTCTGAAACTGGTGTGGCAGGTTGTGGCTCAGGCTCGCTTGATGTGACTTTGAATCTTGTAGATGACCATCATTTTCCCCCCTGTCAGGTACAAGGTGAGAAGATGGAGAAAACTCAACTGCAAGACTGTTTAATACTCTGGAACAAGTTCTGACATGTGTTTGGAATATCTTCTTGGCTGTTGATGCCGATTGCCAAGAAGCGATCCATCCAAGATGAATCTTTGTTCTTGCAGGACGTTTGTTTCTGAAGCATCTGTTTGAAGAATGGCTAGTTTTATGACAGTGCTCACATGGATGAAGATCAAAACAGTGATCTTTCAGATGGCCAACTCGGTCACAGTGTTGGCATTTCACGATTTGTTGTTGTTGTTGCTGTGGAAGAGGGGCAGAATCTGAAACAGCTGGAGGTGAACTGTCATGAAGAGCAGGTGAACTGTAATGAATAAATCCAGCACTCTGAAACTGAATGGACTTGGCATAGTCTGGAATATGAAAGGACAAGTCCTTGTCATATCCAAGACCAGTTTTGTGCTTGTTGTGGACAAGCTGTTCCCAAGGTCTGATGATGGGCTTGGGAAGTGCAGTCTTAGTTTCTGCATCTGCATGTACAACTGCTGCTTTATTGGGCACTGAATGAACTTGAACAATATTAACTTGCTGTTTATGGGAGTCTGTTTCATTGTTCTGAACAGAAACAGGTTCAGAATGATGACTCCACTGCTGTAATTCTTCCTGCTGCAGTTTTGATTCAAGCTGCAAAAACTCTATCTTTTCTTGTGCATATTGCAGACATGTTTGAATGTCTGAAAGAGAGGCTTTGTTAATTTTGACTGTGTTGTTAGCAGTGGACATGATTAGAGTTCTCAATAACTCTAATATTCTTTCAAGCTTAGCCATTTTTTTAAAAATCCTCCAAATCCCACAGAAAAATGTAAGCTGCTAAATATCTTCAAGTTTACACAAGAAATCCCTGTAGCTTAAAAGAAAAAAACAACCAGAGATATCTTGAAACTATGAAAATTATACAAATATCACCGAGCCCAAATCCTTTAATATTTTGAAAAAATCCTTCAAGTGCTGCAAAAACTATCAGCTGCCAAATACCTTCAATCCACGATCAATGTGCATCATCACTGTTAAATACCTTCTAGATGCAAGCGGCAGGCATAAAAAATTTGTTATGGCCAACCAGATTCAACTAAGTGGCATAGAAAAAATCATTAGTAATTTTGCACTCTGCACGACTCCATGGTTGCATACAGAAGCAATGCCTTTCACCAACTCGTACAAAATTATCAATAAAATATCACACTGTTAACCCTCATAACCACAGTTCAGTTAAAGTTCTAAATCTCCATGCAGAAATCCAAAATCGCCTCAGCGCACCTTGATAACCAAAATATCTGTTGGAAATTCAACTAGAAGAAAAAATACAAATAGAGAAACAAATCCAGGTCACTTCTTGTGCGTGGATTGATTCGATCTACACTTGATAGAAAAGCTATATATGGGCAGTCTCTCGAGCTCACACCCTGTGTAGGTCTGCGCTTCAAATTTGTTTTAGATAACACATTTATCTGCGAACAGGAATTTGGTATGGAGACGATGTATTTCCATTACCTAGTACACTAGCTATAGAAAACAACTTTGGAATATAGACTTTCATTCAGAAGCAATCTTGAAAGAGTGACGTGACTTGCATCCCATAAGTTGTAAGGTACACTGTAAGACAGAACGGGTATACCGAAATGACAAATTCGCATGTTCAGCTTACAATAATATAAAGAAGTATTGGAGCTTCCGCCATTCTGTTAAGAATAACAACCACTACAGTCACTTATACCAGAACACGGGGGGTATAATTGCTGACATAGCAATGCAGGTTCTGCAAAGCTCGAATTAATGTGACAATGATCCTTCAGAGGCTCGGACACCCGATTCGATGAAGACAAAAACTGATAGCATTCAGAAGCTTTTGCCTTAAGTTTGAAAACTTACTACTTCTATTGCAGCTTCTGTTGTTGCCGCCTTGTATGGCTACGTCTCGGGTTCGAAGCTCCTTGCCTTTAAATGAGAAAAAGATCCTGAAATCTGAGGCGATTCGCGGTAATCTAACAGAGAGAAATAAGTGATGTCAGGAGACAGGTCGCAGGGTCATGTCTCGACGGCGTTGCGAACTGCTGAATGAGGTCGTCAGGGGATCGAGTGGAATCCCACGGGATTGCGCGCCGCGTTTTTCTGGATATGCGAAGATACTGGAAGTAACAATAAACCAAGTGGACAAAATTTCATCAGAGATGCTGCCTCAGGTTTTGAGAAAATGCCGATGTCACCAGAAAAAGGTTTGTCAGATTCTTGGACCTCCACGATTACATTGGCAGTGTCTGGTAGCTCCGGAGGGCCAGCGTCCAAAGTAATGGTGGCTGACTCGAATATCCCCAAGCTCTGGAGACACGCATTGGCCTTGGCAGCGGCCTGTCCAGTGTTTGCTTCAGAGTTGCTTCATGCAGTCAATACAACCACCGCACCACAGGTTTCGAATTCAATTCGCATGATGGAGCCTTCATAAAAATAAATATCGACCTTCAGTAGCTACAGCGGCCGGAGGGTCAGTGGTTAACGAGTTCTCCGATCGATCCTGTCTTAGCTTCTGCATGAATAATCACACTAGCGGCCTCTCAGAGTGATTAATCGATTCCAGATTTGTCAACTGCATCAAATACCAATCTCTCTGTATGGCGTCTCAATCAAAAGCTTCAATCAAAACCTATCCTCAACTGGGCTCTGTCAGATATGGCATTCAACTGATACCAAGACCGGGCTCACAAATACGGCAATACCACCACTGGTTTTGCTGGTTCTATTAAGCTACTCTTGGGTGCTGAAGCACCTCTTCAGGTTAGTTAATACTTTAAGCAGGCTTTGCGCTCTGGAAGAACGTCAAAAAAAAGGGGATACTCTTACCGATCATATACCAAAGCCAGCAATGAAGCCTCCAAAGGTTGCAGCCAGCTTGTTGTACCGTCTTCTTCTTCTTCTAGGCCACAGTTCTACTTGAACGGCCCGAACATGGACATTTTAAATGAAAAGATTTTAAGCGCCGCTTTGAAAATCTATAAGCCAGGAAGAAACGGACCCGGTCTTTTGGGCGACCCCACTGGTGAAGAAAAATGGGCAATGGCGAATGGTGGTCGACCGACGTGGGGAAGGTGAAATGTCGTTGAGCCGGGTGCCAGACATTGAATGAAGAAAGTCCTGCAAAACTACTACCCTCGGCTTGCCATTACTGGATTTCCACACACACACTTCTCTACCTACAGTTCGAACCTCTCGTTTTCTTATAAAACCATTCAATCCGAGGCAAACCCCTGTTGATGCGGTGGGGTGGCATGGAAACGCCAAAACGCCAAAACGTACGGGTAGGTCTCGTGAAGAAACATCAGCTTCTAACGGGTGTCTTTATCTCCGGCAGTAAATGGGCTGACAAAAAACGTTTAATTTCATGATCACTACAAAGGCCGTTGAATGTCAGAAATCACCCTACTCGACACTCTCATGCAATCCAGGCAGGCTGTAATTGACCCGTTTTCAGAGCTTCTGACAAACTCAGCGCTTTTCAAAAAACGTTTATAAACAGTCACGAAAGCCAAAGAAATTTAAATTGTCAGGACAAGAGCGCAGGCATAATTTGAACGACAGAGGCCGTAAGTAACGCACAAGGGAGAGCGCAGGTATAATTTCAAGGGTCAGACAGAGAGTCTTAAAATAGCCGGAGTCAGGCAGAGGTGCAGGACTGACATGCACATAACAGGCCACAGAAAAACAAGTGGCTCCGATACCATGTTAAACTCACATGGACAGCAAGACAGATATAAAAGATAAATCAGTGAGTGCATAATTTTATTAACATCAGATATACATTTATAGTACAATGTGTGACTCTTGGGTTTCAGATCCCAAGGTCTCTTGGACTGCTTTTGTCCATTCAAATTCCACACTAACCCTTTAGGATTAGGTGTCCAACAAATTTTACAAAACTTATTTTCCCATTTCCACCCATATCCGCCTCGGCAATCATCTCAGAGAGCTCTCGAAAATACAGGGCATGGCCCATTTTTTCCATTGACCGCGTGTGCTCCACCGCCATAATAAAGCCATAACCGTCCCTGACCAAGGAGTGAAGTTGCGCCATCAGCTACCCCTGATTATTCGTGACCTCAGTCTTTACTATGGGGTCAATCAGGCTCTTCAATTTCATGCTATTTTTCAGCCCTTGTTCGCAATTGGCCTTCAGTCCCAGGGATCTCAGAAGAAACTCTAGCTCTAATTGCATCAGGCTTCCATTTGAGTCAAGATCGAGCCTTGCAATGATCTCCTTCAGCTCTTCTATTTGCTCCTCTGAGAAGCTGTTCTCGCAACCCATGGGGGTTTTTCCTTCCAAGATCTCGGGCTAGAGCCATCGATTGTGCGCAAACGCGAGGACCCTGGGTGATCTGCCGCAAACAGTGTCACAACGTAATTTCTAAGGAGCTCCAATAGCCTTGTCCTCGCCATTTTCTAGAATCAGCAAGTGTCTATACTTCCCTTCAATCATCTTCGCTTGGTCTTCTACGTCCAGAGGCTCCGTCATGACAAAGATGGGGTTCCGCATCATGACCTTTGAAACCAGTGTGCCACAAGGCTTCAAAACCTCGACTAAAACCCTCATTTCCACATCCTTGTCGGCTTTGATTCTACAGGATAAGGGGATATGATCCGTGAGTAGAACATTGACGACTCTACGCAAGGCCACTCCTACCATATTCTGTCCCTAGTTGTTCATCTTGTCGGCGCCCTGAAACCCTATCTCCCTTGGTCGCTCAAATGTCGCTTTGTGACAAAGGCTGTCTTAATATGAGAATCAACCATAGCCAACCACGGTCAACCATGGTCCAACATCACATTATGACAAAGAATTAATTACTATTATTAATTATTATATGTAAAGATGAATTAATTATTATATTTTTATTTAATCAATTAATATTCATATTATTATTATTTAATAATATTTAATTAAGAAAATTTTATTATTGTTTAACAATAATTAACTATTTAACTATTATTTTTTATTTTTTATTAGTAAATTATTATTATTATTTTTATTATAAATTATAAAACAAAACAAAATAAAAATATTTATATTTTTTCTAAAAATAATATTTATTTAGTTTTTTAATAAAATAAGTAATTATTTATTTACATTTTATAAAAAATGAATACAAAATTATTATTTTTATTATATATGTATCAATGGTTTGTGTCATAGATAGAAATGAAGGGAGTTGTCTTTAGTGCAATTTTTTGGACTTTCCAGTGACGGAATCCAGTGGAACAAATTGAGGTGAAATCTTGATTTGTGTTATTTAAACTAGTTTTTTTTACTATATATATGGATTCAGCACTCTAGAAAACCCCTGGGGCACTTCTATTGCATAGGATTACCCATCAAGCTTGTGATTTCAATAAATTCCAGTCAGATTTGAGAGAAATTAGATCGGAAAAACCTACCATAAAAGCTTCCAAAAATTTGCACTAAAGACAACTTTGAAATGAATCGTTATGGATATATCAGCCACATTTACTAAAATAATTATTTTTATGAAGATTATTATTGTTAATTAATATTGCTAATATTATTATGAGTTAACATCATAATAATAATATTAATATAATATAATAATAACTATATTATTATAATATTAATATAATAATCATAAATATATAAATATATAATAATATGATCATTATTATTTATATAGTTAGTTTAAAAAAAATACACATAATAATTATTAATTTGGTTGATATAGCCTATGGGCATATATCAACTATATTGGAAAATGTGATGGTATATATCTTCATATATGCCTATAAGCGTATATCAACCACATTAGTAAATATGGTTGTGCTAGTCACAACTCTTCCAAATGATTCATGCTTTTAGTAACTGATAGAGGGCAATGGTAAATAATGACGACATGGAAACTGGTAGGAAACTTCATGCTTCCTGTTATCACTCCAGGAAACTCTCCTAGGTTGCAGCTTGGAGATGCCTGGTAACATATAATATTCAATATTGTTCTCAAAACTATTGGAATGGATGATGGTTTGGATCAAGTCAGATAACCATTTCAGCGCTATTCTCACTCAAGACATGCATTAACACTCTCACCAATACAGGGCTTTAGACCACTAATGCTCAATACTTTATAGATTCAATGGATAGATGGAGAATACTGACTGTACCAACAGATTGCATACATAAACATAAATGAATGGCTAGCTATAGGCAACAAAAGAGAACACTGACTATATCGACAGATGCATATATGACCACATATGAATGGCTAGCTATACGCAGTAAAGAAGCTTGCAAATCTAATTCATCAAAGCAGAGATAACATGACAGTTATCTGGCCTTAGAAACAAAAGCAAACATGAACAAACTATTCAAGTGCAAGCATAGAACAACAAAGAGAATGGACATTGAACATATAATAGCAAAAGAAGCTTATATTGCTAGAATGAAGATGAGAAGCTTGAAGGAATAGAGGAGGAACAATCTCCAGAAGTTAAACCTATATTACATCTTACTTTCAGATATTTATAGCTTTTTATAATGCTCTCAAGCCTTTTGAGGCTCGAGAGATCTCAATCTATCTGATCTGTGTTGTTAACAACTTTGATGCCCTTTAGGCGAGCATGGGCTCGGAGGTTTCTTCTTTTGACAGAAGAATAACTTCATTCAGATATTTTGGGCTTGCTGCGTTGTCTAGGAGCTCTCTCGTGCTAGAGGTGCCCCACAATGTTTGTTGCCGTGGCTGTATTGTGTTGTGTTTCTCTATGGCCGTTTTTATTCCCTTTCTGATCTCTATTTTTCGGCATCCTGTCTCCCGGAATCTGCCATGTAGTGGAATGGGTCTTCGAGCCTCTGTAATCCCTTTAAAGGTTTCCTTTGACTATTTCCTATATTTACACAAAAAATGTTACAATCATTGATAAATCCCACCTTCTCTGTGTATTTTGGACTTCAAAAGTCCTCAAAAATGGTTTATTCACCTATCGGGTCCACCCTTAGGGTTATCGCAAGTCGCATTCAGCCCGTTCCCTTTGTATTTCGTTAAACAACGAAAATACGCAAAAATGCATTAAAAATCGGCCTTGGCGGACTTCAAATTTTATATATTTCCCTTCCCGGACCCTTTCGAGTCTAGGCTTCATCGCTATCGGCGTTGCCTTGTTTCCCTGTGTATTTCGTTATATAACGAAATATATGGAAAATGCATTAAAACCATGGCTTACCTGCGGAACTCAAATGTTATGAAATATTGTTTCTAATACCGTCGGGTCCGCAAATCGGGTCACATGCATATATATGTAAAGGCCCCGCCCCTTTGGTTTCCGTCAATAGCGATATTCGCAATGCAACATGGGCCATCGATCTACACGTGCGATCAATGATCCAAGCGCACGATCAACGATCCACGTTGAATAGTCGATTGTCATTGCCATTTTCATATTGTCTGCGTTGATTGCCACTGTCTACAAACGCTGATTGTGACCGCCGATCCGTTCATCGGAGATCACTGATCGGTGGTGCCTTCCACCCAACCCGAAGTCCTCTCTGCTTGCCGATTTGCGATTTTCCGCTTAGATCTGGGCCGTTGATCAACCAGATCTAACGATTGTTGTGCATTCTTGAGTTTAGGCCTCCGATACATGGTTTTTCATGATTTTGAAGTGTTTTTTTGGTTCCAGATAGTGCATTTCTGCCCTTCCAAGAGCTCTCCTCCCTCGCTTGTTTGGATCTTTGGATGATATTAAGCACTTTTGAAGACTTAGGGAGAGCTTTGGAGAATATTTGGATCCATTTGTATGATTTTAAGCAAACTTTGGAGACTTTGGGAGTGTTTTGGATCCATTTTTGGGCCAAACGCCAACAAAGCTAACAATGGCTCCTTCTGGGGATGAAAGCCTCCTTATGAGGTTTCAAGAACTATAGAACAATGCCTTTCCTATAAAAAACAAGATCAAATCTTCCTCCTAGTGTTGCATTGGGCATGGAGTATATTTAGCATGAAATAAAAGCTTGGAAACAACATATTTACAATACCAAGGCTTAAAAGCCTTAACTGAAATAAAATTTGAAGAATAACCCATTGACTGGGCCATCAAAAACATCTCCTCCTTCCTTTAATGTATCCCTTTTGAGAAAACAGTCACCAAACTGAAAATTGACCCTTTTTACCTTTCTATCAAAGGTTTCTTTGTCTTGGTCAATGTGCATATCAGCAAATTCATCAAAGACTTGCAAAAGCCTATTGATTTGATCACCTACTTCAAAAACTTTCCAGCATTTGACATTATCATGCAGAGATGGTCTATATTTCACCTCATCTTTGTATGCTTTCAGCCTTGGATGCTTTTCCTGGAAGGTTTTGTACCCCTGCTGAATGATAAGGTTTGCTTCATACTTTGCTGTGTCATTTGTGACCTGAAAAGTTAATATAAAAGATGAATCATTGTATTCCTTTGTGTGGGACATAAGGACTTCACCTGTTCCTGCAACTTCCTTAGAGCAAGCCCCATCAAAGAACATGTCCCAAATATGTGGGCCTTCTTCCTCTGTGATCTGGCAAACTGGTTTTTTAAGTTCTGTAGAGGCCAACTGATAAGGCTTGGTAATTTTAAGACCAAGCTTATCCATGACAGCTTTGGGCATTGGATTATGGCTGGCTCCAGTGTCCAGAAGGAAATTATGAAGGATTTTATCATGAATAGTCAAAGAGACATAGAATGATGGGGAGCTGTCTTCACAATTTTCAATCATTGGGCTGAGAATAACAGTTGGTTGGTCATCTTGCAGATTTACATAGTTAGTGGAAGCTTGGATGGCATTAGGCTCAAGAGCCTCAAGGATATATTTCTTGAAGGACTCATTCTTCACTAGTTCAATCAGAGGCATAGGTATTCTTGGCTTCTGGATTTCTGATTGAAAACTAAAAAAAGAAGGGGACTTGTCAAGGCCTCTTACCTCTATAGTTGGAGCTTTGAGGATGATAGGATCAACTGCTAGTTGCTTCTGCTTATTAACTTGCTGTTCTCCAAGGACAACAACTTTATGAATAGGAGTCTCCTTGGAATTATAAATTTTTTACCTCATATTATATTTGTGTTGATCTTCGGTTTGCAGAACAGTTTCACCATCCCATTCTTGGTTGATCTGATCATTGAATAATGACTTTTCATAAGCAGCTTTGGTTAAAAAAGTGGTGCTGCCTTTGTCTTCCATACAATGGATCTCATCATCTTCTTCAATCTGCTCTTCTTCCATGACTGCATTTTGAAAAGGGGTCTTCACCCTTTGGTCTTCATTGGCCTCTTTTCTTCTTTGCAAAATATGAAACTGCTCATTAGGTCTTCTATATGGATTTGGATCTGGAGGAGCAAAGGTATTAGGAACCCTTCCTTTCCCAGAATGCTACTCAACCTTTAATTTGGAAACTTCAGAGGCTAATGACTCTATCATCTTGGCCATTTTATCGATCTTGGGATCTGAAGATGATGAAGGCTCGCCCCTCTGTCTCCTTCTATCAGCATTACCTTTGAGATTTTCTGCAGCCATGATGTTTGATTCTACTTCCAAGGCTGCATCTTTCATATCAGCCAAAGAAGCACATCACCTCTCCCTCAACAATAAACAGAAGTCATAATCAAAGGCACTGGCATAGATGAGTCTAGCAGAGGTAGTGGTGGGTTTTACTTTAGCTGGTATCTTGCTGTACATGCGGTTAAATCTCTTATTAAAATTAGACAGCAGCTCACCATTTTCCCTTTGTAAGTTCCCAAACTCAGTGTGGTAGTAAAGGAGATCCTTCTTATCCCCCCAATGCTTTAGGAATGCATCATCTAAGGCCTCAATATCTGCTATAGATATTAGGGTCAGTTCTCTGAACCATTTTCTAGCCTCTCCATCTAGGCTTTGGACAAAGACTCTCATCCAGACATCATCTTCACTAATGTCCAGGTTATCAACATAGCTATAGAATGACTCAAGATGTTCTTCAGCTGAAACACCTTCAGTCCCAGTGAACTTAGGCATATACTTATGATATTCTCCAGTAGGCATGGCATTCAAAGGAGTGGGCAGTATTAGAGGTCCATACCTAGCAGCTATGATTCTTTCCATTTTGGTAGGTGCTTATGGACCTGCCATAGCTGTGGTGGCTAAAAGAGTACTGGCAGTCTGAATGATAGAGGGCTGAGGAGTGACTGATAAGACTAAAGGAGTATGATGGATAGGAGGCGAGGTTTCCTTTGGGCATACAACAAAAGGAAAACCTAAAGAATAAGGAACTTTATGAATTTCTAAGAGTTTTTCTTCGCTGCTAGTATTAGAAGCTATACTCTCAACATATATTTGTTCTATTACAGGCCATTCTTGAAGAGATATAGGAGATTGTTTAGGTTTACCTGAACCTGATACTCCTTTCTGCAATACCTTTCTTTCTTTGATGATCTTTTCAGGGTCAGGTACTGGGTCAGCTTGTGATTTTTGAGGATTTTTCCGAGTATGCCTCACAAACTGAGCCAGAACTATGATGTGGAGTCGCCAAGAGGTTCGACCTCCAGTAGAGTTGCCAGATAGATGATTACAACCAAAAAAGTGCCCAGACTTTGTCTATCATCAAAGCTGTATCTATGTCGTTTCCTAGGGAAGCTGAGCTCCAGTTTCCTCTCCCCGGCAGCGACGCTAATTATGTTATCACTCCAGGAAACTCTCTTAGGTTGTAGCTCGGAGATGCCTGGTAACATATAATCTTCAATATTGTTTTCAGAACTATTGGAATGGATGATGGTTTGGATCAAGTCAGATAACCATTTTAGCTCTATTCTCACTCAAGACATGCATGAACACTCTCACCAATACAAGACTTTAGACCACTAATGCTCAATAATTTATAGATTCAATGGATAGATGGAGAATACTGATTGTACTAGCGGATTGCATACATAAACATAAATGAATGGCTAGCTACAGGCAACAAAAGAGAATACTTACTGTACCAGCAGATGCATATATGACCACATATGAATGGCTAGCTACAAGCAGTAAAGAAGCTTGCAAATCTAATTGATCAAAGCAGAGATAAGATGACAATTATCTGGCCTTAGACAAAAAAGAAAACATGAACAAACTGTTCAAGTGCAAGCATAGAACAACAAAGAAGCTTATATTGCTAGAATGAAGGGGAGAAGCTTGAAGGAACAGAGGAGGAACAATCTCCAGAAGTTGAGCATGTATTACATCTTACTTTCAGATATTTATAGCTTTTTACAATGCTCTCGAGCCTTCTGAGGCTCGAGAGGTCTCAATCTATCTGATATGTCTTGTTAACAACTTTGATGCCCTCTAGGCAAGCATGGGCTCGGAGGTTTCTTCTTCTGACAGAAGAATAACTACATTCAGATATTTTGGGTAGCTTGCTGCGCTGTCTAGGAGCTCTCTCATGCCAGAGATGCCCCACAATGTTTGTTGTTGTGGCTGTGTCGTGTTGTGTTGCTCTGTGGCCCCTTTTATTCCCTTTCTGGTCTCTGTTTTCCGGCAGCCTGCCTCCGGACTCTGCCATGTAGTGGAATGGGTCTTCGGGCCTCTGTAATCCCTTTAAAGGTTTCCTTTGACTGTTTCCTATATTTACATAGAAAACGTTGCAATCACTGATAAATCTCGCCTTCTCTATGTATTTTGGACTTCAAAAGTCCTCAAAAATGGTTTATTCACCTATCGGGTCTGCCCTTAGGGTTATCACAAGTCGCATTCAGCCCGTTCCCTTTGTATTTTGTTAAACAACGAAAATATGAAAAAATGCATTAAAAATCGGCCTTGGCGGACTTCAAATTTTATATATTTCAGTGCTGCCCTATTTCCCTGTGTATTTCGTTATATATATATATATATATATATATATATATATAGATATATAACGAAATATATGGAAAATGCATTAAATCCATGGCTTACCCGCAGAACTCAAATGTTATGAAATATCGTTTATAATACCATCGGGTTTGCAAATCGGTTCGCATGCATATATATGTAAAGGCCCCGCTCCTTTGGTTTTTGCCAATAGCGATATTCACGATGCGACGTGCGCTGTTGATCTGCGCGCACAATCGACGATCCACGTTGAATCGTCGATTTTCATCGCCATTTTCATATCGTTTGCGCCGATTGCCACTGTCTGCAACTGCGAATTGCGACCGCTGATCCGATCATCGGAGATCACTGATCGGCAGTGCATTCCGCCCAACCCGAAGTCCTCTCTGCTTGCCGATTTGTGATTTTCCGCTTAGATCTGGGTCATTGATAAGCCAAATCTAACGACTAATGTGCATTCTTGAGTTTAGGCCTCTGATACATGGTTTTTCATGATTTTGAAGTGTTATTTGGCCCTTGATTGTGCATTTTTGCCCTTCCAAGGGCTCTCCTCCCTCACTTGTTTGGATCTTTGGATCATCTTAAGCACTTTTAAAGACTTAGGGAGTGCTTTGGAGCATATTTGGATCCATTTGCATGATTTTAATCAAACTTTGGAGACTTTGGGAGTGTTTTTGATCCATTTTTAGGCCAAACGCCAACAAATCTAACACTTCCATTGTTTAGATTATGGTATTAGTTCGATACATATAGCCACTTGGTTTGTTCAAAGCCATAAGAAGATCAGTGATCAACCGCATACCAGAGCTGTTTTCTTTTCAATCGGGTGCCCTACTATTGAGGTCTAAGTATCAAAGGGGCAGGTGCTAAGTTCTTTGTACTCTTGAATCATTCAGAGGAAGATATTGACGCTGGGGGAACTTTCTCAATCCCTCCAAAATATCTTCGATCTTGTTTTTTGTTATTTTGTATCCATTCTTTGTTACTCTAACCAATGGTAGACGTTAACTTTACCCCTGCCCGAGATGGTACATTCTTTGCATCCACCTCCACAACCCCCTCCCATAGCAATATCAGCAGCTATGTGTATGATGTGTTTCTAAATCACCGTGGTCCTAATGTCAAGAAAGGACTCGCTTCCCATATCTACCATCGCCTTAAAGAACTTGGATTAGTAGTTTTTCTGGACCAGAAAGAATTGCAAGGAGGAGAGAACTTGGATCCTCAAATAGAAGGGGTTATTAGAATAGTTTCTATTCATGTAGTGATATTAAATATCTTTTGTAAGTATTATGAAGCTTTCGACGGACTTCCAAAATGGCTTTGTGTTATCAAAATTGTTTGTCAATTTTTAATTCTTAAAATTAACAGCTGGGGGTCAACAATTCGGGTTCATGGAATTAGCATGGTTGACGGCAATGACTCTGAACATTATTTTGAAAACTTTGACCAATCATCTGTAAGTATTTTTTAAGATTTCCACGGAATTTCAAAATAGCCTTGTGTTATCAAATTTGTCTATCAATTTGAATTCTTAAAACTAACAACTGGGGGTGAACAATTCAGGTGCTTGGAAATTAATCTAAACAATCTTTTGAAAACTTTGACCAATCACCTGTAAGTATTTTTGAACACTTCCACCGAATTTCAAAATAGCCTCGTGCTATCAAAATTGTTTGTCAATTTGAATTCTTAAAACTAACAACTGGGGGTGAACAATTCAGGTGCATGGAATTACCATTGTTCACGGGAATGGCCCTGAACAATGTTTTGTAAACCTTGCGGGCAATTGCAACCTAAGTAGGTTGCAGCTGCTTAGGGCTGAGAGTCACTCTATTGAACGAGTATTTAACAGCGGGCTGTTACCACTGCTAATATATCTCTGCTGGAAGAAATGTCTGGGGTCCTCTTTACCTCCCTCGATTCCATTAAAGAATTTAAGAGTGTTACATATAGAGGGGGATCAACTGGAAACACTCTCGCAACATATATTTTAGGGAGTCTTGTTGTATATAAATTGTTGTACTAGAGTGTTGTTATCCTATGCCACAATGCCAAAAAGTTGTAGAGGGTCAAACCCACTTTAATAATGCATGTGAACGTTGCAGGAGCCTCTGCAATTGAGGGAGTTGCATGTTGATTCTCATCTTTCAAAGGTTCCAAAGTCCATTGGGGCACTAAAGCACCTTGAAAAAAATTTTCTTCGTTAAGCTGAAACTTTTCCAAATGAATTTTGGAACTTATCAGGACTCCAAAGTCTTCACTTAGACCGCTTCCGGACGCTACCAGAGTCGATTGGGAACTTGACGAGCCTCCAAAGGCTTGACTTGAGCTATTGCTTCAATTTGCACACGCTACAGACTCGTTTGGGAGCCTAACGGGCCTCCAAAGTCTTCGTTTGGCTTACTTCTTTAATCTATGGAGGCTCCCAGACTCGGTCGGGAACCTGACGGGCCTATAGAATCTTGACTTGCCGAACTGCTTCAATCTGAAGAGGCTCCCAGAGTCGGTCGGGAATCTGAGGGGCCTCCAAAGGATTAGATTGTTAGAGTGTTCCAGTTTGCAGACACTCCCAGAATCGCTCGGTAACCTGACGGGCCTCCGACATCTTAATTTGTCTGAATTCAAAGCTCTGCAAATGCTCCCACACTTGGACAGAAACCTGACTTTGCAAATGTTCCCAGATTTAACCGAAAGCAAATATTCATTTTGTTAAATTAAATTTAGTTTTAAAAAATTACATTAAAATTTATTAGTATTATTAAATTTGTAAATTATTAGATTGATATTTAATTGTATCAGAAAAATGAATTTATTATTATAAATCCATCTTATAATAAAAGATAATAAAAATCCATCCCACAATTTATTTATGTAAATTTAAAAACTTTTTCAATCGCTTATTAATAAATTTAACTAAAAATGTTAAAAAATATTTATTTAGGTAAAACATGAAACTTTCTCGATTACTTATTAATAAATTTGACTAAGAATGTTAAAAAATATATTTATAATGCTAAATATTTAGTTTATTTTTTAATTCTTCATCTAAAGAAATTTAAATAAAAATTTATATCTATATTTTAATTTTCCATCTTTAAAACTTTGGATTTATATTCAAGTACTTGTTATTTATTTTAACAAAATTAAGTTTTAATGATAATGATGATAATGGTTAATGTCCATTGAGACCAAACTTTGGTCTATCGGACCTAAAGAAACAAATTATTTAGTTGATTTAAGATTTTATTCCTATACTCAAAAAGCTTGGAGAGAAGCCTCTCGAGCTCACTATAATTTTGACATCGTAAAAGATTAGGAAGGTTAGTATTGCGACAGAGATTATGAAACTGAGATCTAATGTGGTTGTACATGGGGCACTCTAAGAGGAAGTGGTTTTCATCCTTGATGTTCCTTTTCTCACAGAGATGAAAGATCCTTTCCATCCATGGTGTTTTAGGAACTGTCCAACGACCTGTTTCACTATGGAGCTCATGAGAGTTCGTTCTAATCTTTGCTATATTAATTTTCTTCTTTGAGCTAGTTAAAACAGAGAGATGCTTTTGATCTTCTAGGGTGGGGTTGATGACCTTCTTATAATAACTTAATTTTCTTTTAGCTGCTAAATCTTTTTCACACCACATTTTTTCTTTGAACTTAGAAGTAACAATATTTTTAATGTTACTAATTTTTTGCAATGCATCATTCTCGTTGATCTCCCAATGGTTTAACTAGGCCCTTGTGTCTTTATACCACCCCCGCTTGAGCCTTAGGTGGTTTTGGCTGGAATTTAAAGCTAGCTTAACAAATGTATAAAGACATAAAATCATAAAATCAAAAGTTTTTAATATGCATATTTATTTTTCTATATTTTTTATTTAAAATATTAAAAAAATTAATGAAATATATATTTTTGTATTAAGTTGCTTTACTTTCAAGATCCGGTAGAGATTTTTAAAGATTTGGATTTGGATTGTTTAATCTGTAAGAGTTGTGTATTTTGGGATTTTTCAAAGCAATGAATCCATTTATGCATTCAAAAATGTAGTTTAAGCAAGAAAAAAACACATTTTTGCTTGAAATTATATAGCAAGATTCCCCTGAGAAAAGCTATTTCGTCGATATATTAGACTATGCCTTTCTTTATTGGTGCATTATAATTTATGTGTATTTTTTTTAATATTATTATTATTTTTAATATTTTCTCTTTTCATTTTTTTTTAAAATTTATAAATTTTTATATGTATATTTATATTTTTCATCATTAATCTATCTTCTAGCCCAAATAATATCAGAAATCTAACATTATATAAAGTTTTTCCTTTAAATTTTTTAAATTAAAATTAGTGTAATTTTAAGCTTTCCATGTACTTACATACTTATATGTAATTAACTAAATAGATATTTATGAGGTGTAGATTAACTGGTTTGTGTGAGTTTTAGTTCCCATTAAATTACTAGTTCAAATTTTATGGGGAGGGAGAATGTGAAAGGAATAAAATTATCTAAACCAATAATATGTATTCTGCATTTATATGTATTTGGAAAAATAAACCTATTGTGTGTGTGTTGTATTATATTTACAAATATTTAACAAAAACTGATTGTATATTTAACAATTAATTTAATGAGAGCTAGATTTTCATGTATAGCATATTCACTCTTTGTAGAGTAGAAACTACATGTAATTCTTCATTGCACCCACTCTCCAACTTGTAACTGAGTGAGATATTACTCACAACTCAAAAAGAGTTTGTAAAAAAAAAATTGACTCATTTCCATCCAAATTAAATCGCATTATGTTGATCAAAGATCATGAACAACTCCCTTGTCATGTTTACATTGGGCCCATTTGAAGTATTACTTAAATAACATAAAGTTGTTACTCCTCCCTTTGAATGATTGACCCAAATAACTCTTTTGAAAGTTCCCTTGGATAGAAAGGAAATAGGCCATTTGGGTTGTTCTAAGGATCACTCCTTGGGAACTTTCGAAATATTTTATTAAGGGAAGGAAATAGGTCATTTGATGATTTTAAAAGATTGCTTGTAAGGATATTTGAAAGATTGTCCATAAAGCACTTTTGAAAGAGATGTGAGAAAATGGATCATGAGGCTATTTTGAAAAAGCATCCATTGGGCATTTTCTGAAGGTCTACAAAATGCAAGGAAATAAACCATTAGATCATTTCAAAATATTGTGTATTTGGTGTTTTATAAATATACTCATGATGGAGGAAATCGACTACCAAGCCATTTTGAAAGGTCCCTCATTAGATTCTTTCAAAAGTTATCCTTGACACAACAAAATAGGCCATTTGGTTGTTTTGAAATACTGCCCATTAAAGGATTTTGAGAACTTGGCCCTCTACATTGAGCCTCTTTGAAGATGTGATGAGGCCACTTTGAAAGATGGAACAAGCTCTCGAGCCTACTTTGAAAAATTCTATCACCTGATTTTAATGTATCACTCAACTGCATTAAATAAGGTAATATGATCCTAACAAACAAAGGTCATTGGCCTTATTTAAAGTGAGTACTTCGAGTTTCAACCTAAAGGAGCTTATAGTGCTTAGTTGAAGAACACCTTGAACAAAAACAAAATCATCTCAAAATCACCTTGAACAAAAACAAAATCATCTCAACACTTGTTTGATGCGAGCATGAACACGGTCCTGTCAGTTATTGCGCCATAATAATCTCAACTGCGACTGCTATTAAGATTGTCTTAAAATATTACATTTATTAAGATTAAGATTGTTTTCAAATATTTCATTTTATGATGCACATGTTCATGATGAAAATTCATTCTATCATTATTTAACATGAGCCACGTGGTGGCATGTCACTACTTATTTGTATACATGATTCGTGTGCTTTTAGTATTTAGTTTATCTAGTTATAATGTTATTTGTGAACTATTCCATTTCAATTTCTAATTTCAAAATATTAAAACTTAATTCCTAAGTGTAATTTTGTAGAGTATTCTTAATTAAAGAAAAACATGAGCTTTCGATAATACACACATGTCCATACATACATACATACATACATATATACTCAATCTATTTTTATTGGTATAGGTTTTTTTTTTTTTGCAAAACTTATTTTTACTTAGTTTTTTGCAAAATGGCATTTGCATCAGTTTTTTTAATTTGAATAGGCGACAACATTGTTGTTTTCTTGTGTACTAATACATACAGTTATTAATTTGATAGAAAGTTTATTTCTTAAAACAAATGAGTAAACAATTAGAGTTGTTTGACATTTGTTTCACTTTGCATCAGATCAACAAACAAGAATAGATAATAGAAAAGTGTTTTTACTGATTATTAGTGTTCATGAGTTTCACTATCTATGTGAAAATTTCAGCCAAGGTTTTGGTATGAGTTCCATTGTAAAAAGAATGTACATATGTTGTAATATTTGGAGTAACACGGTATTCCTTACAGGAGAGAGCGCGATGAGCACCGGTGGCTGCATCCAACCCTAGGGTTTAGGCGGAAACCTGCAGGCGGCAGGACTGTCGAACCTGGTACCTGCGGCAGATTCTGGTGAGGCAGAGCGCAGGAAGACACGTCCATAAGGAACAGGACAAATGATCCCCCCTCAGGGGGAGGGCCAGGAGCCTCCCCCGTCTCTGGGTAACAGATCACGGCATACGGCTGACAGGGAGAATGAAAACGGGACCAGCGGCAGCACAATGGATACTAGACAGCAAAAGGGAAAGGACATCGATACAGAGGAAAGAAATAAAGCAAGTTCCTCAACTTGCAAACCTGTAGCAACCCATAGACCACGGGTGTACTTCCCAAGTGAACGCATCAATGCCAGGATACAGTACATGCGAGATCATGCGCTGATCGGCAAGTTTATAGGGATTTGGCCAACAGAAAGAGCACTGAGAAGTTGGATCAACACCAAATGGCATCCAAAGGGGGATATAACTCTGCACTTGGGAGCCAAGGGCTTCTTCACTGCAGTGTTTAACTGCCTGGAAGACCGAACCAGGATTTTGGAGGGAGGTCCGTATTTTTTCAACTCAGCAGGTCTATTTCTCAAAGGCTGGGTCGAAAGATTCAACCCAGATAAGGAAGATCTGAGTTGTGCGCCAGTGTGGATAAGGCTTTACTCACTGCCATGGGAATATTGGGAAGAAAAGTCGCTACAGGAAATCGGGAATGCTATAGGTGAATTTGTAAAGGTAGCAGAGGAAACAAAGCTATGCAAACATACTTCATATGCTCGGATCTGTGTCTACATGGATCTCAAGCAACCGCTGCCAGACACGGTAAGTTTCTTTCATGAAGACTCGGAGTGGGTTCAAGTCATAGACTATGAACAGGTGCCATTTAGATGCAGGAAATGCCATGATATAGGGCATCTCTATAGAGACTGTCCTCAAAATAAGATACCCTCTTATCAAGATAATCCTGACAATCATACCCCAGATGGATTCACCAAGGTAGTTAACAGAAGGAGAGGAAACAAGAAAGCCACAAGCAATCCCAAAGTAAATCCTGCCAACAAGGCAATGCCTACAACAAGCAACAGATTTGAAGCCCTGAACAAGACTGATGAGCAGGATCTGGAAAAGGAACAGGAGAAGGACAAAACGGTCCATCAAAAACAGCCAGGCGAAACATCAGAGCAAGGAGGACAGAAAACCACAAGTCAAGCGCACCTGATCTCTCAGGCCAAAACCGTGCCAGGGCAAACTCAAGGAATGGATGTTGAGTACTCGCAGCCAAACGAAAAAGTCTCAAACGAGCCTGAGGATATTTTTCAATCGCCCCAAGTCATGGAAGAAGATCCGGAGCCCTTAGATATAGGGGAGCTGGACATATTAGGCTTGGAACAAGCTTGCCGCACAAGGAACTTTGAAAAAATCCTGGAAACGCAAGTGGACAACCTAGTAGAGGTGCTAAACAGGGCACATAAGAAATACTCTCTAGGAGTCCAGATCGGCAGTCCATGGGATGGAAAATTTATCACCAAGGATAGCAAGAAGAGGGGAAGAAAAACAACCCTAGAAAGAACCATCAAGATAGGAGAAATACCGGTGGAGTCAGGGAGGTATGCCAAACTGACCAAGTACTTCAACGCAAACCCCCACCCTTCTCAATGAAGTTAATATCATGGAATATCAGAGGGCTCAACGGCCCAAGGAAAGGCAGAATATTAAAAAATATGCTGATGCAAGAAAAACCTAGCATTCTCTTTTTGCAGGAGACGAAGTGTAGCTCTACAATTTTGGAAAGAATAGCAGCGAAGGCTTGGCCAGGAGGGCTAGTCACAGCTGTGGATGCTCAAGGAGCCTCGGGAGGCCTAGCAATTCTTTGGGATGCCCGGATCATCCATCTCAACAACATTCAAGCTAACAAAAGTTTCATCCAAGCCACATTCCATCTCTCAGGTACGAATACCCATGGACTGATAACTAATGTTTATTTCCCTCAGGATACCGCTCAAAAAAACCACATCCTGAATACACTGTCAGATCTCAATAAAGATAGACTGTTCCCTCTATGGATATCTGGAGGTGATTACAACATGATCGCCAGCATGGAGGAAAAAAAAGGGGGCAGAAGTAACACAAACAGTGATGACAACCTTCTAAAGAACTTCATCAACAACAACTGGTTGATAGATATTCCTACAAACAACGGTATCTTCACATGGACAAATAAGAGAGTAGGAGCGCAACAAATTGCATCGCGTCTTGACCGATTCCTAATCTCAGATAATGCAACACACATCGGAGGGGAATTCACAGCTTCCATTCTCCCTTTCTCCGGATCGGATCATTGGCCTATCGAGCTCCAATGGAACAGGCCAGGTAACAATCTCAGACGCCCTTTTCGTTTTGAAGAATTTTGGTTCTCCCATCCAGAATTTGAAGAGCTAGTCAGATCAAGCTGGCTCAACTTCAATCCGACCGAAGGTACAAGAATGTCCAGGTTCCAGCAAAAACTCAAGCATCTAAAAAGGGCCATCAAACAATGGAACCACAAAACATTTGGTAACATCTTTGCCGACCAAGCCATGCTCAATGCAAAAATGAAGAAAATCCAGCAATCTATTATCAATGAGGGGCGAACAGAGGATCTCACCAAACAGGAACAAGCCATAGAATCCAAAATTTTAGAAAGAGACAAGCAGGAAGAAACTTTATGGAGGCAGAAATCCAGAATCAGATGGCTAAAAAGTGGAGAAAAAAACACAAATTTTTTTCATAAAACCATTGTGCAGCGGAGAATGATAAACCACATCACTCATATTAAAAATGAGCAGGGGGAGAAGATTGAAACCCATGATGGCATTGAAGGGGAATTTATTAATTACTTCAAAAAAGCCCACCAGGAGCCTGACTTCAACAGAATGCCAGCTATCAATCAACTTTTACAGAACATACCCAAGGTCATAACGGAGGAGCACAACAATTTTCTTATCAAACCTATCAGTATGCAGGAAGTTGAAGAGGCCGTGCAACAAATGGAGGGGAAAGCGCCAGGTCCGGATGGCTTTACATCCAATTTTTTTCACAAATTCTGGGATTTGATAAAAAATGAAGTCTGGCAGGTTGTGGAGGAATCCAGAGCGCTCAAATGGATGTATCCTGGATCAAATGCTACTTTCATAGCCCTAGTACCTAAAGGAGAAGATTCCAACACCCCTGACAAATACAGGCCCATAGCTCTTTGCAATATGATATACAAAATCATCTCAAAAGTCATTGCTACCAGGCTCAAACCGATCCTCCGGCTCATCATCTTGCCTGAGCAGTCGGGCTATGTAGAAGGGCGTCAAATAACGGATGGAATCATTCTCACACATGAGATAATTCATTCCCTAAAGCTAACCAAGAAGCTAGGTATGTTGCTTAAACTAGATCTATCTAAAGCCTTTGATAGTCTCAGTTGGGTCTACATACAAAAAATTCTAATAGCTTTTGGCTTCGCTCACTCTTGGGTGAGATGGATTTACAATCTAATTTCCTCAGCTTTCTTCTCTGTGTTAATCAATGGTACCCCTTCAGCCACCTACCGTCCTTCCAGAGGAATCAGGCAGGGTGATCCCTTATCTCCCTTTCTATTTGTAATTATGGCTGAGGGTTTGGGTAGATGCATCACAACTGCTAGGCATGATAGGCGTTTAAAAGGGCTCTCATTTAACAACTCCCCTGTCTACTCCCACCAGCAATTTGTAGATGATAATATGCTTTTTGGTCATCCATCGGTTCAGGAAGCTCGCCTTCTAAAATCCATTCTATCCACTTTCTCTGACGCTTCTGGTGCCCTTATCAATCGAGTCAAATCCCAAATTGTTTTCTTCAATACTCCTGTTTCTACCCAGAGAGCCATCAAGCGTATTCTGGGCTTCACCTGTGCCTCACTGCCATCCAAGTATCTCGGTGCCCCTCTTATGGCCTCAACTCTTAAACATTCCTCCTGGAAGCAGTTGTTAGAAAAATTAGAAGCTCGTCTGTTCCTATGGACTAATCAAGCTCTAAATATGGCAAGCAGAATAGTTCTCATCAAAGCAGTTCTTCACTCCATGCCTCTATATCTTTTCTCCATTCTAGCTGCCCCCAAGTGGGTCCTCAAAGAAATCAAGAATCTCCAGCGTAATTTTTTGTGGGGGGGCTTTGGACAAAATCGAAAATGGGCTCTACTCAAATGGGAAAAGTTTTGTCTTCCCAAGTATGCAGGAGGCATAGGCCTTAGAGACCCTGAGCATAGCAACAAAGCGATGGGAGCTAAAATCTGGTGGAGGTGGCTTGCCCATCCTAATACTCCATGGGCTTCCCTTTGGACAGCTAAGTATGCAAGTAATTATCCCATGGAAGAAAGACTGCGTATGACAGAGAAAAGTCCGGGATCTGCAATCTGGAATTCAGCCATACAACACAGATATCTCATCCAAGAGCACTGCTTCTGGGAGATCAAAAATGGGAACACTGCTCGTTTCTGGGAAGATTCATGGCAGCAGTTGCCAAAAATCAAAGACATTCTCCAGGAACTTCCAGCGGATGAGAGAGAGATACATCAATTGGCCAAAGTCAACCTTTTCTGGACTACAGCTACTGCTCAAGAACATCGGCAGTGGAAAAATGTAAATCAGCTCCTACCGCATAGTTCAGTCCAGACTCAACATCTCCTCGAAACAGAATTACAAAAGAGGCAAATAAGAGTCTCAGAAGAACCGGACATTTTAAGATGGGGTTATGGAGAGAAAGGAACTTTCACAACTAAGGAGGCTTACAATTTAATCATTCAAGGGCAGCTGAACAAAGACAACTTATGGGAAAAAGTGTGGCATAAGTCTAACTGGCCGAAAGTTTCCACATTTCTATGGCTTCTCTGTCATAACAGAATCCTAACGTGGGATAATCTCAGAAAACGGAGCTTCTCTGGACCATCCATATGTCACATGTGCAGACAGGAGGAAGAAACAGCCCTTCATCTTATGCAAAATTTCCTAATTGGAAGGAAATTATGGGAGAAGATTGCTTTCCGCTGTCAAATAGAAGGAAGAGTGCAAGGAGACCTCAAAGGAACCATATGCAAGGGGAGCCAAACCCCATTTCAAAGTAATCTCCTCAACGCGTTGTGGCAACTCATTCCAGGCTTATTGATGTGGAATATATGGAAAGAGCGCAATCAAAGAATATTCAAAGATCAAATGATGCCGTTGGAAAAAATTTGGAACAATTTCCATCAAAACATTATGGAGACTCTTTCAATCAAAGATTGGCATTCAGAAGACTTTCCCACTCTTCCTCAAGAAAAAACTGTTTGGGACAATTGGAAACTGCGGATAAACCAAAAATCAACCATTGGCAGGAACCCCAACAAACACAGTCAGGAAGCAAGCTCTTGGAATCCACCTCCTGTTGACATGATCCAGCTCAACTTTGATGGGGCATCTAAAGGAAACCCAGGAAAAGCAGGCTATGGAGGAGTCTTCAGAGATCATAACGGCAACCTCTTATGCATCTACATGGGCTCGATAGGTTGGGACACTAACAACTCAATAGAATTGGAAGGTCTATGGCGAGGTCTTAAACTAGCACACGGAAAAAACTTCTTTCCCCTCATCATAGAAGGAGACTCGCAGATCATAATCAGAATGACTACAAAGCTTCAACACGGCTCTCCAATTAACAATGTAAGCAGCAGCTAGAGAATGGCCCAGAGGCTCGAACTAATAGATCACTGGCTTTCTCAGCACCAAGCAATCACTTTCAAGCATACCAGAAGAGAAGGGAACAAGCTAGCTGAGCTTCTAGCCAACCTCGGAGTGGAGGCTAAAGAAAACCACTTTGAAGGTACCATAGAAAGCTTAGCTTCCAGGGACCAAATGGCCAAACTGCAGGAAATTGTCTCTCAGGACAAGTCTCTGATAGAGAAACTGCACCCGGATGCGGGTGTTTATTCAAGTCATTAAATATGCAGCACGCCACGACACCATCGACGCTGACGGATGGCAGGCATGTGTACTCGGAGGTCCGGGATGGTGGTTATCAGTTAATGTTCAGGGCAGGTGACTGCACTTTGGATCAGGCCCGAGGAGAATTTGCATTCAAGGCGAGCATGGCAGCTCTGTCCTCGATGCGAACCAGGTTAATGGCTGAGCGTCATACTCCCGCGGTGGTAAATGTCTCTGTTCTTTATATTGTGCAATCTATGCCAATTCATGGCCAAAGCTCCTCTGTCGATGCTTGTGATATGAGCAGGGATCCTCTCGCCTCCAGTGTTCTCAGGCTCGAACGGCTTTTCGGGTCTCTGGCTTTGAGCACCATGCCGCGCAGTAGGGGAGTTCCGAGACGAGGGGGTCGGTCTGGCATAAGAGCCAGCCCTGCTCATGCGGATTTGCAGCCTGTAGCCCCAATTGCATCTGTTCCCCCCTCTTCCCCGAGTTCGGATCAGGAGAGACTTGTCCCGCAAGGCACTTATCAATCCTTCCGTCTCAGGTTCCCGAGCCGGCTTATCAGACCAGAGGTGATGGTCAATTTCACTGTGTATATTTCTGAGGAGGAGCCCTGCACCCCCAGTTCGACTTCCCCTGCTTCCACAAGCGCTCAGGAAAGTGGCATTCTCCTGGGGGATATGAATGGATTGGTCTACAGAGCTGATTGTCTCGAGGAAGCCCCGGTTCAAGAAGCCCCGGTTCAGGAAGCCCCGGTTCAGGAAGACCCTCCGCCATCCAATCCTGCTATGGAAAAGGAAACGACCAGCGACCACTCTCAGCATGGCTTTGGCTGCCTTCACCTGGTCACTAACTCTCGTGGAGAGCCGATTCTGGATGAGGAAGGGTATGTCACTTGGCTGGCCTCACCAAGTCCGGAGAAAGAGGAGCAGCAAGCGTCGCCCAGCCATGCGGTCTAATCTTCAACGGGTGCATATGTCAAGCTTTTTTGTACTTGTGTCGGTGATTATGCAGCTATTTCATCCTGTTTGTTTCAGTCTAATGTCTCAGTCTATTTCTTCCTGTCTGTCTCAGTCTATTACAGTCATCCTTCTCTGTACTAGAGTCAGTTATGTTAACTGGTTTTGTCTAGTTATGATCCCTGGTGGTTATGGTAATTGCAGTCTAAGTCCAGTTAGTCAGAATGTCAGGATAAATCAGAACTATGGGGTGTTTTTTGTAAATCAGTTTGAACGGGTAGACAGTATGGTCCAGGTTTTATTGTATGAGGACTGGCCTCGGCCTCCTCGGAAGGTCTGAAATCCATGTACATATTTTTACTTTTTTAATATAGAACTAGTCTTTACTTAGAAAAAAAAAAAAAAAAAAAATATTTGGAGTAACACAACAACAAAAAAATGACACTAAGGCTAAGGACATGGATTGTGGAGCTAGGAATGCAGAACTTGTGGTAAGGATGATATAGTTTAATGTGCAAAGAAGATACCTGATCTTGACGACAAGAATTAAAGGCTGAATGGTCCATGGGGTAAAGGAGTTGCTTCCTGAAATTTAGTGGTTTGAGGAAAATATTCAGGCCTATGTTTATTTGAGATAATACAAAGACCAAATGGGAACAAAATTTATGTAGTAATTGCATGTTCAAGGATGTAATAGTAATGGAGGGACAGGGAATAACTTGATGACACTAAGTTCTCTAGTCGTAGTTGTATTCAAAGCTAAATACTTGACAAAATTTAATACAAGAACATAGTAATTCACATAGTATTTTTTGACGAAATATACAAGTATTTGGTCAACTCCTTCTGCTATCTTTGTGTATGATAACTCTTATGCTGGAACTTTGGGCACGCTTAGTGTGAAAGTGAGGCTCAACATGGAATCTACTGTCACATTGTGCTTGATCTTATAGGCTTAACTGTTTCCATGGATATAATGACATACATGTATTAGAAGAAACAATAGCACAACAAAAACTAGTGGAATGTATTTTCTTGAGGAAACCTGTACAACAATGCTCAAAAGAATGCTAAATTTACTGTGCCATAAACAATCATAAATGTTTTAATAGGAAATAGACGATCATGCTATATTATAAGCATTATCAATGTGAATAGGGATCAAGGTGCAACTATGACTGCAAGAATTGATATGATTATATCCAATTTACATTACGAATTGTTGACAAGTGACAAAAATCCTCTTGTAACAAGTTAGTATGTGGTCAATCAAAGTTCCATTTATATTTTTTATTTTGATTCGCTATACCTGTATATCACCTGCAACAAAGGTCCTAGTTATCGTTGCAGTTATGATTATGCATGGGCAGATGTGTCCTATGCCTGTATGAAAAAGTAAATAAGTTAATATAGTAAGAAATAGTAATTACAGAGTGTCTGAAGTTCAGACTGAAGAAGAGTCTTATAAACATTTTTTCTAAATGCTCAATGATATCATAAATAATTCAATATGTGAAATTAAGCACCTCAAGGATCTATTTTCCAAAAAAATATTTGTTAGAAAAATTGGGTTTTGAAACCCTTTGTATTAATGAACAACTTAATAACAGAAACACTTTGTTTGATAGACTTAGTCAATGTGTACATCAAGATGTTTGTTTATAAAAATATTTTCCTTACAAAAGAACAATATGGGAAACATGAAGCAAATGTTTTTGGGTTGATTATATCTTATATTGAAACCTGCATAAGATTTAGCCTTTGTTGTGCTAAAACCTCCATTCCCGGCACAGGGATCTTGGCAATGAGGGTCACAAGCCCCTATCAATAGCCAAATGCCTTGACTACTCATGTGCAATCTCAAGAAGCTGCTAAGAGAGTTCGTGAGCATCATTGAATAGATACTGTGTGGCATCGATGTGCAGACCCACTGTGAGGTGGTACCATGCTTCTGTCAGATAAGAGTTGTAGGAGCACCTATGCTAGCATGCGAGGAATTTGTTATCCGAAGACAGAGAAGCGTTAGGGGATAGTAAATTCTTCAATGTAGCTATCACCCAAGCTCAAAAGGGCTAACGTCATGGAATGTCTTAGTATGTCTTCAATAGATAGGTGAGGTGATCATTTAGATCTACAAGCGAAATGAATCCTTGAGACTAGGTTGTAATCGAGAGGATTAGTTGGAAGTATTTCATGTAGCAGTACACTTGGTCTTTAGGGAGAATGAAAAAATGTCGAATAAAGGCTTTGCATGCCGCAGAGCCAAAGAGGCATGACACAACCATCCTTGAATAATAAGAAATGATGTTCATTCTGGAGCAAAGCGACGAAATGATGAATTTATAGAAGGAATTGGATAAGGTTTATCCTGTTGCAGTTAGAACCATGGGTGGGAAAACTTTTGATTGGCACAATGGGATTATCTTGTTGTACGATTTCACATTGGAGATGGGATATCTGTAGGGTTCAAGCAACGAGGTGGGTAACAGAGAGTTGGGGGCACAATGTAATAGTTACATAATAGCATAATAAAAGTGGTGGCGAAAGTCACTTAGTGCAATGTCAGGAAGTCAGATGCTTTGTGTTTGTAGTCACCCCGTGTTGGTAGCACATGGTGGGAAGGTCGCGTAGTCAGGAGGTCACGATTTTTTTTTAACAAAATATTTTTGGATCTGATCTCTGACTTAATTCTTGAAAAAATAAAAAGGAAATTGTTTAGGGATTTTGTTTTTGTACATTTTGTTATTCACAAAAGAAATAAA
This sequence comes from Pinus tabuliformis, assembly GCA_031772625.1. Lineage (NCBI taxonomy): Eukaryota > Viridiplantae > Streptophyta > Pinopsida > Pinales > Pinaceae > Pinus > Pinus tabuliformis. The sequence continues at coordinate 599,460,910 of CM062806.1, forward strand.
TCCTTCTTGCACACTTGATAACAAGAATGAAAATTATTCTGTGAATTTTCGAATTATATGTTTCATGTCAAAAATTTATATAACAAAAGAATAAAGAAGACTAAATTTTCAGTAACTGATTCTCAAAGCGTGAAAACTACAAAATTAATGTCGAGAATGTGAGCGATGATTTTTTAATTTTTAATAATATTGTGTCGATTGTAGTCGGGAGGTGGATAGTCAAACGTTTTTTGTTTTATAATTCATTTATTCTATGGAAACCCCGATTATAACATAGTGGGTTGGTTTCATTATGTCAAGTACTTTGATAATCGACAATGTTGAAGTCGGGAGGTTTGGTAGTTTGAGAGTTGTGAATGCTGAGGTCGGGAGGGCAACTAAATTGACAATCAGGCAATGGCGAGGTTGGGAAGTCGTGCAGATTATTTATAAAAAAAATCTAGTGACTCTGCGTTCTAAGTCAGGTCATCAGAAGGTTAGGTAGTTGAAAAGTACAAGAGGGATTTTTTTTTTTTGGGTCGATTAAATAGTCGAGAGGTCAAATAGTCAACTACTTTTTGTTTTATGATTGATTGATTGTATTACGACCTTGACTATAACATAGTTGGGTGGTTTCATTAGGTCAGGTAGTTTGACCATTGAGAATGTTGAGGTTGGGAGGTCAGGTCGATTATATATATAAAAAAATCATAGTTACTCTGTGTTGTTAGATGAGTGGTCCAGAGGTTGGGTACTGAGAAGGTTCTATTTCTTTTTGAAAAAACATTTATGGATCCGACTTTGACTTAATTTTCAAAAAAAAAAAAAATGTTTAAGGGTTTTGTTTTTTATTCATTTCATGATGTACAAAAGAAGAAAAGGCCTCTTGCAAACTTTATGGAAGAGATGCAAATTATTCTGTCAATTCTTAAATTATATGTTTCATACCAAAAAATCACAGAACAAACAAATAAATGAGGCTAGATTTTTAGTAACTAATTCTCAAAGTACAAAAAGTAAAAAATTGCTAATGGGACTACAACATTTTTCTTGAGGTAATCATGTAGTCGTGAGGTCCAACAGTTAGGAATTTTTTTATTTTTGTGATTTAATTTATTCTATCGTGACCTAGAATAGACCATAGTCGATTGAATTCATTAGGTCTAATAGTTTCATATTGCGACAATGCTAAGGTTGAGAGGATTGTTTATAAAAAAAATTGTTCTTAGCTAGACCTTCCACTTGTGTGGTTGGAAGGTCCTGTAGTTGGCAAGGTGCATTTTTTAACAAAAATTTTATGGATCTGACCTACCACTTATCTTTTCAAAATTGAAAAATAATGTTTAACATTTTTATTTTTGTTTGTTTTGTGATGCAAAATAGAAAAAATAACTTGTTGTAAACCTGATAACAAGAATGCAAATCATTCAGTGTATATTTAGACAAAAAATTAGAGAATAAAGAAATATAGAAGACTATATTTGTCATTACCCAAGTGGCTATGAAAAGGGTTTAATATGTGCACAGTAGCAATTATTTTCATGCTTCTTAGGTCAGTTATTGAAATCATAAGTGTGTATGTTATGTGACACTATAAATTGTTTCTATAATTTTAGTAACTGATTCTCAAATTCCCGATTTCATGTTTGTTTGTCTCTACATTTATAACTAGCAACACATTTGCACATTTTTTTCCTTTGGTATCAATAGGATTAAATTACAAGAGTTCTCTAGTTACAATTGTATTTAGAGTTAAACACTTGAGACAAATGAATACAAGAACATAGTGTGACAAGAAAACACATATGCCCAATCTCTTTTAGATACCTATGATGTAGCAACATACTCTAGCTTTTATGTCATGAAAATGGATTGCTCTATGGCGATTGCATTTAAACAAATTCAAGAAAAGAATCATCTATATTGTCAAGACAATAAAATTGAAGCTTTTATGAAACTTGGAAACACATCGCTAAATATACAATAAATGTTAATTGGACAAGAAATGCATATTATTTTTTTTCTTTGTACTCAGCTTCTACAAAAAGAATTCTCGTGAACTCTACTCAAGCTAGAAAAGACAAATATGTTATAAAAAGACCTGTTTTGTTAAAATAGTAACTTGATGGCTATGAGTTGTCTAGTCATACTTGTATTTAGAGCTAAATACTTGATAGAATTTAATACAAGAACATAATAATTGAGAGAGTATTTTTTGACAAAATGTGCAAGTATTTGGTTAACTCTTTGTGCTAGTTTTGTGTATAATAACTCCTCTGCTTGAACTCTGGGTGCACTCAGTGTGGAAATGAGGCTCAACATGGAATCTATTATCACGTTGTGCTTGATTTTATAGGTATAATTGTTTCCATGGACATAATGGCAGGCATATATTACAAGAAACATTAGTGCAACAAAAACTAGTGGAATGCATTTTCTTGAGGAAACATGTTCAACAGTGCTCGAAAGAATACTGACTTTACTGTGCCATAAAAATCATAAACATTTTAACATAAAATAGATGGCTCTTCTATATTATAAGAATTATCAATGTGAGCAAGGATCAAGGTGCAAATTATATGACCACAAGAATTGATATGCTTGTATCCAATTTACATTAGGAATTGTTGACAGGTGGAAAAAATCCTCTTATAACAAGTTAATATGTGGTCAATCAAAGTTCCATTTATAATTTTATTTATTTACTTTCTATGGTTGTATATTACCTATAACAAAGGTCCTGTTGCTTATCTAAAACTAAGATTAAACTAAGGTCTAGAGTTCAAGCGAACATTTATGGACATGAATATAATATTTTGCAACATAATCAAAACTATGTATCTGGAAATTTTGGGCCACTCTTGTTACATAGGACAATGGTATTCTAGCTTCAATGCCTTAAGAGATTGGCTCATGTATTTTTCCATAGAAATTATCAGTTTAACACTTTGACATATTGTCAATTGAGACAATTTTACTTGAACAAGGTTTGTAGATCTATGGACAAAATATCAATGACTATGACGACTATTTGTTTCAGTCAATTTGTCCACTTGCGCGAGTTGCAATGACAATAGAACTACTAATTGCTTAAAACAATACCTTAATGCTAGAAACATTGAACAAGAGCAATGTATCAATGATTCATAGGCTTATACCATAAACTCATTACTGCCATATGCGTATTGACATATAGAGGAAAAATATTCTAGAATAGAATGGATTTGAAAAATTCTTGATCTTAACATAATTGGAATTGACTTCACAAAATTGAACAAATAGGATTTGGCTGGACATTTAAATACAAATTTCAAAAAATATTTTTGGGTTTCGATACTATTGACACAGATTCTTTAGTATTTTATGGAGTATCTATACATGCATAATTTAAAGTAAATAAATAACAGTTTCTATCTCATAGAGTAGAGCAAGTGTGTCTACATTATAGTACTATATTACAATGATCAACTAACAATAACTAAATCTCTAATTTTAAAATTTCTGATTATAAAAAGATGTGAATTGAGAAATTGTCATAAGGAATCTTAAACACAATTATCAAGTATTCATTCAGAAGAAAACAACATAAGCCATTGAGTAAAATAAAAGGCATTATTAAGGGATAAAAATCATGTACTGACATAAATTCCATAGGCCACCACACATGAGAACTGAAAATGCCATTGAAAAAAGTTGGAATTTCAAAATTGATTAAAAACATCCAAGTTTGTAGTATTCATTGATTCTGGACCCTTTGCACCAATGCATAAAGGTGTAAAAGTACTAAAACATAATAAAATAAATTATGTCTTGGAACATGAAATCAACAGATTTTTTGAAACTAAATACTAAATTCTAAACATTTGTATATTCAGTTGATATCTAGAATGAAAGAAAGCATCTTCTCCTCATCTTCAGAGTCCTCGTAATTGATACTAAGGAGAAGGTGAGGTGCATGTACTTGGATATAAGATGGCCATTGTGAATATATGTCGTATGGTGCAAAGAAATAAATCGAAGGAAACTGATGATGTTGATTTGGTTGTTGGAAATTAATCATTGTAGTTGTTTCTTCTCCTTCTGATATTTGACCTCAAACTTGGCAATAAGCTTGATTTGTTCAAATCGTAGCTGCATAAATTTTTGGAAACTTTGTGGTCTCCAAACTGTTATGTTTTTTATTTCTACTTGGTCCTTGGCAACAAGATCTTCTGTAAGCTATTTTAATTCTCTTGGAACTGCTTCCTTTAATGACTTGCTACCTGATAGGTCAAATTCTTCTATAAATTTTTTTCCTTTTTCCAAAATTGATAGACATTGCTCATAGCCTACTTGTATGTATGCTCTAGTTTCTTTTTCCTCTTTTTCCCTACAACTTAAGGAAGCAACCATCAATATTTTATCTCTCTTAGAAAAAAATTGAATTCCACTAGACTGAATTTTTCCTAGTTAAGAATAGACAAAAACTTGTTTTTACTTGATTTGTCTTCCTCTACCAATGAATCAATTCTTTCGTTTAAAGCTTTAATTTCTTGATAAAATCTCGAGATTTTATCCATTTTTTTATAGAAGTTCGATTGATTCTTCCTTAAAATAAATAAAATTTGTAATGCTTGATCTTTGAAAATCTCAAGACCATGTGTTGCTTGTTGATTCTCATTCAGTTGATATATGAGAGATTCAATTTCCTATTGTAAAGATGTGACAATAATGGCATAATTGTTCTCAGCTTCTTTTTTCCAGATACATGTTTGACCTTCATGCAATTTTCTCACTTGTTGAACCTCTTGTGCTTGTTTTGCATTTGTTTGTTCCAATTGTTTCTAAAAATTCTTTTGCGGGTTTTCTCTTTCTACAACAAAACCTTGAATTAAAGTAGTAGAATTGCGCTGCCAATTTTCTTCACTCAACAATTCATTTTTCTTTAATTTTCGCTCCCAAACTTTAATTTTTTGTAAACTGTCATCATATGAAGTTGCAATCTCATTCAAATGATACTGATTGTAATTGACAAAATATCCTAAATCTTGAGAAGATTCTTGAGCTTTTTATTTTATGTCTCCCTGATCCTGCTAGCTGAATTCAGATACAATCTCTAGAGCATCATGTTTTATTTTCTTTGTTCTTCACACAACTAATTTTGTTTGAGTATTAAAGTAATAATTTGTCAAAGAAGGAATCATATCTATAATTGGCTCTAACTCAGTAACTGGTTTAAATAAGAATTATTCCCAAGGAATCTTAGTAGAAATCGGTGTTACTGATGCCTAAGGAGATAAAGTAGTTATATTATCCAATATCTTATATGATTCCATTGTTTTCTCATTTTCCTTGGTGGTGGTTTGAGTAGATACCTGTTTTTCTTTCTCCTTAGGTACTTCGATTTCTTTGATTGCTGCAGTTTCTTGTTTCTCGTGCTCTCTTTTATCAGGAGAATTAATGACAATAGTCTCTTTTCCTGTGGTGTCTTCTTTTTCTAGAGTCCTTTCTCTTACTGTATCTTCTTGTTCCTCTTGTAGATTTCCCATGGCTGTGGATTCAACTCCTTTACCTATGAGAACAAAACCTTTTATTTTTTCAATTTCTATTGCTCTACCCTTCTGAGAAACAATAGGAGGTTCTGAATTCAGTTTGTTGAAATTAAAATAAAATTTTTTAGTAGACTTTAACTCTTCAAATGAAATGTTGAGGTGCAGAGCCTTTTCCTTTAGGAAATGTTCAAAAAGTTCTTCCCTAAATTCTTGCAATTGTCACCTTGTTTTAGGATGCAAGAATTTGCCTCTTTGGATATTTTGCTGAAAACCATCAATGTCTATAAACATCTCATTGAAAGGTGTTTCTTGATGAATAATATTTTTAATATATCTAACTATTATATAATGAAGGCCAATTTGACCACGAGAATCATAGTCGTAATGGGGTAAAGTAAATAACCAAATTTCCTCAATCTCCTCCGCTTCTTTGAATTTGTGACCTTTGTCTCGGATATTAGTGTCACCAAATTTTATTGGAAAAGTAGAACAAAGTTTCTTTTGGAGTTTACTCAACTTTTTGGCTTGTACATTCAAAACAACTTGATTAGCCACTTCTCTGAAAGCAAGTCTTTTCGAGATATACCGAGGCAAAAGATGGGGACCAACTTCACTTCCAAAAACTCTAATGTGGGAAAATAATTCTTCAACAAACAAGTGCACTATTTATTCTATGCCTTCTTTAAGATTATCAATTATTTTGGGAGGTGGTGTTCCAAACAAGGTTTGATACAAAGGAATAAAAAAATAGTGGAAAATATCATAAAAATGGTATTTAAAATTACACTCCCAGAGAATAGGAGCATAATTTTGAATCGACAGTTGCTAGTTAGATGGGTAATTCCATTTCATGAAGGGAAATGGGACTGAGGAAATAACATCTATCAAATAGGAAGACATACAAAAAATACATTTGAAGCTGAGGGGAGATGACACAATTTTATTGAATCTATGATATTATGTGACAAGATGTCAGCCTAGTTTAGGCGTCTCCCATCATTAAAAATGCTATGAATTATTGGGATCCATTTAATTTTACAATGTTCACGGTTCCTCGTATAATCTACTTATAATTTTAATAAGAAATCTAATAGGCTTCTTAAAAATTTCTATTGGATACTCCTTTTTGCTTTGAGCTTGAAACCTTTCGCTTCTTCTCTCAACAAGTCTTCAATTACTACATCATAATTGTCTTGACATTTCCTCAAGATAATGCTTCGAAACTTATAAAGGAAGTCAACATCAAGTTGGATTTCTAGGGACTGATTTTATACATGGCCAATAAGATTTCAGATTTCAAGTAGGCTATGACAATTTCTTGATAATCAAATATTGTTTGGGTTTTAATATCAGTGCGAGAGAGAATCCATGAAATCATGTCATAATAGGGAAATATTATGGCCATAGTTTCTATTTTATGAACTATGTCGTTGTGATTGCTTCAAACTAATTGTTCTTTGTTTGAGTAGCTCTTGTGTTTTTTAACCATTCTCTTTTCTCAAAGAATTCAAACATCTCCTCCCAGCTCATCATACACGTTTTTTGTGTTTTGTACGTTGTATCTAACATGAGTAATGAGTTGAAGTTGACTTGTTGTGCTGGTGCATCATCCATTCCCTCAAGATTTTCTCTAATCAGCTCTATTTGTTAATTTGTTGTTACAAAATTTCCTTTTTTCCCAATTTTATAAACTGTAAATATTAACAAAGGATATATAACCTTTTCCTATTTAAAATTTGAAATTGATTTCAAGAATCTTTAAAACAAATAACACTATGCTTACACAAATTTTTTGAAACCAATGTTGTTTTTCTTTACTTGAGTGCTTCTTGCAACAGGACTTAAGAAAAGAGAATGCGACAAGAATATCCTAAAATCTTGATTTCCCATTGCAAATTTTGGTTTTTTTTTTTTGGCATTTCAGGCGTTGTAAACATTAACAAAGCATATATAAGTTTTGATTATTCAAATTTTGGAATTGAATTCATCAATTTGTAAAAAAAAAATAGCATTAGGCTTAAACATAATTTTTTGAGACTAATATTGTATTGCCTCAATTCAGTTCTTCTTTGAGCAAGAGCTAAGAGAAAAAATTCCAACCAAAAGACCCTAAAATCTCAAATTTTCACCCAAAGAGTTTCCCTTCTTTGGCATTTTATGATATCTAAATGCCAATACAACATGCATAAGTTTTGGGAATTTAAAATTTAAAATTAAACTCTAGAGTCTCTGAAAAAATTGACCCTATGCTTATAGAGAGTTCTTTGAAACTGCTACTGTGTTTCCTTAATTCAAATTTTCTTCCAACAATAGTTTATAAAAGAACATCCAGGCAGGATAGCCTAAAACGTTAAAATGTTGTTTAGAAAAACATGAAAATCACAAATGAACGTCTGCATTAATTTCCTATAAACATCCCAACTATTTTTTTTCGAGAATCGAGAAAGCATTAGAAAATTTATTATTGATTTAACAAGAAATCAATTTGACATCAAATGGGAAAATTTTGAAAATCTTTGTTAAAAAGTGAATTGCACACAAGTAAAAAAAATGGTATTTTATTCGAATGATCATTCGGTTGGCAGGCCGACCAGTTGGGCAATCATGTGTTTTCTTATTTTATGATTATTTTTCCATATCTCGACCATCACTATAACATAGTCAAGTTTTGTCTTTAGGACATCAAGTAGTCAAGCAATCGACTGGTTGGACAATTGGACGATTAAGTAGTTTTTTGCACTTTTGATCACATGTCAACAATAACAAAGTATATATATGTTCCCCTTATTTAAAATTTGGAATTGAATGCACGAATTTTTAAAACAATATTATGGTTATATAGTTTTTTTTTAAGTGCTACTATATTCTCTTATTTCAATGTTTCTTTGAACGAGGGTTAAGAAAACAACATTTAGGAAAATCACTCTGTAATCTTAAAATTTTGTTTAAAATAAGAAAAGATGGCAATTAAACCTATTCATTGAATTCTTGTGACTAGTTCGACTATTTTTCTTTTCATAAATCGAGAAAACATGAGGAAATTTATTATTGTTTAAACAAAAAAATCAATTTAACCTAAAACATAAAATTCTCAATTTCTATATAAAAAAGGACATTGCACACAAATCAAGTTGTTTTTTTCTTCTGATCATACAGTCGAGAGGTCGGACAGTCACACGTTTTTTGTTTTATGATTCATTTATTCCATCGCGACCTGGACTATACCATAATTGAGTGGTTTCATTAGGTCACATAGTTTGAAGGTCATGCATTGCTGAAGTTGGGAGGTCACCTGGATTATTTATAAAATGACAAGGTCGACTTTTGACCTGATAGCCACATCCATCTCCTGACTTGATTTCAGTAGGAATCACAAAACAAATATGTGAGTATATTCAGGTGTGTTTATTGAACCAAACAGGTCGCAGAATGTAATAACAACGTTTAAAATAAAATTTTGACCTCCGATCTCATAGCCAAACCGACTTTTGACTTGCTTCTAGCAGGGTGCACAAAACAAACATATATGTATAGTTGGCTCTTTATAACTTTTTTTTTCATATAACATATTATTTAATAAAATCAGTGACATATGAAAATTATTTAGCTTTAGTTCTTGTGTGCCACTTACTTAATATTAGCAATCAAAACTAGATTTTTCAAAATAAATATTTGGATTCTAGTTACTTGAAAATAGTAATGAAAGCTAGCTTCAACAATTACTAGATAATTGTCTATATGTGCCATAGTTAAAGTTACTAATGCAGAAGATGTTCCATAATCGCCACACAAATTGCTTAGACAACTAGAAGCATGTTATATATGTGTTATAGATAGAACTATTATTGCAAGTAAAATACAAGGTTTCTTTGACTTTTAGTTTTTTCATAGTAATCAAAGATATTTTTGGAATAAAAAGCTTTGAAGACACTTGCACCATGTGTACTGATATTGCAGTGAAAGCAACGAATAAGAGGAATATCAAAATAAAAGAGACAAATGAGTAATGAAATTTTCGATTCTGAATATTTGAACGAAGGAGAGTATACCTAAGATCACCACAAATATCATAGTTATCATGTTCTTCATTGGCTTCCTGTCCGATGGCACAAATTTGTGATTATTCTACACAATGCATCATTCTAAAATTAGAAAAGCGAAATTTATGAATATTGAGGAGGTACATGAAAGGAAATAGCACTGATAACAATTGTCATTATTTCAATCAGAACTATGGAAAAGGAGTAGGAAAATGGGATGCTACTTAATGATTCAAAGATATATGCTTTGTCCTTTGTTAACAAAAATCTATTAATAAGTACTTTGATTAGGGTTGCATAGAGATTCTTTATGTTTCCAAGGATCCTTAGATTTAGTTTATGTTAATTAATGTGCTTCTTATTCATCGTTGATTCAAGAAATAACATCGCTATACCTCTAGTTAAATTGAATAAGGAAATAGAAACAGAGTTATCAAAAAGAGGCAAACCTGCAAATTTTGTTATGCTAACACCAAGGGAAATACAAGAGTATCCAGAACACATAGTGCTTTTAGTGCTCGAAAAGCATGAAATCTTCTACAAGGTTGGAAACTGAGGTAATATAAGCTTTAATACACGAAACATAACCATGTAACATTGCTTAGTATGTGACAAAGAGAATTTTTTTCCGTTGTTCATGAAAGCATGTTTTCTTTTTTTGTTCTTGTATTACAATAAGAATAGTTAGATTTTACTAGATACCAATATCAAAACAAAGCACATAGTGTAGCCTTGCAAGTGCCCAATACAAAAATCAACATATCATAATTTATCTTGTGAAAGAAAGAGCTTAGTATGAGTGTAAAGCAAAAGAAGTTCAAAAAGCACAAGAGTAAAACATGTATTTATGAGTTTTTGTTTTACCTAGAAATGAGCTTCATATCATTCCTGTTTTTTTGTAGTTTCTGAATTTAGTGAAACAGTCTAGCAATATGTAGCATTATGGAAGCAGAAGAATAATGTAATACAAAATCTATAAAAAAAGGTCAGGAGAATGAATTATTTGCAAAAGCGCATAATAAAATAAATACTGGCATTAAACATCACAAAATTATGGGGAATATTATCCACTTTTAGATTAATTATCATATTAACATTAAAATATTAAGATTTGCAATACATGCAGACTAGTTTCAGCTTCATAAATGAGTCCATTATTAACTGTATAATGATTATGTGGCTTCTTAATAATGTTTTACTAACTACATCAAATGGAAGATGAGTATACTCAAAGTGTATTTCATAAAACTTTCCAACAATACTAAATAATAGGTAATAAGTGCTTAAAAAACACATACCTCTTTATCCAAAAATTTATAATTTTATGTTCGCTCAGTCACTTCACTGTTTGAACTCTTTGGCACCTATTTTGGATCGTCATTGAGCTTACCTCATTGATTCATACATAATATTGGAACAATACAAAAAGATGGCTGAAAACCAATTGTAGACAGATTTTCTGCTACAATTCATAATTCTGTTTCAAAATTCTCATCTGAAATATGTTTTTGATTGTTGTATTGATGCAAATAATAGTTTCTACCTTGAATTCAAGACTAAAGGACACTAAATTAAAATTGAACATAGTTATACTGTGCTTAATGAATAAATGAATAAAAGCACTTGACTCAACAATCCAAGAGCTTTCAACATACTAGAAGTAGGTGCATTGAAACATATAAGTTTAGTGACATTTTTATCAGTGATATTGATTACCATATTGTTACAGTGAAATCATAGAATCTAGAGTGACATGAGACATCAAAAATAAGAAATCAAGTCACCAATGATTCAAAGAGAATTTTAAAAATATCTCAATTTCTTGTTTACAATATATCTACAATACTAAATTGCATATCTTAAATAATAGACATACAAAATATCTAACACATAATTGGTACAAAAAACACTATGGTAGTGAGAGAATAAAATATGTCATAATGTCCAACTAAAATTACATAGATCAATGAAAAATTTACCTTAAGAGCTCGCACTTCAAAATAACTAATATATTTATTATGCATAGCAATAACATTTTGCTTCATAAAAGGGATCACTGATTTCAAATAGCACACATATTTGCAAACTTTCTGCAACTTCTTTGCAATAGCAATATTCGAACAACAAAATGCAAAAATTTGGGTGGGACGCGACTTTTTATAACAAATATGAATTTCTAACCCCATCATTAGTGTTATTAATTGCATATCCATCGCTAGATCCGGTCAATATGTCCTCATAAATGCATATTTTTGCATGTTTCAATGGAAAAAGAATTTAACGGTCATATTTTTCTGGTAAACTTTGATGCATCTTATATTGTAGAATGACAAATCCTCTTACATCGAGAATCCTACGTCAAAACTCTCTCTGCAGTGTAGTTTATAGTCCAATGGCCACTTTCAACTGCAAGTGGCACCAAGGCTTTTCTTCTTTCTTCAGAGCGAAGCTATAGGGCAGGGTTGTCCCTATACAACTTCAACCTGCTTCCATTTACTCTTCCTTGAACCAATTCTCCATTTAACTTTGCTAATTGAACTGCGCCTCCATCAATAATATGTTTGATAATGTATGGGCCCAACCAATACATCTTCAATTTTCTTGGAAACCTTACAAACTTGCTGTCATAAATGAGAACAAGGTCTCCTACTTGGAACTTCTTCTGCTTAATATGTCTGTGATACCACACCTTTTCTCTTGCTTTCTCTACCTACTGGTGGAATTCTGCTATAAATCTATCTTCCTCCAAAGCAAGCAACTGCGACATTATTTCCTCCACTATATCAGGTTCTTCCATATCTATAAAATCTATGAGATCTAATACACAAACTCCCAGATTTAATTAGTCTTTTAAGAGAAATACCAAAATCCTCTAACCATTGGTCCTTTCTGACAATTGATCTATCACTGTATATCCTTGTGAATCCAAATCATTGAAATTACTCTAATACCATGGAAAATTTTCAAGCCTAGGTGACTGATATCTGCATATTCCCATGATAAATAACTTAAATAAAATTTATTTAATGGTAGAAAATTAAATTTTTGCTCATTGCATCAATCACACAAATAGTTGAAAAATGAAAAACATAAGAAATAAAACACATACACAGGGATTTACTCCTTCAAATCAATTTTTCATTCCTTTGATGAAAGGTGGCCTCTGCAAACTACTTTAAGCTAGTAGTTGTCTGCTAAAAACAAAATTGTAATATAAAGAATTGAATTGTTGTGAATAATTATTTTTCATTTATTAATTTTTAATTGGGTGAATTTTATTTTTATTTTAAATCTAACATTTTATTGATTTAAGGATTTTATATATTTGTGCGCGAATTGAGCTAACACCAACTTCGATATGTCTAGCTTATCATCTACCAAGTGTCAAGAGGGATTATATCTCTTTTCACTCTAAAAGAGGTTTGCATTTACACCTTTGATAGATCTTGAGTTAACATGGATCTAGATTGATTTAATTATTAATTATAATTATAAATATGATTATTAATTTTTTATTTTATTTTTTTTAGTTTTATGTAATTTAATTGAGTTAAAATGGTTTACTGATAATTATCATTATTAATGATTTTATTTTATTTTTATTTTTTATTTTAGTTTGACCCAAGTCAAAATGTTAAATATTACAACATCTTAACCATACTAGGTTGGAATGAATATAATCATTAATTTTTTTTTTTTTTATTTTAATATAAATTTTATTTTATTTTGACTAAGTCAAAATATTAACAAGACATTACAACATCTCTATAGAAGAACACCTTTGGAAGCAATAATGATTTTTCTTATATAAAATTGTATTATCATTCCATGTAGAAGAAATTCATTCCTCATATATGATATATCACCTCTTTCAATACTTTCACAAAAGCGATTTGATCCCTCTTGGAGCTTGGTAGATCCGAGTTAATATGAATCTAGATTGGTTTAATTCTTCAATATAGTTAATTATAATTATTAATTTTATGTATTTATTATATTTCTTTTTTATGTAATTTGACCCAAGTCAAAATATTAAACATTACAACATCTCGATCATGCTAGGTTGCAATAAATATAATCATTATTTTATTTTATTTTATTTAAATTAAAATTTTATTTTCATTGATTCAAAATGTTAACAAGACATTACAACATCTCTACCACACTAACAGAAGAACACCTTTGGAAACAATAATAATTTTTCTTATATAAAATTGTTTTATCATTCCATGTAGAAAAAATCCATTCCAATTCTAGTATGGTGACTATCAATCCTTTGCCAATTCTAGTATGGTGACTATCAATTGGGATGTCATTGCCACAAACATCAATCTTGTGAATATTATACTCTACCATAGTGCAATTCTCCATCTATTTTAGGGAAGCAACAATGAAATAAAAAAATGAGCTTTAATTTTTTCTTAGTTATCCATTGCAGGTACTCAAGACTTGTAAAACCATATGACTTTAGGCCATGTTTTCCAATCATCCACTAAAGCTCTTTCTGCATTCTCTTTTTATCACAATACATTTTTGAATGTTTCCAATGTTTACCTATGTAATATTCCTTTTTCTTGATATGGTCAAAATGGACGAAATCTACCCATGGTATTTACTGTGGTATTTTCCCATGGTATTTACCGTGGTATTTTCCTTCATTTTTTGAGGGAAAACAATAAAATAAGGTTTCTAGAGATTTCATTGAGCCTATAAAAGGGGATAGGAGCTATGCATTTGGAGCATACTGAGTTGTCTATCTATTTTGCATTTGTTGAGAACTTGGCGAGGTCAATTCTAGTTTGATCCGAAAACCTCGTGGGTGTAATTTTTTCTGGTGGATCCATCCAAGGTTCACGATTGTGCTCCAATGTCTTTGATTTCTCATTTGATGAACAACCGTGCATTTCATTGCAGAGGTTCTAATATTATTTTATGGGCATGTACTATTTTCTTGACTTAATAATATAAATAAAGAGTTTCATTTCCATATCTTGTTTGTGTTCTTGTTTCTTACCTAATTTTTTTGATTAGAATGCTAAAGTGTGTTATATCCATTAAAATTTTCAATGTTTGGGATCTTACAATGATATCAGAGTTGTGCATCCTCCTAGCCTGAGGGATTTATGCAAGGAACTTTGGTGGAATTTATTCTCACCCTAGCTGGCATTTCCATCTTCGGTGGTATTTAATATCACCCTAATTGATCTTTTTTTTGAAGTTTTCTTCTACCAATTCGAGGAAATGATTATGATCTATATTGAGGTGGAGGATTTCGCAATTGAAAAAAAAATGTTTTTTAGAAGTTTTCCGCTACCAGTTTGAGAAAATGATTATGATCTATATTGAGGTGGAGGATTTCATAATTGAAAAAAAAAAATTGTGTGGTTGCATTAGTTACATACTTATACCCAAAGTTTGACCACAACATTCAACAAGATCGCGGATCTCTACATCAAGACAGGTTGCAGTAAGAAAGAAAAGGTTGTGTGGTGATCACAGCACTCTGGGCACAACATAAGAGCAAGGGAACACCAATGTGTTGCACATAGCTCGTAGCACAGGTCGGGGAACAAATTTTCAACACCGCTAGGAGAGCGGTGATTTGGTCTCGCTGAAGGATCGAGTAGGGGGTCAAAACTATCGGGAGAGTTGCGTGAGGGCATCAACGATTTGGCCACATTGAAAGAAATCTTGTATAAGGTTAATTTAGGCTTCCAGTAACATTTGGTCATATGGTGGGCCAATACACTAACTTGCAAGTGTGAGAGCGCCATATAGACAATACACCAAGGATGAAGGGTTGAACAACCAACTGCACAGCAACTTAAACCTCAGATTCAATTCGTCAATCAAACAACTGGTAGTGTAGGAGCAAAGGAGGTTGAAGGAAGTAGGAACCATGTCATAGATCAGTGGGACCGTAACCCATCGCAACAGAAACTCAAGGTCAAAGTGAATCATGTTGATAGGCCACAAAATTATACAGAGCATAAGCCATATTCCAACGATCACCAAATTTCGAAGATGGACCATACTTTGTTACAACAAAGGATCTAGCATTGTGGATACAGGGATGAGAGGCAATTTTCTCGTTCTTGGGTAGTGATTACAAGGTAAAGAGAAGTAGCCTTGAGGTCTTAGGAGAAGGGTCTAGTGACCACCGATTGATGCATTGAGTGATTCCAGGTTTGGAAACAACAGCAAAATTAATATTTTTAGGCCGAAAGCAAACCATGGAGCTGAATCATTAATTTTCTTAAAGGGAACAAATATTTAAAAAGGTTAAGTTTTGATAAGAAAAGAGGAGAGGACTATATTCTTAAAGCCATATACATATTCCGCTTAGTGGAATGATTAAAAGGAGCGAATTTATTTAAATATCAAAAGTCATATCTCTTCAATTAAAGGGCTAATTATTTGTGAGTAGAGCCACATTGCTAGTGCGAATTTGTGGAAATTTATTTTTGTCTTAGTGGTATAGGTCAAGATTAATTATAATTTTTGAAGGAGCCACAAGCCAAATCTGAAGACATAGAATTACTTTTGTAGGGTTTGATTTATGCATCAGAGGCACATTTTTTAAGCAGTGGATGAATCATGTTGGAATGATGGAGGAGACAAATCAAGAATTCACACATAAAACATGAGTTGTTACTCTTCTATTGATCATACAAAACATGATGATTACAATGAACCCGGTGAAGGGTATTTATCCTTTTCCAACTAGCGACTTGCCTAAAATATCTTGACATGCATCCACATGCAATCACACACTAAAAGTCATCTATCACTTGACTTGACTCAACACTCAAATACTCGATCACTCAATCACTCAACGTCCTCTATCACTTAACTTGACTTGACTCAACACTCAAATACTCAATCACTCAATCACTCAGTTAACTGACTCTCTATGTTTAGCCAACTCCACATGCGGGAGTAATTACTATTTCTAACACTCCCCCTTAATTACGACCATATGACTCAACATAACTCAAACATGACTTGACTTAATTATCCCTCAAACATGCCTGCTGGTCTATGTCTCAGCTAGGCTTACAACGACTCAAGACTTTCACAATTTTGCATTTTCTTTTTCTCTTCTTCCAAATTTTATTTCCTCGAAATTGCTTCATTCTCTGTTCTGGATTCTTGTTGTAGGCTCTGTTATCACAAAACCTTCTCCTGATATGCTGCTGACTAGGAAGACTTTGAGTAACTGTTTCAAACCACCTTTTGGCTGAGGCTTAGCCTCCTCAACCTGAGAGGGCTCTCTCACTAGGTTAAAGATCTTCGTTAAATATTAGATGGCTAACTCTATGAAAAATAAATGAGGAAGTATAATTGGTTGAACTTAATCAATAAACATCCATTGGGCTTATGGATTTAGAAAATGTTTCAGTATGACGGAAAAATTAGCTTTACATGGAAGTCAGGACATCAAGAGGTCAATATATCTACAAATAGATAAAAATATGTAGGAAACACAGTCTACAAATGCATGAAGGAAGTTAGAGCATCGCCAATGAGTTCTAAGTAACATGCATTCATACCACTGCAAATGAGGAAATGAGGACGACCATAAGACAACCAAGCATTGAACTCTCTTCTGAATCCTGAGTAGTAAATCCAAACTCTGTATTACATAAAAACACAGTTTTCCACAATGACACAATATGAGTGTTTTTCTCAAAAATTTCCAACCCTTGGTGCCTTACACCTCTTGTCCTTTATAGAGTTAATTACAATCTTGGATTCCTTCCTCAAACCTGAGGGGAATTCGAATTTACTTGACATTGACACCTGTTCATACTTAAAACAAACTATTAATTACAACTAGCTATTAACTGACAGTCCTAGAATCCTAGTACAACTAGGAGTGTAACTCCTTATTATGCTAGCAACAACCTTGACTATGGAATAAATTCGATCTTTGACATTTGTCCCTCCTCAACTTTGGCTTTGGTGATGGCTTTAAATTCCATGCTAGCCTTCGATTACTTGTCCTTTGACTGTCCTGGAAACTATGAAACTGCCCCCTATATTGCTGCTTTGGTTTTCAAGAAGATTCTTCGAAGTATCTGCTAACCATGTTGTCTCTTTTAATCACATGACATGCATTAAATTAACCATAGGCCCTGCTTCTACACTTGTGCCAAGACAAAAAACTCTTGAATGTTGCTTGAAGCATGACAAACTGATTGAGCTATGAAATAACTTCTATTTTCGTAGCACAATATTTGGTGTTTGTATATGTATTTCATTTCTTGCATCTACCTTTGCTTAGGGTTCAAACCTTCTTAAGTGGTCTTCTTATACCTCTGCAACAACATCCTTTTCAAAATAATCTCCTTTTCCTTTCAAGATAGATCCACAAAAAATAAAACTGGTGTTATAGACATTTTTGGGCACTACAACCTAAATCATATATGTCCATAAACCAAGGGCTCCTAAGTCCCTAAAAGTGTTGTTCTATCCCCTAAAAGAACAAGGTCAACTAATTACATCATCTCCCAAAAGTTCTCCATGAAAAACTACTCAGAACTAGTCAAAACTGGACCATCTCACCTGCTCCATGGACAAAGTGCGATGCATCCCACCTAAATACACGCAGAGGGTGCGATGCATACTGAAAAGCCCTTCTATCGGGTGCGATGGGTGAGAATGGACAAATGGCAGAGGCAGTATGCGAGGTGGAAAATCATGGAATCTTCCAAAAACTTCTCCTGTGACACTTGCCTCTCTGAATTCGCCCAGGGATGAGTAAGAGATCATCATTCTCCAAGTGGAATCAAGAACTATCAAAGAGAGGATACTAATCAAATCCCAGAAGCTGACTCACCCCCCTTGCAAACATCTATATATGGATCCCTCATCCCAGAGATCCAAAGGCTGGAATTTTGTATCTTGTGAGGAAGTGCTGTTGGTTTCTCGCTGTAACATCATAGTGTTGGGTGATCTAAGCTTTTCATGAGGTGAAGAAGGGCTTCTTGCTGAGAGGATGATGTTGGGTTAGAACAATTGGTTGTAATCCTCTTTGCTCTTTCTTGATATTAATAAAGCTATTCAAGTTTTCCTCCACATTCTTGTATGTTTGATGATATATGCTTGTGTGTGGTCAATATACATTTGGTCCTATATTGTTTATGCTAGTAGATCTCTGTTCTTGTATAGTGTTATGCTGCTTTGATTCCACAGGTGCTCTTTGAAGCTGGGCTGATGAGGAAGCGAGTGGCAAAGACCTATTAAAAGGGAGAGGAATCAAGCGAGGAACCAAGCGCAAGATTGAGGTTGGTGTGCTTGTTCACCCTCTTATCTATTTATCATAAAGGAAAACGAAAGTAGTTTTAGTTTGTTTGTTTCTAAGGTAGCTACTAGCCTTAGTCGAACTAGCAGCTCTACATAGACACTAGATTTCCCGGTAACAAAATGGCGACTCCACTTGGGAGTGACTAGATTGTTTGTTAGCCTATCTTTGTTTCTTTTATAAACTTACAGACGGAGCCTGAAGCCAAGCCAGCTAGCCTTCGAACTACATTTGTTATACAAATGCAAAGTAGATCAATGCTGCTTCAGTCTATCTCCGGGTTTTGTTTATGAATTAAACAATCGATCTACAAACAATCTAATTTCCCTAAGTGGTGGCTCTAGTAACCTCCTTAGATCTACCCCTGTGATTTACATATACTGAACATCACTTACTCGGCCTAAATCCCTGAACTGAATTGCAAATTGTGAGTAAAAACTCGTTCAAAGTCTCGCACTGGTACCATCACACCCTGCCTTCAAGGCAGTCTGTATGCATCGCACTTCCCGAGTGCAGTAGGTGCGCTGCATACTGAATTCACTGTGTGACAGGTGCGATGGTCAGGGAAGGTTAACTTTACCTTCAGGCTTTGGTTTTTCCTCACTATTTTCAGTCCTATTCAGGAGTTTTGTTGTCTGTGGTCAGTGTATCTCTGTGAAAACCCCCTTCTCTTACATTATTCTGCCTCCATAGTGCAAAGAACTGTAAGTGTTTTTATGTATTGTGCATCATTTTCAGTTCTCTTTTGCAAAAAAGTAGCATAGTCGAACTGTCGTTTCTTGATCTGAAAGTGTCGTAGCTGTCGTTTTTAGTCATAGAAGACAATCCCATTGTTCTTGATAGTCGATTATATGGTTACTATTGTATATGATTTGAAATAGTAGTTTTTAAAGTGTCGAAAAGCAATTCTCATTTCGAAATCGCAAAGTGTCTCTCTTACCTTCACTTCATTTTGAAAAGAAATTTGTTCAGTATTGTTGCTTTGAAAATAATTAAGATTTGCACTTAGATTTCTTATCATCATTCATACATTAAGAAGGCTGAAAACAAATACATGCATGTGAATTTGAATTTAGACTGCTTGTTGGTTTGATTTAGGACAGTGCATATAGTGTGTGCTCTGTGCTCTATGTTGAAAGAAAAGCATTCCTCTTTCTTTAGTAGCTAGGATTTTCATTGCAAAAAGAAGATTAAACGATTGTTTATCATCTTAGATTGCATTTTAGGAATTCTATATCTACATCATGCGGTGAACCTGAAAGGCAAATTTCTTAAGCAAGATCAACTGTAAAATAAATTTAATGAATCTAAAAATTCTTTGGAACCTAACGCACAACATTTAGAAGTGTAGGCTAGAGACGTGTTCCGGTGTCGTAAAACCTGGTAACTGTTGTTTTCATTGTTGGTTGGGTGATTCCTCCACTTTGAGACGGCAAGTGCCAATACAGACTTTTGCTCCCACGTACCGTCGAGTATATATTGGGAGACCACAATAGGCTATATCCTTAATCCATAGGAAGTCATGTCTGCTACCCTATCGATTGCAATGCACTGAACACAACATTCAGGAAGATTGACTGCCGTACCGTAAAAGGTATTCTACAGTTTTGCGATTGGTTTGGTTGATCAGGGGCTCAGGACCAAGTGTCGTAAAATGGTCAAAAATAAAAGTGCTTAGAACTGATTGGAACCTATACTAATGGAAAGTGCTCGTCTTCCCTATTCCGGCGCCACAAACGGTTTGAAAAACGGTCACCGTATGAGGAAGTTATGGCAAAAATAAGAATTTGTCCATAACATTAGAAATTTTAATTTTTCAAAAAAAAAAAATTAAAAAAGGAATATTCCGCGCACAGAATCCGAGACAAACTGCCAGCATTTAATGTAACTGCGGTTAGACTAGCGGAATATTTGGCGGAGCGCCAAATTTGGGCGGACCCGCCATAATTGGCGGAGTTATCTGGAGTTAACTAAAGTTAGCTGGAGTTTTTCTAGGGGCAAACTGGAGAAACTTTAAATGGCCATAACTTTGGCTAGGAAAGTCGGTTTTGGACGAATTTTTTTTTATTTATTTTGGGTATTTTCTACCTTCTGAAACCATTGGCACAGGTTTCACAGCCATCTAAGGTCATTTTCAGGTGTTTTATCTTCGTGGAAGTTCCAGGAGCCACTAGGGCCAAATCAGTTTGGGAGCTGCCTTGGGAATTGTGCAGCTAGTGAATGTGGAACGAAGGTCATTCCTGAATTTTTCCAGCTTCTAAATCCATTTCTACAGCTCGTTTTTCCTTTTGAGGCATTCTTCTCACTGTTTAGCTTCAAGGAAACTTTCAGGGCCACCAGGGCCATTTCAGTGCATGAGCTGTTTGGGGGCTATGTTCATCCGTTTTTGGTGATTCAAAAGCCTATGTCTACTATTTTCGACCTTCTGAGTCTAATGGAAGAGGTTTCAGAACCATTTGAGGTCATCTTCACCTCGAAATTCTCCATGCAAGTTTAAATAGCCACCAGGGCCAATTGGGGAAAGTACTGTAAAAGGTACAAATTTCACTGTTTAGTGTTTGGGAAAGAGCATGTTTGGCTAATTCCTATCTTTTGATTCTGTATTTACAGTCAGATCTATCCTTTGAGACATTCATATTCTTGTATTAGCCTTTGTAGCATTTTTAATACAAGAGGACAAGCCTAGTTTGAGAGGCTTGGTCCAGCAGAGGTAGCCCAAAGGGGGTGAACTGCTTTATCATTTTGATGTCTTTATTTGCTGAAGATGATATGCTAAACTAAACTGATATAAAGTTTTAAACAGCAAATATACGTAACTTGCATGCACACATAATCACCTATTTAGCTACAGAAAGTTATTTGTCTTATTCCGCAAGATATTAAACTTCAAGTATGTGTATGTCAAAGACTTCTAAGTGTTCACTTTGTTATTTCTTTAGGCAGAGCCTATAGAGGGCCAGGTAGCCTCTGGAACTCATCCTCTTTTTAGAGGTGACATGTCTGGTGAATGCCCCTACAGTCTATCTCTGTATAAGAAATAAGAAGTTTACATCTTTTTAGAGGTCATTTGGAGTGTGTAACTCACAATTGAAATTATTGGAAATGGATACCTTGCACCCTTAAACAAGTACATTCCATTTTCAGATCAGATGGTATCAGAGCACTAGGTTTGCTTGACTGACATCACTAGCTTGATTGTGTAGCTTGAAAGGTGTCTTAAGCAGTGTTGAAGATTGACTGCTTTACTACTTGTTGTGAGTTTGCTGAAGCTCTTTTGTTCATTTTTATAATGACAACTTCCATAAGTGAGTTTTCAAAATCGTCCTCCTTCACAAGATTCTTTGATGAAGGCTTGAAGCAAGAATTTTTCATCATGATGAATATGGTGAGAGAAATGTATGAGGATGAAAGAAAGAGCTCTAGACTTCAAGAGCAGTTGAATTCCATGAGGGAAGAGAAGCAATTGCTTTCTGACCAATTGCAGGAAATGGAAGGCCAACTTCATATTGCAAACATGAATCTGGAAAGGATGCATGAGTTGGAGACACAACTCCTTGTTGCCAGAGAAGCCTTAGCCAAGTATCAGCTTGAAGAAGAGGTAAACAATTCTAGTTTGTCTTCAAATTCTTATAAGAATTTTTATGTTGGTTCTTTTGAGAAACATACCAAAGGCATAGGGTCCAAGTTGATGTCCAAAATGGGATATGAAGGACAAGGATTAGGCAAACATGCACAGGGTATAGTTGAGCCAATAATGGTTGAGGTAAGGCCTAAGAATTTGGGTCTTGGTTATGGACAATCTTATGGAGAATGTTCCAAAGTAGCCATGAAGGCAATTGAAACAATTCCTAGAAGGAGTTTCATTTCAGGTTCTTTATCTCAAGGTTGTAAAGGTTGTATTCTTGATGAATGCAATAGTTTGAAACATACCTTGCAAGAAGAAGGTGTGCATAAGCATGCACTTGAACAAGGGAGTGGTGAAAGCTCTAAAACCATTGAAGGGATTGATGGTGTTCCAAAAGGAGCTTCTTCTTCATTTGATTCACCTCCTCATGAAGGTAATGAAGGTGAAAGAGAAAGGTATAAATCTGATTTCAATCATATTTCCTTTGATCATGTAAAGCACGGAAAATTCCCACACAATCATTGGAAAAGAATTGCATGTTCTTTTTGTGGTTTGTTTAACCATATTATTTCTAGATGTTGGAAAAGAATGGCAACATACAGGAAACTTTTGAAGAAAAGGAGGCAAGAAGCCAAAGTTCCAATGAACAATGCAAATCATGCTGTCAAGAAGATGAACATGTGTTGCACTTATTGCCATAAGCATGGACATACTGCTGAAAGGTGTTGGAATCTGAATCCAACAATGCTTCCACGAAAGTTGAAGAAATTGGAGCAAGAGTATGGCAAGAATGGGAAGGAAGTTTCCATCATTGATATGTGTCAGGATGATACACATGTTGATATTGATGTGCAGTTAAAGGAAGCGCCTTTGAAATGGATTAGTAAGAAATGGTTAGAATTCTTATCCAATTAAAGTTGCATGTCTTTTGATTGAATGCATTTCTTGGTTAAGGGAATGCAAGTTGCAGGATGGAAAGCTGAGTATGAGACTCACTCTATTGCAGCGAAAGTTATATTCATTTCAGTTTTGAAAGTACATGTACATGTGATTGAGGATCTTGTACTTATGATTGTACTTAAGAGAAAGTTGAAGGATAAATTGCATGCATGAGAATAATATGCATGAGCACAGGGATCATGATGATTTCCTTGTATTTTAAACATGTATGTGTGATTAACTTGAAGGGTTGATTACTTTGTTTTTTAACCATGCATGTAATGTAATATTGACTTGGAAAAAGTTAATTTGATCTCCAAGATTGTAAAGGGGAGAGATGATGAAGTATTTCATCTTTATAAGAGCCTTCTCATTTGGGAGGCAGTTTTTCTTCTGGAGTAGAGGTGCCATGGATAGGCATCGTGACAGTGGCAAACCCACATGTTTAGAGAAAGATTTCAGCTCATATATCAGCAAGTTTCATTGTTGGTTTCTGTAAACTTTCAGCTTGTCTGGCGAACAAGCTTGGTCGGGATTCGACAAGTACGTGGTTTATGCAACAACATTCGCCATGACGACAGTTGATAAGGCAGGACATTTTGGCATCAGTATGCTCTTTTGGCTGAAAGGGAGAGGATATTTCTGTTCCTCAAGTGTTGTACAGTTCAGTTCAAAGATTCAGTAAGATTTTGGGGACCAAAAGCCTTCTCATTTGGGAGGTGTGATCAGGGGCTCAGGACCAAGTGTCGTAAAATCGTCAAAAATAAAAGTGCTTAGAACTGATTGGAACCTATACTACTGGAAATTGTTCGTCTTCCCGATTCCGGTGCCGCAAACGGTTCGAAAAACGGTCGTTGTATGAGGAAGTTATGGCAAAAATAAGAATTTGTCCATAACATTAGAAATTTTAATTTTTCAAAAAAAAAAATTAAAAAAGGAATATTCCGCGCACGGAATCCGAGACAAACTGCCAGCATTTAATGTAACTGCAGTTAGACTGGCGGAATATTTGACGGAGCGCCAAATTTGGGCGGACCCGCCATAATTGGCGGAGTTATCTGGAGTTAACTAAAGTTAGATGGAGTTTTTCTACGGGCAAACTGGAGAAACTTTAAATGGCCATAACTTTGGCTAGGAAAGTCGGTTTTGGACGAATTTGTTTTTGATTTTGGGTATTTTCTACCTTCTGAAACCATTGGCATAGGTTTCACAGCCATCTGAGGTCATTTTCAGGTGTTTTAGCTTCGTGGAAGTTCTAGGAACCATTAGGCCCAAATCAGTTTGGGAGCTGCCTTGGGAATTGTGCAGCTAGTGAATGTGGAACGAAGGTCATTCCTGAACTTTTCCAGCCTTCTAAATCCATTTCTACAGCTCTTTTTTCCTTTTGAGGCATTCTTCTCACTGTTTAGCTTCAGGGAAGCTTTCAGGGCCACCAGGGCCATTTCAGTGCATGAGCTGTTTGGGGGCTATGTTCATCCGTTTTTGGTGATTCAAAAGCCTATGTCTGCTATTTTCGACCTTCTGAGTCTAATGGAAGAGATTTCAGAACCATTTCAGGTCATCTTCACCTCGAAATTCTCCATGCAAGTTTAAAGAGCCACTAGGGCCAATTGGGGAAAGTACTGTAAAAGGTACAAATTTCACTGTTTAGTGTTTGGGAAAGAGCATATTTGGCTAATTCCTATCTTCTGATTCTGTATTTACAGTCAGATATCCTTTGAGACATTCATATTTTTGTATTAGCCTTTGTAGCATTTTTAATACAAGAGGACAAGCCTAGTTTGAGAGGCTTGGTCTAGCAGAGGTAGCCCAAAGGGGGTGAACTGATTTATCATTTTGATGTCTTTATTTGCTGAAGATGATATGCTAAACTAAACTGATATAAATTTTTAAACAGCAAATATACATAACTTGCATGCACACATAATCACCTATTCAGCTACAGAAGGTTATTTGTCTTATTCCGCAAGATACTAAACTTCAAGTATGTGTATGTCAAAGACTTCTAAGTGTTCACTTTGTTATTTCTTTAGGCAGAGCCTGTAGAGGGCCAGGTAGCCTCTGGAACTCATCCTCTTTTTAGAGGTGACATGTCCGGTGAATGCCCCTACAGTCTATCTCTGTATAAGAAATAAGAAGTTTACATCTTTTTAGAGGTCATTTGGAGTGTGTAACTCACAGTTGAAATTATTGGAAATGGATACCTTGCACCCTTAAACAAGTACATTCCATTTTCAGATCATTGGTAATCCCTCTGTCTAGACTTCCACAGCAATCTCTTTCATTCCTTTTTAGACTCCTTAAAGGAAAAGGTCCATCTAAGCACTTGTCACTTCAAGCTCATTAAAAATCGAAGGCGACTAAAGTCATCTTTTGTTTTTTCTCGACTCTTAAAAATTGAAAAAACAAGTTGTGTCAAAGCGTCTAAAATTTATTTTAATCGAAACAAATATCACCTTTCCTACGTTGGTCTTAGGTTGAAGAAAATGGAGTCCACCAACCAAGGAGTTTCCCTTGGGGAAAATCCTAGTCTTTTCTCCTCTTGGGGAGATGTTGGTGCACCTCATATGGCCACATTGTCACTTCTAGGATTGAATATTGGTTTGCCCGTATGGCTCTTCTCAACCTCTGTCGTTCAGAATACCGTAATTCCTGAGCAATCAAGTCAACAACTAAATGATACCAGAGTTACCCCCCAACCTTCTACTTCGTCCAATTCTCCCTCTCCTCCTTCCTCTTCGCTTGATGAAGCTGGTAAAGCCAAAAATCAAGTAACTGAGAAGAAGAAGGAGAAGAAGAAGAAAGAGAAGAAGAAGAAGGAGCCAAAGGCGAAAAGGGGCAACCAGGCATCATCTAGTGAAAATCCACACACTGCACCGACCAGGCCTAAATTTCCATGTGTCATTTGCAAAGGAGACCACTATCATCGAGATTGTCCTTGCATCCCTCGGATCTTAAGGGACTGGTCTCCTCGTTTGCACAATCCGGTGTCATCAACCTCTGATGATCATGTTGAGAATACACCGTCAACTAGTGAAAATGAAGTCTCTGGACAGAAAAGGAATTGCAAATTTCCTTGTAAACTGTGTGAAGGCGATCACGCCATCCACCATTGTCCCTTCCTAGATGAGGCTAAAAGAGTTTTGGACGACCGTCCGGTTTCACTGTTACGGCTTCCTCCTGGATATAAGAAGCTCTTGCCAAGTCCATCACTAGTTGAAAATCTGGCTGACATGCCATTGTGGTCGGCTGAAGCATCTATCATTGAAGATGAACCCTCTAAATCCATACCAGACGAAATTCAAAAGGTCGAGACAGCAGTTGACCCGGTCTTGCCTTCAGAAGATCCATCTTTCGATGATACAATCACCGAAGAAAATAAGAACGACACCATTCAAATTCTCTTCATAAACACAGACTCCAATGAACATAAGGGCAGTCTACCCGTTCCTTTACTACAGGAAGGAAGTTCGTCAAAGTCATATATGGCCGTCTATTCGGTCCCACCTCCAAGCAACCTAGTTTTTTCCTTCGACTGGAATCTACTAGGCAGACCTCGTTTACCGGCTAGTGTACCATTTCGAATCATTGTACAAGCATACAAAATGGTCATGGCTGGTACCATCATAGATGAAGGGGCGTCTGTGAGTATCCTTTCCTCAATAGCTTGGGAAGCGCTTGGTTCGCCATCACTTCTGCCTAAGATGAGAAATCTGATAGTCTTCGACAAAGAAACCAGTGGACCGTTAGGGATCCTTCCCAATGTGCCCATAACATTGAGAAGGAAAACCGTTCACATGAACGTAATGGTAGTCCAAGGACCCCTGGATTATAATCTACTCCTTGGGCGTGACTATATTTATAGCATGGGAGCCATTGTCTCCTCACTCTTTAGAGTAATGTGTTTTCTGCACGAAGGCAGAGTGGTCAAGCTCGTAGACCAGCTGTCATTTCTCGGCTCACACATAGCTAATAGTCAAATACCATCCCTGAATGGTATTTTCACGCAAGGAATGTCTCATTAATCCCCAGTCCATCCACCTAATAAGCGCGAGTGATTCGGGAGGACATGACTAAAACCCAGGGGGCATGCACCCTGGTCTGTTTCGGCAGGAAAACCTTGGGTATAGGGTAGGTTTCCGTGAAGGATATATGACTAGTTTATGAGTTTAGACTGGAATAAGATTCCTCCATCAAAGTTATGTGAGTGGAGGCAGCTTCCGCCACTCACCTTTGTCTATTTCGGTAGACATCGCCGAAGAAATGTTTTATCAGAGTATGGGTAGAACAATCTTTGGTAACCTGGAAATTTTTCGCTATACCTAGGGGCATGCAAACCTTTTGGCATGCAAGTGAAGAGCGACCACTGATTGTTTAAATTTATAGGTCCTCTAACCCTTTAAACTCGTACGATTGGTCATTTCCTAACTTGCATAAAGAAAGCATCCGAAGCAAAGCTTTGTAAGGTGCAAGCTCCACAAAAATGGCATCTTAGATGAGACATCCTTATTATACGATTGGATCGAGCGGTTTTTTTGTGAAGTTCAAGCTCGTTAAAAATTAAACATAAGTAGTGATAAAATGTTTCCCCCAGAGTTCAAGCTCATTTGTTCAAAAATGAACCAATTTTCGGTAAATAACCATCGTGAATGCATTATCATCAGCCTCTAAAGCCTTGGTCGTGTTCTCATCATCACCTCCACTCTGTTTTGGCCGATCATTCACCTCCATTTGATTGTTTACCCCTTTTGAGGAATAGCTACGAAGAGTGATCCTATTAGCCATCCTTGTAACACTGCCGTGATTGGAAAATTCCAAACCTTACCTGGAAATTGTTGCTACCCGAATTTATCACTCGTTCCTCGAAAAACAAGTCTCCTTTAAGCTCTTTTCATCTGACTCGTAAAATATGAAAAGATTGCCAAGCAATTGGCCTCCCCAGATCGTTAAAGTGACCGGAAGTGCTATCCCTCCTCTAGATTTTAATCTTTTTGGACCTGAGGGATTATTACACAAAAAGATCGAGCGCTTGTCTTGTTCGGCTCGTTAAAATTACTAAAAATTCATCTCTTTCGTATTGTTTTATACTTTTTCAGACCTAAGGGATTATATGACGAAAAAGGATTATTGGAGTTTCCTTTACGTCCCTTTTAGACTCTCTAAAATTGAAAAGGACTGAGTTATCTTTGTCGTTAAACTTGTTAAAACCTAATAGCGACAAACTTGTCCATACAGACAAGAACAAGTTTCACTATCGCTAGGCTCGTTAAAACGTAGCGATGGGTTTCCCCGAAGGGAAAATTATAGAACAAGCATATGTTATCCTCCTCAAGCTTGACAAAAATAAAGAGGTACTGGTCAGTAATGACTGGGGAAAATTGGGAAGAAAACTTGAAGAAACTTTATTGGTAGAAAGTCGCTCTTGAACATGACACTTTCACTCCGCATCCGAGTCGGGTTGGGTTGTTCCGTTCACTGGTCACATCACCATTGGTCCATCACACCATCCACATTTGGGGTTAATGCTACCAATCCATCATGTCAGTGTCGCCGACATGTTCAAGAGAAGTCACTCAAAGAATTCACCTGTGTCTCATCCGCTGCAATACATTTATGCTCCATCTTTTCATGACCGCCACCCTGAACCTTATATCATCATGATCGTTTTCACCTCCATTAAAATCATTTGCTCCGTTCCGTCTCATAGATATGGGATTCATTAAGGCCCTCCTATGATGGATCACTTCTTGTGGACATAAACTCATTATCTAGGAAGTCGATTTAGGAACAACCCTTTCAATACTTTGAAGCTTGCATGCCTCAATGGCAACTTTCTCACTTCCGGTGACAGGTTTACATCATTGGCCTTTGACCGAAAGATTTTGCATGGTGTTCGACACCAAGTCCCTTTTCACACCATGCGAATTGTACTACAGTACCTTGAGGGTCATCATCATTATCGGTGATTCCTCTCGTGCCTGTTAATGACTTACATCATTGGCTGGTAATCAGGCAATGCCTTTCCATGTTCGACCCAAGAACATCTCTCACATGGATCGACTTGTACTTTGAGTGAAGATCGAACAATATTGAAGACCCTGGATCTAGTTTCATCCATCCGGGCTGCGATATATATTCAGGGAAGTAAAGACATCAAATGTACATCATTGCTGCACTTATAATCATCCAACCTAAGGGATGATGGCTCTACCGAAATCATCAGTCTGCACACAGATGGTTTTCTGTCCTATGTACATGAAAATGAATTTATAAAGTTGAGCATGGGAATGCCCGACTCAGCCAGGAAATGAAAAATATTATGAAGATAATATATTGTATTGTATTTTATTACAGGTCGCCTTCCAGCTCGAAAAACTTCGGACCCTCATGATAAAGAATTTCACCCGACATCAAAAATTAACAACCTCATGCTTTAGGGGGCAATTGTTATAGACATTTTTGGGCACTGCAACCCCAATCATATATATCCATAAACCAAGGGTTCCTGAGTCCCTAAAAGTGTTGTTCTATCCCCTAAAATAACAAGGTCAACTGATTACATCATCTCCCAGAAGTTCTCCATGAAAAACTACTCAGAACTGGTCAAAACTGGACCATCTCACCTACTGCATGGACAAAGTGCAATGCATCCCACCTAAAGACACATAGAGGGTGTGATGCATACTGATAATCCCTTCTATGGGGTGTGATGGGTGAGAATGGACAAATGGCAGAGGCAGTATGCGAGGTGGAAAATCATGGAATCTTCCAGAAACTTCTCCTGTGACACTTGCCTCTCTGAATTTGCCCAGGGATGAGTAAGAGATCATCATTCTCCAAGTGCAATCAAGAACTATTAGAGAGAGGACACTAATCAAATCCCAGAAGCTGACTCACCCCCCTGCAAACATCTATATATGGATCCCTCATCCCAGAGATCCAAAATGCTGGAATTTTGTATCTTGTGAGGAAGTGTTGTTGGTTTCTTGCTGTAACATCATAGTGTTGGGTGATCTAAGCTTTTCATGAGGTGAAGAAGGGCTTCTTGCTGAGAGGATGATGCTGGGCCAAAACAATTGGTTGTAATCCTCTTTGTTCTTTCTTGATATTAATAAAGCTATTCAAGTTTTCCTCCACATTCTTGTATGTTTGATGATATATGCTTGTGTGTGGTCAATATACATCTGGTCCTATATTGTTTATGCTAGTAGATCTCTGTTCTTGTATAGTGTTATGCTGCTTTGATTCCATAGGTGCTCTTTGAAGCCGGGCTGACAAGGAAGCTAGTGGCAAAGACCTATCATAAGGGGGAGGAATCAAGCAAGGAACCAAGTGCAAGATTGAGGTTGGTGTCCTTGTTCCACTCTTATCTATTTATCATAAAGGAAAACGAAAGTAGTTTTAGTTTGTTTGTTTCTAAGGTAGCTACCAGCCTTAGTGGGACTAGCAGTTCTGCATAGACACTAGATTTCCCGGTAACAACTGGCAACTACAGTAGTTTCGTAGCGCACTATGAAACCGCTATGCAATACATGTCACCTACAGCAGTTTCGTAGCACGCTATGAAACTACTGTGTGAATTCAAATACACAGTTTTTTCTCAAAATTTTTCTTCCTTGAGATTTCTTCACAGCTTCACCTTATGCTATTAGGCCCCATATGTTTTACATTATCCAACCATAAACAACTTCAAACAGTAATGTCCCAATCAAAATTGTGTCAAAACTTCTTCACTTATTGTCTGGTTCATTTATGCTGAGGCTAACCTCCAGACTTCTTCAGCTGAATCTCCAGGTCTTCAATTTGTCTTTTCATCATCCTGGTTTTAGTTCTTAATTTACCATTGATCCTTCTGATATATTTTTCCTCCTTTATTGTAGGGACAGTCCAAGTGAAATATTGAGCATGACTGTCAACTACTTCATGTCTTGGAACTTTTCCATCTTCCCAAATGGATTTTACTCTTTTGAAAATAGCTTTTTCAACTGCATGTTTCCTTGCCCTTTTCTTAAGTTGAGCAATCTCGAAATTAGCAAACTTCAATTTCTTTTTGACCTCCTCAAAGCTACATTCTTCTTCTTGAGTACCAACTACCTTGTTTCTGTCATCTTTGTGTATTAGCGATGGTTGCACTGGTGGAACCACATGCTCTTCAAAGAACTTTGATATCTTTTCTGTCTGACTCACCTTCAATTCTTCCTCTTGTAACTTTTGGGAATGCCTAGTCACAGGCCTTCTGGCGTCTTAAAAACAAACTCTAAAACCCGATCATCAAACGGTAACATTTTGGAAGATTTCATCTTTTTTAACTTGATTTCTCCTACTTTAATTAAGTCTACCTGGACCAAAGGAGACTCTTCTATGTCAATGGCCTGGAGAAGATCATGCAAATTACCCTTTGAAGTTGGGCTTTCATCAATAACCATTGTCTTACCCTTTTCCTTGGCTAATTGGCTTCTAGTTACTCTTCTCTGGACTGTTTCACCAATGGACTGTTCTTGTGCTGGTACCTTGATTTGAAACTTATTCTTCTGTGATTGTTGAGGGGTATCTTGAGCAATCAAAGGTGTCATTGGTTCCTTAACTTGCTTACTAGCTTTTAGTTTCATAAACCTGCTTGACCTAGCTTCTTCTTGCTGACTAGATGTTGGTGATGCTATTTCCATAAACCTAGGGCTAAGTCCTATTTCAGCTCTAAAAACAAACATAAATAGGAAAGCAGACCATTCCCTATCAATTTGATCAAGCCATGATGGAACAACAATGTTTCACAAGCTTCTTTCTTCAACTGAACCTTATCATACACCTTGCCTAAGCTTCGGAAAAGATAGAAGGGTAAGTCTAGAGATATTTTTCCAGTGAAATGTAATAGAAGCTTGAAATGGTAAGAGTACACCTTATGGTATCTTCCTTCACAGGTAAAGTATCTTTGGATGCATGTGAGTAAGTTGGCAAATGAGTATTTGACATAGCTCTTGGGCACCGATTTAGTTAAGTCTGAGTCTATGAATTTGGGCTTCAGGAATACCTTGCATGGTGCCATTTCAAATTTGAAGTTCTTAAACCATCTCTCTTAGCCTCTAGAAATCTCTATGACTACAGAAAAGACCTCAAGAGAAACGGGTAATTCTAGCACTCCAACCTTTGAATTCAAACCTGTGAAATTAAAAGCAAAATCCTTGGTGACTTAACTGTGACCTCCTTGAAGTTTTTCATAGAACCTCCATCATCCCACCTGTTTAAATGCTTCTTCAACCTCTCTAGTCTTCATGAGAACATCTAAGCCTTCAGGCTCAACTCTCAAACACTGGCTTGATCTATGGTTCTTCTTTTCTTCAAACATTTCTGTGAAATCCTTGTAAAAGAGACTTGGAAAAACTTGCCATGTTTTAGTTCGAACACAGCCTTGCTTGAGTTGAAATGGAGAACTGCCTTGCTTGAGCTTTCAAAGAACTCTGATGTATGCTGACCCTGAACTTGCCAAGTGCTTCTTACGCATGAAAGGAACACGGAAATGACCAAGACCAATTCACCCTTACCTTACCCTTTTTTGAAATTTGAAAAGAGTGTGTACAAAGACCTCTAACAAATCTAATGATGAGAGTGAATGGCTGCATGGATGAGTAAGTTTCATGTACTAACACCTAATGATGAAACATTAACGAATTTAGGTTGATTTGACAACTAAACTTGATTTGACACGAATCCCCAATTTTGTAGCACATCCAGTGCAAATTCTGGGTTTTGCGCTACGAAAACTCCTAACTATGAATCCCTGATTTTGTAGCGCATGTAGTGCATTTTTTGAGTTTTGCGCTACGAAAACTCCTAGGCAATTTCGTAGCGCATGTCAATTTTGAAAGAACCTAACACATGACACTTTTGAAATAATGTGGGATCTATGATAGGAGAAATAAGGTTGTTGACCTTTATTAAATAATAGGAACAAGATTCTCACTCTATGATTTAGACTCTAAAACAAAAACAATAAAAATGACTTGACCAAGACTAACATAAAACTTTAGAACCATACTAGTTGTCCAAAATTTAAGAACTTTTTACAGTGATAACAAGCTCCATATTCCTTTACTTGATGTTTCTGCAATTTTTCTTTGACTTTTCTTGAATTTGTGCTGAAACACAATCCGATCTTGTCTTCTACACCTTCCTCTTCAAATATTCGTTCAGCAATGGACTTCTGCCAAAACATTGCATCTTCAAACTGTCTTATTTTCTCTGCTTTTTGTGCTTCATATTCCTGACTTTCTTTCTACCATATTTCTTGACAGCAAAATCTTATCTCTTCTTGACTCCATTGCTGAAAAATGGTTTCAATACATTCATCTTTTTCTTCAGAAACATCCATATCATTTTTATTTCCATCATTAGGTATTGCTGCATTTTTCCTGTAATCTGAATCAAATTTATTAACAACCTTGTTTTCAAATTCTGCTCCAATGCTATTCTGAACACCTGCATATTCAAAAGCAATGTTAAAAACATATTTAATATTACTCTCTTTAGTGAGAGCTTCCTTCTCTACATCTGCCTTCTTTTCAAATGCATGGAGGTTGTCTTCCACTGTTATGTTGTTAGTGGATATTCTCATCAAAATCTCTTCAATAACTTTATCATGTTCTTG
Source organism: Pinus tabuliformis (assembly GCA_031772625.1). Classification (NCBI taxonomy): domain Eukaryota; kingdom Viridiplantae; phylum Streptophyta; class Pinopsida; order Pinales; family Pinaceae; genus Pinus; species Pinus tabuliformis. The sequence continues at coordinate 599,494,973 of CM062806.1, forward strand.
ATCATCAACGACTGCTAGATGACATACTGTTTCATGAGCAGTTCAAACTACTTCATATCTTGCTGCTACAGTGGTAGCTTCACCCTTCAATGCTTCATCAAACATGGCGCTTACCATATTGCCACAATCAATCCCTATTTCAAAAACTAAACCACATATATCAACATGATGTTCATTCACACTATGGTGGGATATCAGAGCATGCATGTGCTTGTTGTCAATTTCAACTTTACCAAATCCATCAACAGCGGCTGGATTCACCAATTCACATATAACTTTGCATTCATCATCCACATGTGTCTCATCACAGTGGGATTCACAATCGTATGCATCATCCACATTACAGTGGAATCCTTGAGAATTTATTTTCTCTTGCTCTATTTCACACACAGAGGCTTCAACTTCTCTCTTTGCAACCTTCACTGCATCTTCTTGATTCATATGCATGCTTGCATAATTGGTTTTAATTTTATGGTCCTAATAACCATCATCCAATTTTTAGTGGAGTTCTCCAAGCTTTGTTTTCCTCTTAGATTCTTGCTCATATACTCTGAGATTTGCAGCTGACTTCTTTGCTTGTGACATAACTTGCTGCTAAATGCCACTCTCTCTTGCACCAAACTTTGCTTCCAGGAATTTCCATGCTTCCTTGGAAGTTGTAGCTTTTTCTACCCTGCACAAACACTTCTCATCTAATGCTTGTTTTATAAAATTCAATGCTAAAACATCACTTACTGCATCATATGGGTTATTAGATTCATACTCAATTAACTCTTTAGCTTTAAGAAAAGTTAGCATCTTAATAACCTAATGATCAAAATATTCACCTATAAACATAAGAGGTGGTAGCAAATCAAAGCTACACCAATCACCATTGATTTCTTCTTTATTTTATGCTAGACTTCTTAGTTCCTCGGTTACGGCCTGAACCTATCTAACCATGGAAATGATCTTTGCCTCTTATTTTTGATTTCTTTTCCTCATATGCTTCAGTCGTGCTTTGCAACCCACGACTGTGGTATTTCCTCTGTTTTATAGATTCTTTCTTGATTGCATGAGGCTATCTTCCATATCGCCCTCGTAAGGCACAATCCTCACCCAAAAACTTGTCATGCTTGACAAAAAACCAAATAATTTTATAGGCTCACAGACTTTTGCAAAGCCCGAAACTCTCTTCTCAATAAAACCCTTTTTTGTTAAAAAAAAAAAATTCACTTTAGAAATTTCCTTCTCAAAACCAACTTTCCCTTTTTCTTTAATGAGAAAAAAAAACCAACTTTATAATAGTCTTGAACAATATATTTTTGAAAACATCTCTGTAAATGTTTTCAAACCATGAACTTTGTTTAATATATAAAAACCAACTTTTTTAATAGAGCCCTTTTATAACACTTTACCAACCTTTATAAGTTTCCAACCACTTTTCAATATATCAAAACAAACCCTTTATTTTTAACAAAACAAATATCCCCTCTTATAATTATATGATCTGACCACTAAATCTTACGAAGGTCACTTTAAACTTGTGTTGAATTTTCGAGCTTAAAAAAAAATTGGAATATTTTTCACACCCTTTGAACATTCAGCTTTACTCGGTGTGCATGACTACGACCCTGAAAACAAAAACCTGTAAATTTTTACCACCCGTATACATGAATTATGCAGTAACATAATGAATATTAATTGGTTAATTGAATGTATTTTATGCAAAGCAAGTATGCCGCATGGTAAACCCACCTCGACACAAGGAAATTCCAGAATTGACCAGGTCATAGTTTGTAAACTGACTTATCCTCCTTGCACTACAAAGGGTTGGGTCGGAGAGATCATGGCACGACCAACGAAGACTCGAGGTTGAGGTAAGAGGCCAAGCATGACACAGAACCTGGATCTTTGGGCGACCAACGAGGTCGAAAGTCTATTGAGCATTTAATCAGTGAAGCAACAACCACCTACCAGGAGGGAACCAATGAATAAATTAGAAAAATGTTAAAAGAATGGGAGGAAGACATGAAGTAGGAGAGTGAGAAAGACACGGAACTGGAGGACTCGAGAGTCCTCGTCCTGGATCCTGAGAACACAAGAGGGAGAATCACCCAGTTCAAACAGACCCTCTACTTGTACTAGTTAATGAAAACCCTGTTGGGAAAGGTGATGGAGCAAATCTCAGTAGGCATGGAAGTCATGGTTCAAGGAATGCCAAACTACAAGAAGGAATTTCAGAAGGTACAGTTACAACTACACAAAGAGGACATCTTCCCCGATCAAATTGAGCAGCACCTGTCATGCATTCAGGTTCAGAAAGAGCTTCTTGGATCGAATGCCAAAGATCCAACTCCGATTGAATCAACATCAACTAAACAACATGATTAGCATGCCTACTTACTGATAATTTTGTTTATATATGTGGCTAGCTTTTAAATTTGTCTATGTAATTGCATATGTGTGTATAACTCTAGAGTATGGAAGTTGACAGGAAACTAAAACTTATATTGCTTGGATAGAGAGGCTTAATATTTTTTTTCTACTGGATGGCATATAATGTGGATAGGTATCCAACAGACTTGGTTTCCCACTGGGCAAGTTGAGGCCCCTTAGCCAGTTCTATGTGGTGTTAATTTGCTTTCTATTAATGAAAAAGAAGGATCTACTAAGCTTAACAAAAAAAAAATTAAGAGTTTACCCCGATGGGGGTGATTGAACATTATTCATTAAGTGGAGATGATGGGAAGGTGAGCCTCCCAAGGGAGATCTGACAAGTTATTATGACACTTAGAGCCAAGTGGTGGCCAAGTACTTGTCTGGCTAGAAAATTTGGGAGATTAGAGAGAATTAAAGGCTAGAGGGATTTCTTCATGTGGCAGTTGATCACACTGGTTGTTGGAGTTTTGAAGGGTGGTGTAATGGTCAATGTCGATGCATAGGTTATCGTCATGTGGATGCATGCCCATTCAAATTTTGCAATTTGCATTGAAGGAGTTAGATCGAGGGGTGGTGAATGGGCTGGGAGGTGTAAGGTTTGGGACCCTAGTGAGAGTAGAGGCGATGAATCCTTTGCTAGTTGGTCGAACATGAGGTGGAGTGGGGCTATGAGGGGTATCTTAGTGGTGGTGGTGACTCAAATGAGGGAGCTCATATCTATGGATTTGGTAAGATTCAATATTCTCCTCTCACTTTCTCAACTCTATTATGTATTTAGCCTTTCTGGGGTGGTGGTAGATTGTATTCAGTGGGATTTCTCTTCTAAGATGTTGGGGAATTCTATCGGTGTGGAAATTTTATTATGCAGCCTTAGCTAGGTTTTTGTCATGTTTATTAATCTTCTTATTGTGCGAGGGGGTTGGATTCACAGGCCTCTTCATGTCTCTCCTAGTTTGTATTAGATTCTGGTGAGAAGCGGGGTGGTGCCTTGGTTGAGCCTTTGGGTTATGAGGGGATAATTCTCTCTGGTGAAGGGGCATAGACCTGAGGGAGTAATAATGGTGTTTTTTGTTTGAACTAAGGGAGTGTTGGAGGTTTTCTCTATTATTTTTTGGTGTTTAGTTCTCAGATGTGATATATTAAGACAAAAAAGCCTGGCCCATCAAGACATGGCCATCCGTAGGTATGGTGTGGTGGGCGGGCTTCCGATGGTGAATTAGCTCATAAGAATTTTCCAATGTCCATCCTAGCCGAGGCTCCACCTTCACTGGGATCACTTGATAAACAATGCAGAGTATAATGATGCTCTTGGTAGAATTATGTCAGTGGAGGCATGATGACAGGAATGAAATGATTGCCTTCATAAACAATTTGCAACACAATTAGTGGGTGATGTTGGGCATAATGGACTTGATCCAAAGGATCTAGAGATGCTTAATTAAGAAGCTGGACCAGATTTAGGGCAAGATAGATCACTTGGAATTCCATTGGCACATGCATCCATTACCCCCTGATCCTTTAATTATTGGGAAAGGCTCAACCCCTCATCGCATTCTTTGTTGTCAGTTGGTTATGTATGTATTTTCATTTTTTTTGGAGCTTGTGTGTTTTGGGATAAGGTCACATTACAATTTTTGACATTTTTCTACCAGTTTTAGTTTATCTCTCCTGGCCAAAAAATTTGGTCGAACTGAGGCTAAGAGAGAAAAATTATCATTGCAATTCTCATGTAAAATTTTATTTTATCTCTCATGGCCAGCAAATTTGGTCGAACTAAGGCTAAGAGAGAAAAATTATCATTGCAAATGTCATGTAAAATTTTTATCAGCTAATAAAATCTCGTTAAACAACAATAAATAAATAGGGGATTTAATGATCGGGAATTTAAGAAAAAAGTAAATGTTTTATGTCAATTTTTGTTTTGTTTTGTTTTATAATTTATTATAACAACAAATAGTAAAGAATTTTACAATTTAAATTTACCAAAAATTTTTAAATAACAAGGAATTAAGAGTTTTAAAAAATGATAATTAATATAGGTAAAAATTATATATATATATATATATGATCCATAATGAATTAAGCAAAGTTTTTGGGTAGAAATCACATAGGAAAAGATTTTGGCAGAGGCAAACCAACAACTTATTGGTTCCAAATGCATCAGCCAAAAAATTCTCTTATGTGATATCTACTGAAAGACTTTGCTTAATACTTTTATAATATTTAAATATTTAATTTTTTAATATTAATTTAATAAATATAAAAATTCAATGATAATAAATTTATTTTTTATACAATTTAATATTAACATAATAAATTTATGAATTTAATAATAACGATAAATTTTAGTGTAGATATTTTTAAATTAGATTAAATTTAATAAGATGAATATATTGAAATGAATAAAATCATATAATATTTATTTAATGAATATAAACTAATTTTGAGATGATAAATTTGTATTTTTTATTAAATATATTTAAATCATTAAAAAAATTTAATAATAATAATTTTTTTCACTATATTTAATAAATTAAATAATAATAATAATAAATTTTAATATAAATATTTTACATCAAATATATAAAAGAGTAAATTTTTCTTATTTCCTTAAGACACTTTGATCTTTCCATATGTATGTTGGATAGAATTGTGTTAAATAATCAGGGTAGATTTATGTAATTTGTGTTAAATAATCAGTGTAGATTTATGTAATTTGCGTTAAATAATCAGTAAATATATTTATAGAGGGTTTTGATTTTAAATTTATTAAATATATTAAGTATGGAGATAAATGAAAATTTTGACAGTTTAATTTTTTTAAGTTCAAAATTTGAAAAAATATTATTTATTAACATTTAAAAAAAAAAAATGGATTCAAATTTACTAATGATATGTTATGATTCTTTATAATAATATTTGTCTTATACATAAATTGTACTATCGTTTTTTTTTTTTTTAACTCGTATAATAAATTAACATTTGATTAAAACTCATATAATATATAGTAGAGATATAATTATTAAGTTTTAATATATTTACTAATTAAATTTAAATATAAAATTTTGAAATATCAGAGTTATAAATATGAATCATTATTATTTTGTATGGTTATAAATATCATTATTTATATATAGATATATAGCTTGCATATAACTAGTTGACAGTGAAAATCTATAGAGATGTACATACTCTATCTCTTTAAATTCAAAGTTATTATATATAATTAATTATATGTGGGAGACAATTTTAACTCATTTTATAAAAAAAACATTAATAAAAATAAAATTGTGATATAAAAAATTGAATTTCATTTTTAATTGAGTGAATTTTTGAGCCGAGAGACTCATTCTATATTCAAGTGTGAAGGTGATGTGCAAGTATATCTATCTCTCTTTAAATAAAAATAAAATAATCTCTAAATAGAAAAACTATATATATGTGTGTGTGTGTTATGCATATTTAATTAGTTGTCCATGTAACCTAATATAATTTCATGTAAAATAATTAAAAGTAAAAATAAACTTGTGAGTATTTAAAAATTATTTTAATAGTTGATGTCAACTTCATATATATTAATATTTAATGATGAATTAATATTTAAATATAAATTAATATTTACCTGTAATTAAAAATACATTAACAACAAAAAATCAGTTTAATGTGCGGTGATTAAATGACTCAATGCACATGTTATGTAATCTCTATAACATTCAAAAATACAATTTAAACAATAAAAAATTACACCTGATTTTTTCACTCTAAAATAAGTTTACATGTGAAGAAATTTGATCCCTCTCGCCTTATGTTAGATCATTGGTTAAATCTAAAATTTTATTGATTTAATTCATACTACAACATTGTAACAATCCCGAAATTAAAACATGCAACTAATTATATTAATCATGCAAATTATAATCAACACGCAATTTATCAACTATTTAACATTGAATTTCGGAAATATGAGTAGAGACAACTTACCTGTGGCGATGATATTTCTTACTTGTGATTTCGGAGTTGGACGCTATTTGAATCTTGCTAACCACAACAAAGTTTTGGGGACGACTCTCCACCCAGCCGTAGGCTCAGTTGCACAAAATCTTGGTACAACTAGCCACCCTCTGAGCCCTCAATCAACGTACCACTGCCAAGGAATCCTTTGTCTCGCAACATTTTTCTTACAAGAGAATGGTAGATGGAATCATGGAATGATCTCTCATCCTCCTCATTGTCGATTAAGTAGAGTAAACATTGGAAGGGGAACTGCATGCAGACACTACATGTGGCAACATGAAACTTGTTTAACTTAGTTTAGTAATTCTCTTAATATAATTGTTTCTTATTTTATTCTTTCTTACTTTTTGATAACTTTACTTATTTTTACTATTTTTATAGTTCTCTTAATTTAACTCTTTCTTATTTTATTTTACTTTTTGTTAACTTTACTTATTTTTACTATTTTTACAGTTCATTTATATTTATATTTATTTAGAACTCTAGTATTGTTATTTATTATTATTATTTTTTATTATCATTATATTTTCTTCATTATTTGTTATTTATTTACTATTATTATCTTTTCTTTATTGTTTATCATTTATTTTCTTATATTTTAATATCATATTATATTATTTCTTATTTCTTATTTTTATTATTATTAGGGGACATTACATACTCCCCCTCTTTAAGGAACTTCGTCTCAAAGTCAAGTTGAGTTATTTAACATTTTATTTATTTAGTTATTTATTACTTCATGTTTTCTCTACACCCTTTGTTGCACTAGTATAACAAGCAGGCATCGAAAGTTTTCACAACACCCAGGAAATCTCAAAGAATCTCTATTCTTTTTCCCACTTTTGGAACCAGGCATAAGCCTCCTCGGTCTGTATCCTAGTCCAAAGCTGGCCCCAAGGCTCACGCCTGACTCAGACTTCATCTGGCCCAACGCAGACATCCAACACGGTATTTAATGACTCCCGGCATCTCGCAAGGCTGGCCCACTCCCTCCACAACTACTAAAACACACAGCCCCGGGCATCAAAGTCCTTACACCCCCACCAGACTTCGGCATCCCAATCCAATACTAAGCACCTAGCCTACAATATTAGGCATTTGGCCTTCTCAAGATAGTCTCATAGCCCCTCAAGAGCTATACAAGACAAAGGAACCACTAGCATATGTAGTGTTGATTGAGTTTGTCCCCAGCCCATATGGTGTTACATATTCTCCCTCGCAAGTATGGGCTCCCACGAGATCATCAAATAAATGGCCCTCTCGGCGCATTTGTGGAGTTCCTATCAGTCACCACATCTCAACATGCAACCATTGCATTAGTTATAATCATAATATCATAGAAAATAATCTACATGCCAACTCTTGCATGTCATCGTGATAACATACCATCATTGTTAATCACCGCATTCTCATGTTATAAAATCTTCTTGCAATTACTACACGCTTCACATCATAATATCCTCATAAGTTACAACATCAACATATGAATATCAATGACATATCATCACATAATAAATGAACCACACGTCAATATACCTCATATCATAACATCATAATCCCTATGCATATCATATTAACCATGAGCATACTACATCATTATCATAAATAAATAAGTAAGAACCACAAGTGCATCATGATCCTCTCATTAAAATTATGTCCAATTACCATATATCATCACAACATTCTACTTCACATTCCTATGTTGACATAACAATTAATTGAAATCGTGATATATAACAATATTATTTATTTAAGCAAAATTAAATAATAAATAAATATAATAAGAAATTGTCTATTTATAATCTCTACTACTAAATTATATCGATATATAATATTAAAATAATATTTTTATTAGAAATATCAATTTACTCGCACACTTCCATTCTATTATTTTAGAACATTTATTTTTAATCTCATTCATATATATATATATATGATATATTAAAACTTAATAATATTCCATAATAATAAAAAACACATCATTAAAAAATTCCTATTACACTTTTATATCAACCAAAAAAATAAATATAAATGTTAATCGTTACGTACAACATTAATGTAACATAAAGGATTCACTTGTCACTCTTGAATTGAACTCCTCCCGACTTTTATTGAGAGTTGAGAATAAGAATTTAAATAGATTTAAGCAAAAGGTCATAAGAGTTAATTATTGCATGAATGTATTTTAATAAATTGAATATTTCACACTATGAATATCTCATTTCCCATAGAAAACGAATACTCAACGCATTAAAATCACTCAATATCTTAAAATTTTAAATATATTGTTATTCAATTCATAAATATTTATTTAAACTCAATATTATTTTATTTAGATATGAATACAAAGATAAACACTACATTTTGTTTGTTTTGGAATATCCACGGTGAAGAGTGACTAAATTTGTTTTTCCTGGCCTCAATATAGTATCATATATTTCGATGGAAGTAAGGGAGGTTGCCATTTTAATACAGTTTTAAGAAAATGGACCTTTAAGGCAACAAGTCAAGGGTTCAAAACCCGAAAACTTCCAAACTCCCCACGGTATTAAACCTTGAAAATAAAGTGAACTCTCTTGAATCAAGAAATTCTATTTTAAAATTGTTGCATGTCTTTACATAATTATTTTATTAGTTTTAAAAGTGTTTTATGAAGAGATAATTATTTATTGATTTTAATCTATATTCTATATTTATTATACCATCCATTGTTTATTTAATTATCAAACTTCCAAATATGACATTTTTATGTTAATATTAGAATGATCGTAATTTTATTTTATTTATATATATATATATATATTACCATATAATTAAGATCAATGATATGAAGGTCGAGTCAACATGCACAAGGAGGGGACTTCAGGGTTTTCGAATGGCTGCCAGTCAACCAATAGATGGTATTGAGTAGGTATGGGGAACCTGTTGATGCCCCGAAAATCGTTGCAACAACATTGGGGAAACCACCCGGTCCGGACCTTAGTACAGCTCTTTTTCCGTTTGGAATAGTGGCTCCGACTGGGGATAATGGGACCAGTTTCCCAAGAATTATAAGTAAACGGGATGGATGAGTGACTTATGATATATGGTGGTGATAAGCGAACAACTAAAACTATTGGCGAAATATACTAACTATAATCTAATCCCGGGACTTATCATTTTTTAGAGCGTAGCGTTTGATAATCTGTACTTTAAAGCAGGCATATAGATGACTCTAACACTAAAGCATAGATGTTTAAACCATTTAAGATTGCTCTGCATAATTAGTTATGCAGAGCGATAATAGCGAATTACTACACTTTGTCATTCATATCATTGCTACATGCATGATTAAAAGAGAGGGCATATCACAAAACATCCAATAGTGGAACGAAATGAAGATTTGCTGTTACAGCGCATACATGTATTCAACAATAGCAAAAATAATAACACAGCAATTCATATAAGAGGAAAGAAGACAGATGCAGATAAAAGTACCATGTAAGCTGCTTAACAATCCAGTATATTAATCGCTATGTCGCAGTCCTTCCTTCAAACCAGAAAGCATTCCAAACAAGAGACAATAGTGCGCAATTGTATAAAACAACCTTCTCGTTAAATTAAGAACTATTGGTCGAGTTTCACAAAAGAATATAGGCTGAAGCACAGTAGTGCAAACTTCAGCCTTTAAGTCTATTACAAAATTTTACGACCCTTTCCAAAACAATGAAAGGGTCTATAAATACTAAGCTAATCTAAATATCTAAGAAACTGAAAAGCTATTAAATTGGCATCAATAAATATTTTCCATCTTCCTTGGCGATCTGGCAGTCGGCAGTAATGCTTCATTCGATGGGCTCTTTGCCTTTAAACCTCAGCTGACATATCGCCAGCATTGGCTCTACTTCCGGTGGAGTGTTGAGACGCGAAGTGAGTTGGGCATCATATGTGGCATCCTAAATGTCGGGGATCAGGCATCCGAGAGCATCTGTTAAACATTTGAGGGCCGACCTTTGAGTGTGTGGTTTGATTAGAAAGAGCCAATATGCCTCAGAGGTTAAAGTATTTACTCCAGCGATTAACCTTCCCCTTTCCTCCAAGTCATGATAACTTGTTTGCTCAATCATGTTTGCTGTTGTTATGCTTCCAGGTGTGCACTGGGAAATCATGTTTGCCAAATAGAGTGTGTTATTGACTAAATCAATCATATTGCTGGCAATCATCTTACACCTTGAAGCTGCCCTTTCCGCTTTCATCACTTGAGTGTTCCATTCCGTGAAGAGTATGTCTTTGTATGTCTCATAGATTCTAGGCAAGTTCGCTGCCTTCCCCACATCAGTATCTTGCCAATCAAGATATCCGGTTATGGTTTCTTCGGCCTGATCTAGCTCATTTCTGGCTTTCTCTATCTGCTGACATACTGCTGTAGATATTTCGCATAATGGCTCAGCCTCTGTAAGTTGCTGGCATAGGAGTCTAATCTGAGATATTAATGCGCCATTTATTTGAGCTGCTTCTGCTCTGAAATCCTCCACTTTCCAGGTGCCCTTGATGTCTTCAAGCTGCGCTAATAGTTGAGCTATTTGCTCGTCTTTTGATTTCGTCATCAGCTCATTCGCCTCTCTCAACTGTGCCAATGCCTCCGACAATCCTCTGCTTCTGGATTGCGCTCTGGTCGATTCTCTGCTTTTCGGCCTGCAGCTGCTGGGTTAATATATTGTTTTCTTGCTGTTGTGCCAGCAACTGCTCTTCTACCTGCGCTGCCTTGTTTTTCGCCTCGGTTACTTCTGCCTGTAATGTACAAATCTCCTGGTCCTTAGTCTTCAATAGAAGACTTACCTCCGATGCTTTGTCAATAGTCGCTGCAGAATAAGCTCCCGCATACTGCGACAGCTTTGTTAGATCATCGGAGGGATCCAATTCCTCCTTCCAGACTACATTGCCTGTGATTGTTTGCTCAGGAAAGATAGAAGGTTGATCAAGCCTTCGTCTCTTCCTTGAGCGCTTGACAACGGCTTTATACTTTGGGCTATAGAAAACATCCAGGGGAGGAATATCTTCCACCTGGAGAACAATTTGATCGGAAGGGTCTATAGTAATTACTTCAACATCCTTTGAAATGGGTGGGCCGCTGGTTCCGCTTAGAACCTGAGAAGAAGTGGTTTCTGGCGCATCGCTTGTCTTAGAGGTGTCTGTATCTTTGGAGCCTTCCTTTCCACTGATAATGGAATCGAATTGGTTCCATTGTTTGAGCAATTCAGGATCAATGGAGGTCTGTTTATGTTGCTCTGTCTGGGATTTGCTCCGCTCTTTTTCTTGTTCTAACCTCTGCTGCTCCTCTAGTTCTTTTCTTTGTCTCTCTTCTTGCTCCCTTTTCTGCCTATCTGCCAATTCCTTTTTCTGCCTATCTGCCAGTTCTTTCTTTTGTTTCTCCTCTTCTTCTTTTTTCCTCTGTTCCTCTATCTCTTTCTGCTTTCTCTATTCTTGATCCTTCTGCGCCTTTTGCTGTTTTTCTATCTGCTCCTTCTTCTGCCTCTCAGCTTGCTCTTTTCTTTGCTTTTCCGCCTGCAGCTTCTTTTGCCTTTCCTCCTGTTGTTTCTTTTGATCATTAGTTGTAACAGGAGGTTGGCTCGTCTGTTGCCGACCAGGCTCGCTTGAGGAAGACGCTGGGGTTGTTGTCAATAAATCTAGAGGCAGAGTTTGCAACCTCTGCTCTCTAAGTTTATTGAACTCAGTTAACGTCTCATCATTATATCTCATTCTAGCAAGCTCTTTGGTCTGGCCTATTGAATCAGCGGCGACGAACAGGTCATCAAACATATCCTCTTGATGGTCAACTTTTGTTAATTTGGCCTGTTCTAGGGCAGTATAGACAGTTTTATGTGGATCATAGAGTCTGCTTGGGATAGTGGCCAGGGATAAAGCTTGCATCTTTGTTGCCTCTTTTTCTGCATGCTTGAGATCATGCAGAGTAAAAACACCAATTTTCAAGGGAAAAGAGGGCCAACCCCTCTTCTTTTCTTTCTTGAGAGTTTGTGTGACACTCTCGGCCATAATCTGGTAGGAGATTTCTCGGGCCAACAATTTGTCTGGAACATATAAAGGGAGAACATGCGGCTTGGCCTGGCTCCCATAAACCCTAATATAGGTAAAATTCTCTTCTCCAAACCAACCTGCTACAGTTGGTAAGTCGAAGGAAGCCAGATAGGAGATTTTGGGAATAGGCGATCAAAAATGGAATAATGAATGGGAACCATAAAACCATTGCAAATTTGATACAAATGGTCCTTGTAAGAGGACTTCCACAATTTATGATGGTACAAATGAATGGGTGAGGGGTCTTGGGTGGTCCACCTCCAACCGAGGATAGGAAACTCAGAATTAAAACACAAAGTATCCATAATGTAAGCACTATAATAAAATGGCGGGATTTTCCTTTCGGTAACTCTGGATTTGGCTCTAAAGTCGCGAACAGCTACGACCAACTTATCAGAAAGAATGGTGGCCCAATCCATGATTATACTATTAACAGCTGCTTCCATTAGGGGAACCATTTCTATGTCGAAATTAGCAGAGTCATGTAACCCCCATAGCCTACACATCATAATCCCCGCATAGCAATAGGGAGAAGCCAAAGAATCGACGGAGTACTTACCCGAGCTTTCGTGTTTGTGTTTGGCCGGATTCTGCCTCCAATCCCGGATGGGTTCAGATTGTACTTCATTCTCGGCTGCAAATTTCTCCACGAAGGCTTTGTTATAGATTTTCTCTGGCTCGGGCAAATGATACATTTGCCTTAGGTGCTCTGGCTTGAACGACCCGAAAATCCTTCCATCCCTTGTGTGAAACGTTCTATCGATGATCGGAATTTCTTCGATTGCCCAGCGCACTACATCAGTGTAGGGAAGGACCTGCTCTCTGGCTGCTATCCTGTGCAGGAAGGAATCGGCCAAGTCTTTGAGAGTAGCATCGGACTTCTTCAGTACATCCACACTAGCTTCTGTCACTATTACTTTCGGTTGCTCAGCCTCTAATAGATTATATGTGCCCTGCCATGAAGTCCTAGTGAGACCAGTGCACGTAGTGTCTGAAATTAGGCCTTTCTTCTTATCCGCGGCAGCTTGTCCTGCAACAGATGCAGCAGCGGAGCCCGCGGTCCTCTTGGATTTCTTCCCCATCATGCTCAGGCTTCTCTCAACAGATGAATTCTACACAAATGCAAGAGAAATCGTAACAAGGAAATAACAATGACAATCCATAAAGGGAAAGATATATCATTTGAAGCGTGGTGAGATTAATTCTCAAAAGTGGCTGCGGATCCAATCACTGGAAAGATATTGCAGATGCATTAATGGTGATTTAAGGCCTGCTACCCATTAAATGAGTATCACACCGTTATCCGACTGAATGACCCCCTTAAGCGTGCAACAGATATTTTGGCGGTTAAACGTAAGTGTTCGTTAATCGAAGGGGCAAAGTTTTAAATACACATGCATTACCTTATCCCTGCATTTAACGGTATTTTGAAATTTGCGCTTTATCAACCGGATATCAATATAACTTTAAAGCTTCAAGTGATGAGTTTTTGAGAATGTCGACCGCCGATGAGTGATATCGCATCGCATCGGGGAATAGATGCTACACAATCATTAGGAAAAGATCCTGCCGAGTGCCGATTGCGACATCACATCGGACTAGCACGTGGAAACATTACAAAGTGCATATAAAGTGATTCGCCGATTTCCGATTGCGATATCGCATCGCATCGGGGTAAGACCCGAGCGCCTTATCAAAGTGCATGGGATTCTGCCGACGGCCGATAGCGATATCGCATCGGGTCGGGTGTATAACTTAAAGGGTTTCTTCCCACATGAGGGAGTGCCGATAGCCGATCGCCGATATCGCGTCGCGTCGGGGCGTGAGTTATGTGCCCTTATTAGGTGTGCATGGAATATCGCCGATCGCCGATAGCCGATAGCGATATCGCATCGGCGGAGAACTAGGTGCTGTTTTTGATGTGTTTCTCATGTCATTGCGATATGCGATCGCTTTATCGCAGTAACAAAAGATTGCTTTATTATTGGAATACTGTTATTCAAAAAGGCTTAAATACATAAACTCATTTGGTTATTATACCTTTTTGAACACAAAAGCATTGATGCCAATTAAATTTAAAAGGGACCCATTCCATATGTTAATTTTTTGTGTGAATGAAAATGTTATGAAATGGGGGGTTGTTGTAGAGCACAACAATTGGCGATTCGCTGGAAGAACCAGTTATCTCTGAAACTAATACAAACACTTAAGCTTTTCGAAAATAGAAACTCAATCAGAAGGGAAAACTTCTAATTTAACTAGATATTCATGCGTTCTGAACAAAGTGAACTTATTCTGTTAACTTCTTCCCTTTTGGTTTCAAGAAAATAAATACATTCTAAGTTTTTAAAATAGGCCTTTATTGTTTTATAATGATAAAACAGAAAGCTTTCCCAAATCAGCTTTATAATTAACTCCTCTGTCATAGGTAGAGCCTCTGTTGCCAGCAAACGTTTATAGTCTCGACAGGGATACCTTTTAACCATAGTATTGTTCACTTTTCCATTCACATAAGAGTGTAGTTAACAGAATGAAGCTAAAACATGTACTCATATTTTATTTTTCACCTGTTTTTTCTTCTTTGTCATTGATAAGATAAAAAGCCATTGTCCTGGTTTGGTGGCCAGCTGTTGACAATGCCATTCACTGGTAATAATTTAACTGAACAAGCTGGCTCGTGATGAGACCTCTTGTCTTGAAATTTCAAGCCATTACCCTGTTTTGGTAGGCAGTATTGGTAATGTCAGTCAAACTATTTTCCTATGAACATGGTAAGCAGGCTTGTAATAAGACCTCTTATCTTTAATCTTTTATATTTTAGAATTACACTCTGAGTAACCGTAAACTTTAGTGAATGGGGTGAACAATCTTCTCCTTAAGAGAAAATGGATGACAGGTGAAGAGTTGAAGATGCTGAAAATGGGTTAGTTTCTATCTTAAAATGGATAACCTTTGGAGACCAGTTTTGAAAACAGAAAATGATTCACAGAACTTTTACATCTTGAGAAGAGTCTTCAAAAGTTAGATTGTAATTTCAGAACACAAGGATATCTAATTTCCTAAAAATTATTCCTTTTGATTGAGGGTTCTACTATCTAAAAGCAAATATTCTTATTATTTTTTGTGAGACAGCTTCTTCAAACACAGCAAAAGGTCAATGGGGATACTCTACAGTTTTATTTCCTACCGATCCTACAAACTACGCAAATCTACAAAGAGGAGAAGGGATTACCTTCTCAATTAAAGAATTTCTTCAAGATCAGGCCATTAACAGGGAGAGAATCTCTCAACCCTGATAAATCTTGCAATATAAAAGTTGAATGGCCTATCTTCTCACAGATCTGAAATGGTCCAAGCCACATTTTCTGAAATTTGGTATGCTTACCTTTATCTTCATGGGCCTTGTCCCATTTGAGAACTAAATCACCAACTTGAAACTGTTTGGAACCAGATGAGGCTGAGTCAAAGGATGCTTTGATGATTTGCTGATGTTTGGCATGAGTGATTCTGGCTTTTTCCCTTTCTTCTTCTAATTTAAGAATTTGGTCATGTCTAAATTGGATGGAAGAAGAAGGAGTCTCTTCAATGTACTGTACTAGGGCTAAAGAGGGTAAAACAAGATTCGTAGGCAATACTGCTTCTTTTCCATATACCAGATTAAATGGGGAGGAACCTATAGAAGCCTTTTGTGTTATTCTATCAGCCCATAATGCAAACACTAAAGATTTGTGCCAGTTTCTATGATTCTGTTCAACAGTTCGCTTAATGATTTTGATGAGATTCTTATTAGTAGATTCGGCTAAACCATTTCCCTGGGGATAATAATTAGCAGAATACTTCAGTTTAAATCCCCTTTTAATAGCGAAATCATATATAGCATTTCCTGAGAAATAGGAAGCATTATCAAAAACGAGAGCGTTTGGGACACCAAACCTGGTAATGATGAATTGGTCTATGAACTCGATGATTGCCTCTGAATTTGCTGCCTTCAAAGGAATAGCCTCCACCCATTTGGTAAAATAATCGGTAGCAGTGAGGATATACCTATGTTGTTTGGAAGATGGTGGAGTAATTTCCCCGATGATATCTAATCCCCATTGTTCAAATGGCTGTTCAATGTTGACAGGTTGCAGAGGGAAAGCTGATTTCCGTTGTCTTCCACTTGAGGTTTGGCAATTGAAACATTTTCTTACGTATTCATGAGCGTCTCTAAAAAGAGTAGGCCAATAATATCCAGCATGAATAACTTTGTGAGCTGTTGTGTCTGCTCCAAAATGTCCTCCTTCTGGTCCATCATGTAGCTCCTGCAAAACCTTTTGAGCTTCAGGTTTCTCAAGACATCTTAACAGGATAGAATCATAATTTTGTCTAAAAAGCACATCATCAATAAGAGTGAAATTCTTTGCTTTTAATCTAATGGCCCTTTTATTTTTGTAAGATAAATTTGGTGGAGCGTAACCGTTCTTCAAATAAAATATTAAATCTGCATATTGAGATTCAGAATCAGTGACACTTATTTGATTGATTGATTCAGTCTGATCCATATCGCTTGATTCAGGAATGTTTGATGCTCCTGCCAATATCCTGCAAAAACCTTGGCCCCTAACAATCTTTGCTGGCTTTAATTCTATGTCATACTCTTGAAGCGCTGTGACCCAATTGGCCCTTTTTTCACCAAGTTCTTTTTGAATTAATAGTTGCCTTACCGCTGAGAAAGGGACTATAACTTTTGTGTGAGTTTTCAAAAGGAAGGGTCTGTAATGCTTGACTGCTTTGAATACAGCAAAGGCTTGTTTCTCCACATCGGAATAATTTAATTCGGCACCCTGAAGGTTTGAGCTAAAAAATGAAATGGGTGCTTCTAAGTTGTTGTCATTCGGTTGTGTGAGTACAGCAACATATGAAGAGTTGGATGCGATAGTATACAATGTAAAATGATTAGAAAAATTAGGAGTATTCAAGGCTGGGGCATTGATTATTGATTGCTTGATATCATCAAAAGCTTGCTTTTCTTCTGATCCCCACTTGAAGACTGAATTCTTCTTGATCATTGACTGAAGTGGTAATACAATTTGAGAAAAATCTGGAACAAATCGTTTGACAAAATTAATCTGACCCAAAAATGACTGCATTGATTTTTTATTGTGTGGGAAAGGGATTTCAGAAATTTCCTTAATCCGATCAGGATCAATATAAATGCCATCTTTGGATACTATAAAGCCTAAGAGTTTTCCTTGATCAAGAGCAAAGAAAGACTTCTTTGGGTTCAGAGAAATACCGTATCTTTTGCATCGCTGAAAGATTTGATTTAAATCGTGCAAATGATTAGATCTCTCTTTAGAGAATACAGTTATGTCGTCTAGATAGACCACCACTGTTCTATTAATTAACCCTCTAAAAGTTGTATCCATAGCTCTTTGGAAAGTCGCTCCTGCATTTATTAGTCCAAAAGGCATTTTCTGATATGCATAGGTTCCCCATTTTGTTCTGAATGTGGTTTTAGGTTGGTCGTCAGGATGAACCAGAACTTGATTATACCTTGAAAAACCATCTAGAAAGGACATCAATTCAGAGCCTGCTACTGACTGGAGAATTTGCTCCATAGTAGGCAATGGGAAATTGTCTTTTAAGCTTGCTTTATTCAATTTCCTGAAATCCATACAAATTCGAATGTCGCCATTTTTCTTTCTGACTGACACCATATTAGAGACCCAGTTTGAATGTCGGACCGGAAAAATAATCTTGGCTTTCAAGAGCTTGTTAAGCTCCGACTTTATCTGGCTCTCCAAATTTGGATGTATTTTTCTTAACTTTTGCTGAATTGGTTTCTGATCAGGAAGCATAGGAATGGTATGCTGGATAATAGATGTATCATATGTCTTCAAGTCGTCATATTTCCAAGCAAAGACCTGTTTGTTTTTTCTTAATAGTTTAATAAATGCTTCCTTTTCTTCCTGGGAAAGTCCTATTCCTAAGTTGATGTTTTGAGGAGCATCGTTAGTGCCTAAATTTATCAATTCAAACCTAAGGGTAGAACTTTGAAGCTTTGCATTTATTACAGGTTTAAACCTGTCTTTGATATCATAAAGGTCTTCAAGCTTTACCACTTGTTTAGGGATCGAATTTTCTTGAGGTGTTTCTTTCATCTGTAGATCATGATCATCTTCCTCAATAACTTGATTGTTATAGGATTTTTCCGAAGTTAGAAACTGCAAAATATCGTCGTCATGGTTAAATACTCTCCAATTAGTGACATTGTCAGGAATTGAAGGCCTAAAAAGTAATTCTACAGAAAATCTATCAAGGCTGTAGTCTTCAGAAGGCAAAAGCTTAGAAGCTACATTGGCTAGTAGGTCTGCTGCCGAATTTTGAGATCGTGGAATGGAAGAAATATTGAATGCTGAAAAGTGTGAGGTAAGATCCTGTACTAGCGATTGATAATGTTTAAGGTGAGTCGAAAGGCAATGAATTGCATTTCTAACCTGTTTGACACTGATTTCTGAATCACCGAATACTTTTAGATATCGCACTTCAAGGCCGATTGCTTTATATAATCCCTGGACTAAAGCTTCATATTCGGCTGTGTTATTAGTGCACTCAAATTCTAACCTACAAGACAGCATTGTCTTTTCTCCTTGCGGACTAACCAAAATGCAACCTGCTCCTGAGCCTTCACTGGACTTAGAGCCATCAAAATATAAAGACCAAAATAACGGAGTATTAACAAAAATATCTACAATTTTCTCAGCATCATTAAAACATCTGGACTTATCAGTTTGTGAAAAATTTTCAATCTGAGATGTAAAATGATTGACTGAAAAAGGAGATGGTTGGGCAACAAAGTTGCCAAAGAATGATTCTGACGAATAGTTCCCCAAAATGTTGTTGTTGAATGCCACAGGTTGGTTTTCTTGCTCAAATTCAGTAACTGTGTGGGTCATATGCTTCTCCCGATCGATCCTTATTTGATTCGGCTTTCCCTTGTAGGGAAGCCACATATGTGACCAATCTGTGGAAATATACCCATGCAGCTTTTCAGACCAATCTCTGCTCAAAATTAAACCATAAAATTCAGGTATGTCGGCAATCAAGATGTCAATCCTCTGTACAATCCTGGGGTCGGCAGACAACCTGATGGTTACAGAATTAATTTCTCCCACAACCTGCACTTTAGTCCTATCCAACTGTACAATATGAATGGCAGACTTCTGGGGTTCAATGTTCAGTTTAGAGCAAACTGAAGCTGGCATTATATTAGATGAGGCCCCTGAATCAATTAAACAGTTGTGCAGGTTTCTATTATAAATCTCATAAGTCAGCAGGAAGGGTGGAGTGTGAGAATTTGATTTATCTCCAATTAGAACTGAATCGGTAATTTCAACCATACCTGCAGGAGGCTGGCCTGAATCGTTGGCAGCTCTTGCACTGGGAAGGGGAGTAGAGGGAACAACATTTAATTCTTTAAGAAGTAATTTTTGTTGATGCTTTAATTTGCTAAGTTCAAACATGGTTATATTTGCCTTAGTTTTCTTCATGTCATCAACAATATTATATTCCATTGAATCGGATACCACTAGTGTTTTGGATGTTGAAGGAGAATTAGAAGTTGAAGGCTGGTTTTGGGGAACTACTACAGGTGGCTTCTTTGGGGGGACTTTTTCCTTTGCTGTAGCAGCACCTGCGCTCCTCTTCTTTGAAGTTGCCTGGGCGGGTTCAGAAGTACTTTTACTTCTTGTAGTAACCGGAAAGGCTTCTTCTTCATTCTCGGTGTCAGAGTTTGGGAGTATAAAATCCCACATTCCGTGGCATTCAGCTACTTCTTCTTCATCATCGGTTTGTGAAGTTGTTTCCTCTTCCTCTTCTTCTTGCTCTGAATCTGCGTTAGATATAACATTGGGGGGCTTTGATTCAGTTTTCTTATAAGTTCTAAATGGTCTTTTGTTTGAGGTTTCGGCCACCTGCTTTTTTATCTCAACCATTTCGTTAGACAATGTTTTAAGGACCTTTTGTAAACCTTCCATGTCATACGGGTCCTTTGGGATTTTCTTCTTGGAATCTTCTTTAAACGAGACTTTTTTAGCTTTTCTATCTTCCAAAGCAGCTTTCTTTTCTAGAGCATTGATGCGCTTTTCAACAGCAAGTGCCTCTCTCATGTTTTCAGCTAAGGTAGGTTTCCTAGCCCTGTCTACAAAAATGGCTATGTTGGCAGGTAGGGCTGTAATATACCATTCGCTTCGGATTTGTTCACTTGGTTTAGAAGCGGTAGGGATTTTATTCAGGAGTTTATTAAATCTGGCATTAAACTCCTTTATTGGTTCCCTGTGCTCTATTCTCAGATTGGAGAGGTCGTTTACTAAAGTAGCTAAGGACCTATCATCTCCATATTTGGTGAGAAACTGCTCTTGGCATGTGTTCCAACTGGTAATTGAACCAGAAGGTAAGGAAAAATACCAGGATCCTGCTGATCCTTGTAAGGTGTAAGGGAAGAGTCTTACGACAACATCTTGCTCTGTCACTCCTTTTAAGTTAACTGCTAACATAAAATTGTTGATGTGTTCTTCCGCCTGGGTCCCGTCATCTGGATTGAATTTAGGCAGCCATTTTTCGGGAGCATCGGGGAGATCATGTAATGGTGCAGGCATGTTGACTGCTCCTGGCCTAGTCCATGGGTCTGCCATTATGATAACGACAGTGGTTGACACTACTGTTGGGATTCCAGATGTATGGGAAGGGATCAAAGATGAGGAGTGAATAGGTTGGGATATTGAGGCTTCTGATCCCTGATGAATGACAATTTGCAATGAGGGAGTGGATGGTTGACCTCGCAGAGGAGAAAATGCAATGGAGGACGTAGATGAAAGCTCTTCACTATCAGATCCTTCAGTAATTTTCTTTGTCCTTTTCCTTTTAGGTAAAGGGAACTCAGTGGGTTCGATACCGAGTTTTTCGCTCTGAAGTCTGGTGAGAGGGTGAGTGAGGTTGAATTGCGAAGTCGCATTGCTTTCTGATACCTCAGATTTCTATGGTGAAATCGAGAAGCTCTGAAGTTTATGGATTAGAGACTGAACTTTAGGTGATTCAAGACCTAATTGTTCTGTGGTATGATGGGTTTGAGCAGTGGTAGTTGATTCCCCTTCTCCTTGTTTGGATACCGGCGAACTAGTATGCAAATGGGAAGGTCGAGGGGATTCGGAGGGGGAAATACTCTTGGAATGGCTTATAGGTTTGGACTTATGTGCCATTCACAGTTGAGGCCCTCCTTCTAGCGCCAAAAATGTTGATGCCCCGAAAATCGTTGCAACAACATTGGGGAAACCACCCGGTCCGGACCTTAGTACAACTCCTTTTCCGTTTGGAATAGTGGCTCCGACTGGGGATAATGGGACCAGTTTCCCAAGAATTATAAGTAAACGGGATGGATGAGTGACTTATGATATATGGTGGTGATAAGCGAACAACTAAAACTATTGGCGAAATATACTAACTATAATCTAATCCCGGGACTTATCATTTTTTAGAGCGTAGCGTTTGATAATCTGTACTTTAAAGCAGGCATATAGATGACTCTAACACTAAAGCATAGATGTTTAAACCATTTAAGATTTCTCTGCATAATTAGTTATGCAGAGCGATAATAGCGAATTACTACACTTTGTCATTCATATCATTGCTACATGCATGATTAAAAGAGAGGGCATATCACAAAACATCCAATAGTGGAACGAAATGAAGATTTGCTGTTACAGCGCATACATGTATTCAACAATAGCAAAAATAATAACACAGCAATTCATATAAGAGGCAAGAAGACAGATGCAGATAAAAGTACCATGTAAGCTGCTTAACAATCCAGTATATTAATCGCTATGTCGCAGTCCTTCCTTCAAACCAAAAAGCATTCCAAACAAGAGACAATAGTGCGCAATTGTATAAAACAGCCTTCTCGTTAAATTAAGAACTATTGGTCGAGTTTCACAAAAGAATATAGGCTGAAGCACAGTAGTGCAAACTTCAGCCTTTAAGTCTATTACAAAATTTTACGACCCTTTCCAAAACAATGAAAGGGTCTATAAATACTAAGCTAATCTAAATATCTAAGAAACTGAAAAGCTATTAAATTGGCATCAATAAATATTTTCCATCTTCCTTGGCGATCTGGTAGTCGGCAGCAATGCTTCATTCGGTGGGCTCTTTGCCTTTAAACCTCAGCTGACATATCGCCAGCATTGGCTCTACTTCCGGTGGAGTGTTGAGACGCGAAGTGAGTTGGGCATCATATGTGGCATCCTGAATGTCGGGGATCAGGCATCCGAGAGCATCTGTTAAACATTTGAGGGCCGACCTTTGAGTGTGTGGTTTGATTAGAAAGAGCCAATATGCCTCGGAGGTTAAAGTATTTACTCCAGCGATTAACCTTCCCCTTTCCTCCAAGTCATGATAACTTGTTTGTTCAATCATGTTTGCTGTTGTTATGCTTCCAGGTGTGCACTGGGAAATCATGTTTGCCAAATAGAGTGTGTTATTGACTAAATCAATCATATTGTTGGCAATCATCTTACACCTTGAAGCTGCCCTTTCCGCTTTCATCACTTGA
The DNA here is from genome assembly GCA_031772625.1 of Pinus tabuliformis. Taxonomy (NCBI): domain Eukaryota; kingdom Viridiplantae; phylum Streptophyta; class Pinopsida; order Pinales; family Pinaceae; genus Pinus; species Pinus tabuliformis. Next base: position 599,518,077 of record CM062806.1, read on the forward strand.
GTGTTCCACTCCGTGAAGAGTATGTCTTTGTATGTCTCATAGATTCTAGGCAAGTTCGCTGCCTTCCCCACATCAGTATCTTGCCAATCAAGATATCCGGTTATGGTTTCTTCGGCCTGATCTAGCTCATTTCTGGCTTTCTCTATCTGCTGACATACTGCTGTAGATATTTCGCATAATGGCTCAGCCTCTATAAGTTGCTGGCATAGGAGTCTAATCTGAGATATTAATGCGCCATTTATTTGAGCTGCTTTTGCTCTGAAATTCTCCACTTTCCGGGTGCCCTTGATGTCTTCAAGCTGCGCTAATAGTCGAGCTATTTGCTCGTCTTTTGATTTCGTCATCAGCTCATTCGCCTCTCTCAACTGTGCCAATGCCTCCGACAATTCTTTCTGCTTCTGGATTGCGCTCTGGTCGATTCTCTGCTTTTCGGCCTGCAGCTGCTGGGTTAATATATTGTTTTCTTGCTGTTGTGCCAGCATCTGCTCTTCTACCTGCGCTGCCTTGTTTTTCGCCTCGGTTACTTCTGCCTGTAATGTACAAATCTCCTGGTCCTTAGTCTTAAATAGAAGACTTACCTCCGATGCTTTGTCAATAGTCGCTGCAGAATAAGCTCCCGCATACTGCGACAACTTTGTTAGATCATCGGAGGGATCCAATTCCTCCTTCCAGACTACATTGCCTGTGATTGTTTGCTCAGGAAAGATAGAAGGTTGATCAAGCCTTCGTCTCTTCCTTGAGCGCTTGACAACGACTTTATACTTTGGGCTATAGAAAACATCCAGGGGAGGAATATCTTCCACCTGGAGAACAATTTGATCGGAAGGGTCTATAGTAATTACTTCAACATCCTTTGAAATGGGTGGGCCGCTGGTTCCGCTTAGAACCTGAGAAGAAGTGGTCTCTGGCGCATCGCTTGTCTTAGAGGTGTCTGTATCTTTGGAGCCTTCCTTTCCACTGATAATGGAATCGAACTGGTTCCATTGTTTGAGCAATTCAGGATCAATGGAGGTCTGTTTAGGTTGCTCTGTCTGGGATTTGCTACGCTCTTTTTCTTGTTTTAACCTCTGCTGCTCCTCTAACTCTTTTCGCTGCTGCTCCTCTAGTTCTTTTCTTTGTCTCTCTTGTTGCTCCCTTTTCTGCCTATCTGCCCATTCCTTTTTCTGCCTATCTGCCAGTTCTTTCTTTTGTTTCTCCTCTTCTTCTTTTTTCCTCTGTTCCTCTATCTCTTTCTGCTTTCTCTGTTCTTGATCCTTCTGCGCCTTTTGCTGTTTTTCTATCTGCTCCTTCTTCTGCCTCTCAGCTTGCTCTTTTCTTTGCTTTTCCGCCTGCAGCTTCTTTTGCCTTTCCTCCTGTTGTTTCTTTTGATCATTAGTTGTAACAGGAGGTTGGCTCGTCTGTTGCCGACCAGGCTCGCTTGAGGAAGACGCTGGGGTTGTTGTCAATAAATCTAGAGGCAGAGTTTGCAACCTCTGCTCTCTAAGTTTATTGAGCTCAGTTAACGTCTCATCATTATATCTCATTCTAGCAAGCTCTTTGGTCTGGCCTATTGAATCGGCGGAGACGAACAGGTCATCAAACATATCCTCTTGATGGTCAACTTTTGTTAATTTGGCCTGTTCTAGGGCAGTATAGACAGTTTTATGTGGATCATAGAGTCTGCTTGGGATAGTGGCCAGGGATAAAGCTTGCATCTTTGTTGCCTCTTTTTCTGCATGCTTGATATCATGTAGAGTAAAAACACCAATTCTCAAGGGAAAAGAGGGCCAGCCCCTCTTCTTTTCTTTCTTGAGAGTTTGTGTGACACTCTCGGCCATAATCTGGTAGGAGATTTCTCGGGCCAACAATTTGTCTGGAACATATAAAGGGAGAACATGCGGCTTGGCCTGGCTCCCATAAACCCTAATATAGGTAAAATGCTCTTCTCCAAACCAACTTGCTACAGCTGGTAAGTCGAAGGAAGCCAGATAGGAGATTTTGGGAATAGGCCGATCAAAAATGGAATAATGAATGGGAACCATAAAACCATTGCAAATTTGATACAAATGGTCCTTGTAAGAGGACTTCCACAATTTCTGATGGTACAAATGAATGGGTGAGGGGTCTTGGGTGGTCCACCTCCAACCGAGGATAGGAAACTCAGAATTAAAACACAAAGTATCCATAATGTAAGCACTATAATAAAATGGCGGGATTTTCCTTTCGGTAACTCTGGATTTGGCTCTAAAGTCACGAACAGCTATGGCCAACTTATCAGAAAGAATGGTGGCCCAATCCATGATTATACTATTAACAGCTGCTTCCAATAGGGGAACCATTTCTATGTCTAAATTAGCAGAGTCATGTAACCCCCATAGCCTACACATCATAATCCCCGCATAGCAATAGGGAGAAGCCAAAGAATCGACGGAGTACTTACCCGAGCTTTCGTGTTTGTGTTTGGCCGGATTCTGCCTCCAATCCTGGATGGGTTCAGATTGTACTTCATTCTCGGCTGCAAATTTCTCCACGAAGGCTTTGTTATAGATTTTCTCTGGCTCGGGCAAATGATACATTTGCCTTAGGTGCTCTGGCTTGAACGACCCGAAAATCCTTCCATCCCTTGTGTGAAACGTTCTATCGATGATCAGAATTTCTTCGATTGCCCAGCGCACTACATCAGTGTAGGGAAGGACCTGCTCTCTGGCTGCTATCCTGTGCAGGAAGGAATCGGCCAAGTCTTTGAGAGTAGCATCGGACTTCTTCAGTACATCCACACTAGATTCTGTCACTATTACTTTCGGTTGCTCAGCCTCTAATAGATTATATGTGCCCTGCCATGAAGTCCTAGTGAGACCAGTGCACGTAGTGTCTGAAATTAGGCCTTTCTTCTTATCCGCGGCAGCTTGTCCTGCAACAGATGCAGCAGCGGAGCCCGCGGTCCTCTTGGATTTCTTCCCCATCATGCTCAGGCTTCTCTCAACAGATGAATTCTACACAAATGCAAGAGAAATCGTAACAAGGAAATAACAATGACAATCCATAAAGGGAAAGATATATCATTTGAAGCGTGGTGAGATTAATTCTCAAAAGTGGCTGCGGATCCAATCACTGGAAAGATATTGCAGATGCATTAATGGTGATTTAAGGCCTGCTACCCATTAAATGAGTATCACACCGTTATCCGGCTGAATGACCCCCTTAAGCGTGCAACAGATATTTTGGCGATTAAACGTAAGTGTTCGTTAATCGAAGGGGCAAAGTTTTAAATACACATGCATTACCTTATCCCTGCATTTAACGGTATTTTGAAATTTGCGCTTTATCAACCGGATATCAATATAACTTTAAAGCTTCAAGTGATGAGTTTTTGAGAATGCCGACCGCCGATGAGCGATATCGCATCGCATCGGGGAATAGATGCTACACAATCATTAGGAAAAGATCCTGCCGAGTGCCGATTGCGACATCGCATCGGACTAGCGCGTGGAAACATTACAAAGTGCATATAAAGTGATTCGCCGATTTCCGATTGCGATATCGCATCGCATCGGGGTAAGACCCGAGCGCCTTATCAAAGTGCATGGGATTCTGCCGACGGCCGATAGCGATATCGCATCGGGTCGGGTGTATAACTTAAAGGGTTTCTTCCCACATGAGGGAGTGCCGATAGCCGATCGCCGATATCGCGTCGCGTCGGGGCGTGAGTTATGTGCCCTTATTAGGTGTGCATGGAATATCGCCGATCGTCGATAGCCGATAGCGATATCGCATCGGCGGAGAACTAGGTGTTGTTTTTGATGTGTTTCTCATGTCATTGCGATATGCGATCTTGCGATCGCTTTATCGCAGTAACAAAAGATTGCTTTATTATTGGAATACTGTTATTCAAAAAGGCTTAAATACATAAACTCATTTGGTTATTATACCTTTTTGAACACAAAAGCATTGATGCCAATTAAATTTAAAAGGGACCCATTCCATATGTTAATTTTTTGTGTGAATGAAAATGTTATGAAATGGGGGGGTTGTTGTAGAGCACAACCGAACCGTAGACAAAAATTGGAAACCAATCAAATATCACTCAGTTAAAGTCAAAGTCACCCATGAAAAGCCAATAACACATCACTACATAACGAATATAAAATATGATGTATAATGGTGTTATGGTTGCAAACTCCAAGCGATCATATTTATTTAACAATCTATATAATAATATTTAACTAAAAATAATATTTTTTAAAAAGCATGATGATTTTGAAGGTATATATTGTTAAAAAAAAGGAATGTGTATTATTTTTATTTTATTTCAAAAACATATATTTAGAAGTCACACAAAGTTGAAACTTCGTTTTGATACCAGGGAATGTGGAGGACTGATTGAGAGATACGGAGGAGGAAGATGGACGTGGACAAACAGCTAGGGTTTTCAGGCTTCTGCAGGTGTTGAACTACATGGATGGGTGCAAAGGAGGGAGCTCTACTCCCTCCTACAAGCAGACCGTGGCCAGTTGAGGTAAGAAACCAATAGAAAATGTCAGAGGTCCTTCAGAAGAAATGAAAAGAAACATGGAAGAGGAGCAAGAAGGTACCAAATCAACGGAGAATAATAGCACAAAAGAAAATGAAGAAGAAGACAAAGAACAGGGAACAAGGAACAAAAAACAAAGCACTGAAGGGACCATGTAAACCCAAAGCTGAAGTCACACCCAGAGTAGTTTTAAATGATCCCGTTCTGCAGGCACACAGGGACCACATGAGGACATATACTATCATTTGTAAATCCATGGGATTATGGCCCACTGAAAAAGCTTTACAGACATGGATTAAATACCACTAGAAACCAAAAGGAAGCATAGACCTACATCTTGTGTCAAAGGGTTTCTTCACTGTGGTCTTTACAAATATTGAAGATAAAGACAGGGTATTTGAAGGAAGGCCCTACTTCTATGCAGCAGAAGGCTTCTACATGCGGCCATGGATGATGAATTTTGTCCCGAAGTGAGAAACTTTTACTTCGGTCCCGGTTTGGGTAAAACTCTACTCCCTACCTCTTGATTATTGGCAAATGGAATAGTTAGCTGCCATAGGAAATAAATTAGGGAATTTTTTCAAAGCTTTTGAGGCCACCAAAAAGGGAAAATACACTTCCTTTGCAAGAATATGTGTGGAGATGGATCTCTCTGGAGCCCTACCAGATGAGGTCATCTTGAAAGTTTTTGATGAAGAATGAGTGCAAACAATAGATTATGGACATATTCCATTCAAATGCCGTAGATGCCATGAGCATGGACACCTACTCAGAGACTGCCCTCTCAGTAAAATAGAGAACAAGAGTAAAGCTAACATAATGAAAGATACTGAAAGCTTTCACAAAGTGGTATATAGAGGAAAAGGGGGCAAAAGGGGGCCAAAGCAACATCAAATAGAAGGGCAACAGGCCAGTCAGAATAGGTTCCAAGTACTCGAAGAAGAAGTGATAACAAAAGTAGATCAAGCAAGGGAAGGAAGTCCAGCGGAGAAGGAGAAAGAAGAAGACAATAAACAAACACGGGATATTAATAAACAGAAAGAGATGATGATGAGCAATGCAGAACTGGAGATGGACTAGGAAATGACCCAGAGTGAGATGGAAATGGAGGACCACGAATTACAGGAGATTCTTGATATAAAACACCTAGATCTGGAAGGGTTCTTGAAATAGGGAACCATGGGAGGGGTAAACTCATTACCTCAAGAAGAGTTCAATAGAGTACAACAACTGTTCCTATGGAAAATTCAGGCTAAAGGGCTAGAAAGGAAAAGAAACAATGAAAGGCAGGGTAACGAAGGTGTGAAAACTATGAAAACCACACCAGGATCAGCACTTAGAAACCCAGGAAAGAAAAGAGGCATGAAAAATCAGAACGAGCTATTGATGGAATGTGGAAAGCTAATGATAGATTCAGGTAAGATGAAAGACCTAACTAGCTACTCCTTTACAAATCTTTAATAATGAAGTTCACATTTTGGAATATCAGGGGTCTAGGTAGTAAAAGAAAACAAAGATTACTTAGTAATAGAATGAAACAAGAAGCTCCAGATATGATCTTCATCCAAGAAACTAAATGTTCCATTCAAAAATTAAAAGAAATACATAGCAAATGGCTCAATTGATTTGAGTTTCTAGAAGTCAAAGCAGAGAATACAGCAGGAGGCATACTCACTCTTTGGAACCCCCAAAAGATTGGCATTATAGATGCTAAGGCATCTAGGAATTATTTATTAGTGGTTATTCAGCCTATGGGAGATAGGGAGACTTATTTGGTCACGAATGTATATGGCCCTCAAAGAATGGATGATAAACTTAGGTTTCTAGATTCTCATGTGGATCTCAAAGGCAGACATGGAGGAATACCTAGATCATGGGTGGGGACTTCAACATGATCAAATCACTTTCGGAGAAAAAAGGGGGCACCATAACTTTAAGCAAAGACTCTTCAGCATTTCAAACTTTTATAGATAATATGAAGCTAGTTGAAACTGATATGAGTAATGGTCTCTTTACTTGGAACAATAAAAGAGGAGGAGAGTTTCAAGTAGCCTCAAAATTTGACAGATTCATAATCTCAGAGGACCTTATACTCATCGACAATGAAATGATAACAAGAATTCTCCCCTTTGGAGGCTCAGATCACTGGCCGGTTCAACTTGAGGTTCAGGGCATTGGTACCCCCAAGAATAGACCTTTAGATTTGAGAATATCTAGTTCACCCACCCAAATTTCATCAGCAACATTGCAAATTGGTGGTCAGAAGATTTACATATTCAGGGTACAAGAATGTTCCTTTTACACAAAAGACTAAGGCACATCAAGCTTGGGCTTAATATTGGAACAAGAATGAATTTGGCAATATTTTTGAAGCAAAAAAAGTTGTTGAAGATAAAATGCAGGAACTCAACCAAGCTCTTATCACGGATGGCTTTGATAAAGCCAGAAATGATCAAGTCACCAAACATCATCAAGACTGGGAGAATTTATGTAAACAAGAGGAAATATTTTGGAGACAAAAATCTAGAGTTCAATGGCTAAAAGAAGGAGAGCGAAACACTAGATTTTTCCATAGATCCACCATGGTGAACAGATCTCATAATAGGATCTCTTCGATCAAGGACGAGGGAGGTCATCTACTTAATTCCCATGAAGATATAGAAGCTGTGTTAGTTCAGCACTTTCGAGGTATAACAAAGGAAACCATTTCAGACAGAGAGCATTTTATCAGGGACTTAACAAGACATATACCTAGGCTGGTATCTAGAGAGGATAATTTCAACCTTAATAGGCCAGTGACTAAAGAGGAGGTTAGTGAGGTCATCAAAGAAATGCAAAATGGTAAAGCGCCAGGCCCTCATGGTTTCAATGTGGATTTCTTTAAAGCTTGCTGGAATATTGTTAAACAGGATATTCTGAATGTAGTGGAAGATTCCAGGATGAATAAAACTATTTTGAAGGTGCTCAACACCTCCTTCATCTCCCTGATCTCCAAACAGGATAATGCTCAAACTCCAGACAGGTTTAGACTCATAGCTTTGTGTAATGTGGTATACAAGCTAATATCCAAGGTTGTTGCCAATAGACTCAAACCTCTTCTTCCTACTCTAGTTTCTATGGAACAATCTGGTTATGTGGAGGGCAGACAAATTCTCAATAACATCATTCAAGCGCATGAGGTGGTGCACTCATTGACAAGCAATAGGAAGGCTGGAATGATCATGCAATTGGACCTAGCCAAAGCTTACAATAAGTTGAATTGGACCTATATCAGGAAGGTCCTTATTGCTTTTGGGTTTGATCATAACTGGGTAAGATGGGTCATGGCCCTGGTAACTTCTTCTAGCTTTTCAATTTTGGTTAATGGTTCTTCCTCCAAGACTTTTATTCCTTCAGGAGGCATTAGGCAGGGATATCAAGTCTCTCTCTTTCTCTTCATCCTCATGATGGAAGGACTTGGTCGGTCTATCAAGCATGCGAAAGAAGTTGGTAAGATCAAGGGTCTCTAACTTTCTGAGACTGAACAGGCTTTGACTCATCAACAATTTGTTGATGATACTAAGCTGCAAGGAATCCCAACGGTCAAAGAAGCACTAGCGTATAAACAAATCTTGAGTTACTTTGCCATGGCTACAGGTATGGAAGTTAATCTCTCCAAATCTAAATTTTTTTCTTTAATACCAATATTGCTATTTAGAGGACTATCTTAAGAATTCTAGGCTTTCAAAGGGATGTCCTCCCTCCCTTCAAAATATTTGGGGGTTCCTCTAACTACTAAACCTTTGCACAAGAGCATTTGGGAGCCGGTGATTAATAAGATGCAGGATAAAATCAGGAAATGGACTATTAGATCTTTAAACTTGGCTGGTTGGCTAGTGCTTACAAAAGTTATTCTTCAATCAATCCTCGTCTTCATGCTATTAGCCCTCCCTGCTCCAAAAGGAGTTTTGCAACAATTTAGAACCATTCAAAGAGAATTTCTTTGGGGTAAGGGGGAGGAAAGAAAGAAATGGGCCTTGATAGCCTGGGATAAAATTTGCAAACGTAAAAACCATGGGGGTCTTGGATTGGATGATCCAGAGGTTCTAAGCAAAGTTTTAGGAGCAAAATTATGGTGGCATTGGGTAAAAGACCCAAAGGCTCAGTGGGTTAGTATCTGGAAAGAAAAATATGCTAGCACTTGGCATAATAATGATCACATAAGGATGTTTGGAAGCATAAAGGGCTCACACATTTGGAATAAGGCCTGGGAGAACAGAGACTTAGTACCAAAAAAATAGCTTCTAGGAAATCATAGAGAGAGATCTAGCTTTATTTTGGGAGGATAAATGGCAACAAGAACCTACACTGTTAAGAGAGGAATTTTCGGACCTTAAGAAAGAGACAGACTCCAAAGAGTTATCTAAGGTAAAAGATTTTTGGGATCAAACCAACAGTGTAGGAAAATGGAGAACCTGGAGGAACATTGATTACAGGGAGGATAGCCCCTTGAAAGCAAAAGTAGAGGCACTTATGAAAATGTTGGAACAAAGGAAGATTTTAGTGACAGAGGGGCATGACCAACTTAGATGGGGCAACAATAATGAAGGCACCTTTAATCTTAAGGAGGCAAAACACATACTCCTTGAGCTGGATTCCCATGTACCGGATAGGATTTGGCAGAACCTATGGAGGCATCAAGGTTGGATGAAGATTAAACTCTTCATGTGGCTGGTTCATCATAAGAAAATTCTAACTTGGGATAACATTCGGAAGAGGGGTGTTCTGGGGCCTTCTAGATGCCAGCTCTATGAAGCCCAAGAGGAAACAATGGAGCACCTTCTCAATAATTGCATTTTCACCTCCAGGTTGTGGGATACTTTTGCCACCATTTTCCAACAGACCGACAGGGACAAAGGGAGTATTATCAATACCCTAAACAACTAGAGACGAAAATTTTCTGATTATGAATTTCTTGGCTCAGCTTGGGCTCTTATGCCAAGCTTCATAATATGGAATGTCTGGAAAGAAAGGAACAACAGAATCTTCAAAAATGAAAAGAGTCCCTCCCAACGCCTTTTTGAGCAGATCTTAAGACAGCTTAAGGAGACGGTTGGTACTATAGTGTAAACTCCCCCTAAGAATCCACCTTCAGAAGCTGAAATGCAGATACTTCTTCAGTTGGGCATGCAGGGGCTTATTCCTCAGGGCCTGGATAGGAAGGTAATGAAAATGGATACTGAGCAGGATTACTGGCATCCTCCCCCTCAGGGTTTTTTGAAATACAACATTGATGGGGCTTCAAAAGGCAACCCGGGTACTGCTGGCTTTGGAGGGGCATTAAGGGATGAAAACGGAAGTATCCTTTTCATCTTCCATTGCCATTTAGGAAGAGCCACTAACAATATGGCGGAATTAATGGCTCTGGAGCAATGTTTAGAATTCCTGGAGCAGGATAATCGCCAAAATGTGATTGTCGAAGCTGATTCTGAGTTAATCATTAACTCGGTCAAGAGAATCAGCTATGGCACGGAGCTGGAAAAAGTCTCAAAACACTGGAGGCTACTCCAGGTCTTTCAACGGATTCAGCTTCACCTCCTGTGCCTTCGTACAGTAAGTTTTAACCATGTGCGAAGGATGACCAATAAATTGGCGGATATTCTGGCCAATCAAGGGGTGCTCTGTACCAAAAGCAGGGTCGCGCTGAGTTGGCAAGAGATGCCTCAGAATAGACTAAAGGCACATTGTCACGACCAGGCGGATGAGGACAGGATGGTGTTTCAAAACAGAGCCATGAAGGCAGGGTCCAGATGATTTGGATTCATTATGAAATGCTATTTTTTCCACAGTGTGGTCTTTTGTGGGATGCAGCCCATTGTCGGCCTCCACAATACTAGTAAGTACAAACACAGATGTTTTAGATGGAAGTTGCTCGGCAAACTCTGTTTCTCGGATGGTTGGTCGGGTGAATGGATTATCATCTTACATTGGTTCATGCACTGGCGTAGAGGGGATGGTGCGAGGGGCCGGAATCTTAGCTTTCTCGGCTGCCTTAATACCCCCGGTTTTCTTTTTGTGGACACAATACTACTCTTAGGGTGGTATATGGTTTATCGCAGGCCGATCAAGCTGGAAGCGGTTTTTCTGAAATGGGACCGATTCCACTCACCACGCAACACGTGGCCAAGGGATGGGAAAGAATACCGCCGTCATCAGGCATTAATTATCGGTGCTTTAGACCCGTACGATATGATCCTCAGCGGTCGGATCAAGCAAGACGGATCTATGGTCAGGAATAAACGAGCATGTATGTGGGTTTAGGTGGTTAATCGCCGTGCTTTTAGGTACTATGACGTCTTCCTTCGCCGTTAGATCGGGCGAGGAGTTTTGACGGTTAATATTAAGGATGCATGTCCGAATGAGGACTATTTTTCGTGCTTGTTTCATCGCATGGCGGGAATCGTTGATTTTCGCGCGGTCTACATGCTCGTGGGTTATCCCCCCATTTGGACCCGAAATCCTTTTAGATTGGTCCCTTTCTCCTCTTTGGGTCCGATTCTAAATTTAAAGTGTGTGCTTGTTTCCAGGCAGAATTGAGTCTCGTCCATTGGATCTCCGTGGGATGATTGTACGGTCTCAGCGCTATCTGTCTTTTGAGGGTTTTGCAGTTTTGTTTGTAGGGCTTGGGGTTTTAACTTTTAGCTCCATGCCCTCGGATTTGAGAGGATAGTTTTCTCCTTGGCCCATAGTTCCTCGCGGACTATTGTATTTTATGTAATTTGTTTTCCGACTTAATGAAAATAAAGGTACAACTTTTGTCTCAGCAAAAAAAAGAAACTTCGTTCTGATACCATATGTAACAACCCCGAAATTAAAACATGCAACTAATTAGAGTAATCACACAATTTATCAACTATTTAACATTGAATTTCGGAAATATGAGCAGAGACAACTTACTTATGGCAATGATATTCCTTACTTGTGATTTCGGAGTTGAACGATATTTGAATCTTGCTAACCACAACAAAGTTTTGGGGACGACTCTCCATCCAACCGTAGGCTCTGTTGCACAAAATCTTGCTACAACTGGGCACCCCCGAGGCCCTCAATCAACGTACTACTGCCAGGGAATCCTTTGTCTCACAACACTTTTCTCCCAAGAGAATGGTTGATGGAATCATAGAATGATCTCTCATCTTCCTCACCGTCTATTAAATAGAAAAAACATTAGAAGGGGAACCACATGCACATACTCCATGTGTCAACATGCAACTTTTATTTCTTAATTTTAAGTTTAATTTAATTTAGTAATTCTCTTAATATAATTTTTTGTTATTTTATTCTTTTTTACTTTTTGATAACTTTACTTATTTTTACTATTTTTATAGTTCTCTTAATTTAACTCTTTCTTATTTTGTATTTATTTTTGTTAACGTTACTTACTTTTACTATTTTTACAGTGTATATTTATTTAGAACTCTAGTATTGTTATTTATTATTTTATTTATTTACTATTATTATCTTTTATTTATTGTTTTATTTATTGTTTATCATTTATTTTTTTATATTTTAATATTATATTATATTATTTCTTATTTTTATTATTATTAGAGGACATTACAAACATTTACTTCATAAATGTAAATGAAGTTGACATTAATTTTTTGAAATTGAGTGAATTTTATTTTTATTTTAAATCTAACATTTTATCAACTTAACCATTATAACATATGTAATGTGAATTGATCTAAGATTATTCAGGTTTCATCTTAACTCCACCCTTCGAGGGTTTAAATATCTTTTCACTCTAAATTTGCATATGGAATCTAAGATGCATTTACAGTGGTTTAATTATTACTTATAATTATAAATATGATTATTAATTTTCCCTTTTTTTAGTCTTAATTAATTTGACTAAGTTAAAATGCTTTATTGATAATTATAATTATTTTATTTTATTTTTTATTTTATTTTCACCCAGTTAAACACTGCAACATTGTAGCCATTTTAGGCTCGAGAGCACCTCTAGCAATAATTATAATTATTATTTGATTTTTTTGTTATTTTATTTTGAGTGCATCAAAATGTTTGACAAGACATTATAGCATTTGTACCATACTGAGAGGAAGAGCATCTTTGGAGGCAATAATGATTTTTCTTACATAAAATTATATTATCATTCCATGTAAAAAAATCCATTCATTATCCACCTCACCCCTTTCAATTCATCTCTCTAAATAGCGGTTCCCTTTCATAAAAAAGATTTGATCTCTCAAAGCTTAGTAGATGGAGAATAAAACTAAAGCCGTAGTCTAACTAACTACTTTCTTGCTCTGAAAATCAAGGAAAATTTGACAATATTTTAATAAAATCCTATGGGGATTTTTGTAAATGTAGGTTATAGCTATCAAATTTCAAGATTTTAGGTGCCCATCAGTTTTTGATGGTGTTGAATCCATTTCCATCATCAAAAACATGATTCAAACACTGTTATTGCAACATTTCTTGAATTTTTTTTGGCCAACTTCTAAACTTTTAGTCATCGAATCATTCCTATAAACTACTGCAAAATTAAATATAAACAAATTTAATTATTAATTATAATAAATTATAATTATAACTATAATTTTTTTATTATTATAATAAATGATAATTATTATTATTATTATTATTATTTTTTATAATTTAAACCCATCAAAATATTAAACATAAAGTTTTAATTATAATTATAATTTTTTTATAATTTCATAAATAAAACATTATATATTATTGTCTCAACCATATTACTAATTTTTCTTACATAAAATTATATTATCATTCCATGTCTCAACCATATTAAGCTAAATACTCTTGTCACAATGGTTTTTTGTCTATAAAATTGTATTATCATTCCAGGTAAAACACTTCATTAGTTATGCAACACATCTCACTTCTTTCCATTCACCTCAGTTATCTATAAATGATTATATTCAAAATGTATATAAATGATGATATTCAATGTGTGAGAATGTGTGTGTGAACAAATTAACTGGATCACTCTCAAAATTTTGATGATAACGATGTTCAAAAATAAAAAAGACTTTGAAAAAACAAAATCTTCGAGAATTCAGAACCTGATACAACGATATCTTTTTAATGCACAAAATTAGAGTACCACTTTTATTTATATCGAAAATTCAACCTTGAAACTGTCTTAGCTTCCAAATTTTACACTCTGCGCCATTGTAGTGTGACTAAACTAGAGAGACTGATTCTCGCCGAAGATCATCCCACGATGAAAATACAAAAAGGAAAGACCTCCACGGTTGAACGTGTGGATACAAAAACCCTACTCGATATTCACCGTAATCACATTATTGATTCCTCTTCTTCACCTGGGCTTTGATCTGGTCCAACTTACACAGTTCAGGAATACTACTTGTAGCGGCGTCAGCAGAGTGGAGTACGACCTAAAACAAAGACTTTGGAGGCTCGTTAGGTTACCTACCGATTCTGGGAGAGTCAAGAGATTGAAGCACCCAGTCAAATCAAGACTTTGGAGGCCTGGCAGGTTCCCCACCGACTCTGGGAGCCTCTGCAGATTGAAGAAACCGAACAAGTAAAGAGTTTTGAGGTTCTTCAGGTTCCCTACCGAGTCTGGGAGCCTTTACAGATTGGAACACCCGGCCAAGTAAATATTTTGGAGACCCGTTAGGTTTCCAAACGACTCTGGGTGCATTTTCAAAGTGGAGCACCAGTCCAAGACAAGACTTCGGAGGCCCGTCAGGTTCCCAACCAAGTCTGAGAGTGTCTGCAGATTGGAGCACGCAGCCAACCCAAAACTTTGAAGGCCCCTAAAGTTCCCGACCGACTCTGGGAGCGTCTGCAAATTGGAGCACCAGGCCAAGTTAAGAATTTGGAGGCCCACTAGATTCCCGACTGAATCTGGGAGCGTCTCCAAATTGGAGCACCCGGCCAAGCAAAGACTTTGAAGGCCTATCAGGTTCCCAACGGAGTCTGGGAGCGTCTGCAGATTGGAGCACAAGGGCAAGTAAAGACTTTGGAGACCCATCAATTTCCCGACCGAGTCTAGGAGTGTCTGCAGATTGGAGGACCAGGCCAAGCAAAGACTTTGGAGGCCTGTCAGGTTCCCGACCGAGTCTGGGAGAGTCTGCAGATTGCAGCACATGAGCAAGCTAAGACTCTGGAGGCCTGTCAGGTTGCCGACAGAGTCTGGGAGCGTATGTAGATTGAAGCACCTACACAAGTCAAGACTTTGGAGGCCCGTCAGATTCCCAAACGACTCTGGTAGCGTCTGCAGCTTGGAGCACTCCAAGTGAAGAATTAGGAGTCCTGATAAGTTCCAAAATTCATTTCAAAAAGTTTCAAGATATCTGGTATGCAGAATAAGTTTTTCGAGTCGCTTGAGCTTGTCAATGGACTTTGGAACTTTTGAAAGGGGAGCATGTATATGCAATTCCCTCACTTTCAGAGGTGCCTGCAATGTTCACATGCATTCTTAAATCGAGCTTGAACCTCTACACATCTTTGGCATTGTGGTATACGATAACAAAAACTCATTTCAATTTATACAATATGAAAAAAAAGTAAATAGACCTGTTCAAAATATGAGAAACAACATTATATGTGAGATTCATGTCGCCAAAGTCTTTTCAGTTGTCGCCCCTCTATATGCAAGACTCTTAAATTCTTTAATGGAATCGAGAGAGGTAAAGACGACTTAGGACAGCGCTCCCAACGGAGATATAATAGTGGTGGTGACTGTTCACTGCTCGATACTCGTTCAACAGAATGACTTTCAACCCTAAGCAGCTGCAATCTGCTTTGGTTGCAGCTGGCGGCAAGGTTTTCAAAAGATTGTTTAGGGCCATTTCTGTGAACCATGCTAATTCCACGCACCTGAATTGTTCACCCGGAGCTGTTAGAAACAAGATTGAAAATATTGGGAACTTTTAAGATTTCAGAACTTGACAGACAACTTTGATGGCACAAGGCTATTTTCGAAAGTCCATCAAAAGCTTCAGAATACTTACAAATGATTGGCCAGACATACTTTGAAGAAGATTCTCTGTGAAACACCAAAGACGATGTGGATATTCTGGATTTTCGGCGATATCTTTGCCGAGGTCTCGTAGGTGGTCGTGCATTCAGAGACGGTTCATACTGTCTACCTCCACCAGGCATCTGTTTTCCAGCTTCCAAAGACCCAACAACCCTTCCCAGTGGGATCCATCCCATATTTGTATAGCGGTATCCCTGTCTTCTCCTATAAAGAAACAGGCAATGTCTAAGAATATATGCTTTTCCTCCCTATCTAGAGCATCATAGCCAATTCTAAGTGTGCTTCGTATATCGTTGGGAAGTACTTTGGAGGTTTTGTGCAGTTATGCATTCCAATGTCTCAAATCATCTTTTCCACGAAGAAGCGCCCCAAGAACTTTAAGCGATAGTGGCAAACCATTGCAGACACGCAAAAACTTTTTAACCACTTCTTCAAATCCTATAACAGGACGGGGTTGACCGAAGGCATGCCAGCAAAAGAATTCTTGTGAGTGCTCTAGATTGATGCCTTTTAGTGTGTAAATGGATGACTCTCCAATGCCTGCGATTATAAGCACATCCTTGTTGCGAGATGTAATTAAAATTAAGCTACCTACATCAATAGTATCTTTAACGGTGCACATAATGCATCCATTTGACCCATATGATCAATATCATCTAAAATGATAAGAGCCCGTTGAGAAACTGTTTTGAGTTTCTCTATACCTTCATCAACGTTGTTTATTTGTGCATTCCATTGAATCAGCTCCTTAAGAAGGCTACTCTGCAGGGAAGGTAAAGATGTGGATCTGACATCAAATAAGAAGCAAGATCGATTGTAATTTGATCTCTCTCGGTTGAACAATTGTTTAGCGAGGGTAGTTTTTGCGACTCCTCCAAGACCTACAATTCCCATAACTGTAGCCCTCTGGCTTTGCTGCTGCAGTGACAATGTCCTGTCCACATCTTTTATTTTCTCATCGAGGCCAATAGGATATTTAGCAATGTTCAAAGGTGGTTTGTGAACCTTTTTCAAAACTTGCTGGACACCTCCTTGACCAGCTGCCACTCTTCCCTGAACAATATTCACAATCACAGTTAAGTGACTAATAAGACACATATACATAATAATAGGTGATATGCTTATCAAGCCAGTAATGCACAAAACTCAAATAATAGCGAGATTTGGAGAATCTAATTACTTGTCCTTCAGCTCAAAACTGTTGGAAATTTCTGGTAATTTCAAACAATTATTGAACAGAGGAAATACTCTGTTTCTGCCACAGGATCTTTTGCACAGGGAAGCTTAAAAGAAATTTCTGAGCAGAGCAAAGTTTATCAACCAAAATAAACTTGTATTAATTTATAAACTGTCTGGTACAATTTTCTTCCTCTCTCTTAGAGGGATTCACCAAAAAATTTTCACCAAAACAAAATACTCTGCCTGCTTTTACAAATGATTTTTACACTACTGTGTAAAATCTTCATTCACATTTACTGCTGTAAAAAGGGGCTTTTACATTTACAACTATAAAATGAAATTCTTACATATGCTGTAAAAATTTCTTACATAACTTTTCAATCTCAAAAATAAAATTCACACTGTCATTCTTCATTCGCTCTTGCTCCCCTTCATTTGAGCAATACAAAAAAAAATTACATTTCAACCCCCTTTGTTTATGTTTCGCACTGTTGTGCGTTATATTCCTTGCATCACACAATAGTCAACACATAACAAAAGGAAATTGCACAGACATATGCGTTCCTCCTTTTTTTTGTTACAAATTTTCAACCTTGCATAGCTGTGCAAACCTCTGGTTCTTCAACCCTCACTGCTGTGAACACAACTACATCTCCTCCTGCGTGCAAAATAAAATTAAAAGGTCAACGCTCACACATTATATATGGGTTAACAAAAAAAACTTGCCGTATGAAAACTTTAAATATTTTACCTAAGACTATGACAAAGCATTAAATGCATTAAATGAAACGGGCGGTAAAAACAAAAACTAATGTTCTGGCAGGTTGAATGACATCGAAATGCGTTGACTTGATCAGACGCTTTTTGGATCCTACGGCCACACAACCTAAACGAACTTTAATGTCCGGGAGATGGGAAGTATTGTGTTTGCACAGTGGATGCATGGCAGGAGCGGATTGCGTCGGAGGCCCTCTGACAGAAACCTCTTTGTGCGAAAAGTGGTGCGATAAAATTATCGGTGGTTTTGCTGAAGTTAATGTAGGCGGTTGGAAATTAATATTTCAACACTCCCCTTTAATTTCAACTGCTGGGTTATCAGTCATACCCAAACATTTCCTCAAAAATTCAAAGCTTTTCTGGTCCAATGGCTTGGTCAGAATGTCTGCTACCTGTTCTTGAGTCCTGCAATGTTCTAGAACAATTTCTCCATTGTTCACCAATTCCCTTATGTAATGAAATCTTGTGTCAATGTGTTTCGTTCTCTTATGAAGCACCGAATTCTTGGATAATGCAATAGCTGAGCAATTGTCACAAAAAATCACTATTGATTTTGCCTGCTCTTGGCCTAAGCTCCTCAACATCCTTCTCATCCAAACTGCTTGACATGCTGGTGCTGTTGCTGCCACATATTCAATCTCTGCAGTAGACAATGCTACAATGGACTGCTTCTTAGAAGCCCATGAAATGGCTCCTAAACCCATGTGAAAAACATAACCGGAAGTGCTTTTCCGATCATCTACACTTCCAGCCCAATCACTATCAGTGTATCCAACTAAATTTGAACATTCTGAGACAGTATATAAAATGCCAAGTCTTTTAGTACCTTTAACATACCTCAGAATTCTTTTTGCTGCCTGCCAATGTGCTTCCTTTGGCCTCTCCATGAATCTGGAAATTAAACTAACAGCAAACATTATGTCAGGCCTAGTTGCAGTTAAATACATAAGGCTGCCAACTATGCTCTTGTACAAACTAGGATCAAAATCCTTGCTGCTGTCCTCTTTGCTGAGTTTTAATCCCATTACTGTGGGAGTGATTGCTGCCTTGCACTCTTGCATATTAAATTTGCCCAACACTTCATTTACATATTTTTCCTGTGAAATAAAAATTCCATTTTCATTTTGATCTACTTCTATTCCTAAGAAGTATCTCAGCAAACCCATGTCAGTCATTTCAAATTCCTCTTTCATGACTGTTTTGAAGTTTTCAATGAGGTAGTCATCATTACCTGTAAAAATAACATCATCAACATATAACACAACAATTAGCAATTTACCATCTTTTTATTTGATGTAGACGGTGGGTTCTCCGTCACATTTCTCAAATCCATTCTCCAGTAGATAGGAATCTATTCTGATGTACCATGCTCTTGGTGCTTGCTTCAGCCCATAAAGAGCTTTCTTCAATTGGCACATTTTGTGCTCTTGGCCTTTCTTCTCATAGCCTAGAGGTTGTTCAATGTAAACCTCTTCTATTAACACTCCATTTAGGAATGCTGACTTCACGTTCATTTGGTAAACTTTCCACTTGTTTTGTGCTGCTATGGACAACACTGCTCTCACCGTTTCCATTCTTACAACCGGTGCGAAAGTCTCCTCATAATCTCTCCCATACTGCTGCTTGTACCCTTTGACAACAAGTCTTTCTTTGTGCCTTTCTATCTTGCCTTCAGCATTGCACTTGGTCTTGTAAACCCATTTGACTCCAATGACTTCTTTACCTTTTGGTAGCTCAACCAAATCCCATGTCTTGTTTCTCTCTATGGCATTGATCTCCTCATCCATAGCTTCTATCCATTTCTTATCCTTAATTGCATCTTCGAAATGAATAGGGTCATCAACATGACAATATAAAGCAAATAGGGAATTCATACCTTCATCATAAATGTCACTTAAATTTCTGAACTTCTTACCTCTTTCATTTGGTGTGCAAGTGCTTGAAGATGCACTTGAATTTCCTCCTTGTGGTGTGCTTGGAGAAGCACTTTCATTTATCCTCAAGGGTGTTCCTTGCTGTCCTTGTGTTGGCGCTGTTGTTTGGGGATGTATTTCAACCATCTCCTCATCACCTTCATCATGAGACAAACAATTTTTAACATTAACTGTTTTCTCTATGCTTCCATCCCAAGCTTCTTCCTCAATGAACTGAACATCTCTACTAACAAAAAACTTCTTGGTGGATGGGATATACAACCTGCAAGCTTTGGATTCCTCACTGTATCCAACGAAAATACATTTCTCCCCTTTGTTGTCCAACTTCCTCCTTAGCTGATCTGGAATGTGTGCATAAGCCACACATCCAAAAACTTTCATGTGGGTGACTCCTTGCTTTCTCCTACTCCATGCTTCTTCTGGCACTTTGTTCATCACTGCTTTTGTGGGACACCTATTCAAAATGTAAACTACACAATGCACAGCTTCAGCCCAATAATCATTTGGCAAATGCTTTGCCTTCAGCATGCTCCTCGCCATATCCATGATGGTCCTGTTCTTCCTTTCAGCAACTCCATTTTGCTGCGGGGTGTACCTAGCTGTGAATTGCTTGTGTATTCCATTTTCTCTACAAAACCGTAGCAATTCCTTAGAGATATACTCACCCCCTCTATCAGTTCTCAGAACTTTGATATGCAGCCCGCTTTGGTTTTCCACAAGTGCCTTGAAATTTTGGAATTTTTCAAACACTTCACTTTTGTTTTTAAGGAAGTAAACCCAAGTTTTTCTTGTAAAATCATCAATGAATGTTAGAAAATATTGGCTACCTGCTAAAGATGGGGTTTGCATCGGTCCACATAAATTTGAGTGGACAATCTCTAAGGGTGCTTTTGCCCTTATGCTTTTGCCTGATGGAAAACTTTCTCTGTGTTGTTTTCCCAAGATGCAACCTTCACAAACGCTGTCCGGTTTCTCTATCAATGGTAATCCTCTTACCATCCCTTTTCTGCTCAACAAGTTAAGACCTCCAAAGTTGAGATGTCCAAATCTCAAGTGCCACAACCAATTTTCATCCTTTGGCACACTTTGGAAAGCCTCTTGGGTAACTGCTGCAATTACTTCTTTGTTTTTCAAATCTGCCCTTATTCTAAGAGGGAACATCCTGTTCCTTGTCATCTTCACTTCAGCAATGCATCGTTTGCTGGGTGCTCTATCCATGATGGTGCATACATCATTCTCAAAGAAAACATTGTACCCCTTATGGACAAGCTGTCCAATACTCAAAAGGTTACATTTCATTCCAGGGACATAGTAGACATCTGCTATGGTTTTTTTCTCACCTTTCTTTGTAAATATTTTTACCTCTCCTTTTCCCATAACAGAAATTTTACTATCAGTCCCAAGTGTGACTTCTGATTTCACATTTTGATCTAAAGCAGAAAACAGGGCTATGTTTCCTGTCATATGGTTGTTGCAACCTGAGTCTAAAAACCATATGTCTTCACTGTTTGTTTCAGCCATGTTACAAGCTAACAGCACATTATCTTGACTGATGTTTTCTCTAATGACATTTGCATTTGGTCTATTACTCATATCATGCTGCTTCTTCCTACATTCATTTGCATAATGCCCATATTTTTTACAGTAATAACATTGGACATTAGATTTTTCATACCTTTGTCCTTGAGCATGATATTGTCCTCTTTGTTGGCTGCTGCCTTTGCCTTGGTTCTGATTTAGATTGTTGCCTCTTCCTTGAGCATTCGCTGGGTTGTTCCTTCCACCTCTGTTTTGGCTTCTGCCTCTTCCTCTCTTGTTTCCTCTGCCTTGACCTCTTCCTCTTCTAAAGGACATCTGGGTCTTGAAAGCTTGCTCTAGAGATGAATTTTCATTTCTACTCAATCTCTGCTCATGTGTTATCAGTGATGCATGAAGTTCATCAACTGAAAAGTTTGAGAGATCCTTTGTCTCTTCTATGGTGGTGACAATCACATTAAACTTTGAGGGTAGGACCCTCAATAATTTCTCCACAATCCTCCTTTCTTCAAGAACTTCTCCATGAGTCCTCATTTGTGTGACCAATCCAATCACATGTGTGAAGAATGAGTCAATGTTGTTTGACTCTTTCATGTTCAGATTCTCAAAATCTTTCCTCAGCAATTTTATTTTTGCTGTCTTCACTTTCTCCATGCCTTGATAGGCTGTCTTGAGGATTTTCCATGCTTCTTTGGATGTCTTAGCTGCTGCTATCCTTGGAAATACACTCTCATGCACTGATTGATATAAAAATACAAGGGCTTTTGAATCCTTCTTATTATTAGTCTTCAATAGGTCTTTTTCTGCCTGAGTTAATCTATTAAACTCATTTTCATCTGCTGGTTCTTCAAACCCATATTCAACAAGTTCCCATAAATCTTGTGAGGCAAACAGGGCTCTCATGGTTATTTCCCAATAGTTATTGCCTGTGCTAGTGCTTGTGCTAGCCATTCCTTGCATTCTCAGCTATGGTTTAAATCCTTGACTGTGTATTTTCAAATACTAATTGTTTCTTCAGCAGTAACACCAAAAACTTTGAGGAATACCTGGATTCTTTTGTTGACTGTGTCTTCACTCTGCTGGAGAAGCTGCTGCAACAAATGACTCCTTCCTTCGGTTTCTTGAACACCTTCAAAGAGCCTAGATCTGCTCTGATACCATGTTGGAAATTTCTGGCAATTTCAAACAATTATTGAACAGAGGAAATACTCTGTTTCTGCCACAGGATCTTTTGCACAGGGAAGCTTAAAAAAAATTTCTGAGCAGAGCAAAGTTTATCAACCAAAATAAACTTATATTAATTTATAAACTGTCTGGTACAATTTTCTTCCTCTCTCTCAGAGGGATTCACCAAAAAATTTTCATCAAAACAAAATACTCTGCCTGCTTTTACAAATGATTTTTACACTGCTGTGTAAAATCTTCATTCACTTTTACTGTTGTAAAAAGGGGCTTTTACATTTACACATTTACTGCTGTAAAAAGGGGCTTTACATTTACAACTGTAAAATGAAATTCTTGCATATGCTGTAAAAATTTCTTACATAACTTTTCAATCTCAAAAATAAAATTCACACAGTCATTCTTCATTCACTCTTGCTCCCCTTCATTTGAGCAATACAAAAAAAAAAATTACATTTCAACCCCCTTCGTCTATGTTTCGCACTGCTGTGCATTATATGCCTTGCATCACACAATAGTCAACACATAACAATAGGAAATTGCATAGACATATGCGTTCCTCCTTTTTTTTGTTACAAATATTCAACCTTGCACAGCTATGCAAACCTCTAGTTCTTCAACCCTCGCTGCTGCCAACACAACTACATCTCCTCCCGTGTGCAAAATAAAATTAAAAGGTCAATGCTCACACATTATATATGGGTTAACAAAAAAAACTTGCCGTATGAAAACTTTAAATATTTTACCTAAGACTATGACAAAGCATTAAATGCATTAAATGAAACAGGCAGTAAAAACAAAAACTAATGTTATGGCAGGTTGAATGAGATCGAAGTGCGTTGACTTGATCGGACGCTTTTCGGATCCTACAGCCACACAACCTAAATGAACTTTAATGTCCGGGAGATGGGCAGTATTGTGTTTGTACAGTGGACGCGTGGCAGGAGCGGATTGTGTCAGAGGCCCTCTGACAAAAACCTCTTTGTGCGAAAAGTGGTGCGATAAAATTACCGGTGGTTTTGCGGAAGTTAGCGGGAAGTTGGAAATTAATATTTCAACAAAAACCGCTTATATCTGCCACGGTAGAATGATCATTCCTC
The DNA here is from genome assembly GCA_031772625.1 of Pinus tabuliformis. Lineage (NCBI taxonomy): Eukaryota > Viridiplantae > Streptophyta > Pinopsida > Pinales > Pinaceae > Pinus > Pinus tabuliformis. Next base: position 599,541,336 of record CM062806.1, read on the forward strand.
CATTTTTCTATGGTGTTGGGGTCATATCGTAGTTGAGAATCAAATGTTCTCTTCCTTTCGAGCACTCCCAGAGCTCGCGCATAAACTCCATCTCCACCCCGCATCCACCGAAGATCTGCGGGCCCGACTTTGTAGAAGACCGGAATTATTGCCGACCCCGACTCCAACATTTGTACCAGCTCGTCGAGGCACCAGTTTGATTGAGCATATCGCAGAGAAAAAATTGCAACATGCACTGAGGCTGTTCGAATAGCCCCTTCGATCTGAGGATTCAAGCCCTCTCCTCTTTCCAATTCTTGTTGGTCCAGAAAAACTGCCAATCCAAGACCTTTACGGCGATAGTAGATATGGCTATCTAGTCCTTTCTTGACATTAGGGCCGCGGTGATTCAGAAAGACATCATACACACAGCAGTTGTTATTTCCATCGGAGGGGCCGTGGAGGTGGATGCTAAGGATGTACCGTCAAGGGATGGGGTAAAATCTGCCATTAGATACAGAATAAAAAGAAGCAAGAAAGAATATATTTTGTAGAGATTGAGAAAGTGCGCTGAGCCTCAATATTTGCGTCTGAATGATTAAGGAATGCAGAGAATTTACCAGCTACGTCTTTGCTACTCTTTTCTGTGTATCAAGACCTCAATAGTTGGTCACACTATTGAAAACAAAACAGCTCTGGTATGTGGTTCATTACTGAGCTTCTTATTTCATTGAGCAAATCAAGTGGCGACATACCTTAATCTGAACGATGGAAGCATGAAGTTTCCGGCCAATTTCCCCTTCCTGCCGTCACAGCATTATTGACCATTCCCATCCATCCGTTCCTGTTCGCAAAAAGCGTTTGGAGGACTGCGTAACTGACTTGATTTTCATGTGCAAATCTGCTTTACCCCAGATAAGATTCCTTTAATTGGGACCCAATTCTTTATGCAATTTGGTAGTCGAGACGTCCATTTTAATAGACCATTCTCAATGTGCATAAACAGTTGGCTGGTTTCTCTTCTTATTTTAGTTTTTGACTAATGTCGTTAGCGATTGGATTCATCCTTTAGTTTTTACAAATATTCGACATGATTTTAGGAACACGATATTTTTAAGGGTAGGTGGTCTCCAAAAATGATGGTTGTGGCTTTTGCAACCTTCCATTTGGACCTCCTTTGCAAGTGATTGGACATTGTCACATGTTAACCATGTTATAGCTTTTTTTATTTTAATTTTTTTTTCCTCTATTTAATTATATTTGTATATTGTTTTTAAGACTATATTTTTCTAAACAAATTTATTTTCACTATAAGTTTTATGTTTATTTAATTATATTTGTATATTATTTTTAAGAATATTTTTTTTAAATATATTTATTTTCATTATAATTTGTTAGGTTTATAAACATTTGACACTTAATTATAAATGAAGAGTTTGATTATTAGATGTTTTTTATTTTCCTTTCCAAAATTGGTGATAAAGTTCTCTAATAACATTATGAAAAGTTCCTAGGACACTCTATTTCTACATATTACAACACTAAAACTTAATATTCTAAAATCTCCCTACCAAATTTCTACCAAAATTAATTAGAATAATTGCCTGGAAAAGTGTAAAAATGTCTAATGTTTAGGTTGCTATGTTATATATAGTGAATTGCAACAAATGGAGGACATATTTTGATAGAAAGAATGAAGAGCATAACTTTGCACACAACTTAGCTTTTGCTAAATTCATTAATCAAGGTCATTGATTTGCTTCATAATTCCATGGAAAATACAAGTTACACTTCAAATAAAAACCTATTATGATTAGATCCATCTTAAGTACAGATCTAACATGAGCCAAGAGGGATCAAATTTCTTCATTGTTTAAATTGTATTTTTGAATGCTAAATATAGTATACATAGGACCAAATAAAAAATTTAACTATAAAAACTTGATTTTTTTTCTATATATAGATATATATGAAGTTGATATCGACATAAATTAGTTAACATAGATCTTCAAATAGTTTTAGTTAACATAGAACTTCAAATAGTTTATTTAAATATCTTGTTGAAATATTTTTGAAAAGTATAAGATTTAAACATCTGATTCACACATTTTTTTTACTTCTAATTATTTTACAACATATTCATTTATTTTTTAGATTATAGCCGACATTATTTTTCTATTTAGAACATAAATTTTATTTTTTATTTTTATTTTAAAGGGGCACCTACAGAAGAACAAACTTACACATCCCCTTATACTGGGTTGTAGAATGAGACTCTCGGCTCAAAGATGCATTTAATAGGTTCTTGTCTTAGAAGGAAAATAATGGGTTTCATCTCTATCCTTTTTCATCCCCTCATACTTACACATCCCCTCATACTAGGTTGTAGATTGAGCCTCTCGCCTTAAAAATGCATTTAATAGGTTCTTGTCTTAGAAGAACAATAATGGGTTTCATCTCCATCCTTCTTCCTTGTGTATCATTAGATACCTTCTATTAAATATTCACCTATGTATTCCATTAATCCCCTCTACATGTCCATCCATCAACTTGTCATCTCCTTCCAATTTATATGTACTTTTTGTAATTCGACTATGTACCAATCCTTTGCAAATTCTCCTATATACTCTTATACTGGCTATGAATTGGGATGTCATTGCCACAAACATCAAACTTGTGAATATTGTATTCTATCATAGTGCAAATCTCCATCTATTTAAGGGAAACAATAATGAAATATAAAAATGCAATTTAAATGTTTTCTTAGTTATCCATTGCAGGTTCTCTAGACTTGGAAAATCACATGATTTTACGTCATGTTTTCCAATCATCCACTAAATCTTTTTCGACATTCTCTTTTTATCACAATAGATTTGTGAATGTCTCCAACGCTTATTTATGTAATATTCTTTTTTCTTGATATAGTTAAAATGGACGAAATCTGCCTATGGTATTTACCATGGTATCTGCCCATTTTATTGCCTTCATTTTTTAAGGGAAAACAAGAAAATAAGGTTTTTAGATATTCCATCAAGCCTATAAAAGGGGATAGGAGCTAGGCATTTGGAGCATCCTGAGTTGTCTATCTATTTGTCTTTGTTGAGAACTTGGTGAGGTCAATTCATTTTGATCTAAGGAAGAAAAGCTAGTGGGTGTAATTTTCCAGGTGGATCCATCCAAGGTCCACGATTGTGCTCCATTGTCTTTGATTTCTCATTTGATGAACAACAATGCATGTCATTGTATGGGCATGCACTATTGTCGTCAATTAATAATATAAATAAAGGGTTGCATTTCCACACCCTGTTTGTGTTCTTGTTTCTTACTAAATTTTTTTATATTAAAACACTTAAGTGTGTTATATCCATTAAAATTTTCTAACATTTGGGATCTTACAATGATATCAGAGCTGTGCTTCCTACCAGCCTAAGGGTTTTAAGCATGGAACTTTAGTGAGATTTATTCTCACTCTAATATTTCCATGTTCAGTGGTATTTAATATCACCCTAATTGATCTCTTTTGGAAGTTTCCGCTACCAGTTCGAGGAGATGATTCTGATTTATATTGAGGTGAAGGGTTTCGCAATTGAAAACAAAAAATTGTGTGGTTGCATTAGTCACAGGCCTATACCCAAGGGTTGACCACGACATTCAACAAGACCATGGATCTTTACGTCAAGACAGATTGCAATAAGAAAGAAAAGGTTATGTGGTGATCACAACACCTTGGACACAACATAAGAGCAAGGGAACACCATTGTGTTGCGCATAGCTCGCAGCACATGCCGGTGAACAAATTTTCAACACCGCTGGGAGAGCGGTGATTTGGTTGCACTGAAGGATCGAGCAGGAGGTCAACATTGTCGGGAGGACTGTGTGAGGCCATCGACGATTTTTGTTAAAAATATTTGGGAAATTTAATTTTCGCAGAGGGGCAGAGGTATTTTGACTTTCGCAAAGCTAGGTTTGTGCACCGCGGAGCTGATTTCACGCACCTATCTTCGCGCACCGCAAAGCTGATTTTGCGCACTTGAATTCATGCACCACGGAACTATTCCAGAGACTTAATGAATACTCACAGCAAAAATAACAAGATAGGTTTGGAGCAACACACTAAAACTTAGTATTCATTTCTTAAACATGAAAATACATTTACATGAGACTGTGGCTCATTCACCAAGTAAAATAAAAGTTTTACAGTGATTTAAACTTATGCGGAATAACACAGTAAAACAGAGTAATTGTTGTTTTCACGCGCCCACCAAAATTTGCTCCACCATTTTCTCCACGGAGACTTGCGCTCTTTTTTTTACTCTCTGACTCTCTAACGTCTCTACATAGTCAAAATGAGTTTTACATTCATATTTAACTCAACATACAATTTTTACATTTAATTCATGACAGAGCAAAATAATTAATATGATGTTGTTGTTGAGTGTGTTCAGAATCGCGCAGGTGTTTCTGGAGTGTGGGCAATGGCTGCTAAATGAATGCTTTCTCATATTTGTTTACCAAAGTACATAACTTCTTTAAATGCCTTTGCTGAGTTTCTGAATGGTCCATGTCTGGCTTCAGTCCTTCTATCTTCAAGCAGAGACACAACTTGCAAAAATACGTCTGACAGGTATGGTTGTTGTCACGCTGTTTATTGCGGTGGTTGGGATTATTATTTCCAACACTCCCCCTTAATCACAACTGCCGCCATTGACAATTCCCAAACAATTTTTGAGATAAACAAAACTTTCACCTGCTAATGGCTTTATGAAGATATCAGAAAATTGTCCCTGTGACCTGCAATGTTACAACACAATTTCATCATTGTTAATCAACTCTCTAATAAAATGGTATTTAGCATCAATATGCTTTGTCTTTTTGTGGAAGACAGAATTATTTGACAATGCAATTGCTGAGGTGTTGTTGCAAAAAATAGTTGTCGTGCCCTCTTGGTCATGACGAAGACCCCTCAATATCCTTCTCAACCAAACTGTCTGACACGCTGCTGCTGTTGCTACAACATATTCAGCTTCTGTTGTTGATAGTGACGTTATTGGCTGCTTCTTAAAGGCCCATGAAATGGCTCTGAAACCTAAAAGAAAAACATATCCTGACGTGCTCTTTCTATTATCGAAACTACCTGCCCAATCAATGTCAGTGTAACCAACCAGCCTGAAATCACTTGTTGCTGTGTACAAAACGCCATACTGTTTTGTCCCATTGACATACCTCAAAATCCTTTTTGCTGCTTGCCAATGTGTCTCCTTGGGTGTCTCCATGAACCTTGACACCAAACTTACTACATACATTATATCCGGCCTAGTGGCGGTCAAATACATCAAGCTGCCTATCATGCTTTTGTATAATGTCAGATTGACATTGCTGCTGCAATCTTCTTTGCTCAACTTCAACCCTATGATAGTTGGAGTTGGTGCGGACTTGCTGTTTTGCATTTTAAACCTCTCCAAAATTTCTGCCACATACTTTGCTTGAGAGATAAAAATGCCATTTTCTGTTTGCTTCACTTCTATGCCCAAAAAATATCTTAACAATCCCAAGTCAGTCATTTCAAATTCACTCTTCATGACTTGTTTGAAATTAGTGATGAGAAAATCATGATTCCCTGTAAAAATCAAATCATCTACATATAAGATGATAATGAGAATCTTACCTTCGCTCTCTTTGATGTAGAGAATAGGCTTACCATCACATTTGTCGAAACCATTGTCCAACAAGTAAGCATCTATCCTACTGTACCATGCACGCGGTGCTTGCTTCAACCCATAAAGAGATTTCTTCAACCAATATACTTTGTCTTCTTGGCCTTCAATCTCATAACCAGACGGTTGCTTGATATACACTTCCTCTTTCAACACTCCATTCAAGAATGTTGACTTTACGTCCATTTGTTACACTGTCCATTTATGCTGCGCAGCAATCACCACAACTGCTCGCACTGTCTCCATCCTCGCGGCTGGCACGAACGTTTTCGCATAATCTCTTCCATGCAGCGCTTGTATCCTTTGACAACTAGCTTTGCTTTATGCTTTTCCATCTTTCCCTCAATGTTGCTTTTGGTATTATAGACCCACTTCACTCCAATGACATGTTTTCCTTTCGAAAGGCTCACTAACTCCCATGTGTCATTCGTTTCTATTGCTTCTATTTCTTCCTCCATTGCCGCAACCCATTTTTCTTCTTTCACTGTACCTTCAAAATGGATTGGGTCATCTATATGACAAAATAATGCAAATAAGGAATTCAAACCTGCGCTACTATCAACTTCATCTTGCTCATAAAATTTCATTTAAATTTCTGAATTTTGGCCTCCTTGTGCTTGTTGAAAATAGGCTTGATATGTCACTTGGTGTTGCGCTTCACGTTGTGCTTGGAGAAGCACTTGCTTGGCTACGCAAAACTATCCTATTATTTGTTGATGGCGTTGCTTGCTGCCTACTTTGTTGCGCTTGAATAGGAGTAAAGGAGTCACTATTGAGGAATTACTTGCTGCTGTTAATTCCTCTTTGTCCTCATGTGGTATGCATGCTTTGACATTGACTATCTTTTCTAAAATTCCATCCCATGCTTCCTCTTCTATGAACTGCACATCTCTGCTGCTTATGACTTTCTTGGTTAATGGATTGTCGAGTTTTTATGCCTTAGATTCATCACTGTATCGAACAAATATGCATTTCTCCCCCTTGTTGTCCAACTTTTTTCTCAACTCATTCGGGACATGTGCATAAGCCACACATCCAAAAACTCTCATGTGAGTGACATTTTGTTTTTTTTCCACTCCACTCCTCTTCAGGAACAATGTTCTGGACGCTTTTGGTTGGACATCTATTCAAGATATATGCTACACAAGCGACAGCTTCAGCGCAATAGTCATTTGGCAAATGCTTTGCCTTTAACATACTCCTTGCCATCTCCATAATGGTCCTATTCTTCCTTTCTACCACACCATTTTGCTGCAGTGTATATCTTGTTGTAATTTGCTTGTGAATTCCATGCTCCCTGCAAAATTGAAGGAAGTCATTTGAAATGTATTATCCACCTCTATCAGTCCTAAGGACTTTGATGTAGTGTCCACTTTACTTTTCAAAAAGAGCCTTGTATTGGCGAAAGCGCTCAAACACTTCACTTTTCTGTTTTAGGAGAAAGACCCATGTCTTCCTTGTGTAGTCATCTATGAAGGTCAGTACATAGTGACTGCTACTAATTGATGGTGTCTGCATTGGTCCACATAAATCTGAGTGGAAAATTTCTAAAGGTGCCTTTGCCCTCATTGACTTCTTGCTGGAAATGTCTCTCTATGTTGCTTGCCCAAGATACATCCTTCACATACGCTGTCTAGTTTTTCTATGAGTTGCAGTTCCTTCACCATGCCTTTCCTATGCAGCGAATTCAAATCTTCAAAGTTGAGATTAAGTGCCATAACCAGTTTTCATGTTTTACCTCTGCTTGAAAGTTTACTTGTGTGACAGTTGCCCCTTTTCTTCCATTTTCTTGTGAGTTCATAGATAGTTGTGCTTGTGCACATTCTTTCTGCAAATCTGATATTATTTTTAGGGGAAACATTCTATTTTCTATCATCTAAACCTTTGCAATCAACTGTCTGCTTGGAGGCCTATCCAAAATTGTGCACATCATTTTTGAAGAAGACATTGCAACCTTTCTGCAGGAGCTCTCCAATGCTCATGAGATTATGTTTCAGACTGAGGACAAAGTAAATATCAGAGATGTATTTCTTCTCCCCCTTCTTTGTTAGGATGTTAAATCTTCATTTTCCCATGACAGAGACTTTGCTATCAGTCCCTAATGTCACTTCAAATTTCACACTTTCATCTAGATCAAAAAACATTTCTATGTTTCTTGACATGTGGTTGCTACACCCTGAATCTAGATACCATATATCACTTTGTTTTTCTTGTGCTACATTACAAGCTAAAAACATGCTATCATGGTTTTGATTTTCTCTTGTAAAATTTACAGTTGTTTTGTTACTAATCTCATATGTCTTCTTTCTACATTCATTTTCATAATGACCATACTTCTTACAGTAATGGCATTGAACTTGAGATTTATCATACCTCTGACCTTGTGCTTGATTTTGGCTTGGGCCTTGACTTGGATTTTGATTGCTGCCTCTTCCATTTGAGCTTGAAAGGCTACTTCTTCCACCTCTCTGTGGGCTTCTTCTTCTTCCTCTAGCATATGATCTTCCTCTACCTTGACCTTGACCAAATGATACTTGAGTCTTGAAGGCATGCTCCAATGAAGAGCTTGCTACTCTGTTTAGTCTATGTTCTTGGAAATTGGTGATGCATTAAGCTCATCCACTAAAAACTGTGAGAGATCCTTTGTCTCTTTTATGGCCACAACAATGGCTTCAAACCTTGCTGGCAATCTTCTCAAAAATTTCTCAACTATTCTTCTTTCCTCAAGTGTCTCACCATGAGACCTGATTTGAGTAACCAACCCACTGACATGTAAAAAAATGAGTATATATTATCAGACTCTTTCATACAAAGTGTTTCAAAATCTCTCCTCAACATTTGCAACTTTGCTGTCTTGACTTTTGCCATGCCTTGGTAGGCTGTTTGGAGGGTGTTCCATGCTTGGTTGGACTTCATTGTTGCTGCAACCCTTGGGAAAATACTTTCATGAACTGCTTGGAAAATATAGAACATGGCTTTTGAATCCTTCTTCCTATTGTCCTTAACACATATTTTTCTTGTTGAGATAAGATGCTTGCTTGGACTTCGTTGCTACTACAACCCTTGGGAAAATACTTTCATGAACTGCATGGAAAATATAGAACATGGCTTTTGAATCTTTCTACCTATTGTCCTTAACACATTTTTTTCTTGTCGAGATAAGGCATTGTATGCTGCTGCATTTGCTGGTTCTTAAAAACTATTCTCCACCAAATCCCAAATGTCTTGAGAAGAAAATAGGGCCTTCATTGTAATAGCCAAATAATCATAATTTTTGCCACTAAACTGAGGTATTTGAGGATTAATCAAACTTGTGCTTGAGGTTGCCATTTCTGATCGTAAAAAAAACTTACCATTCTCCACCAAATCCCAAATGTCTTGAGAAGAAAACAGGGCTTTCATTGTAATAGCCAAATAATCATAATTTTTGCCACTAAACTGAGGTATTTGAGGATTAATCAAACTTGTGCTTGAGGTTGCCATTTCTGAGGATTAATCAAACTTGTGCTTGAGGTTGCCATTTCTGATCGTAAAAAAAACTTACCATTCTCCACCAAATCCCAAATGTCTTGAGAAGAAAACATGACCTTCATTGTAATAGCCAAATAATCATAATTTTTGCCACTAAACTGAGGTGGATTAATCAAACTTGTGCTTGAGGTTGCCATTTCTGATCGTAAAAAAAACTTACCATTCTCCACCAAATCCCAAATGTCTTGAGAAGAAAACATGGCCTTCATTGTAATAGCCAAATAATCATAATTTTTGCCACTAAACTGAGGTATTTGAGGATTAATCAAACTTGTGCTTTTTGCCACTAAACTGAGGTATTTGAGGATTAATCAAACTTGTGCTTGAGGTTGCCATTTATGATCGTAAAAAAAACTTTCTACCTGCTCGTAAATATGATAAACACAATTTGCACTCAAAATAATTTTCACTGTTAGTAAAAACACTTGTTTTTACACTAACAATATTTAACCTACTCCGATACCATGTTAAAAATATTTTGGAAATTTAATTTCGAAGGGAGAGAGATATTTTGACTTTCGCGAAGCTAGGTTCTCGCACTGATTTCGTGCACCACTAAGCTGATTTCGCGCACTTGAATTTGGTGCACCTTGGAACTATCCCAGAGACTTAATGAATACTCACAACAAAAATAACAAGATAGCTTTGGAGCAACACACTAAAACTTAGTATTCATTTCTTAAACAAGAAAATACATTTACACTGCGGCTTATTCACCAAGTAAAATAAAAGTTTTACAGTGATTTAAACTTATGAGAAATAACACACATTAATTTGCTCCACCATTTTTTCCACAAAGACTTGCGTTTTTTTTAACTCTCTGACTCTCTCTAACTTCTCTACATAGTCAAAACGAGTTTTACATTCATATTTAACTCAACATACAATTTTTACATTTAATTCATGATAGAGAAAAATAATTAATATGATGTTGTTGTTGAATGTGTTCACAGTGAAAACTAGTTTTACATTCATATTTAACTCAACGTACAATTTTTACATTTAATTCATGATAGAGAAAAATAATTAATATGATGTTGTTGTTGAGTGTGTTCAGAACCGCGCAGGTGTTTCTAGAATGTGGGCAATGGCCGTTGAATGAATGCTTGCCCATATCTATTTACCAAAGTACATAACTTTTTTAAATGTCTTCGCTGAATTTATGAATGGTTCACGTCTTGCTTCAGTATAGATATGGCTGTTGTCAAGCTATTTATTGCAGTGGTTGGGATTATTATTTCCAACAATCTGGCCGCATTGAAAGAGTTCTTGTAAAAAGTCAATTTGCGCTTCCCGTGGGTCATATGGTGGTCCAATACACTAACTTGCAAGTGTGAGGGTTCCATATAGACAACACACCAAGGATGAAGGGCTGAACGACCAAGTGCACAGCAGCTTGAGCCTCAGATTCAATTCGTCAGTCAAAAAACTGGTCGTGTAAGAGCAGAGGAGGTTGAAGGCAGTAGGCACCACGTCATAGATCAGTGGGACCATAACCCATCGCAACATAAACTACAGAGCATAAGCCATATTCCAACAACTGCCAAATTTCGAAGACCGACCATACTTTGTTGCAGAAAAGGATCTAGCGTTGTGGAGACAGGGATGAGAGGCGATTTTCTCGTTCCCGGGTGGTGATTACAAGGTAGAGTGCAGTGGCCTTAAGGTCTCAGGAGAAGAGTCGAGCGACCACGGATTGATGCATCATGCTGGGAATCAGCTGCAAAGGCCCAATTAATATTTTTAGGCCGAAAGCAAACCATGGAGCTGAATCATTAATTTTCTTAAAGGGGCCAAATATTTAAAAAGGCTAAGGTTTGAGAAGAAAAGATGCAGAGGATTATATTCTTAAAGCCATATACATATTCCGCTTAGTGGAATTATTAAAACGAGCGAATTTCTTTAAAAATTTAATGAAGGTCGTGAATTATTATTAAATCTCAAAATCATATCTCTTCAATTAAAGGGCCAATTTTTTGCAAGGAGCCGAGCCACATTGCTGGTGCGAATTCGTGGAAATTTAATTTTGTCTCAGTGGTACAGGTCAAGATTAATTATAATTTCTGAAGGAGCGAAGACAAAGAATTGCTCTTGCAGGGTTCGATTTACGCATCAGAGGCACATTTCTTAAGCAGTGGCCGAATCATCCGTTGAGACAATCCCACACAAAAACAAAAAATTTCTTACAAGATAATGGAATTTTCTAAGAGTCGAGCTGACCCCTACCATACCATTCATTCAACTTAATTTACCAGAGGTTTTTTTAGAACTTATGCATTGTAAGGAACCAATCTAAACGCTGAAGCATATTCTCTATTTCCCATGTCATCGAGTTGTATGGTGAAGTATGATTTTCCAGGGAGTATAAAGGCCAAGACTCATTTGCAAAGAGGAAATCAATCTCTATCTTGAAGAGAGCCAAATTATTTTTGTTTCAGTAGTGAAGCTAAGAGGTTGAGTTGTGCATTTGATAGGATGACCAAATTCTAAAGAGGTTCCATATCTGAATATTGGAGCAATTTGGATAATTTGGCGTCCGACGTCCAGTAGCACTGTAATCAGATATTTGCCTTGCCTCAGATATTTACCTCATTGTTTACATGTAAGTTATTTGAAAAAATCTCTGTCTGGGAAGTCAAAGAGCATGTGCACAGGAAAAATCAGAGTGGGCGTCGGCCTTAACAACAACACATTGTGGTCAAGGCGCTAGATACCATGTCCAACAGGTGCGCAGAGCGAATCAACATGGGCTCGAGCATTGTCAACAACGCTTTAGGGATCACAAGTTTCCCCGGTATATTTAATGGAGTATATTTGAGGGTGCGTTGCATATCCTGAATGGGGTGAGTCGATTTGTAAGAGAATATTTGAGTTGGTGGCGTCGCGCCGGTATTTGGAGGTTGTTTCCTTACAATAAACTTAGATGATCCCAGTTTTCCAATAAACTAGAGTCTCTGGAGAAAGCTTGGAATCATCGCATCCGTAGCGGCACCAAGGGCCATAACATCTGGGCATTGGGTCAAATTGTAGAAGGGGACTGCCAATATTGATCCATACATATTGTGGAGACGACGAGGTTGTTGTGTTGTGGAGACCAGCGATTAGTTATAATGAAGAATGTGGGAGATATAAGGATATAGCTATATATATATATATGTAAATAAGGGTTTGATATTATTATTAAAAAAAAAAGAAAAAAAAGAGAGGAAAGGGGCTTTAATTTTGGGATTTATGATGGTTAGATGTTAAAGAGAATTGATATTTCTCTTTTTTGGTATGTGGGAAGATGGGTTTTGAAGAAAATTATTGATAAACAAGAGAAAATATATGGTCTTTTACGCACGAATACTTTTTTGGACCAAAATAATGGTCAAAGCAGTAGACCTTTCTCAAAAAGAGTCTATGCCATTTTGCAGCAAAAGTGCCCATGGGAAGTGAAGGAAGGACAGGGAAGAGGGGCTATGCTATTCGCACTTGGATCCGAATTGCAATGACAAATTTAGTCATAGACCTTTGTAAGTTGGAGGAATTAGACATGTGTCTGTCCGGGGTGGGGCAGCCAGAATGGAAGAAACTCAATTGGGCTCTCAAGCCATCCATGCTTGAGTTGATACAACCCAAACTTTGGGAGCATCCTTGTGAAGAGGTCAGGCTCACAATTGCCTCTTGTCTCAGTAGGGTCCTAAATTTAACATTGCCTCTACCACCTTATCATAATGACCTCATGAGGGAGATATTGTAGTTGATAGTAGAAACCCTTCAAGGGTTGAACAACATGATGCTTCCTACCTTTTAGAAGCGGCGCAAAATTTTAGACCTCATGGCAGAGTTCAACTTTGGCACCTTTATGCTGAATTTGGAATGTGAAGACTTAATATTTTAGTTGCTCCACACCTTTTACACCAGCATTACATTAGTTCATCCCAACCGTGTCAAAACAATCATGCAAAATATTGTGTCCTTGTTATTAAAAGGAGATGCTGACATTTGCAAGATACTAAGGTCCAAATTGTTGATGCTATGGAGAAAGGAACTAGTTGTATCACTGACCTGCTATGATCCAGTCGAAAAGGTTGTCATGCAAAACATAAAATTGCTTACAAATGTGTTGACTAAGAATGAGTTGAAGAGGATGGATGGAAGGAGTAAGAACAAAGGAAATAAAACATGTAGCAAGAATGGACTAAGAATGAGATGACTATGCTTTATCTGTAAGGGACCTTGGGAACTTAACCATTCATGCCCATGTGATAGGAAGGAGGAAACACAGGAAGAATAGTTGGAGACTCCTTCAGATCATGGGGATTCATTTGTAGTTGGGTTCATCAGTTTTTAGGAGAGGACCCATGAATGATCCAAGCACTCAAGTATAGATGGTGAGCAACAACACAATGTTATTTAGAGGGACTTGCAAGACAAGCTGATGATAATCAACCAGCTTGACAAAGTACATGGGGAAAGGTAGGAGGTAATTATTCCTAATGATGTGGTAGACTCTTGTACAACAAAGTCCATAAATATCCAAGAGGACATCCATGAATAATATGAGTAATCAAGTGTAGATAGAAGTCGACCAGTGCATCCATGTTTGAAAACTAGAGAGGATGAACAACAAATTGTCCCCACAAGTGGAGAAGGCCAAGGAGAAGACATTCAAGGAGACTTAAGTAAGGAGCCAGTAGTAGCAAACCAACATAATGAGCATGATCATGAGAGGCAACATCGCAAACATAATATGCAAGATGGGCCATTTCCAGAGAGTTGGTCAAAGGCTCAAGTTGAATTTGTGATATTTGGGCATTTAGTACAGACAAATGCAAAGACATTCAACAGGGCACCAAAATCTCTAGGAGAGGATTGTTGGGGGAAATATTAACCATTTCAAGAAATATCTCATGATGTTGAAGCAAAGGATTCAAACAGTCTGAGGCATTGTCTTACAAAAAAACATGAAAATTGAGGAGCCCATAAGAGTATGTGTCGAGTTAGCATTCAAGTTGTCTAGTGTTGAGGAATGACTCAATTCCCTCACAAGGAAGCAAGAGGAGTATAATTGGGAGTTCCAGAGTAGCTCTCTACAAGAGTACATAGATAGAGCTTGCAGCACTACCAACCCACCTTTATACATTGGGGAGTGCAGGGCAGATTTTTCCAAATGGATCATGTTGAGTGACCAGGTGGAGCAACATGAGTTGGGCATCAAGCAACATCAACAAATTAGATGTATTCCATGTGCAGGTGTTCATTCTTCCCATGGGGTGGATTGGTGAGATATTATGAGTAGTTACTCTATTGATGGGATGATTCTTAGGAGGATGCTCTTATCCAAGGGCATATCACATCATGGGCCCTTAGGCACAGACTATTATGGAGGGATGAGGTGGTATCATAACCCACAGGTCCTGGGACTTAGGTGGCATTGTGATCTAGGTGGATCTATTGATGGCAACGTTGGTCAGAGGATTGTATGGGATCTAGGTATCGAAGGATCCATTCATGTTCGTTTAGTAGGGAAGCATAGGGTAGCATAATGGTTTGTATGGTATCTTCATATTAGTATACAAATGTGTCTTCTATGGATAAATGTGGATTTATTGAGGGAAAGCAATTTTGGGGTGAGGATTTGTAATATTCCCTTTTCTTGATATGGTAAAAATGGACAAAATTGGCCCATGGTATTTACTGTGGTATTTGACCATGGTATTTGCCTTCATTTTTCGAGGGAAAACAATAAAATAAGGTTTCTAGAGAGTACATCAAGCCTATAAAAGGGGATATGAGCTAGGCATTTGAAGCATCATGAGTTGTCTATCTATTTTGTCTTTGTTGAGAACTTGGTGAGGCCACTTCTAGTTTGATCCCAGGGATGAAAACCCCGTGGGTGTAATTTTTCTAGTGGATCCATCTAGGGTCCACGATTGTGCTTCAGTGTCTTTGATTTCTCATTTGATGAAAAATCGTGCATGTCATTGCAGGGGCTTCGATATTATTGTATGTGATGGGGCCCATCATTAGGTACATTTTGAGGTTCATTGTGAATTCCTCCAACCCTTAAAACTCTCATTTTCTCACATTAATTCACATTTTTAGCCATAATATGCTTAGTAAGAAGACTAAAGGGTGTTTGTCATATTGTGTGGCCTAATGTGGTTGATATTCAAGAAAATGAGGCATTTTTGGAGATATTCACCATGCAGGGGCTTGATGGAGGCAACTAGAGAGAATATAGGGGGTTTGTCCACCTCATTCACTCCCTAACTCAGTTTTAGATCAAAACATCTCCACCAACAACTCGAATTCACTAGCAGTCAAGGAACTCCAAGTGCATGACAAGGTCAAGAGGAACCAAATCCACAAATTACGAGATTTTGGAGGGGAGAATTCCTCCTTTCAAGGGAGTTGTCCCTCAATTACTTCTGTATAAATAAACCAATTGAAAGGCTCATTAGGATTCGATTTTTTGTTGTAGCTAGGAGTAGCTACTGAGAGCCTAGTGCTTGAAATTGTTATTCTTAACTTTGATATGATGTATGAGACTATTATTTTATGTTAATGAGAATTTTACCATTGATCTACATCTGAGTTAGTTTTTGAGGGCTGAATCCCTTGAGTTTGGGCCCAACCTAGAGGCTTTAGTCCATCTCTTGTACTTATTTCTTGTTCTTGTTCAAGGTAGTGCAATTCCTTCCTTGTTTAAGTAGAAGTTATATCACAAAAACTTGTAATTGCATACTTTCCTATCACCTCTCTTGTCGGAAGAGTGATTCAAAAATATTGATCCAGATGGCTCCAGAGACACACAAGACAAAGAGGGCTTGTGAAAGCTTGAAAATCAAAGTGCTCAGAATGACTTCAACCTAGGACCAGAGCGTAGATCTCATCGTCCTGATCGCGGAGGTGCGAACGGTTCGTCAATCCGAGCTCGTATGAGGAAGAACGAGCTAGTCAAAGTTTTGGTCAAAGTTGTGCTGTGGACCAAGTTTAAGTGTCCTACAATTTGAACGACCCCGAGGCATGAAACCTAGCTCCCAAAATCAGTTGAAATTGTGGCCTTGTTAATTTTCCCAATATTCCTTATTTTCTAAATATTTAAAAAAATACCATATGTTAAATAAAAGTTAAAAAAAAATATGATGTGGTGGCGGGCCACCACCCCCGACACCCCCAAACCCACATTACATATAAAAAAATCAAAATTTAGTGGGCCGACGGGCCATCACCCCCGCCAGCCCTTTCCCAAAACCTTACAAATATATTTTAATTAAAATTTTGGCTCGGCGGCCATCACCCCGCCGAGCCCTCCACCTCCACCGTTACATGTTATATTTGGGGTGGGCACGGGCCACCTCCAGTGGACCCGGCCCACACCCCCACATTGCCTCATAAAACATTGACGCCAAAGTATTAATCTAGGAGCTGGCAGGGGTCGAACCCGCCTGGCCCATGTGGCCGACCCCCAAGCAGGCGGCCCCATAATATTACACAAGCCCTTTTAAATGCGGCACTACATCCCATAAAACGGCGGTACAACCACCAAATTGCACCCCAAATTAATATGTGTATGTGAAGGGTATGGGGTGAGCCACCCAATGCGGACCTGACCCCGAAAACAACAAAAAAATACATGCGTATTTTTAAAAGGGGGTTTTGTTATATATGGCAGGGGCGAGATTTGATCCCTCGAACTCCATGCACCCAATATAGTGACTTAACCAATCTGCCAAATGATTTTTTTGTTTAATTTGCCCTCCAAACTTCAAAAGAACCCAATTTTATCAGTGCACGGGGACAGATGGAGGAACTAGGAGCGGGCACGAATTTCGAGACAGAGGAGGTAGAATCTTGGCACACAGTTCGAGGAAACATTTTGCAGGAGGGGTGAAATTTCACTTTGTTAGAATTTGACAAATTTTATATGGTTTCAACACTTCTCGATGCCACGAACGCAATGGCATTGTCCATGTCTCCATAAGAGTTTTGTGTTTCTCGGCCATTTGATATGAGGGTAGAACCATCACCGCTGCAAAAACAGGGAGCGGAACCATGATCCTTGAAATTTTCCCGAGGAGGTAATTTTTCTCCATGTCGGAATATAGTCAAGTTTATAGTTGTTTTCATGGTTTTCCACAGGGATTGCAATGGCACGGTCATATTCACTGCTTGAGTTGCATATTCCCAGTCCACCCATGGAGCAGAATCTTTGAGGAATCTATGGGGAATCTAAAAGATTCCTTGAGCCCCAGATTCTCAATTTCTCATAATTCAGAAATTGGACTGTAGATTTTGCACTATTTGACGTCGCAAATCTGATGGTGCATTCAGATTTCTCATTCTCTCATTCTATTCTTCAGCCACTTTTCTAAGTGGGATGCACGTGTCAGCGTTCATGTGCGAGCAGCCATTTCCATGCAATTTGATGCCATGAGATCGATGGCACGAACAGCTTCAGCAGTTTGACATCCGCTTCTTTAGCTGGCCCTTGGTTGTGAGGTATATGTTGTGTTCATGTACTTCTTCTTTATGCATTGTGCTGCACAGGTGCTTGCTTAATGTTTGATGTGGGATCCTGTTTCTTACTCATTTTCATGATTCCTACTTGATGTGATGCGAAATCGTCTACTTGATGTACTTGTTGT
Source organism: Pinus tabuliformis (assembly GCA_031772625.1). Taxonomy (NCBI): domain Eukaryota; kingdom Viridiplantae; phylum Streptophyta; class Pinopsida; order Pinales; family Pinaceae; genus Pinus; species Pinus tabuliformis. The sequence goes on from CM062806.1 coordinate 599,559,196, forward strand.
CATGATTCATCATGTTATGTTTTGAGATCCCTTTGTTGTATGTTGATGGGATACCCATGTTGTCGTCATGCATGTTTGGATTGAGATCCCTTTTATGCCATGTTGGCGGGATGCTCATCATGCATGAGTTCGTGTCATACTGATAGGAGTCTTTTGACTGAGATGTAGTCCCTCCTGGACGAACTCTGTTATCAACGTCTTATGTTTTCATGTGCTGATGATTTTCATGTTCCTCTTCTTTACAACATGCAGATGTATTCATTTATGTTCTCTTAAAAAATGAAATTTAACACATCATGAAAGTAAAAGGTCTTGGAAGGGTCCTTTGTCACACCCAGACCTGGATCTAGTGGTATCAGAGTGGTATTTGCGTTGATGTGAATTGCAGCATGAACAATGGAACGTGCAACAACATAGGATGAAAAAGTGATGTACGAGACCATGCTCAACATTTCCAATAGAGTGGAAATAATGTATGAAACTCTACAAAAAGAGACAGAGGAAAAGGAGTGATTGCAGCTTCAGTTGCAAGCCACGGAAGAGGCCCTGGAAGAACTGAAGCACAATAACCAAAGTCTTCAAACAGAGAACGTTGAATTGAAGATGCGTCTACATGAAGAGAAGGAGGAAAAACATAGTTTGCTACGACAGCTACAAGAAAAGGACGAAGCCTTGGAAAAGCCACAACATGACCCATGTGAGGTAAAAAGTAATTCTCTAAATTCATGTATATTTCTTGATGATGATTTTGCTATTTTTGAAAATCACACCACAGGAATTGGCTCCAAACTGTTGAAGAAAATGGGGTATGAAGGAAAAGGCTTGGGCGTTAATGGCCAAGGCATTGTCAACCCCATCAAAGTAAAGGAATTACCGTGTCGAACATGACTTGGTATGTCAGAAAGGAAGTTGGGGGAATGCGCCACGACAGTTAGTGAACCACCAACAACAAATGATGAGAAGCCCTCATCAGTTCTTTCCAAATCGAAAGAGGAGGTAAAAGGTGTTGATTTCCTTTCGGTTTCGTCTTCACATAGTATGAGTTCTGTTGGAGATTTGGAGATCCCAATTATAGGGACAAACATGAGGCTCCTTACAAGGACGAGGAACGAGGAGGAAGAAGAACTTGGTGTTAATAACCAAGGCATAACTCAACCTTTGGAGGTTGTGCACAAACATCGATTTGCAGGCTCGAGATACACCAACGGAGAATGCTTGAAGGTGTCATATGCTTCCGAGACATCGTTGAAATCATCGAGGAAAGAGAATGATGGGAACACATCCCCATCATCCCATGGAAGTTTCCATTGCAAGGAAAGAGTTGAGGCCAACTCTCATCGCCATACTTACACCAGAGATGGCAAGGAAAGGTATAACCAATCTCGACATTCAAATTTTCATTTCGATTATGATCATGTCATTAATGATGAACGAAGAACATGGCATCGAAAAACATGCACCTTTTGTGGTCTGATTACATAACCATACATTTTCTAAGTGTTGGAAAAGAATGGCAGCACTCAAAAGGATGAGGCGTGAAAGACCCTCTCAACAGTAGGTAAAGAAACATGTTAAGCAGATCTGGAGGAAGAAGACCTATTGTAGTCATTGCAATAGAAATGGCCATCAAAGAGCCACTTGTTGGAGGCTCCATCCAGAGCAGCGCCTTAAAGACAAAGCATCAGTGTGTGAACCAAGTGAAGCAGTTGTTCAACAAGAAAAACCGCAACAAGGAGGAGACCCATTCACTTTGATAAGTGAAAAATGGTTTCTAGATATGTTGTCGTTTCACGGTCATGCTTTTGCAAATCATTTTTTTCATTTTAAAATGTAAAAGTGATGACGTGTTTTCCATCACTTGTTCAACAACAATGATGTCTGGTCTTATTTTGTGTCGCATGTTGAACTGTGAAAGTGATGTCATGTTTCCATCACTTGTCAAAACAATAGTGTTTGGTCTTATGTTTGTAAATCATATGTTGTAGTGATGATGTGTTTTCCATCACTTGTTGAAGCAACAATGATAGGTTGGCCTTGTTGTCATAGTTGAGGTCTTGCATCCATCTTGATGTAAACTTGACCACCGAGTATGTGTTATAAACTCATGGCAAGTGTGGGACGTTTGGGTCATTAGTTGATCAGTTAAGACAAGCATGTAATTTGCCAAACAATGTGCTACATGGTGCATAGTTTGCAGGTGTTGGCTTGTCACTTAAGGCTCTGAAGAAAAAAGGTGAAGGAGATGGAAGCGAGACCTTTTCAGGATGCTTGTGATGTAGACAAGGTATAGAGAAGTTGCAGATTATTTTTCATGCTTTTGGAGGACCAAAAGCTCCTCAGTGGGGAGGATTGATCCAGGTGGCTCTAGAGACACACATGACAAAGAGGGCTTCTGAATGCTCGAAAATAAAAGGGCTCAAAATAACCTTGACCTAGGACCAGAGCGTAGATCTCGTCGTCCTGATCGCAAAGGTGCAAACGGTTCGTCAATCCAAGCTTGTATGAGGGAGAACGAGCCAATCAAAGTTTTGGTCAAAGTTGGGTTGTGGGCCAGGTTTAAGTGTCCTACAATTTGACAAACCCCGAGGCATGAAACCTAGCTCCCGAAATTGGTCGAAATTGCGGCCTCGTTAATTTGCCCAATATTCCTTATTTTCTAAATATTTTAAAAAATACCATATGTTAAATAAAAGTAAAAAATAAAAATATGATGTGGTGGCGGGCCACCACCCCCGCCACCCCCAAACCCACATTACATATAAAAAAATCAAAATTTAGTGGGTCAACGGGCCATCACCCTCGCCGGCCCTTCCCCAAAACCTTACAAATATATTTTAATTAAAATTTTGGCTCGGTGGCCATCACCTCGCTGAGCCCTCCACCTGCACCATTACATGTTATATTTGGGGTGGGCACGGGCCACCTCCGGTGGACCCGACCCACATCCCTGCATTGCCTCATAACACATTGACAACGAAGTATTAATTCGGGAGCCGGCGGGAGTCGAACCCTCCCAACCCCCAAGCGGGTGGCCCCATAATATTACGCAACCCCCTTTAAATGTGGCAGTGCAGCCCATAAAATGATACAACCACTAAACTGCGCCCCAAATTAATACGTGTGTGCGGAGGGTATGGGGCGGATCGCTCAATGCAGACCCGACCCCGAAAAAAACAAAAAAAATACATGCGTATTTTTAAAAGGGGGTTTTGTTATATATGGCGGGGGCGGGATATGATCCCCCGACCTCCGCACACCCAATATAGTGACTTAACCAATCTGCCAAACGATTTTCTTGTTTAATCCACCCTCCAAACTTTAAAAGAACCCAATTTTCTCAGTGCATGGGGACAAATGGAGGAACTAGGAGCGGGCACGAATTTCGAGACAGAGGAGGCAGAATCTTGGCACGCAGTTCGAGGCAGCGTTTTGCAGGAGGGGTGAAATTTCACTTTGTCAGAATTTGACAAATTTTATATGGTTTCAACACTTCTCAACACCACAAATGCAATGGCATTTTCTGTGCCTCCATTAGAGTTCTGTTTTTTTCGGACATTTTCAGTATGAGGGTGGAACCATGACTGCTGCAAAAACAAGGAGTGGAACCATGATCCTTGAAATTTTTCCAAGGAGGTAATTTTTCTCCATGTCGGAATATAGTCAAGTTTATAGTCGTTTTTCATGGTTTTCCGCAAGGATCACAATGGTGAGGTCAGATTCACCGTTTGAGTTGCATATTCCCAGTCCACCCATGGAGCATAATCTTTGAGGAATCTAGGGGGAATCTAAAAGATTCCTTGAGCCCCAGATTCTCAATTTCTCAGAATTCAGAAATTGGACTGTCGATTTTGCACTATTCGACGCCGCAAATCTGATGGTGTGTTCAGATTTCTCATTCTCTCATTCTATTCTTCATCCACTTTTCTAAGTGGGATGCAGGTGTCAGCATTCATGTGTGAGCAACCATTTCCATGCGATTTGATGCCATGAGATCGATGGCACGAACAACTTCAGCAGTTTGACAACCGCTTCTTCAGTTGGCCTTTGGTTGTGAGGTATATGCTATGTTCATGTACTTCTTCTTTATGCATTGTGCTGCACAGGTCCTTGCTTGATGTTTGATGTGGGATCCTGTTTCTTACTCGTTTTCATGATTCCTGCTTGATGTGACGCGGAATCGTCTATGTGATGTACTTGTTGTCATGATTCGTCATGTTATGTTTTGAGATCCATTTGTTGTATGTTGATGGGATACCCATGTTGTCGTCATGCATGTTTGCATTAAGAACCCTTTTATGCCATGTTGGTGGGATGCTCATCATGCATGAGTTCGTGTCATACTGATAGGAGTCTTTTGACTGAGAGTTCTTGTAGTGGAACATCTCCTGGAGCCACTCCTGCATGAGGGCATTTTCCTTGTATGATAGCGACATCACCTCTATGCACATCATCACTATTGACAACACTTAATGCAGCGGCCTACACCATCTTGACACCAGGGCCTGGAGATGTAGTCCCTCATGGACGAACTCCATTATCAACGTCTTATGATTTCATGTGCTGATGATTGTCATGTTCCTCTTCTTTACAACATGAAGATGTATTCATTTATGTTCTCTTAAAAAATGCAATTTAACACATCACGAAAGTAAAAGGTCTTGGAAGGGTCCTTTGTCACTCCCGGACCTAGATCAAATATCTACAATCACAATCCAAAAATATGTGTTTATGATTTCTTGGAAATGGATAAATGTTAGTTTGCGATCCTTTTGCATGCTTACTTTCTGAAACTTAGTAGTTAGTATCATTATCTTGGTGATTAGAGTAGTGTTGTGGGATAGAATATATTTTAATCAAATTTAGCTCATCTTTTCCATGTTAATTTGTCTCACTGCATTATTGGTCATTTGATGCATGTATTTGACTAGTTGCAGGAACTTTGTTGATTTGCAGGGGTGGGTACACCTTTCCACATTCACTTGATCCTTTCCATATTCCTCCTAGGCACCTCACCTTGCTTCCCAAATCTTCCTCTAAAGTCACTATGTTAAAGTAAATGAAGGACGTCGTGGGCATCAACTTTGGTGCAAGATAGACCTCTAAGAGGTCCTAAGATTGGATAAGGGGCTCCCACACCCTTCATTCACCTCCTCCTACCTTCATCCACCTTATTTTGCCTTAAAGGCACCATTTCTACCCTCAAAAGGCTCTTGTACCCCCCCTCGTGTAGCATAACAAGGCCTCCGGTAGTAATACAAGACCTCATGTAGCAAACCTGTAGCATTGTTTTCTTAAACCAATTTTGCTCCATACTTTGCTCCTAGCATATTTAAGTTAAATAATGGCCCCCAAAATGTGATTTGATGATTAAGGAAGACTCTAGGACTACTCCAACCTCATCCTTTCCTCACCGCAACCATCATATAGAAAAACAGAGTTAGAATTAATAATTTTCTTCATAGGCGTGTTAAATATTGGATTCCTTATTTTAAAGTAAGTGTGAGTAGATAAATGATGCATACAAGTAGTTTATTGATTTGATTAAATGTGCCAATAGAGTAGCATGATTTACTTTTGCAAATAGACTAGCCTTTTCCTTTCATGCAATTTCAATTAGCATTTACATTTAATGAATGGCATTTTCACCTTTGTAGTTAGAATCATTCTCATTTATGCTTTCAATCATTCTCTGAACACCTCGATCTAATTTCATGATTGAGGGTGACATGAGTAGAACCTAACATGTTGTGAATATAGCATTGTCACCTCTAATTTTGTACGAACCCCAGGTTGATAATTTGAGTTGAGAAGCCCTTCGGAGTTGCAACATCCTTGGTGCAATACTAGGGCTCATCACTTTTTGGCATTGTTGTCGGGGAGGTGTCTAAGTAGGTATTGTTTCTACTTATAAGTTACTTGTTTTTTTTTTGCATCAATCTTATTATTTTGAAAATTTTGAAAAAATCCTAAAAACAAAGCTAGTTCTTTCATGCCTCGTAGGAGTAGGGATAACCAAGGGAAGTTATTTCCAAAAACCCCCACTCCCTCAAGTAGTCAACCTTCATTCTTCTTCGGTGACTGTGAACTTCCCTCTCTAACTACAAGGGAGTTAGAAGACCCTTTAGGTGAAAAAATTGAAATTTTTGAAGAACCAATAGGGTAAGAATAACCTATCTCACCTACCCAAACCATCACTGAAAATAGGAACAATGAGTTTTTCCCTACCAGAGAAACCAATGGAGAGGCTAGAATGAAGAATATGAGCCCTGCTTCCCTTCCACACTTCCATGGCCTAACCTTTGAGGATCTTGACACCTTCATGTTTGATTTAGTTGTTGTATGTAAGACCTATGACTACGCCTCTGATGAACAAAAGCTGAAGTTGCTTCCATCTACCATCAAAGATACAACCTTGCTCCGGTTTATGGGATTACCTAGAGGCAACATCAATACCTGGGCCCAAATGCAACAAGTCTTCAATGAAAAATACAGGGATTATTGTAGGTCCAAAGAGACAAAGGAGGAAATATTTAAGATGATTATTGGACCTGATGAATCCTTAGAGGAATATGAGGAAAGATTCCAACTCAATTATAGGAGGGCCAACTATACCCTTGATCCCGAGTCACTCAATCTAGTTCTTCTCTGAGGGATCAGGGAATATGTAATGGAAACCCTCAACATGATGTCTGGAGGATATATCTACTAGTTTCCTTATGATGGCATCAAAACTATATTCAAGAATAACTCCAGGGTTGCTAGGAAAAAGGATAGGTCTAGCCAAGGCTTGGCTAGTTCCTCCCCCTCAACAAAAACCATTAAACATGCGATAAGAAGTATGTTGGAGGATTTTAAAAGTGAAATGTTGCATACCTTTTATTTTTAAATGGATATTATGAAAATCAAAAGGAAGCAAGAGGAAGCAGAAAGGGCACTAGCTATCTTTTGTCCTAGATGCACTAAGAGACACCCTAGGAATGAGTACCCTCTAAATGTCATAGAAGTCTACTCTGTCTGTGAAGAAAATCATGCCACATACAAATATACCTCTCTGTCAGGTATGAAAGTTGTATACCAATGGGTAGAAGGTAGTGCATAGCAGCTCTGTTTCATTAACCAAAGGAGGCCTCAATGTCCTCGGCCATATCAACAAGGCATGCAAGGTGCACACTATCCTCATTACAACCCAAATCAGAATGCACCTTTTCAGCCTTGGTACTCTTTCAATCATCCGTCATGTCCCACACCACCTCCTTGGATTTATACCCCTTAGTATCCTCCTCATCTTATTCACCCTCCTTTCCATCCATATCCACCTCAATCTTTCTAGTGGGGTAACCCCTCACAAGGGTGGAGGCCTCAAACAACCCAACCTCCTGCTTTATTGCCTCCACCACAACCCACCTAAGAAACCTCAAATTCCTACTCAACCTAATCTGAACCCGAACAATAAGAAGGCATAACAGGTCTATAGTGGGGAGACATCCTATCCTACCTATGTTGTGGAAATTCAAGAGATAAACCTTCGGTCTGGGAAGGTACTCCCAGATAATCAACCAGCTTCTCCACTTGAAGAGCTTGAAGAAGAGAAGGAAGAGAGTGCCCCTCAAGTTAATGCACCTCCTTATCCTGAAAGTTTGGTCCACCCCAAAAAACACACCCCAGAAGAGGATGAAATTTAAGGAGAATTAAAGAACTTTTGTGTCAATATACCCCTTCTCGAGGTCATCAAGTATGTTCCCATTTACAATAATATTATTAAGGAGGAATGTTTCAAAAGGACTAGGAGAATCAGAAGAGATACCCCCATAAAAAATGTTGTTGGACATCTATCTAATATGACGCTAGGAAGAGTATCTCCCTGGAGTACTTGGATCCTGGTATCCCAATAGTGGATGTGCATGTTGATGGAATTATTGTCCCTAATACCTTGATTTATCTTGGGGTTGCAATCAATATAATGACCAGGGAAACCATGTCGAATCTCAACCTCCAAGGGGCTTTAATAAATACCACTACAGTACTGCATCTTGCAGACAGATCCACAGTATCCCCTGAGGGAGTTATTGAGGATGTGATGGTCCCAATTGACTCCTGGGAATACCCCAGTGATTTCTTGGTTCTCCGGCCAAAAGCCAAGTTTATTTGCTATCCTCTCATCCTAGGAAGACCTTGGATGGCCATTGTTGATGCCTAAATTAGTTGCAAGGCTGGGAACATGACTATTAATAATGGACATTTATCAAAACAACTTGTGTTGTATCCTCCTGCCCAACCTTCTATTGAGCATGATTTACCCTTATGTTTAAAGGATGAGGAAGAGGAATAATTTTATCAAGCATCCCTCTACCAAGTTTGCACTCTAAATATTGTTATAGGAGTGGGGCAACTTGATGAAGATGACCTTATTGATCATATCTTACAGAATAATCCTCCAACTACCATACCAGTTGATGAACTATTGAAGGAATCTGAGACTAGTCCTTGGACTGATTTTTTCTTTGTTGACTCTATCCTAGAACATGCCAAGATTATAGAAATTGGCCCATCCATAACTTTAAATATCAACCCATCTCTCTTAGCTGAGAATGAATAACAATTATGCAATGTGTTGAGGAAACACTTGGATGCTTTTTCTTGGGATTATAAGGAGATGAAAGGTGTGCATCCTTCAGCCCATACTCATCATATTTACTTCAAAGACGGATGCAAGCTTGTGCGCCAACCCCAGAGGAGGATGAAACGAAGTCTTAAGGAAATAATGAAAGAGGAGTTACAAAAAATACTAGATGCGGGGTTCATATACCCCATTTCAAATAGTGAGTGGGTGTCCCCTCTCATTTTAGTCCCAAAGAATAATGGGAAATGGAGGATGTGTTGACTATAGATAACTTAACAAGGCTACAAAGAAGGACCATTTTCCTTTACCCTTCATTGACCAAGTCCCTTGCAGGGAAGAAATTCTTCTCTTTCCTGGATGGATTTAGTGGATACAACCAATATGAATCAGCCCTGAGGACCAAGATAATACCACATTCACATGTCCTTGGGGTACCTTTTCTTATAGGGTCCTTCCATTCGGTCTGTGCAATGCCCCTACTACTTTCCAGAGGGAAGTTCTAAGTAACTTTGTTGAACTTGTTCATGACACTGTTGAGATAAACATGGATGACTTCACTTCTTATGGATGTGACTTCTAGGAAGCTCTCTCTAATATTTGCAAAGTCTTATAGAAATGCATTGAAATGAATCTGTCATTGAATCCCGAGAAATGTGAAATTTTGATGAATGCATGGATTTTCCTTGGCCATTCTATATCCAAGGAATGGATACATGTTGACCCAAACAAAATTTCCACCATTAAAAGGGTGCCTATCCCTCAAAATCAAAGAGATGTCAAGAGCTTCCTGGGATTAGATGGGTATTATATAAGGTTCATTAAAGACTTTATTAAACTGGCTTCACCCTTGTTTGGATTACTAGCTAAATATTCAGATTTGTGTTGGACAAACAACTATCAAGAGGCCCTTGAAGTGTTGAAAGAAAATTTGACCACTACACCCATCCTTAGGGGTCCCAACTGGGCATTACCTTTCCATATACACACAGATGCATCAGACAAAGTTGTAGGGGCGACCTTAGGACAAGTGGAAGATAAATTGCCTTATGCTATATATTTCATTAGTAAGAACCTTTCTAAAGCTGAGTTGAATTATACAATCACTTAAAAGGAACTTTTGGTTGTGGTACATTCTGTGAACAAGTTTAGGCACTATGTCACTGGTTATCAAAATTTTGTTCACACTGATCACGTAGCCATTAAGTATTTAATGAATAATCCTGATGCCAATGTTAGGATAATTAGATGGTTTTTATTATTACAACAATTTGATTTGACTATTATTGACAAACCAGGGAAAGAAAATGTGGTTGCAATTTTTTTGTCAAGACTAACCCTACCTGTAGAAAATGAGGAGATGGTAGATGATCAACTTGCAGATGAACACCTCTTTTCCATCTCGATACTTTCTCCTTGGTTTCCTAACATAACCAACTACTTGGTTGCCAGGAGGTTCCCTCCTAATATTTCATCCAAGGAGGAAAGAAATATTGTCAAGAAAAGTGCCCCACTCACTTGGATTGGGGGAAATATTTTTAGATTGGGACCAAATCTAATCCTAAGGAGATGTGTGAGGGAACAAGAGGTATTTGACATCCTCTCAGCATGCCATGATGGACCTTGTGGGGGCCACTTTGCTGCTAAGAGGATAAGCTTAAAATTTCAACAAGTTGGTTACTATTGGCCCACTTTACATCAAGATGCAAGAGGTACACCACCAGGTGTGATCAGTTCCAAAGGATGGGTAATCCCACACCGAATGATGAAATTCCCTTACAACCTCAAGTGACCCTAGATCCATTTGATAAGTGGGGCATGGATTTAATTGGACCTACTTAACCCCCTTCAGGACAGAAGAAGTATAACATTGTGTGCACTGATTACCTGACTAAATGAGCTTAAACAAAGGTAGTTAAGGCAAAAAATGAGCAGAAGGTGGCTGATTTTTTTATGCGATAACATCTTCTGCAAGTTTGGTTTTCCAAGGGAGTTACTCACTCTTCAAGGAGAACAATTCACCTCAAATCTGATTGAATATCTCATGAAGCAGCACCACATCAAGCACATGACATCCACTTCCTATAACCCTCAAGAAAATGGGTAGGTGAAGGTCACAAACTAAGAATTGGAGAACATTGTAAGCAAGGTTGTTAGCAGAAACATAAAAGATTGGGCATATACACTTGTAGAAGCCACTTGGGCCTACAACACCACTTGGAAGATGACCACTGAATTCACTCCATTTGAACTATTTTATGGGAAGAAAGACATGATGTCTATTGAATTCAAATACAACACCTTAAGGATGGAAGCTCAATTAGACATGAAATTCATTACACCACAACAGGAGAGGCTGCTCCAACTTAATGATTTAGATGAATTCAGACTACAAGCTCTCCTACACACTAAGGTAATCCAGCTACAAAGGAAGATTTGGCATGACAAACACATTAGGGAGAAGAATTTTAAAGAAGGAGATTGGGTCGTGTTGTATGATTCCAGATTCAAAGATTTCAATGGAAAGTTAATGACAAGATGGTTGGGTCCCTATCTAGTAGAAAGGTATCATGAGTATGGGTCTGTCCAAATCAGAACAATTTATGAGGAAGGTATTCTCATATTTGTCAATGGTTACAGGTTGAAGTTGTATAAAATTCCTATGTCCAAGGAAGAATTTGTTAATTCAATCAGTAATGAATTGCATGTGATTGGGAGGCTCATAACCCTCATTCCACAAAACTTATAAAGAAAAAGAAAAAATAAAAGGGCCTAGAAAAAACCTCCATGAGGCATCTAAGGCCAACTCTAAGGTTGAAAACCTCTTTGAGGTAGCCCAAGAGAAAAAATTAGAAAAAAGACAAAAGGAAATGAAAAATAAGATGAAATATCCCCAGGTGAAAACCTCCTCTGAGGGGCCTAGGGAAGACATGTAGGTTGAAAACCTCTACAGAGGTAGTCTGCGTGTCTCAAAACAAACAAACACACACACACACACACACAAAAAGAGAAATAAAATATAAGGAAGGAGTTCTTACACTACTTTTTCTAACATCTTTCTTTTGTAGGACTCTAGATAGTCAAGAGAACCATGTATATAGAACATATTCTACAAATTCATTCCTTCATGTTTCCAACCACCCATTGCATTTTCACCCTCTTCACTCACCTCCTTACCTCTCTGTTGAGCCAATTAATTGTTCCTAAAGGACCAACTAAATATTGCACATTAAATCGTCAACCTGAGGTTTCTTTTTTCGATTTCAAGGTTATCGGCACAATTTATGCAAGAGAAATGCTGGTATGACTAATTATTGCTACCCTATTGAAAAGCAAAGTTGCAATGTTAAAGGAATCAATTTGTAATGCATTTTCCAATTTAAGTAAACCATTCAAAACATCAACTTCTAAATACTTTATGAAGGAAACAACAATGGAAAACCTATCAAGTATCAAGTTGTTACTTAGGGAACAACAACTACAGAATGGAAAAGAAACACTATGAAATCACATCACTGAAAGAAATTGAGTATGTAAGATAAAGATCCTATGATATTTTATAGGAAACAGTAGGAAATGATGATACTCGTAACGAATTAAATAAAGAAACTCTACTTTGTAACAATCTCTAGAAATCCTATTTAAAATAGAGCATGTAATTTAATGAGTGAGTAACAATAAACTAAAATAAATTACACAAATTAAATAACTAAAACAAGAGAACCAAGCACCAATTTTACGGTAAAGGTAAAGACAATTTTGCTTCTAGGATCGGGCCCAAATCACGAGAATAAAACTTCCTTATAGAAGAAATCAACACAACAAATTAAATTTGCATAATAAATGCTTCCATTCATTTACAAAGAGTTAATTACAATCAATGCCTTCTTATGTATGAACTTATATCAAAATAATGTTACAATCGAACAACCCTTTTCGAGGCTCAATGTCAACTTTTTATGCTATGTCGATAAAATATAAGAATTATGAATCTGTTTCTAATAAAGAGTGATCTTGAGAATCTGAAGATTCTCAGGATGCTCATTTTAAGTTATAAGAGGTCTTAATATATCTAGATGACCAAGTAGGAAGCTTGTGCTTAATTGATTTACTATAAACAAGGTTCAAGAGCTCGAATCTATCTGATCTCCTATGATCATTCCAGGAAACAACATTGGGTGCCAATTCATTAATAGATTCCTGTCCAAATTAAGGATCCAATAGTAAGTAAATAATGCTTTAGTGGTCAGATTCGTTCACAAAGGTAATGAAAATAATAAATATGTATAAAACACTTCTAGAATCCATACTTCATAAGTTATCATATTTGAATTACAAGAAAGGCATAGAAATTAATATAAAAACTAAGGAATAAGGTAAGGAAATTACACGGAAATTATAACAATTATGAGGCCCAACATCACCCCCCAACTGACCTTTTTGCATGACCTCATGCAAATAAATGATTAACATGTAAGGAAGTTAAGGAGTAAGCTTCACAAGATTCCTCTCCTCTATGTCTGAAGGCATTCCTACTTCTGAGTTCTTGAAAGGCCACATACTTACCTACCTTTGATAAATCATTGTCAAATTTATAAAAAGACTAAGGGCACCAGATCATGGGACATCTATACCTGCATCCTATCTAATTGATACCTCTTTCCAATACGTGAACATAGTCTTGTACTCTAGACATGGCATATTGAAAATTATGGTAGCCAAAGGGTTCTCTATTTTTTATTTCATTAGATGATGCCTGCCATCTCACTTTAGCTCCATGAAGAGCCTCGTCCTTGATATGTTCCAAATATTCCAGTCTTGAATGTAAAACATCATCATGAATTTGTGCGAGTGCAGAAGCAACAACAAGTTTTTCTATGAAGATACCATGACAAATTTGTATGTGAAAAGGGTTATTAGGTTCCCCTTTGACCCAAAGATCAAGACCATGCTCTCTCCTCTGGAAGGTGTGATACACTTTTTGTCATTTAACCTAGTTCCTAGCAAATGATATGAAGGCCTCAAACTGAATGTCCCCAATAAATGGAACAACATTTTCTTCCACATGTTCTTCCAAAAAGGAATTATGCATATATAATTTACACAGAAGATAATGTGTGTACTCATCATGTTTATGGAAAGTAATAATGAAATCCAATAGATTTTTAAACTCATATAGTTGTCCAGACTCTATAGCTTTAACTTTGAGCAACAAATGTTTCTCAAGTAAATACAATGTATCATTCTGGGTTGGGGACCTATATGCCAAGACATTTGAATAAATGGAGCATATTTCCTTTGTTTTCAATGAAGCCTTATTAAGACAATCCTTTAAATTCTTTATTTTCTTCTCAGATGATCTCAGTTGCACACAAGTCTCATCCTATGTTGTTGTTAGTGCCCTGAATCATTGAAGCAATTCATGATGTTCCTTCTGAGGCACTGCTTCTTTCTGGTATCTTGCAATAGCCTCTTGCTATCTTTCCATAGTTTTATGCAAGACTTTAATGGATGCCTCTACAATTAAGGGAGTATAAAGAGGCACATCCTCTATATTTACTTCTCTATCAATAAGGTTATATGGTGGATCTATTTGAGTGATCCGGATTTAAACAGGAACGCAACAAATTACAGAGATAACCATATACACAAAGATGCAGCGGAAATAATACTTCATTTCATTAATGGAAAATACTGAAATATGCTTACAAACAGAAATGGAAATAAACTAGCTAGGGCGATGGTAGCTTATCTCTGAGAAGAGATGTGATGGCTACATGCCTCTGAACTGTGTTACAATTAGGCTCGAAGGCCTATTTATTGTTGAGAAACAATGGAAAAACCCTTAACATTCCAAAACCTAACCCTAGGAGATGAAACGCCAAACTGTGGGCCCCGTTTGGGGGTAAGTTGGTACATCAACTTCCTGGGGTCGTAACTTTGGCATATGATCTCCATTTGACGCGTACAATAGCTCATTAGAAAGATCTATCCTAGCACTATCATTGTTGGAACGGGCAACACCAGTCCATTCCATGGACTCGTGTTGCCCCCGGATTCCCCAAAAAACGTCGTTTAGGGCCTCAAAACGGCTCTGGAAGTTCAGGACCCGAAAAACTGCTAAAAATAGTAAGTTGTGCTACAATTAAGGAAACTGAAAATGCTGAGAAAGACAATGGTGGGGGTCCAGGTGGACTTGGCAGGTGGCCACCAATATCCACCTGGATCATTCCTCCCCCCTTAGGAAGCAATGGTCCCCATTGCGTTGAGCTCCTCCATGAGATGAGGAAACTTCTGCTGAACTTGTTCCCTGGTGAGCCACTTGCCCTGCTGAAGGAGTTGGCCTGCTTTGACAACTCGATACAGTTGGATATTCTGTTGGCGAGTGTTCTTGATCTGTGTGTCCATGATCCGATCAGTTGCAGCTTGTTCCATGCAATCTGGATTTAATTCTGTGGGTTTGAGCTGTTCTGCAATGTCGGATGTGTCTAGCAATGGTGGAAAGTATGGCCGAAGGCGGTCCACATTGAATACTGGGTGCAGGCCAAGGAATGGGGGAATGCTGAGCTCAAATGCATTGTCTCCCATAGCCTTAGTAATGGTGTAAGGACCATATCGGAGTGGTCTCAATTTCCGATAGGCTCCAGTAAGGCGTTCCTTTTGCAAATGCAACCAGACTTTGTCGCCCACCTGAAACTTGTGTGGCACCCGATGTTGATCATGTCGCTGCTTGTACTTGGCATTTGATTTCTCAAGAATGTCATGGACCTGCTGGCGAATATGTTGGATGCGCTCAATGAAGCTGGTGGCCTTATCTGTTTCGGACTGGACATGAGCTGAATTCATGTGAGTAGCTGCAAGTGGCATGGCCACATCAATGGGGCATAGTGGCTGGAATCCCAAACCCACCTAAAAAGGGCTATGGCCAGTGGAGCTGTGAAGAGCTCGGTTGTAGCTGTGCTGAACGTAGGGGAGGCTCTCGTCCCATGTGCGTGGATGCTTTGAGTTATACATGCGCAGAATGTGCACAATCATCCTATTGACAACCTCTGTCTGGCCATCAGTTTGAGGATGGAAGGCTGTGGACTTCGTGAGTTTGGTGTCCAGCATTGACCAGAGACTGGACCAAAAGGTGCTGAGAAACCGACTGTCCCGATCTGAGATGATAGACTGTGGGATCCCAAAGTGCACCCACACTCGTTCAAAGAAGAGTTTAGCAGTGGCTTCTGCTGTGATATTCTTCTTGCAGGCCATCATAATGGCCATCTTTGAGAACCTGTCGACGACCACAAAAACACAGTCATTTCCATGCTTAGTGGAAGGAAGGCCTGACATGTAATCCATGGAGATGGATTCCCAAGGTCGACTAGGGGTAGGCAACGGGGTATAGAGGCCTTGCTTCTTAATGGTCGGTTTGGCAATGGCACAGGCAGTACATGATCGGATGTACTTCCCAACATCCTGTCGAAGATTCGGCCAATAGAAATAGTTTTGCAGTACTGCCACTGTTTTCTCGACCCCGAAATGCCCAGCAGCCCGACTGTAGTGTGCTTCCCAAATCATCTTGGCACGCTCGCTTGAAGGAACACAAAGGTGACCGAGGTGGCATAATAGGGCATCCTGGAGGTGAAAATCTGCAACCTGCCGACCCTCCAAGAGTGTCTGGTATGTGTGGCCGAATTCTGGGTCGCTTTTGTAGAGAAGTGGCCAATCAGAAGTCTCGTGCCCGCAAGAGTTGAGCACGGTGGTTAGCGCCATGATCGGTGGTCGACTGAGGCAATCTGCAACATTATTGGTGCTGCCCTTTTTATACTTGATATTCAAGTGAAACTGTTGCAGGTATGTAGACCACTTCTGATGGCGATCATTCTGCAATTTCCCTTGGGTCTGTATGAACTGCAGAGGTCGGTGGTCTGTGTGGATGACCGTTTCCTTCCCCAAAATGTAATGCTTCCATTGTCGGCAGGCCTGTACAATGGAATACATCTCTTTATCATAAGTGGGGTACTTCCGGACTGTGTCTGAAAGTGTTTCACTGTGATATGCCACTGGATGTCCATGTTGAGTAAGGACTGCCCCAATAGCATAGTCAGAGGCATCTGTCTCGACCTCAAATGGTTGTTGTAAATCTGGTAACGCGAGCACTGGTGCCGTGCAGAGGCGATCCTTCAACTCCCTGAATGCCTTCTGTTGAGATTCAGACCAAAAGAATTTTGCTTTCGCCCCGCCCTTGGTGACTTGACTCAAGGGCCAAGAAATATGAGAAAATCCCAACACAAACCTGCGGTAGAAGTTGGCAAGACCTAGAAAGCTGCGGAGCTCTGTTAGAGTGGTTGGAGAGGGCCAATCCCGAATGACTTGGACCTTGGCTGGATCGACATGCACCCCTGTTCATCAATGATGTATCCCAGATACTGAACCTCGGTCATGCCAAAAGTGCATTTCTCCAAATTGGCACATAGCTTGTGTTGCCGCAGTGTTTGGAGAACCTGTCGGATGTGGTGGAGGTGCTCTTCCCAACTCTGGCTGAAGATCAGAATGTCATCCAAGTATACTACTACAAAGGAGTTGGTGAATGGCCGCAAGATGTCATCCATTAGCCTCATAAAGGTTGCAGGAGCATTCGTCAATCCGAAAGGCATGACCAACCATTCGAAGAGGCCCTCCTTGGATTTGAAGGCAGTCTTCCACACATCTGAGGGTTCAATTGGTACCTGGTGATATCCTGACTTCAGATCGATCTTGCTGAAATATTTCGCCCCCTTTAGTTGGTCTAGGAGGTCATCAATCCGCGGGATCGGGTACCTATTACGGACAGTGATCTTGTTCAGCGCCCGATAGTCAATACAGAGTCTCCACGTCCCATCCTTCTTCTGTACCAACACTATCGGGCTCCCACAGGGCGAAGAACTCGGACGGATGTGACCTTTCTGCAGGAGCTCCTGAATCTGCCTCTTGATTTCATTGTTCTCCAGAACGGAGCGCCGATAAATTGGTCCATTGGGTAGCGGCGCACCTGGGGTCAGATCGATGGAGTGCTTGACTTGACAGTGCAGAGGAACCCCTGCCGGGGAGGTGAAGATGTCTTCGTACTCCTCCACAATCTTGTCCATCTGTAGCTGCCGTGCAGAGGGACCCCGTTTGGAGGCCGCGGCCACTGTCTTCTTCTTCCCTTGAGGGCGTATCATCAGGAAAACAAATTTCTTGGTTTTGGAAATGATCTTACTGCATTGTTTTGCAGTAATCAAAGAGATGGCGGCAGGTGGTGCTACCTCTGGTATCCTGAACAACTTATTTCCCAATGTAATAATAACAGCACGGGGCCTTGATTCATACACAGCATGTCGCTTCCACAAGTATGGTTGTCCTAGTAATACATCACAAACTTCAAGGGGAGCAATGTCACACAATACCTCATCCGTGAAGGGCTTGATGTTGTATGGAAGGCGACACTGCTGGCTCACGCGAAGATCTCGCCCTTGGTGAAGCCACCCAATGGTGTATGGTTGTGGATGTGCTGTGGTCGGTAAGCCCAACCGCTTCACGACCTCTGCCGAAATGAGGTTCTTTTGACTCCCGCTATCAACAATGAACTGTATCGGGGAGCCCTTTACCCACATCTGGGAGTGGAAGAGACGCTCCTCCTCCTCTGGATCTTCGGGTTCATTTTTCTGGATCTTTGCGGTAGCAACAGTGGCGCTGGGATCCGCATCAATGATCTGCTTCCCTTTTTCATACCCCTTATCGGGTTCTGACTCAGAGTCGGAACATGCATCTGATTCTGAAACCTTTAGCTCAGCCACCAGTGACTGCTTGGCCCGACACTCACTTGTGTTGTGAGTGGAGCTCTTATGGAACTCGCACCATTTTCCAGTGTCCTTTCTCGGCTTCGCGGCGTTGCTCTTTGCTTGCAGCTTCGGCTGGTTGTCTTGGGCTGTCCCGCCTTGGCTTTGTCCTTTGTTCTGTGGTTTAGGGGCACCTTTCCCCTGCTTTGGATTCGCAGATCCAAAGTCTCGCTTCTTTTGTTTAAACTTCTGCTCGACCTTGACGGCATACCGGTATGCTGCGCCGAGCGAGGGGATGTTTAGGAACTGTATTTCTTCCTGGATGTACTTGTGCAGGCAGCCACGGTATTTGAGTATCAAATGTTGCTCCGAATCCTTGATACCCAACTTTGTGCGAAGGGTATGGAAAAGATTGGTGAACTTCGGCACGTCTTGGTCCCTTCCCTGCCGCAGCGTGGTCCACTTTATGTATTCATCCTCATAGCTTCCAACAGGGTAGTACTGCTCCTTGATGGCATCCCGGAACGAATCCCAGGTGGGTGCGGCTGAAAATAGTGAGCCAGTACTTTCATCCTTCTGCTCGCAGTAGGTTTCCCACCAGTCCTTGACGTGGGGGGCTGCTTTGAGAAGAGCAAAAACAATCTTTTCCCGACTCGAAAATTCATGAACAGAAAAATAACCCTCTAGCAGATTTAACCATTTATCTACGGCATCGGCGTCTATCTGACCCTCGAATATGGGGATTTCAAAATTAACTTGTACCTTAAAGGGTGTGGCGTTTCCAGAGGAGCTGCTGGAAGCCGATGCGCCGCTTCTGGGTAGCCGCTGAAAGATCTGCGCAAAGCTGTCCATCATCGCGTTCCGTTGTCGCTCGAGCGCTTCTTCGAGCAAGATTTTGATGGGATCTCCTGCCCCCTCGTCTTTCTTCTCGTCCGCCATGGGAGGCCGTCGGGATTTGCGAGGCTGGTCTTGCAAAGGTTCAACCAGTTCAAGCCCTAACTCCTTATATCCCGACCTTGTTGGGGACATGCAAAGAAAAACAGAGAAAAAGCAGACCACTCTGATACCACTGATCCAGATTTAAACAGGAACGCAACAAATTACAGAGATAACCATATACACAAAGATGCAGCGGAAATAATACTTCATTTCATTAATGGAAAATACTGAAATATGCTTACAAACAGAAATGGAAATAAACTAGCTAGGGCGATGGTAGCTTATCTCTGAGAAGAGATGTGATGGCTACATGCCTCTGAACTGTGTTACAATGAGGCTCGAAGGCCTATTTATTGTTGAGAAACAATGGAAAAACCCTTAACATTCCAAAACCTAACCCTAGGAGATGAAACGCCAAACTGTGGGCCCTGTTTGGGGGTAAGTTGGTACATCAACTTCCCGGGGTCGTAACTTTGGCATATGATCTCCGTTTGACGCGTACAATAGCTCATTAGAAAGATATATCCGAGCACTATCATTGTTGGAACGGGCAACACCAGTCCATTCCATGGACTCGTGTTGCCCCCGGATTCCCCAAAAAACGTCGTTTAGGGCCTCAAAACGGCTCCGGAAGTCCAGGACCCGAAAAACTGCTAAAAATAGTAAGTTGTGCTACAATTAAGGAAACTGAAAATGCTGAGAAAGACAATGGTGGGGGTCCAGGTGGACTTGGCGGGTGGCCACCAATATCCACCTGGATCATTGAGTTTCTACTTCAACGAGACTAGGAGGAACATCAATCATCTGTATCTTAGAATTAGTCTGAGTTCCTACTTTAGTAAATACAATAACAAAGTCTGCCTGGGTACTTTCTTCATTAGAGATAAGTGTGAGATCATTCTGGGTTTCAATCTCTTGAGTTTCCTTCTTTCTTCTAAGCTTCCTCACATGACCTTTATGAAACTTCTTACTACCATGCAGCTAATTTGTTAGATGGCGTATCTTCCTTCAAAATTTCTTATTTTATTCTTTCAATTTATCAATCTCCTCATGAAATTTACCTTTTTCTTTATTTCTCACAACTATGGTACTTATAGTCTTCTAAACAAATTTTCTAGCCAAGGTTGTTGGAGAAAAAGAAGAAGAAAAATCAACTATTATCTCAGATTTTTCAATAATAATCTCCTGAGGAGATTCGACTGTCAAAGGGTCAATCAATGAATTATCAACTTCCATTGTCATTACATCAGTTGTAGATTTCAGTAAGTCTTTGTCAGGAAGATCAACCTGAGATTCAACTGAAAAAACAGTACCACCATCTCGGCCTTCACCAACCAGATCTTCAAGGAAGGATTGTTGAGCCATATCTTCCAGAGAGTAGGACTCCAATATAGTAGCAACAAAATATCCATAATACTCTTGGAAAGGAATAGATTTAGGGTTTTCATCTAATTCCAAAGTAACAATAGCTAAATAATTAACGGGAGAGGTTGCAATTGGTGAATTAGGTGAAGTCCCCTTGTCAAAATGGTTTTTAGGATGAGCTATAGGTTCTTCCAATGAATTGGTCATTTCTTCTCCTAAATTCACAGTTTCCAATAAACACTCTATTCCTTCTAATGCTTGAGTTAATTCTATTTCTTGTTTTGTCTATTTCGGGGCTGGTAAATCTTGAGTTGATTTTTCTCCAAGGGTTTCCCGGTGCATCTCTTCTGCATTAGAGAAATATTGGGTCGAATTTCCTTCTGGTAAATACTCAAGAGGATTCAAAGAACTCTTACCTTTCTTAACTAGCCTAGATGACCTTCTTCTTTTCTTGGTTGGTGAAGCTAGAACATATTTCATTCTTTTCTTCGCTTTACTGAGTTTTTTAGGTTTTAAAGTTTTTGCAGTTCCCCGTGGAGAATTTTTTGTCACTAAAATTTCATTCGAATTATCCTCATTGCCTTTTTCTAGCTGCTCATTACTAAATGAAACATTCCCAGATGTTTCAATAAATGTTTGATTTCCTAAAGGAATGTCTTGGCCAGCATCAGGGTTTCGAAGGAACCCTTCCCAAGTCTGTTGAGCTTGATTGAGACTTATTATGATTAATAATCTGATAAGTCTGTGGTGACTGATGACCTAGACTTGGTCTTTAGATCTTCTCAACCTAGCAGTGGTCTCATGCAACAACTAATTGAGAAAGTAGGGAAGGTTTAGAGTTACCTTTCACCTTAGGGATTCCATTAATTTGAGATGACATCCCCTCACCACATCATACCTTTCGTCACAGGTAATATATCACTAGACGATACCTTCTAATTCTTTCCACAGTTTTGGTAATGAATTGGGCTTATACCCCTTTCCTTTCCCAACCAATTCTTCACTAGTGTTTAGAAACAAGAGGGCTACGTTTTGGAGCGAAGTTTGTATCTCGTGCCATTTTTCTCCCTCTGTTGGAAGACTTATTACTTCCGCTATTGCACCTTCACTCACTTGTATGTTTGTGTTTCTTACCATTACTATGCCATTGTCGACATTCCTTGTGAATTATAATGCTACTTCGTTATCAAAGCCCTTTAATCATTCAAAGTATTCCGTCCATCCAACTTGGATCAAAATGTTGCGCACCTGCTCCAAGGCCTATAATTGAGTAGCTTCATATCGGACCGAATGAACACCCATTTTTTTACTATTCGAAAGGACGCAATTTTGTAGCTTGAAACAATAGAATTAAAAATATATACTAATAGTAATTATGCACATAGTATAAAGAATGAGTGATCATGACATGTAATGATATTTTAAAAATTTGAATAAAAATTCATATATCAATGTTATCTTGCCCCCCCAATTGAATTGAAGGTCGTTTGTGGCTGTTAATTAGTTTTTAATAGGTTGGCAGGTTTGACACAATTAGAGGATATTGTGATATTAATGAAGTGTAATAGGGTAACCGTAAAAAATAAAAATATAGAGCGGAGGGTATTTGTGACACGTGAGAGAATCATTGAGATATTTATTAATCATGAGATGTAATGATAACTATAATTATTATAATACATGGAAGGTTCAAGCAAAATAAAGGCATGCAAATATTTCTACGAATAATAGATGGATGGAAACAATAGTTGCATCAAGTATATCATTAGAGAGAAAAAAAATAAAATAAATTAGTTAGAATGATGAATTTATGAAAAATTGGTATCCTTGCTATGTAGAATTATAAAGAATTAGTCATGGAAAACCAATCATCATCACTTTCTAGGAGGGATTTATAAATTTCCATAATAAATCTAATGACATTTCCTTCATTAATTTTGAGGAGACAAAATAGGCAACATAAATTGTAATCTTTAAATTTCCTTTAATACCACAGGCATGTCCTCAGCTGCCAGTAGGTGTCCATAGCCTCAACAAGGTTTCCTTTTTAACCCATTGAGATGCCATTGTCTCATTTACTAGGAAATATTCATAACTTGTTTTCAGGGAAAATTTTAAGAACCTCCCCTAAATTTATAAATATAATAAATGGGCGAATCTCCATGGTATATAGGAAAAATGGAAGGCGATTTTATCAATAATATAATATGTATATATAATTTTTTGGCGAATCTCTCACCAGGCATGGCCAATATTTTACTCAATTATAAAATCTTGTAAGATCTTGGAGAGTCTTTCACTAAATAATAAAACTTTGTAAAGTCCTAGTGAATCATAGCATAGGCTACATGCTGGTTTAATTCCCCCATTTAAATAGGCTACATTCCAGGTGAATACCATGGGTCAATACCATGTGCCATTTTTATTTTTATTAATTCTAATATTAGGGTTCATAATGGTTTTTTGCATGGTATTAATAACAATCTAGTCCATGGTATTTGTCCCATAGTATTTTGGCCATAGGTTTCACCTAAATATAACCCATTTTTTTGAGTGTTCGTAAATATAAGGCGACTTAGGGAGTAAATATAAAACTAGCAATTGTCCCAAAAGGTACAAAGAGAGGCCGATAGGATTATTAAATTGGAATTTTTGAATTCTTCTAGAAAAGTTAATTGGTCTGTGGAAAACTTTGTTTTCTTGCACTGGATCATTGTGCAATTACTTTTATTTAGATGTTTTGTTTATATCTATATTACAAGGAACACATTGAATGTCTTATTTCATTTATGCTATCCTTACTAATATCCTTTCCGTGCTTTTTCTTGATCAATTTGATGAAATATTCCATTATCCTTTGGTCAAAGTCCTCACCTGCATATTAGTGTACATCCTGGTAAGTTCAAAGCTCAAACGCCAACCAAAAAAGTCAATGATAACCACTGTGCACGTATTCAAATTCATAATGTAAAATTGTGCACGTATTCAAATTCATAATGTAAAACTGCCAGACAGAGTTCAGACAGATTACCTCCAAGATGGGTATCACCGTTTGTAGCCAAAACCTCAAAAGCTCCGTTGTCAATAGTCAGAACACTGACATCAAATGTGCCACCGCCAAGATTAAAAACAACAATATTTTCTCTCCACCCTTCTTGTCCACGCCATAAGCTATTGCCAAGGAAAAATATTTACAAAGCTAATAGTGACATTGTACTTGCAGAGTGATAGTTCTACGTGATACACAATCAAAGTTCTACATCATAAAAATTATGAAAGGCAAACCAAACTGCAAAAGGCCTGAGACCCAGTACTCTGAAAACCAACCAGATCGATACAACCTGAGACCAAGTACTCTCAATACCAACCAGATCGATACAACCTTTTGTATGAGCTGAATATCCATGTATAAGCAATGAAACAATAAAACAAGAACTGTCCGACAAGGTTGCAATTTTTCTTGTAAAAATATCTCCGACTGGAACGAGTTCATAACAGAAATTTAATGGCACTCCCTTGCACTAATAAATTGAGAGGTATGTGGTAAAAATGATACCCCTCATGATTTTTAATTTTTCATTATTAAACATATACAATACAATTAAATATGGTACAACCTGCCCCATACAATGAAACTCTCTTCAACTAAAATTGATATGTTGTCCATCAAATTTCTACAATCTACAAACAAGTGAACCTTTCACAAAATTCTGCAGTTGCATTCACAAGTACACCCTCTAGTTATCCACAGAAATTTCCTAGCTCCTGAGCTCTGGGTAGTTACTATATTCATGGATAATATTTAGCTTCAGAATAAGTGGCAGGACATACCTAAGTTTAATCTGGGCTCAATCATTTGGGATAACTAATTTCTTTTCTAGTTTATAACAAGCGAAACCTCAACACTTGCCATACGAGACAAGTAGTAGCCAAAAACAGTAGTCGGAGTTGCTAGAATGCCTTAGTGTTCCATTTAAAGAATTAAAAGCTAAATCACCACAATGAAATGTTAAAACTTCAAGCCTAGAAAAATACCAGAGTACTTTATTCAAATTCATAGCACCAGCATGCCTGATTCTATATATAAACCTAGGCCAGATGAACAGAGTCGTCCATAGTCTCAAGTAGTAGAAGAAAGTGCAGATTTTCCAAACCTAGAATCTCCCTACAAAACTCTTATTCCTAAACAAAAAACCAGATTTAACCAAAATCTACGCAAAAAATGTTAACCAAACACAATCAAATGTGTGAGCATGTAAAGTCAACACAACAACTAAGGTGAAAATTTTGCAAAACAGCCAAATCAAAAGGTTGATAGTCACCATACACCCATACGGTAACGAATACAAGTGAATAACAACTCATTCCAGAAATATTCAATCTAGAGCAACCCAACAAGTAAATTTTTGTTTCCATCACAACCCAATACATGAATAAGCATAATTTTGTGATTTTTTTCTTTCACGTTTTACTGAAATAAGTTCAAATCAATGTTTGCGATGAACAAGAAAGCTCAAGCCAGACTTGGAGTGCAAGCCAAGGAAGAGGCAAGGGAAGAGGAATGATGTGGCGTGGGACAATGTCAAAGGGTAGTCGGGGATTGGCAGGATCAAAGGCTTTGGGCTTTCATCCAGGTATGGTTTCTCGTGATACTTATGGCTTTGACAGGATTGGAATGGGCCCTGTGGATGGGTTTGCAATGCCAGATATGTTTACTGCTCCAGTGAGTCAAGGCAGAGGATTTCCTCCTTATGGCCAACCAGGTCCTAGATTTGGCCCAGCGTCAGGGATCAATAAGAATTATCAATTCCCTAAACCCTTGGAAAGCAAAGTGACGTACAGAAGCTCGTTCCATGTATCAAGGATGCCTGGTAAACACTATGGGCACATGAGGAATCACTGGAGGCGAGTATCCTTCAAATTGCACTGGTTCAATCTGACCATAGCATTTCTGCCCGTTCTTCTGATTCCAATAAATTGGGCTGCACATTTACATCAATTTTATGAGGAAAACCAGTTCGTATACCTAAAATAAGAGCAATAGCTACTTGAATAGATTTCATGGATATCTTGGAATTTGATCTATCATAAGAACAGTTATATTTTTTTAAAGCTTAAACTTCCAATTCCAAAATATTCATGAAAACTGCAATCCACATAAAAAATGCCCTATAACATATACAATGTGTGTTTGTATAAAGATTTACCTGTAATGTGTAGGGGACGAGGTGCTAAAGAAGACAAGTGATTTTTAGGGATCGATATTTGCAGGTATCCAGTTTGCCCACGTCGTCAATGCCCTCTTGTAATCCACAAGTGGATCCATGTTTGTGTCAAGCTGATTGTTAGACATGATTATGTCCCATCTGTCCAACCACATTCCAAACTATTACATTTTTAATATCAATTACAACACTAAATTTGGGTGCCCCTTGTTGAAAATTTTAATCAGAAAGTTCAGAGTTTTGATACTTCCCACCTTTGATCTTGCCACCAATGGGATGACTCAAAAACCAATATATCATCTCCTTTCCAGTAACCATATACAGAAAAGTCCAAATCCTTTTATTCTCATATACAATATCACCCTGTTTTTTATCCATTTATTTTCATATGCAATATCACCCTGTTTTTTGCATTTCATTTCCTTTTAGCATAAATTCAATGCAAAAGAGAACATGCTTCTAGGGAGGCTAATTTGTTTGCATTTTTATTTGTGGGGTTTATTTTGATTTCTGAAATATTTTGGAATAGAAATGATTGAGGTAAAAAACTGATATTTTTTATTTTGGAATGGGATAAATAAGAGGAGATGAGAAATTGATGTCATAATATGTCACAAGGTTCGTCCAACTTTAACTTTTAGGTTCGAATTTTGGGGAACCTTAAAAAACTTTTGAGGTTCGGCGAACCTCATTGAACCTCATAGCCATTGACCAAGTCCGTAGATCAAAATTCATAACTTCATGTCACACCTCAAGATTGTAATTGATTCTTGCATTTTTTATGTTTATTGATGTTGATTTCTTACTATTTTATCTTATAATTCAATATATATATATATATATATATATATATATGGCCAACCTCATACAAACCTCATCAAAAATTCAAACTCAAACCAAACCTAATCATTGTTGAACCCGAACCATGTGACATACTCATTTTTGTTGATTTTATTCCAAAATTAATGTCATTCTCGTCCATCTTATTCCAAAATATTCTTGAAAGCCTAAAAATTGAAAAGAAAAGTCTTGTACATCTTATTCTAAAATATTTCTTGAAATTAACAGTGAAATGAAAATTTTATCTCACTCCTATCCATATTATTCCAAAAAAATTCTTGGAAATAGACTATGCAGCTAGGGAGGTAAATAAAAGCCCTAGATCTGTATATGACCTGGCACGCAAACGTGTCCAGCTCAATGACATGGTGCATTCTGTTGATGACACATGGGCAGCACAGACACTAACATGGCACAAATGGCAAATATTCCAAGGACCATAGCTTTGTGTCTCAAGCTCGGAATTTGATGAAACTTATAGCTCTCGACAAGAAGAAGACAATGGTGACCTCAGAAAGAGGCTTGAGATGGCTACCTGATGTCCATAAACCTTGGGGGTTGGGCATCTACACCCCATACCCTCAAAGAAGCTTAGAGGGACTAGGTGCATTATAAAGCCCTTTTGGCTCTCTTGCTTGTATTGATATCATTGTACTCAACAGTCCCATTGACCTACTTTTGTCGTCATTTGTTGGACATTAATGTAATTATCTTATCTTAAATTTGTAACAACCAAACATACTACAATGTTTTTGGCTGTTTTACAATGTCACGTGGTTAATGTACATTGGTTACAGAAGCAAAAATTGTATACAAGACAGAGATTATCAAGGATTTGCGTCAAAATCCTCTCCATAAAACAATACTACAAAAGTTGAAGACAGTGCCCAAAAACATGGAACTTTTCCGCCTTATCTGGAACAAGACCTCAATTATTACCTTTTGCATGTGATGTCTCTGCAGAATAAATTTTTAAAGCTTTAGCCTTCTCCAAACATATTTCAGCATCTTCACCTTCAACCTGCAATGACAGAAAACAGATCATAGTTAATTTAACAATGCAATCATATAATGACAGCTCCCAAGTCATTCGAGTTGCAAAGTATGACCCAGATATTCTAAAATTACTCAAAATATGCAAAATAATAAAATAAGTGAAGATATAATATGAATTATTATTGACAAATGTGATAATAACTACAGAATGACATATGGTTTTTACACATAAGAGAGGAACAGAGATAACTTCAGATAATGATCTAGAAGAGTAGAAAGACTAACTATACATTAGAGTTGATAAACCCAAAAGACATGAAGCTTTAGAAAATACTACTTGTATCCCAATTAAGAAAAAATAATTATTATTGACATAACTGTGAGAATAAGTAAATAGTAAGCTTGGGTAGCACTCAGCACTCAGCAATCCTACAGGCTAGGACCTGACATACATGGCTTTTAAACAAAAAAGAGGAACAAAAATAACTTCAAATAGTAATAAGAAGAGAAGAAAATCTAATGACAACCTACCTAGAGTTGCCAAGCCCCAAAGACATTATGGTTTTGAAAACACGAGTTATCTCCTAATTATGCTTTAATTAGTTTTTATTTAAGTTACTCAAGTAGTTACTTATACTTGACTGACATCAGTAGGTCGTGACTTCATTTCTACTTGATAAAAGTAGGACATATTATAAGTTTCCAGAATTGGTTAGAAATATACATTGTACTGGTATTATTTTTTTCACCACTCAACACAACTATCAGAAGAAAAACACAAGCCACTTGAGCAAAATATATCTTATAGCTAGGGGGCACAACACATGCAGTCTTGGCAGGTACAACAAGTAACCTGAAACTCACAGAGTGAAAACAATTCAACATTCTGAGTCTTCTGAATGAAAATTTACCTGATCTTGATTTCTTAACACAGAATAAAATTTCTCATGAGAACACCCATCTATGGAGTAAGAATCTCGAAAGGTGTCTAAATAGAGAAATTCCATAAACAATAAAACAAGTAGCCACAAAACGGATCACCAGATCTGTAGTGACTTACATCCAAATGTTGAAGCTGAGAATGTATCATCAAAAGCACATTAAAAAGCAAGCCTCTGGCTGCTATATTTTTCCTCCAAAATCTATAAAAAGGTCTCTGCTTCCTTCATTCATCACCTAATATGTATTTACATTGGTGCAAAAACATTCTAGGATGGGTATGCGGATATTATAAATAGTGAAGAGATAAACAAAGTCAAAACAATATAAAAACATCAATCATCTCTGCAGCTATTTCTCCATGTGGAGTATCTTCAACGCTTGACACAGTTTCCATAACGTTTCCTCTTATGTCCTCATCATTAGCATTGGTATTAGGCATATCCATATTTTCGTCTAAAGTAGAGTAGGCATATCCATATTTTCGTCTAAAGTAGAGTAGGCATATCCATATTTTCGTCTAAAGTAGAGTAGGCATATCCATTTTTTACTGCAATTTGGAGGCCTGCAATACTGCTGAATATAAGTATGAAGCTGAAAGAAGAGGTCATGACCCAAATGGTCTCTTAAATCCACAACGGCAAGCAAGAACTACACCCTTTTTGTTCATGCCAAAATTGCCAACAACTACTTTTCTACTTGAATAATGCCCAAATTTAGTCTAACCACCTTTGCCATGTCAATGATGTTCATGGAAGAATTGACAAACAAGCATTAAAAACAACCAGAAAACATACCGAAATTCATGTTGATCTTCGCATCAACACCACAATCGTGCATATCAGTAACAACTATAGGGATGTCCTTATTGTAGGCAGCACAGAGATTACATTGAAAACATAAATTCTATTGTTGTAAAAAATGCTCCAAAACAATAGAAGAGAAACAGAAGACGCGTGAGAGTCTACAAAAATAACTGAAACTCGTTACCATCGCTAATAAAACCTCTGTCATCAGTAACCCTCTTCAAAGCAGAAAAATCGAAGTCTACCCTCTTCCGGGACCTTAGAGGTTTGCTTTTGCTTTTCACAGATATATATAGTTGTTCATGGAAACAAGATCAAAAGGAAGTCTTAAACGACAAAGTAAGAGGGACTTTGTAAACCCTCCTTATAACATTAAGATATTTCTGTAAGCTCTCCAACATATCGAGCATAAAAAATCTGCAACAAAATGTCTAGGGCTTCATCAATGATCAATGCTTCAAAGTTATAAACGACTTTATGTAGAAGAATTATATAAGAGCTAAATTACAGATGCAGGGTTTTTAGAACTCTCAAAGATGAAGGTGCAAATATTGTTAAATCCACTGGTAAGAATTCTTCAACCTGCAGAGAACACAACAGTGATGAGAAAATGAAATTGCAAAAATAAATTGAGAGTAATTATCAAATGCCAAAGAAGAGGGGAATGGAGCAAATCAAAGGTCTGATTCCCTCAAAGAAAAACACTGCAACCCCATTTGCAAATGGTAAGGCCTTCGGACATTTTAATGCGCAAAAAACTGAACCCTTCTTTTTACAGCTCATAATTCAGAAAAATACTCAACTTCTTCCATTTTAATACACAAAATCTTCCATTTTAATACACAAAATCAAGACATATAACAGATGAACACGATATAGCCCTAACCTGTTGATTCGAAATCCACGAGTCTTCCAGATCGATGGTAGTCTTCCGCTGAAATTATAAGTTCAAATCAATGTTTGAGGCATTAAATCTTCTACATAAACTCGCAAACAAACCACACAAAAAGTTGAAATGTGAAGGATCTAAGATTTTTACCTTTCAAAGGACATTTTCACTTCAGGAACCTCTGATTAAACTTGAATTTATGCAAAATATAACAGCTTGTAAAACCTTAACCGATACCAAATTTGACAATCAAACAAGCATTGAAAACAACCAGAAAACATACCAAAATTCATGTTCATCTTCGCATCAACGCCACAATCGTGCATATCAGTAAGAGCTATAGGGATGTCCTTATTGTAGGCAGCACAGAGATTACATTGAAAACACAAATTCTATCGTTGTAAAAAATGCTCCAAAACCATAAAAGAGAAACAGAAGACGCGTGAGAGTCTACAAAAATAACTGAAACTCGTTACCATCGCTAATAAAACCGCTGTCATCAGTAACCCTCTTCAAAGCAGAAAAATCGAAGTCTACCCTCTTCCGGGACCTTAGAGGTTTGCTTTTGCTTTTCACAGATATATATGGTTGTTCATGGAAACAAGATCAAAAGGAAGTCTTAAACGACAAAGTAAGAGCCACTGGTAAGAATTCCTCAACCTGCAAAGAACACAACAATGATGAGAAAATGAAATTGCAAAAATAAATTAAGAGTAATTATCAAATGCCAAAGAAGAGGGAAATGGAGCAAATCAAAGGTCTGATTCCCTCAAAGAAAAACGCTGCAGCCCCATTTGCAAATGGTAAGGCCTTCGGACATTTCAATGCGCAAAAAACCAAACCCTCCTTTTTCCAGCTCATAATTCAGAAAAATACTCAACTTCTTCCATTTTAATACACAAAATCTTTTAACACACAAAATCAAGCACGATATAGCCATAACCTGTTGATTCGAAATCCATGAGTCTTCCAGATCGATAGTAGTCTTCCACTGAAATTATTGTTCAATAAATCCACCCATGCAACTTGGTTATTTCCCAATAGATCCTCCGCCATGCCATGTATTGCAACCCTGCAAATAGGTTAGATTGGCGATACACTGTAGGATACCATACCACGGCGGTATACATCCATGTATTGCAGGTGTTATTTCGAACAATAATTTCAGTGGTAGAATACCATCCGGAAGAGGAGCAACCAAAAAGTAAAGACATTATTCGCTCACAGAACATACAAACATCAAGCAACCATTACTTTCTTTTACAAGTTTAGTGTCCTTCAAACCAAGTCCAGTGTCCTTGAAACCCTAAGTTGTGTTCCTCGCTATAGGGTTTGTGTTCCTCGCTACCTAGATATCTGCCAATAAAATATAAACAAGAATCCTAATTCGAATAGTCCACCATTAACTATCAAGAAAAAGCTATGAACTCTTAAGTGGGTTTCAGATCGTCAAACACCATGACCAAATCCCGCCACTATTAACAGGCGAAACTCGATCATTATGCTGAGGACTTCAATCTCAAGGGACTTTTCTTCTGGCATCCCCGCGCCCAAAAACCACCGCTTCCCCATTCTTGAGAGCCAGAGTAGGCGGTAACCCGCCCAAGCGCCTACAGCGACGATTTCCTCTGCAAAATACCTTGGAAGCTGAGACATACAGAGTTGTCTCCAACGGCAGTGGTAGGCGGAGAAAATCGCGAACAAATCTCCGAACGCAGAACAGGCAGGCGGAGAAAACCGCGAACAAATCTCCGAACGCAAAACAGGCAGAGCAGAAAACGGACAGATATGGTTGAAGAAAACAGGGAGTGAAAACCGCGAACAAATCTCGGAACGCAGAACAGGCAGAGCAGAAAACAGACAGATATGGTTGAAGAAGAAAACAGGGAGTTCCCCGAAATCGCTGAGGAGAAACATAAATTGCACGACAGATGTGAAGAATTTGCCCACTGAATGTGCACGCCAGCTGTCAAGCTTGGGAGCAAAAGGACGACGAAAAGGCTCACTCAAAGGAAGGCCTATCGGCCTAAAAATGTTTTATTTGTTTACCATACCTCTCGTTTATTTATATTTTTATTAATTTACCATACCTCTTTTACAAATATGGTATTTGGCCCATAGGATTCACTTAAATAAAACCTCTTTCTTGAGCCTTCATAAATAGAACAAGGGTTATGGACTAAATATAAAAAGAGGTTTTATTTATTTATGATACGTCTAGTTTATTTATATTTTTATTTATTTACCATACCTTTTGAGTAAGTATAAAAAGACGTTTTATTTATTTACCATACCTCCACTTTACTTATATTTTTATTTGTTTACACCCTTACATGTATATAAGGTGACTTATGGAGTAAATATAAAAAATATTTTATTTATTTACCATACCTCTCCTTTATTTTTATTTTTATTTTTATTTATTTACTATACCTTTTGAGTAAGTATAAAAAGATGTTTTATTTATTTACCATACCAACACTTTACTTATATTTTTATTTGTTTACACCCTTACATGTATATAAGGTGACTTATGGAGTAAATATAAAAAATGTTTTATTTATTTACCATACCTCTCATTTATTTATATTTTTATTAATTTACCATATCTCTTTTATAAATATGGTATTTGGCCCATAGGATTCACTTAAATAAAACCTATTCTTGAAAATGGGCGAATGGATTCACTTAAATAAAACCTATTCTTGAAAATGGGCGAATGGAATGTTGTAAGTCCTAATTTCAAGGGCTAAATTTACCTTTTTTACCCTCTCCCTTAAAATAAGGTGGGCTATTTGAGGTGATTTGTAAAAATGTACTATGATACAAAATATTCGCCCACTAAAAATTTAAAACCCCTTAATTTCGCCAAAGGGCGAACATTCGCCCCTAAAATTATCCTTGCTTGCTTTTATATTATTTTTTATCAAAACATTTACAGAAGGTCATTGTTATGGTGTGGTAACCAGTTAATAACAATGTCATTCAATAGAGCTAATGAGGTGAACAAGCTGACTCGTGATGAGAGCTCTTGTCCTTTGACCCGGAGACCAAAGGCCATTACCCTAGCTTGGTGACCAGAAGTGGTAATGCCACTCCACTAGATCCTATGATCATGGTAGGCTGACTTGTGATGATACCTCCTATCCTTTGTTAAATTTTGAGTTTTCTTGTTAAGATTTTTATTAAACAAATGAGATCACTTAGTAAATGGGGTGGCATGTCAACTCCTTAAGAGTTAGAGATGGTGTAAAAAGTATTATAATAATTACTTTTTAGATTGTTGATTTTGTCCTCAAATTTTATGATCGTGAAATCATTATAAATTGGGATGAAAGAATGCTCCTTAAGTGGTGATGGGGGGAATGCATCATGAGAATTTTTATAGATTTCTTACAGTACCAGGGGAGTTAAAGATTAAGGAAATTTCAAAATTTTGATAATGATTTCTTATAAACCATTCTCCAATGATAAACATTAGACAAGTTAGTTATCCAACCATCATAACAAAGAAGGGATGAAAAATGTTAGTTACCCTAAACAAATAGAAACATCAATAGGCTAGGGAAATAATAATCGCATCTCAGGAAACAACAGTTCTGGTTAAGGAAACAATAGCTGTGATTAAACAAACAACAATTGTGACTAAGGAAACAACAATTGTGACTAAGTAAACAACAATTGTAGTTAAGGAAACATCAAATCTAGTTAGGGAAACAACAACTATGACTAAGGAAACAAAAACTTTGGTTAAGGAAACAATGAATATGACTAAGGAAACAACAACTGTGACTAAGGAAACAACAATTGTGGTTAAGGAAATAATAATAGTGGTTAAGGAAACAACTGTGATTAAAATGTCATTTTTCCATATCTAACATAAAAAATAAAATAAAATTATTTACGTTATGTACAAAATGAAGAAGATTTCGAAAGAAATTTACCCAGTTGTGATTGCGAGGACATTTCATTAATTAACTACAACCTGCAAATTGGTGTCATTATCAACTTTGTGAAGAAAATATTCTTGTGTAAGTGGTTGGTGATACAAAAAAATTTGATGCCCATTAGTAAGGAAAGAAATGCCAAAAGTATCAATTGTAGTAAGGCACATTGTTTTGTTGTCATGAACTTCAGTAGCTTTGTAAGGGCCAATCCATATTGTTTGGAGTTTACCTGGAAAGTCTTGGAATCTGGAGTCATATAACAACGCCCAATCCCCTTTATGAAATTTTTTTCTTTTAATAAACTGATCATGCCATTTAACTCATTGTTGTTGGACTATGGCAATGCATTGTAAGGTAAGAAGGAAAATTTAATCAAGTTCATTGAGTTATTATAAGTGTTTTTTTTTTTTTTTGCTTTTGTGAGATCCAGTTTGATTTCCTTTGTAGTTCTGAGAGTCGTAACTTCAAACTCGATCGGAAATATAGGTTCCTTACCAAAAATGAGTTGATAAAGTGAATAGCGAGTAGTGTTGCGCCAGTTTGTCTGATAAGCCCATAAGGATTCCAGAAGCTTGGCGGCCCAATCTCGGTGATTTACAGATACTGTTTTAGTATCTGTAAAATCCAAAAGAAAGAGAGTTATTAAAAGCATTAGAATAAGAGGGGAATAACATTTTACTCATCATTTGTTTATAAATGATGTATTACTTTTCACTAATGGTTCTCTAGTATAAGGGAAAATATTACAATAGATTTTTCATTTGTATTGGAAGGCCATGGGAATGGAAATTAATGTGCACACATCTATAATTAGTTTTAATAATATAATTGAAGAGGTACAAGATTTTTTCAGATAATTGTTTCCATAAATAAATTTGATTTAGATGCTTTCCTCAAATACTTTAGCTTCATTCTGAAACCAAATGGTGATAAACATAGTTGGCATTAGATTATTGGAAAAAATGAGAGAAAAATACACTTATGGTGTAACAAGTGGTTGTCTCAGGGAGGGAGATTGACTCTACTTAAGGCTATATCGGAAGCAATTCAAGTATATTGGCACTCTTTAGTGCACATTCCCAAGGGGATTCTTGAGAAATTAAGGAAAACATATTTCAAATGCCCCTAGAACAGGAACTTAGAGTAGGGAGGTTATGATCTTTTAAAATGATACACCTTAGTTCCACCAAAGAGTGAAGGGCATTGGGGTCCTAACATATTCATCTATTTGGAAATGCTCTACGTAGCAAAATCCTTTAGAATTTTATCACTATAGAAATTCTATGGAAAATATTAATTGTGTAGAAATACATCATTCAAATATTGCTCTTGGAATGGATTAGAAGTGATAGAAAGAATGTTAAAAACATCTCTAATAATTAGAAATCCATAGTTTTAGCCTTTCCCATTATTTTCCAGTTTCTACCCTGGAAGGCTAGTAACAGAAGGTTTAATCTTATTGGAGTTGATGTCATATTAGGCTATGAGAATGGTAACTTTCTTCCAAAGAGACAATTCAACTTTTACATTCAAGATCAATTTACCTTAAATCAAATAGTTGATCGGGATCCTAAATATATATGGCATTAAAAATGGTTGTTCGATAGAACATTAGGCGATTAAGGAAATTTTTCAAATTCATGGAATTCATATTTGGAGTTGAAAAAGGGCCATATTCATATCAAGTACACAATGCATTTTTTGGGCTAGTTAATAAACAAGGTTGGGGGATTGTACAACTAGTTTTGGTAATATTGTTATGCATTGTGGGGAAAGGAAAGATTCAACGTCATGATGGTATAAACTCTCGAAGATAAGGACTCCCAAATATCTATCATACACATTTGGCTTCCTTTGAGTAATGGACTATTCACTTGGGAACTACTTCATAAGGGATAGGTACATGGACCTAGTTATTTAATTTTATGTAAAATTTTTGAAGAAACCATCCTACATCTTGCTATATTATGTCCTTTTACTTGCCAGGTATGGTGGGATATTAACAAGACTTATGGTTATGGAAATGTTTAGTCTAGGGACAATATATAATATTACTTATGTATCTAGTTCTAAAGGGAGCAACTCAATGAGTTTAGAGCTATTCCAAATTGTATTTTGAGAAATGTGGCTATCTTATAATGCACTTTTGTTTCAAAATAGAATCCACACCCCATCATTTCATGGTTTTGCTTAGGATGATGTTAAGTTTAAAGCATGTTTGGGTATGAGATCTAATAATCGTGTTTAACTTATATCTCTTAGGTCATTAATTAAATTGATAAATGCATAAACGTTTAATAGATTACAAATCTATGATGATTCATGCTCATAATTAAATAGATAAATGAAGATAATCAAATTCAATATATTACTCTTAACCTCTAACCATGCAATTAAAAGAAAATAAATCATAGCTTGAAGGGTTCCTTTTTACT
The DNA here is from genome assembly GCA_031772625.1 of Pinus tabuliformis. Taxonomy (NCBI): domain Eukaryota; kingdom Viridiplantae; phylum Streptophyta; class Pinopsida; order Pinales; family Pinaceae; genus Pinus; species Pinus tabuliformis. Next base: position 599,595,979 of record CM062806.1, read on the forward strand.
TACATATACATAAAACACAACATTGAAACTCACGCACTATAAACAAAATTGGTTGTAAGATTGGTTTTCTGTATTAGAAAAAAACTCTTAAACTCTTAATGGAGTCTCAAACAAAACCAGACTTGATATTTAATCAAATAAGTAATTAGATAATAAAAAAATATTTGTAAATCAATAATTAAAGCAATTAAAGCTTATTTGTTTTTAGTAATTTCTATTATTATTATTTTAAATACAACACGACAAGCCCTTGCCCATGATAAAGGTTGCATTCGTGTTGAGAGATAATACCGTTATCTACACCAGTCTATACCAATGAAACCCATAGATTTAGATGGTTACATACACTAGTCTATACAAATGAGACCAGAACTCGCCCATATCGGCCAGTGACCTCGCGGGAGGCTACACTGATGTCCTATATTCGCATATGGTCGAATATATCCACGCTACCATGCCCAGGGACTTTATCGGCACCTGCATTACGCTCAGTCGAGGATGATATTTGGCCAGAACCAAAGAATGCCACGGCAAGTGATTAACATGCTCTGCCACTTGTGATTCTAAGCCATCAGTTCAACTGTAGCCAACCCCATCGTTGAATTGCAATACCACAACAAATTGACCTAGTGGTGTTAAAGTTCAAATTCTTCACACGACCTGGATCGTATGATGAGAATGGAACCTTGGGAAGATAAGGATTTTGCTCATAGAATGCCTTCCGTGAGACCCACTTTTCAATGTGGAAATTAGAAGGGATAAAACTCAGATAGGGAACGAGAGTTTTATGACAACGAAATATGATCGTATGATGAGAATGGAGCCTTGGGAAGATCAGGATTTTGCTCATAGAATGCCTTCCGTGAGACCCACTTTTCAATGTGCAAAATATCAAGTTTCACTATTGGAAGATTATAATACAGCAAAACTAAATGAATGAGTGGAAAGATTCATTTTACAGTTCAATATGATGTGAAATCAAATGATTGAGTCGAGAGATTCATTTTACAGTCTAATATGATGTGTAATCTTGTTCGTTTATCATAAAATTGAACAAAATTTACAATTGAAGAAATTAGGTCCTCTCTGACTCATATTAAATCCCTATTTAAGATAGATTATTTATAATGGTGTAAACACTGCCACCTAATGAAGATGCTTACCATCTTCCGATCGGTATCAATGTCAATGGCAACGTTGACGAATTCCTGGTCTAGAAATGTCACACAGACCTGTAAATCCCATGCAGTTGACGACTTGTTAGCCCTCAAGCAATCATACAAGTGGAGGCCTTTTATCTGCGTCAAACTACACATTAGATTTTATTAATCGCTAGGTACTCCCTACATATAGTTGATGTACAAGACATGAAAGTAAGGCTGCTAGCAGCGAGTTATCTTGCGACAGGTTTCCTGATGGAATTTCTCTCTGTTACGAGCCTTTTGAGCCTTGTGGAAATACAAATAGCCCCAAAATATTTCATTTGACCCTTCTCCTCAGCTCAAAACCGATTATATCTGCCACAGCAGAAAGAGTATTCCTCCATTTTTCTATGGTGTTGGGGTCGTACCGTGGTTCTTACAATTTTTCATAGGCAACCGTACGCATCAATTTCAAATAAATGTTATGACAATTTCACATTGTTGAAATCTTCTTTTTAATGTTAATACATTATGATAGTTGTACAAATCTCATAATCAATTATCAAATTGTTGAAAAATTGTTCTACTTAAAATAGTGTTTTAAAGATTATTGTTGAAGTAAATTTCAATTTTTAAAAATATTATTAATATTTATATTTTTTTATTATTAATTTTTTAATATCTGCAGTATGTTATATATATATGATTTGTGTTTATATTATTTAAATTTGGATATATATATTTTTTATAAAAATTTAACACAATTTTAATATTAGGTATTAGTATAATTATTGTTTGGATATATTTTTGGTGGTTGGTATTTATATAATTAGAGTTTGAATATATTTTTGATTTGTGTTTTTATTATTTGAGTTCAAAAATATGATATTTTTATAAAGAATTTACACAATTTTATGTGAAGCTATTTTTAAGGATATGGGAATTGTTTGTTAGTGATTCTTTGAAGCTTGTTATCTTTTGAATGTGATTGTATGCTACCACATGTTAGAAAGTGATTGTATGCTATCACATGTTAATCATGGTATGGATTCTCTAATTGTTTGATTCTTTAATTTTTATTATTAGATAAAACCTGTATATATTTTGTATCTAATCATATCTAAGATGACAACTCATAGAGGTAAGAAATTGCAATTTCATTACAATAACCAATATTATAATGCTTTCAAGTGTAATTATAAATAGTGGATTGCAATAAATGAAGGGCATACCTCGGCAAGTAGCTTAGATTTTACTCAATTCATTAATCAAGGCCGTTCATTTGTTTCAAGATGTCATGGACAACACAAATTAAACTTCAAATTAGAAACTACCATGATAGTTTTGAATGAGATGTTTATTGAAGATGCATTTGATATGTTCATGTTTTAGAAGAATGATAATGGGTTTCATCTCTTTCCTCCTTCCATGTGTATTGTTATATGCCTTCTATTAAGTGCACACATATGAATTCCATTAACCCCTATACATGTCCATCCACTAGCTTGTCATCTCCTTCAAAGTTATCGATGTTTTGATACTCTACTCTTATGCTAATTTATATGTACTTTTGGTGATTTGATCATGTATCAATCTTTTGCGAGGGCCCCTAACAACTGGCAATTCTTCTTTATAATCCTAGAATGACTATTAGTTGGGATGCCACTACCACAAGAATCAATCTCATGAATGATGTATCCTACCATAATGCAAGTATCCATTTATTTAGAGAAGCAGTAGTTGAATCAACAAATGCAATCTCAAAGTTTCATTATCCATTATATGTACTCAACACTTGAAAGATCACATGAATTTAGGCCGTGTTTGTGAATCATCCACTCAAGCTCTTCCTACACTATCTTTTATCATAGTAGATTTGTCAATGTCTCTATTGTTTCCCTACCCAAATTATTTATTGAAGTGCTAATTATAGAAACCAACATGTCCTTGCTACTTAATTTTTTGTCCATGGCATTGGCCTTCTCAAAGATGTCAAGCATCATGTTTACAAAATCATTCCCATTTTCCACACTCATTTTCGTTCCCCCTCTCAATTTTTTCATTAGTAATCTCCTTCCATAATGCATTAAATTCTTTGTGCACTTTTTTGTGCTCTCTGATGTCCTACAAATTTGACCACCCAACATAAGGAATGAAATCTTTGATTTTGGAAGCATTGGCTACAACACACAAACCACACATAATTTTATCCAATCCTTTAATTCGCACCAACTTATCCAATGAGGAACATAGAAGAGAGTAAATCAAAGTATCATGGGGAGTTAGGCTAGGTGGTTGTACCAGATCAGTGACCTATTTTCATCTATGTATTGTTCCATCATCCCCAAATAATTATTCTCATTTACAACCCTAAGAAAAACAAACCAATATATCTTTCTCAAATCTTAATTGAGATTGTGTTGTTAAAAGTGAGTTTGTCATTGAACACTTGTACCTCAAAGCTACCCTAGCAACATTGTTCATATCAACAACATATAATATGTTTAATGGTTTTTGAAATTTAATGCAAAAGAGTCATCCACATGTTTTATCATGGTTAAATAATAATTTGAAAATTAACAAGAAGAACATTGTTAACCTGACCTAACTAAACCAAGCCTTATGTGTGAGCTTGAGACACCCAACACTAATACCTTAAGTAGGCTTTGGTTGCATTATGGAGCAAGGTAATGAGAGTTGGAGTAGTCAATGAATCTTAAGAGTCTAGGAAAAATTGCCAATCTACAAACACCATGCGGAATAATAAAGATAAGAATAGCAATATACATTTCTCTAGAAACAATGGTATATTTCTTAGATTCTCTCCATGTTGAAGATGATGTCATAGTGGCGAATGCCATATGTGAAATAAGTGACAACATAATGGCCCTAATGTGCTCTAGATTTATGAAAATATCATGCCCTAGCTTAATCATGGTGGAAGGTGTAACAACCCTCGTGAAAATTCTATGTAATAAAAGCTAATAAAGGCAAAAATAATAAACATGATTGATGGGACACTTATTCCAGGTTGAATTTAGGGTAAGACATCGTAGCATGGGTGTTGATTTGGTTGTTAATGGCTAAGGAAGTTGACAAAGGCAATGGCTAAGGCTTTGGAAAGGCAAAATGGAATTTTTGGCACATTTATTTATGAAAATCAAGGAAATTAGGAAAAAAGGGAGGTGAAAGGTCACAAGTTGCATGTGAGGAGGAAAATGAAGAAAAATAATGCAAAATGAAGAAAATAGAGGCCTCATTCATAAAAAGGCTTCTAAGGATTAGTGGGTAGGCTTGGTTAGTGTAAGCTTATGTTAGTTCATTTCTGGAGTTCTATCTCTATTCTATCTCTCTCATACTCTTGGACACTTAGAGTTTTCTTGGAGCACTCTTGGAGAGCGTGGCATATTTGGAGTTTTGGAACAATAAGGCAAAGGAAGAGAAAGAAAGTGCAAGAGGACATCAAGATTAGTAGCTACAATGGGTTCTTCTTATAGGAACCGAGATGAATGTATGTTTTCCTCACTGGTTTTGCCATGTGTGTCATATGCATGTGGTTTGCTAGTTATGATCTGTCATTGGCATGGAGGATGGTTGGGATTGACAGTGGATTTCCTAGCCTCGCTATTTCCTGGGTAACCATGGAGATTGTGGGTATTTCATTGTTTTGTTTTGGCTGGTTCTCATGTTTCCTTACCTTAGGTTGAGTTATTAGTCCTGGAAGCCTTGGTTGGACAAACATTCTGGAAGCCATGTAACATCTTGGGTTGAGTTACTAGTCGTGGAAGCCTTGGTTAGAAAAACGCTCTGGAATCCCTTGGTGGGTTGAGTTACTAGTCCTTTAAGATGTAGTTGGACAAACACTCTGGAAGTCCGGTAAAAGATGTGGGTCGAGTTATTAGTCCTGGAAGCCTTGGTTGGACAAACACTCTGGAATTCCTGGAAGGCTTTGATAGAGACCAATTTGATGATGGTTTTGTGATATCCAACTGTGATGTGGAATCATTGTTTGATGGGTTGAGGTGGATGGCCTCTGGAATCCCTGGATGGTTTTGGATTGATGTGTTCTATAAGATCCCATATTCATGCTTGGAATATGGCATGGGGGTGAATGGTTGAAGGGAGATTTGGCTTAGCCATTTTACAGTCGAGTGGAATGTGGTAGTCCCATACCGGGTTGGATTTTGCATCATTAATATGAGGTTATTTCTCCTTGTTATCTCACGAGTATTATACTAGTTTATATGTGGATTTTATGGTTGTTGTTTCCTTGGTATTTCTATTGTTATTATGTTGGTTATGAATGTGTATTATGGCAGTGGCTATGTATGGCTCCCATCATGTTTTTACTTGTATATGAATGAACAATGTATCTATGGCTTAATGGATAAAACTGCAGCTAATGTGATAAGGAAACAAATCTTCATATTGAATCTCAGATAATTATGAAACCCCTATGCTTAGATATGTTGTTTACACCTATAGATTGCATTGATGCCAAGTGTTTGATAGAATGTCAGTCCCGGTTGGGGATGGTTAAGCCTAGTCCAAGATTTAGTTTTTGGTTTATTAGTCTTGTCATCATGTGTTTAATGGATTCTGGAAGTTACAACAATGTAATAGCCCTGGTAAAAATCCATGTAAAAATATATAAATCCCATGGTTGATGAGACACATATTCCAAGTTGAATGTTGGGAAAAACATCCTAGTGGGTGTTCATTTGGTCTTTTATGGCTAAGGAAATTGGAAAAGGAAATGGATAAGGCTTTGGAAAGGCAAAATGGAATTTTGGCACAATTATTTATGAAAATAAAGGAAATTAGGAGAAAAGGAAGGTGAAATGTCACAAGTTGCATGTGAGGAGAAAATTGAAGGATAATAATGGAAAATGAAGAAAATAGAGGCCACATTGATAAAAAGGCTTTTGAGGATTAGTGGGCAAGCTTGGTCAATGTAACCTTTTGTCAGTTGAGTTTTGGAGCTCTCTCATTATTCTCTCTCTCTCATACTATTGGACACTTAGAGTTCTCTTGGATCATTTTGGCATTGGAGCAAGAAAGGCAAAGAAGGAAAGAGGAATCAAGATCGAGCAGGGAAAGGCATGATCAAGAAGCTACAATAGGCTTCATTACAGGTATCGACTTGCATGTGTATTTTCCTTGCTAGATTTGGCATGCATGGTATTGCATGTGGTTATTTTCTATAATGGCATGGGTTTTGCCAAGTGTAACAATGTTTTCAACCTAGCCTTTCCATTTCTGGATAGTCATGCTGCGATGGGGTTCTCATGTTTTGGTTGAGCTGGATTACTAGATGAATTCAAAGCTGGGTGAGGTGGATCTCCAAATGATAGAGCACATGGTCTAGTGGTCACTAAACTGAACAGTGGATCATAGTAAAGCCATTGACATAGTGACCCTTGAGCAAAACTATTCCTTGTGGTAAATAAAGGATTATGTTGCCTTAGTGGGCCTAGGAATCATTTCCGGTGAATGGAAAGATATACGGTAAAGCCAAGAGGTGGTTTGCTCTATGTTGGGCCTAGTAATCCCAGGTTTGGGATATGCGGTAAATCTTGGAGAGTGGGTCTCGGTTTAGGGCCTAGTGATCCGAGTTTGGATTGTAGTAAAGTCTGAGAGACTAGGAGACAGGAAAATTCCTCATGGTGTAGGAGGAGAAACTTGGTGGCATCCATTCTTGTTTGGCCTAGTGATCGGGTGGATATCACAGGAAGGCATGTTATGCTGTGTTCGTTGTGTTGGCCTAGTGATCCGGGATGGATTATGGTAGAGCTTGGTTTTTTTTTATGAGGGTGAGGTGGTTTAGCATCAGTATGCCCTGGTTGGTTCTTTTGGTTTGAGTCCCACATTCATGCTTTGAATATGGCACAGGGGTGAATGGATGAAGAAAGATTTGGCTAAGCCATTCTATGGTCGGGTGGAACGTGGTAGTCCCATCTCCGATTGGTTTATTGCATTCATTAATGAGAAATTCATTCCCTTGATTTCCATGTGCAAAATTATTGATGTATATGTGGGTTTTGCTGGCTGATATGTTTATGGTAATTTTGTTCTTATTATGGTGGTTTTATGTATATTTTATGACAACAACTATGTATGGCTTTCAGCATGTTTTTACTTGTAAATGAATGGTATCTATGGCCTAATGAATGATAATGCAACAAATGACATGAGGGAACAATGGTTCATAGAGATTCTCAGATAAGTATGAGAACCTTACTCTTAATTATGTTATTTACACCTGTAGGTTACATGTTGATGATATGTTTGATGAAATGCCTGAAATGGCTAGTAGGGGTCTGATAAAGGTCTTGTTCGACTTATTGCCTTTGCATCATTGTTTCCCTGTACTTTTACTGATTCCAAGCTATCACTCGATTTTGGGCAGTGGCCAAGCCTTTGGACCTAAAAAAGTGGCTTAAATCCCGGGGTTGCTGGCACATAACTGGAAATTTTGGTCTCTGGTCACTAGCAGGCAAGCCTGTGAGAGCGACTTTAGGTCACTGCTCGCTCCCTTGCCCATAGCATGGAGCGACGATGGCTTAAGAGATCAGAACAATAGTGGGACCTAGGGACAAGATGTCTGAGTGCTTGACATGTCTCCTGAGGGTTCTATTGCTGATGGATGATTGTGTGTGATGTTCCGTCGATTTCACTTCCTTAAGGTCACATAGAGGTCAAATCTGATCATAGTAGCCTCTCGTCTCATGTTTACCCCGATTGGCATGATTACTTGGGTATATGTGGGAGGAGGGTGTTACAGAGTGGTATCAAAGCATGGTTGAACTATCGAACTGGATGGGCTATGTGTGTTGGCCATGCATGCATGCCAGTTGCATGTGTGTCTCTTACACTTGCATTCCATGTGCTTGTTGCATTGCATAATGTTGATCATGGTTGTAGTAAGGTTGTCATGAGGAACTTGATGTTGATTTTTTGGAATGCATCGTCATGAGTATATGATTGGTTACATATTGTTATATTTCACTTACATGTTTTTATATGCCACTTGATTACATCCTTGTATGTTAGGTTGCATTCTTATATGTTTGATTACATGTACCAATCTTGTAGGTTGGTTACAAGTATTGATCGATTATGCTCGACTACATGTGTTCATGTGTATGTGTAATTGATTATGCATTTCTTATGCATGTTGATGGTTGCATGTGGTAATGTTTACAATGGAGTAGTGGTTGGTTTCATGCATGAGGTCATAGTTTGTGAAGTTGATATGGTCATGCATTGATGACTGGACTCTAGCTAGACAGATGTGTATATGGTTTTGTACTCATGTGTTATATGTTTATATGCAGTCGTTATGAACGTATGGTCTTGGTTAAGTTATGCATGAATAATAGGTCAAAAATTCCTTGTGAAGTCATTGTATGCAAATTTAGGTCATCGTGGTGCTATTGGTTATTATGATGCTAATGTGTTGGCTGAGATAGAACAAGAGATGAAAATCATCATAATGAGGTTGTCTCATTAGACTTTGGGGTAAGAGAAGACCGCCATACAGTTATTGTATGTTGGTATGAATGTATGTAAGTTAAGGATTATTATATGAATTAGGTTTATGTACATGTCTTTTGATGTTATGATTACATTCATGATAGATGTTAGTTTATTAGTGTAGTTATATGAACAAATGTCGAATAGTCAAGAATGATACTAACCTATAGTTGTATGCATTGTTATTGTTGTTTTGCGTTAGATAACTTGATTATTAGGTTATATGTTGTTGATGAGCATGATATATAGCTTATTGTTGTTATATACTATTAACTTGATGATGAGGGTTATTTTTATTAAGATCGTGATGTTGTAATTTAGATTGGCCATATGCATGATGGTTATGTTCATTGAATTGAAGATCTTGATGTTATATGTATTGTGTTAACCTGGTTTTACCTATGTATATGGTTATGGTTTCGATATCCAAGTATGATCCGACATATTTGTGATATGGTGTCATACTAATCTAGACTGATCGTACATATGTGATTGTTATGCATGAACGATAAATGCTTATGAGCTTATGATGTGAACATGTTAGTTAGTTACTGTTATGGATATCATGATTTATGTTTGAGTTGATATGTTGTGAAGTTGTGTCATGCTAACCAGGATTGATTGTGTAGACAAGATCGCCTCCCCTGAGATACATCAAGGTATGAGTTTGCTTATGTCGTATATTTGGTACTTGACTGTTTGATTATGTCATATAGTTGATTTAGCTGACATGGTGTGTTCATAGCTTGCTTGAATGTTTGATTAATTGCATGATATGAGTATGAGTTTATAGGGTTGCATGAAGAAATGATCTTTTTTTAAGATGATTGTACTAATACATATGTGTTGAGACAATTGATATGTACTTGCGTGTAAGTAGGTGATAGTTGTAGCATTATGTCTAATGACTATGAGTTGACTATGGATTATGACATGATTGTTAGTCTTGATAAATTTTGATTTCAAATTGATAGATATGATTGTCTTCATATTTGGAACATGTGGTTGACATGTGTGAGTAGTTGCAGGAAGCATGTTGGTATTATCCTGACAAGGTAATAGTTGATGTGTTTATCTCACTAATAGTTGATGATGTGACAATGCATAGTAACACTCAATTGTAGCAAGAAAAAGGTCAAAGAAAGGAATTGGGCAATAATTCCTTTGGATATGTTTGGAAACCCTAATTCCAAATGAATGAATGATTTGCATACTAAAAGTATTCTTACCCTTGATTTCGTTCTTGTTATGTGGGTATGTGCTATATTCATGAACATGTATTTGACATGTATATTAGCTAGTCTCTAGTTATAGGTGGATCTATCAAGGGAATTGGAGTCCCTTGAGAGATGGTGTGGATGTGTTCAGTTGCAAGCAATGTGTTTGGAACAACAAGGTAAGGTAACTAGTGTATTGTGATGTTTAGTTATGCATTGACATTATGTGTTGATGGAAGTATGATGCAGGGAATTGCATGGAAAGAGACTACCATGAAATCTTCAAGAAGGCTCAGGTTGAGCTTTCATTTGAAATCACTGGAAACCATGGGGATTGAGTCATGGTGTCTATTATTAGCCTTGTGCTTCTAGAATTTCGTGATTTTCTTGCGCTTTATTTTCAGTTTTGTTATGTCTAGTGCATGATCATGTAACTTTGTTTGTGGTGTCATATTGTTGTTGGTTTTCCTCTTCTTTTCATCTCAGTCTTTCCTTTATTGTTTTGATTCTTGATAATTGGTTGGGAAAGAGGAAAGTTAATGGAGCTCGAGGAGAGTCGTATGGTACCCAATAGGTAAAACCTGGATGAAGCTTGGTGCATGAGTAAGCACAATGGAAGGTAAGACTATGACAGTCGGTTGGACTGGTTGGGTCCATTGGTGTAGATGGATGCTAGCAGTATAGTCATGAGAAAGGTAGCAGGAAAAGGTAAAGTAAACATATCTGAGGTGTTAGATGCCTTGGCTATGTTGGAAACTATTGTTCTCAATGTTTTGAATATGTTGCACATGTAAAGGGTGATTTATTAACCTTGACCTTATAATATATGGTAATTTGTTGTGATCATGATTATGCTGATGTTTATATGTATACATGTACGTATGTATGTATATAATTTTCTAACAGTATCATGATTGCTTATTCTAATGTTTACGTATATCTATGTATGTATCCATATATCTATGTAACTGTCTGACAGATCATCAAGAATCGTTCTTGTGGCGGAATGATTTCTTATGCAAGAAAATGACATGAATGAGTTCTTGGCTATGAGGAATCAAGTGGGAAGAGTAGTCATGACAAATATATGGGGTCACTATCATGTGAATATGAATTTATATTGTATGCTTGTATTATGCCTATGTTTATGTTATGACAAGTAATGTGGAAGGATACATCCGTGAAATTAAAGCAGTGTGGTTTGCGACATGTTAGGATAAAGCATGGATAAGACAATGGAAGCAAGGTTTCTTAGTAGAGACAGTGTGCTTTTGGATGTGAGGTACTATTTTTGTGCATAGGTTGTATATGTTGTACTTGTTGCATATTCACTGTTGGGTATAGATGGTGCTATGTACATATGGTGTTGGGTGAATGATTTTACAAGTGGTGTTGTGCACATGTGGTCCTTTGTACATGTTGTACAAGTGGTGCTATGTGTAGGTGGTGTTGTGTACATGTCGTGCATGTGGCGCTATGTACATGTGGTGTCGCGTACTTGTCGTGCGTGTGGTAATGTGTACATGTGGTATTGTGTACATGTCGTACAGCGGTGCAGTGTACATATGGCATTGTGTACACGTTGTGCAGGTGGTGCCGTGTACATGTGATGTTGTGCACACGTTGTGCAGGTGGTGCTTAGTACATGTGGCACTGGCCTACTTGTGGAATTGAGTGCATGTCGTACATGTTGTGCTGCACGCATGTGGTACTAATTATGTGCATTGTGTAGTCACAGTATCGTGACATGTGTATTCGTTGTGTTGTACTATGTGTGGGTACATGTATTGTGTGGTTTTGTACATCAGGTATAGACGTATGAGTTATGTTGTATATCAGGTGTATGTGTATGCATTTTGTGGTGTCTCACGTTGTGTGTGGATGTATGTCTTGTAATGTACATTGTGTACGTATACGTGTTGTGTCGTTTCATACACCGGATGTAAGAGTATGTATTGTGTTGTGTTATGCACTGGGTGTAGGTGTATGCGTTATATGTTAGGTGTGGATGCATGCATTGCATAGTGTTGTATGCCGTGTGTGGATTGTGCAGTTGTGATGCACATTGTTAGCACCTAAATCTGCCCTAGGCTGAAGGAAGGCAAAAATTAGGGTAACCACAAACCACGCTCAGTATGGTAGCTAGCCCTACCAGAACAGGAGAGGGCTCTCTCCGAGTCATGCTTAGTAAATAGATAAGCAAAATGATCTGAGATGACTTACAGTAAAATGTTGATCTTAGGCTAGTAAGTGAATATGGGTACAAGAAATAATTTTTATGAATGACCGAGCTTCTGGGATGGTATGGGACCAATGGTCAACAAAGAACAGAGAATTTAATACAAAGGCACAGATTACTTCGTGAGGAAAGGCAGGCAAAGTGTAGCAATTTAGTTTGGAACAATGCGGAATGGAGAGATTGCTGAGGAGAGTGAAAAGGGCATAGGAACATGAATCCTTTTCAACAGAAGAAAAACACTGAACATGAAATTTTCCCACAGGCAGAGCAATAAAATTGAATTCTACCTTATCTAACTCAGAAAATTTCACTGGAAATGAACATGAATTGAATTATGAAACATAACAAAATACATATGAAAACATGAGAGACACATTTGCTACACTCACAACCACAAGAATCTCATGAAACAGAGCCGCTGCCTTTCATTAATTCTCTGTCAAAATATACAGTGAAGAAACAGAGTTTCTTTCCCACAGTCTCCCAGAAGTTACAAGCCAACCAACCCTTTGCAAATAGCTTGCATACAATATATAGAATGTTCCATGAAGAGATAGAATGCCCAAGGGTTGGGGAGTTACTCGAATCATTACAAAATGGAGATGAAGAGCCAACCATCAGCTACAGGTGCAGCGTTACAAACATGACAAATGGCTTGGGTGACCGTTTGCCTTCCTTCGCCACTTGGATAGAAGCCCATCTGGAGAGAAATTTTTTTAAATGCCGCCTTAGGTGCCAAAAAACTAAAGTGTAGATGAGCGGGCCCACTTGGAGAAGTCGCAAATCAAAATTTCGTGAAACAGAAGCAAATTTGGCAATTTTTCCTCTGTGCGCTGCACTACTTTGGAGCTTGTTTTGGGGAACTTGCAGATGTCCAAAATGTGCCCAAGTGGGCTTTTTGGAAAGCTTGTCCTATCTACTTTCTAACCCTACTAGAAATTTTGAATTTGGTGCTCATTTTCCCCTCCAAATCTTCATTCTCCCAACACTGCTTCCTGTGTGTCAAAAAAGGGGCAGAGAGGTCATTTTTTGGGTGTTTTTGACCTCCTGGAGCCTTAGATCTTGCCCAAATTTCTTGTTCGAGCACCAGTAGTCATGATTTTTCATGATGAATCAAAAAATGCAAACCATTCCTTATTTGGAGCTCCCGATTTTTAGCGCCGCGCGCACAGGGAGAAAAAACCTGTGTTTTGCCCAAAAATTTGTCATGTGACCAAAAATTCCCCAAATTTCTTGAAATTTGGGCTGGAGGTTCTCTATGGGGTGTTATGATGTGCCAAGGAAGCCTCAGCCAATATTCAAAGCTGATCTTTCTCTTTTTCCTCTTTTTCCTTTCTTGTTGCTTTCCTTAATTTCGCCTTCAAACTCTTTATTCGGGCCTTTGCACTCATGTTTCGTGCCCTGTAATGAAAAGCCATGTGTCTCAGTAAAGCAAGGTCCTTATCGGCCTTGTCCAGCAGCCTCTCCAAGTGCATGTTGACTCTCTCGAGATTGGCCTCCCGATCTTCATTGATTTCTTGCTCCAATGATGTGAGCTCAACTCTTCTCCTTTGAGCAGCTTGGTGATGCTCACGAATGTTTTGCAGCTCCATAATCGCCTGCTGATCCTCAAGCTGCTTGTTTCTCTATTCCAGGTACTTCATGTTCCACTTGGCCCTCTCCAAGTCAAGGGACAAGGCCTCAATCTCTGACTGCTGCTCCTGGATGACCTCTCTAAGCTCTGCATTTGTTGGCTCTGTATTTGTCTCATCATCATGAAGGAGAATGAATTCGGTCTCTCGTTCACCTGATGGCCCTTCATCCTGCACTGGCTCCTTACCTCTGCCCTACTCCTGTGATGCTGATGTCGGAAGCGAGGCCCCTTCCACCCCGGGTGGAGATAACACTCGCTTTGTTGCTGCAAACAAGTGTCTACTGCCTCTCTGATAGGTGATGAATACTGGCATAGTAGCAGTCTCATGGCGCTCATACTGATGTGAAGGACCACCTATCTCATGCTCTGCCTCTGATACTACCTGTGGAGCACTGAAGAAGTCACGGGAGATGAAATCCTCCCAAGCAATACCTTGCAATCCCAACTGATGGTCCACCAAAATCCGGATAAGAGCAAAGTGATAAACACTGTTGAGCTGCTGCCGAGGGGTCTTATGCTGCATGAAATTTTTCATCCTCTCTATGTTCCCACAAATGAAAAATGGGAGGTTCATCATTCACACCCTGGTAAAGTGCATGAGCAACCTGATGTGATAGGCATAAAGGCGAGAAAACCTCCCCTCACAACTGAAGTACTTCATGATCAATTTCATGAGCGGAGCATACTCATCTCTCAAAAATTAGAATGGGAAAACTCTCATGAGTTGACTCAAACAACTGGCCTTAATGTAAGGCTCATAATGATGCCTATCCACCTTCTTCTTCTCATGCCACTGTTCTCCAATATTTGGTATGCCTGTTGCCACTGATATAGTTTCGGATGTCAATGTGAAGGTGACCCCGACCAAAAAAGACTGACCCTCTGACAAAATTCAAAACATGCTAGGTGTTGGAAACATGACATAGCAAGAGGGCATGCCTGCAACTCAGTGAGGGTGTTTGGCTCATCCCTAACATGTTTTCCACTCTGGTGATGTCTCCTGGGGGCCTGTTCTCCTGAAGCTGTGTCACTGTGAGTTTCTACCTCATACTCTGATGAACCCTCAGATGTCATGACTGTTGTTTATACACTGTATTTAGGCTGCCCCTTTGATGATAGTGAAGCTGAGTGTTGTTTTGATATCTGCCACCAAGGGGACAATGAAACAAGGGAGTATTAGGAGGGGAATAATGTAATGGGAACAGGGGTTATAGGGAGAATTTTGTTTAGGGACATGTAGGGGGTTTTGGGTATTTTGATAGGTTAGGGTTTGGGGTTTAATGAGGTAGGGTTTGGGGTTTTATTGAGCAATAGGAGGAGGGGAAAGGGAGTAGGGTTTGTTAGTGTTAGGATAGTGATAATAGGAAGAATGCAATAGGGGAATAAGGAACAGGGGTAGGGTAGGGAAAATACCTTGGCAGCAATAACATTGTTACACAACCCTAGCAAAATGGTTTATCTTTGGTGTCTTCTTATGGTTAACTTTATGAAATTTTTTGCATTCAATCACCGGCAATAAACCACCATATCTTTCCCAAATTTGATGCACAAGTGAGTTAATAGAGCCTACCTTGCAAATAGATGAGTTTCACAAAAGATTTGAGGGGATTTGGTAAATTTCTGGGCGTTTTGTCCCTGTGCGCTGTGCGCAAAGCCCAGTGCGCCGCGCGCTGTGTGTGTGACGCGCTGGTTATAAGTTTGAACTGCGGGCGGGCTCTGTGTGCGCCCCGCCCCTGCTTGTGTGCGTCGCGCCCCTGAAACTTCCTCCAACTGCTCCAAATCGCGCGATTTCACACTCCACGACCTTGTAATGCTTTCCTTCTGCCTTTTGATTGCACAATGACTTGGATTTAGGTGGGAGTTTGTATATGAATACTTGGAGGTCATGATTTAAATTTAATTTTTCAAAAAACCCACTTTTCTAATGTCATGTTTGGCACTTTTTCACTGACTTTAAAACAACCCTGATTTTCACTTTTTCTCTGAATTTTGGCTCAAACGATGAAATTTTTGACACTTTTTGCAGGGATTGCATGACAGGGCATTTGGCCACGGACACCATGACTGCACCTGAAGAAATCAACTGTCGACCCCTTTGAAAATTTTGTCGCCAATAACACTGTTTGACTTTTCTTCAAAACAGAGTTTTGAAGAACAGTCGAATTTTACCAATATGACGATGAAACTCTCAGAATCATTACTTTGTACGGGCATCACTCTGGCCTGCATGGCTTTACTGGACATTTTTAAAGACCACATTGTTTAATCCCTAGACCTAATGATTGAGAATGACCTTTGTCCATTAAAGGACCAGACCTTGACTGTCACGGACTTGAGTGATTATTGACAAAAGACCTAAGCCAGCAGGAGCCAGACATGAGGGGAAATGACTAGCATGACCTTCTCCGTCAGATTATGGCATGCCCCTAGTGGAATGCAGCTGAATGAATGGAGCGGGACACCTAAAAATGAAATGCATAAAGAGTTTTGATCTCTGACGAAGGACTGACCAGACCGACTCTAACATTGGCTCCAATGGGGGATGGTAGCTCCTTGGAGGTGCCAAGAACAACAGATCTCTGGAAGAGCTAGACAGTGCCTTTCGTCCATTGGGCTATGGAGTCATCATTTCGACTAACAACACAGGACTCTGACTCATTTATGAAACTAAAATGACCGAAAAATTGACTCAAACTTGACATTGAAATGACTGAAAGACTAACTTGACAGACTGGAACCAAACTGAAATAAAAATGGTATTTACAATGACAGTGGAAGCAGCGTTAATAAACTCAGAAATGGTACCGCTTGAGCAGCCGACCATTGATCGGCCCTCCCGAACAATCTTCCCCGTTCATTTCCTTCAAAAGAAAGGCATTCTGACCCCTATATGCTGCAATCTTGAAAGGACCTTTCCAAAGATTCTCAAACTTTCCATGCTTACCTTTCTCCTCATTCCTTGCATCCCACTTCAGCACCACATCATCCAACTAAAATTTAGCTGCCTTTTCTTTTCTGTCATAAATTTTCTTTATCTTCTCCTGGATGTATTCTTGAAAACTTCTTCTCTTGTTTGCTGCAAGTGGACCATTTGATTCAACCTTCTCTGCATGGGATCTTCTTCACTGCCTGCCTCCTGAAGAAGTATGATTACCGAGGTAGCAAGAGAGGTAGGAAATAATGTATCAACTCTATAAACAAGCTCAAACAATGACATGCCAATGGATTTTTTCTGACTGATCCGATCTACCCAAAGCGCATGGACCAACCTCTTATTCCAGCTCTTTTTATTTATTTCCAGCAGCTTCTTGATGATGTTGACCAATGATTTGTTCGAAGACTCTGCCAATCCATTGCCTTGTGGATGATATGCAGTTGAGTGACCCAAAATGATGTGATATTTATGACAAAATTCTACCATCCTTTTTGATTTGAAAGCTGCTGCATTATCGGTGATTAACTTATTCGGACAACCAAAGCGAGAGAAGATGTTATTTTCAAGAAATGAAATGATTACCGTATCTATAGCTTGTCTGGTGGGAGCTACCTCAATCCATTTTGTGAAATAATCTGTCGTTGTGAGGATCCATCTGTGCTGACCGGAAGAAGCAGGATGAATTTCACCAATGAAATCCAACCCCCACTACTTGAAAGGAGCGCTCACCTCAATAGGCTTAAGTGACAAAGGTTGTAACTTCTATTTTCCTTCGAAAATCTAACACTTATGACAATGCTTGACCATCTTATGTACATCAGCAAACAATGTCAGCCAATAGTACCCTTCTCTCAAAATTTTATTTGCTGTTGACTTCCAAAAAAGGTGACCACCACACTCTCCTCCGTGGAAATCCCCCATGACTTTCTTTGCCTCCTCTTCCACCAAACAATTTAACAAAACGCCACTGGGATCTTTCCAATATAGCGCATAATTTAAAATGCAAAACTTGGCAGCCTTCAACTTGAGTGTTCTCGCTTTATTTCTAGTCATGCTGGGCGGTGGTGACAGATTTTTTAGCACATATATTATATTTGAATACCATGGGGACATAGCAAACATTTCAGATACCTGAATTGATGATATTTCCTCATTCTCATCAGACATAGCAGCAATCGGATTTATGTCCAAAGCGTGAAAATTTGATTCGGCCATTAGCTTCACTAACCCTTGTCCTTTGACGAGCTTGGTGGGCTTTATTTCCACATCATATTCCAGCAAGGCTGCAATCCATTTGCCTCTTATTCCTTCCAGATTGGTCTGCACCAAAACATCTTTTACAACAGCGTTAGGAACATAGGCTAGAAGGTGAGAATGTAGAATATATACCCAGAAATCCTTCTATGCCTTCACCAGTGCTAGGGCTTGCTTCTTAATGATGTTGTACTTTAAAGCTGCATCTCTTATAGCCTTGCTAAAGAATGCTATGGTTCTTTCGTGATCATCTCTTTTCTGCAATACTACTGCTACCATAGTGTGCTTCGAAGCAAATGAAAACAATATGAAATCTTGAGTGTAGTCCAGGCTTACTAGAACTGGAGCTGAAGAAAGGGCCAATTTGACCAAATTGAAAGATTTTACAGCCTCCTCCGTCCACTTCACTTGGTTGTCCTTCTTAAGCATGTTGGTCATTTCTCTTAAGTGTTCAGCAAGATTAGGCACAAAACGACGCAGAAAATTCATCTTACCATTGAACGATTGTATCTCTTTTTTATTCTGGGGCAGATCGATTTGCTGAATTGCTTGCACACGTGTTGGGTCAATACGAATGCCATCCTTTGAGATAATGTGCCCAAGTAATTTTCCTTCCTCCATGGCGAATAAGCTCTTCTTCGGATTCAGCGACAAGCCATATTTTCTGCACTTTTGAAAGACAGTTTTTAGATGGTGCATGTGCTCTTCATCAGATTTGGAAAACACTGTCAAATCATCCAGGTACACCACCAAAAACACATCCTTCTCATTCGCAAAAGCCAAGTCCATTGCACGCTGAAATGTGGCACCTGCATTCTTTAAACTGAAAGGCATTTTGGCATAATGAAAGGTTCCCCATGGAGTGGTGAATGCTGTCTTGTCTCGGTCATCTTCATGGACAGAAATTTGGTTATATCCAGAATAACCGTCAAGTAGCGACATACGAGATGCCCCCACTACTCGCTGAAGTATATGGTCCATTTTGGGTAGTGGATAATTGTCCTTCAATGAAACTTTATTTAGATTTCTGAAATCAATGCATAAGTGGATCTCACCTGTCTTTTTTCGTACGGGCACCAAGTTAGAGATCCAATCCGAAAATCTGATGGGCACAATGATACTTGACTTGTACAACCTATTTACCTCCTTTTCAATAGATGGCAGCAACTTTGGATTTATCCTTCTCAGCTTCTGTCTAAATGGTTTTTGATTGGGCTTGATGGGTATCGTGTGCTAAATTATATTGGTATCATAGGTCTTTAAATCAGAATAGTCCCAAGCAAACACATATGCAAATGAAGCCATCAAACTGATGTATTTGTCCTTGATCTTTGGCGGCAATGCTTTGGACAATTTTACCAACTTAGGATTGGCAGTTGTTCCGATGTTGACCTCTTCTACACCCTTCTCTGTTGGCTGCAATGTTGGCTTGCGGGCTACATCATCTTGATCAAAAAGTTCTTCTAGAGGTATCAAGCCTTTAGGAATAATGTTATTCTTCAGCTGCAACACGTCCATCTCATTAATCTGCACTTCATCTGCACCATTCCCTTTGCCATTGTCATTTTCCATATCAATTGAGGTTTCTTTGAACTTGCCTTTGTTTTGCAGAAAATCATTAATCTCCTCATCATTTTGAAACACTTGCCAATATCTCTGATTGTCTGGAATGGTTGGATGATGCTTGACATGGATTTCAAATTTATTGCTGGAATTCATTGGGATCTTCAAACTACTTGCTGCCTTGGCAAGAGCGTCAGCAATACTATTTTGTATACAAGGCACACATGTCAAGGTGTATTCTGAAAATAATTTTAAGATGTCTAAAACTGCATTACGGTAGGCCCGCATCCTAGGATGCTTTGCTTGATACTCGCCTCTGACCTGCTTTATTACCAATTCGGAGTCGCCATATACCGAAATCCTCTTAGCATTCAGCTTTCGTAGAATCTTCAGGCCAGCAATCAGAGCTTCATACTTAGCTTCATTGTTTGAACACTCAAAAGCCAACTTGTAAGAGCAAACCCTCACGTTACTTGGCACTTTGTTTGGGGCAGATAAAGGACTACGTACCCAAATTCCAA
Organism: Pinus tabuliformis; assembly: GCA_031772625.1. Taxonomy (NCBI): domain Eukaryota; kingdom Viridiplantae; phylum Streptophyta; class Pinopsida; order Pinales; family Pinaceae; genus Pinus; species Pinus tabuliformis. Next base: position 599,616,019 of record CM062806.1, read on the forward strand.
TTCCAGCGCCATCATTTCCCACTGCTCCATCAAAATCCATGGTCCACAAATCTTCTTCCTCCTCTTGCAAGTGCTAGAAATGTGTTTGATGTGCCTTGTCCGCTTGCTGTCCATTACTTTTAGCTGATTGCCCAACATTTTTATGTTGTTCTTGTCCTTCTTTCTTTAAAATTTCTTTGAAATTTTCTGTTATTTCCAGAATATCATCTGCTTTTACTAACTGACTATCTATATCATTTAAACTATCTGAAAACAAAACAAAAGACTCTAAATCTGTATGTACATAGTTAATTGGATGATTTATGGGTTTCTCCTTGCTTGTGATCATATATTTCATTTTTTGTTCCCGATATAATTTCCTCATTTGTCCAAACACCGGGATCGTTGCATAGGAGAAATCCAGCTGTAGTGTCCCTTTCAATTTTGCTACCCAAGACTTGGAAAGAAGCATGCCAAACCTTGGAGGAATATCTGCTACCACCACATCCATCAAAACATTTTTCATTGGGAGCTGATCCAGACTCACAACCAAGTCTTTGATGAGTCCTATACATCTCACTTTGCTGGAATCAAATGAATAGAGATCATGGTATTGCCGGGTGATGTCCAGGTCGAGCTTATCCATGATAGCCTTGGGCATGAGATTGTGAGAGGCTCCAGAATTGAACATGGCATTGTGCAACAAAAAATCATGCAATCTTAAACTGATATAAAAGGGTGGCACATCGCTATCAGGAGACTCACCATTCGATGCTGGTCCAAAAATCATTTCAGGTTGATCATCTTCAACATTTACCATGTTGGACATTGGGTCCAAATTCAACATCTTAGATATTTGTCCTCTATAACTGATGTTCTTCATTATTTCAGTCAAGGGGATGGATATCTTTAACTTAGAAATCTCATTCTCTAAGCTAAAAGCGGGAGTTTTTTCTACCTCTTTGACTGGGATCTCTTTCTTTTCTTTTTCTTTTGATGCATCTTGTTGCTGTGATTGTTTTGCTGATTTTGATTTGCTACTCTCTGGACCAACCGCCTCTTTTCCTTTTCTTTGTGTAGCTGATGAATCCTTCTTTGTTGCTTCAACCTCCTTCTTTTTCTGAATTGGTTTGGCCAGCACATCTCTGTTTCTAAGTGAATATCGCTGTTGTTGGGTGGATAGAGCATTCATATAACCCCTCTGATACTCCTCTGATTCTTCTTCCAAAACAATGTCACTTGCTAGAATGAAATCTGCATCTTTGTGTGCAGCTGAGCTCACCGCACACTCCTCTTCTTTGGTAATGTAAGTAGGCAGCTCATTTGGAGTAAAGAGGTGGTTTTCTTCACCTATTACATTCCCGTACTCATCTGACTCTGGTCCATGCACAAAATTTTGCTGCAAAGGTGCCTGTACTGGCTATTGTGCTGTCTGCTCTTGGGGTCGCTGATCTCTCTGTCTGATTCTATATTGTGGCTGTTGCTGGCCATGGAAGTTAGGATTTCTAACTTGTGGCTCAAGCTTGTCGAGCTTCACCATTTCAAGCATCTGCTCTACCTTTTTGAGTAATTGATCCATTGAAGAAGACTCTTCCTTAACAGTGACTTTCTTTTCTGCTTTCGCTCTAGCTCTTTTGGACAACAGATTTGCTTCAACGCTGACTGCAATTTTCTGCATGTCTTCCATTGTAGCCAGTTCTCTCTCTCTTAATTGGTAGGCCATGTCAACATCAAAACCATCCAGAAACTTCATCATAGCTAGTCCCACTAGTGGCTTTAGATGATATGGAATTTCGTTATAAACTGTATTAAATCTAACACAATAATCTTGGACCGACTCACCAGCGTTTTGTTTGACTTGTTCATATTCAGCCAGAATTTGAAGGGGATTCTTTTTCACTTCCCATCGGTTTAAAAATTGTCTTTGTAGTTCGGCCAAGGTAGAGATACGTGCTGCCAGAAAACCTCTGAACCATTTCCTCACTTCACCTGCAAATGTCTGTACAAATAGTCTCATTGCCACATTCTCTGCATCGATTTCATGAAGTTCATAGAAGTCTGCCATTTTGTCCACATGTTGGTGAGCAGTAATGTTGTTAGGAGTGCCATCGAAAAACGGGATTTTACTTTGATAATCTGCGGGCATGTCATCTAGAACTTGAGGCAGAACAAGGGGTGCAAAACGGGCAGCCATCACTCTCGGTGGATTTGGCCTTGGAGGTGTTGGAGGAGTGTGCACAGTTTGTAAGGGGCTAGCAATTGGAGTTTGAGGCTGTGCCGCAATATAATTGTCGATTAATCGGTTAGCTCTTTTGGTTTCTAAGTCTACAAGAAATTGAGGATTGGGGACAATATAATCAACAGCCCTTTCGGATTTAGACTCAAACAATGATATTTCTAACCGTTCGTCGAACTCAAGCTCTTCAAGGTACTCAAAAATGTCAGGACACGAATGGGATTTGAACACGAGATTTATGGTGCTTTCTTGACGAAGGAGTCTTGGAATCAAATTGGGGTTTTCGTAGATGTGGGGAGGATCTGGGTCTGGATTGGCTCTGGTATATCTTCTCGAAGCCAGCTTGCTATTGAGAAAAATCACAGGACACAACCAACTTACTCAGCCTATCCAATCCTAAGCTCATCATCCGGAAGCTTAGAATTATTATGAAGTATGGGGATTTGATTTCATTTTGATCCATAGCAGAGTCACCACTATGTTAGCACCTAAATCTCCCCTAGGCTGAAGGAAGGCAAAAATTAAGGTAACCACAAACCACGCTCAGTTTGGTAGCTAGCCCTACCAGAACAAGAGAGGGCTGTCCCTGAGTCATGCTCAATAAATAGATAAGAAAAACAATCTGAGATGACTTACAGTAAAATGTTTATCTTAGGCTAGTAAGTGAATATGGGTACAAGAAAGAATTATTATGAATGACCGAGCTTCTGGGATGGTATGGGACCAACGATCAACAAAGAATAGAGAATTTAGTACAAAGGCACAGATTACTTCGTGAGGCAAGGCAGGCGGAAAGCGTAGCAGTTTAGTTTGCAACAATGCGGAACGGAGAGATTGTTGAGGAGAGTGAAAAGAGGATAGGAACATGAATCCTTTTCAACAAAAGAAAAACATTGAACATGAAATTTTCCCACAGGCAGAGCAATAAAATTGAATTCTACCTTATCTAACTCAGAAAATTTCACTGGAAATGAATATGAATTGAATTATGGAACATAACAAAATACATATGAAAACATGAGAGACACATTTTCTACACTCACAACCACAAGAATCTCATGAAACAAAGCCGCTGCCTTTCATTAATTCTCTGTCAAAATATACAGTGAAGAAACAAAGTTTCTTTCCCACAGTCTCCCAGAAGTTACAAGCCAACCAACCCTTTGCAAATAGCTTGCATACAATATATAGAATGTTCCATGAAGAGATAGAATTCCCAAGGGTTGGGGAATTACTCGAATCCTTACAAAATGGAGATGAAGAGCCAACCATCAGTTACAGGTGCAGCGTTACAAACATGACAAATGGCTTGGGTGACCGTTTGCCTTCCTTCGCCACTTGGATAGAAGCCCATCTGGAGAGAAAATGCTTTAAATTCCACCTTAGGTGCCAAAAAACGGAAGTGTAGATGAGCTGGCCCACTTGGAGAAGTCGCGAATCGAAATTTCGCGAACCGGAAGCAAATTTGGCAATTTTTCCTCTGTGCGCCGTGCTACTTTGGGGCATGTTTTGGGGCGCTTGCAGGTGTCCAAAATGTGTGCAATTGGGCTTGTTGGAAAGCCCGTCCTGTCTACTTTCTAACCCAACTAGAAGTTTTGAATTTGGTGCTCATTTGCCCCTCCAAATCTTCATTCTCCCAAGACTGCTTCCTGTGTGTCAAAAAAGGGGCAGAGAGGTCAAATTTTGGGTGTTTTTGACCTCCCGGAGACTCAGATCTTGCCCAAATTTCTTGTCCAAGCACCAGTAGTCGTGATTTTTCATGCAGAATACAAAAATGAAAACCATTCCTTATTTGGAGCTCCCGATTTTTAGCGTCGTGTCACACAGGGAGAAAAAACCTGTGTTTTGCCCAAAAATTTGTCATGTGACCAAAAATTCCCCCAATTTCTTGAAATTTGGGTTGGAGGTTCTCTATGGGGTTTTATGATGTGCCAAGGAAGCCTTAGCCAAGATTCGAAGCCGATCTTTCTCTTTTGTCTCTTTTTCCTTTCTTGTTGCTTTCCTCAATTTCGCCTTCAAACTCTTTATTCGGACCTTTGCACTCATGTTTCGTGCCCTGTAATGAAAAGCCATGTGTCTCAGTAAAGCAAGGTCCTTATTGGCCTTGTCCAGTAGCCCCTCCAAGTGTATTTTGACTCTCCTGAGATTGGACTCCCGATCTTCATTGATTTCTTGCTCCAATGATGTGAGCTCAACTCTTCTCCTTTGAGCAGCTTTGCGATGCTCACGAATGTTTTGCAGCTCCATAATCACCTGCTAATCCTAAAACCGCTTGTTTCTCTGTTCCAGGTACTTCATGTTCCACTTGGCCCTCTCCAATTCAAGGGACAAGGCCTCAATATCTGACTGCTGCTCCTGGATGACCTCTCTAAGCTTTGCATTTGTTGGCTCTGTATCTCTCTCATTATCATGAAAGAGAACGAATTCGGTCTCTCGTTCACCTGATGGCCCTTCATCCTGCACTGGCTCCTTACCTCTGCCCTACTCCTATGATGCTGATGTCAGAAGAGAGGCCCCTTCCACCCCGGGTGGAGATAACACTCGCTTTGCTGCTACAAACAAGTGTCTACTGCCTCTCTAATAGGTGATGAATATTGGCATAGTAGCAGTCTCATGGCGCTCATACTGATGTGAAGGACCACCTATCTCATGCTCTGCCTCTGATACTACCTGTGGAGCGCTGAAGAAGTCAGGGGAGATGAAATCCTCCCAAGCAATACCCTGCAATCCCAATTGATGGTCCACCAAAATCTGGATAGGAGCAAAGTGATAAACACTGTTGAGCTATTGCCGAGGGGTCTTATGCTGCATGAAATTTTTCATCCTCTCTATGTTCCCACAAATGAAAAATGAGAGGTTCATCATTCGCACCCTGGTAAAGTGCATGAGCAACCTAATGTGATAGGCATAAAGGCGAGAAAACCTCCCCTTACAACTGAAGTACTTCATGATCAATTTCATGAGCGGAGCATACTCATCTCTCAAAAATCTGAATGGGAAAACTCTTGTGCGCTGACTCATACAACTGGCCTTAATATAAGGCTCATAATGATGCCTATCCACCTTCTTCTTCTTATGCCACTATTCTCCAATATTTGGTATGCCTGTTGCCACTGATATAGTTTCGGGTGTCAATGTGAAGGTGACCCCGGCCAAGATAGACTGACCTCCATGTAGGTGAAGCGCAAAAAGACAGGACAAATCACGATGAACTTTGACATTTGCCACCCTCTGACAAAATTCAAAACATGCTAGGTGCTGGAAACATGACATAGCAAGAGGGCATGCCTGCAACTCAGTGAGGGTGTTTGGCTCATCCCTGTTATGAAACCAGCTCACAAAAAGATAGAAAAGAGAGATCCACGACTTAGAATTCAGCCTCTTCGAGGGGCAACCTCCTTTACATTACATAAATGAACAATTCTTGGATGATACAAATGACAAAACCTCCTTTCTATATATAGGAGTCTAAGGAGTCACCATGTAATCCAGCCGACCTAACAATAATAATATAAAGCCACAAAAATAACAATAGAGGGATTCTATGGGGCACAGAAATAACAATATGGGGGTAATAGGGGCACAACAATATAAATAAGGGGTATAACTACAATAGTAATGGGGTAATCACTAGTATTATAGGGACCCAACAATCCCTAACATGTTTTCCACTTTGCTGATGTCTCTTGGGGGCTTGTTCTCCTGAAGCCATGTCACTGTGAGTTTCTACCTCATACTCTGATGAACCCTCAGATGTCATGACTGTTGTTTATACACTATATTTAGGTTGCCCCTTTGATGATAGTGAAGCTGAGTGTTGTTTTGATATCTGCCACCAAGGGGACAATGAAACAAGGGAGTATTAGGAGGGGAATAATGTAATGGGAACAGGGGTTATAGGGAGAAATTTGTTTAGGGACATGTAGGGGGTTTTGGGTATTTTTGATGGGTTAGGGTTTGGGGTTTGATGAGGTAGGGTTTGGGGTTTTATTGAGCAATAGGAGGAGGGGAAAGGGAGTAGGGTTTGTTAGTGTTAGGATAGTGATAATAGGAAGAATGCAATAGGGGAATAAGGAACAGGGGTAGGGTAGGGAAAATACCTTGGCAGCAATAACACTGTTACACAACCCTAGCAAAATGGTTTATCTTTAGTGTCTTCTTATGGGTAACTTTATGAAATTTTTTGCATTCAATCACCGGAAATAAACCACCACATCTTTCCCAAATTTGATGCTCAAGTGAGTTAATAGAGCCTACCTTGCAAAGAGAAGAGTTTCACAAAAGATTTAAGGGGATTTGGTAAATTTCTGGGTGTTTTGTCCCTGTGCGCCACGTTGGTTATAAGTTTGAACTGTGGACAGGCTCTGTGTGTGCCGCGCCCTATGTGTGCACCGCGCCCCTGCCTGTGTGCGTCGTGCCCCTAAAACTTCCTCCAACTTCTCCAAATCGTGTGATTTCACACTCCACGACCTTGTAATGCTTTCCTTCTACATTTTGATTGCATAATGACTTGGATTTAGGTGGGAGTTTGTATATGAATACTTGGAGGTCATGATTTAAATTTACTTTTTCAAAAAACCCACTTTTCTAATGTCATGTTTGGCACCTTTTCACTGACTTTAAAACAATGCTGATTTTCACTTTTTCTCTGAATTTTGGCTCAAACGATGAAATTTTTGACACTTTTTGTAGGGATATCATGACAGGGAATTTGGCCACGGACACCATGACTGCACCTGAAGAAATCAACTGTCGACCCCTTTGAAAATTTTGTCGCCAATAACACTGTTTTACTTTTCTTCAAAACAGAGTTTTGAAGAACAATCAAATTTTATGAATATGACGATGAAACTCTCAGAATTATTACTTTGTACCGACATCATTCTGGCTTGCATGGATTTACTGGACATTTTTAAAGACCACATTGTTTAATCCCTAGACCTAATGATTGAGAATGACCTTTGTCCATTAAAGGACCAAACCTTTACTGTCATGGACTTGAGTGATTATTGACAAAAGACCTAAGCCAGCAGGAGCCAGACATGAGGGGAAACGACTAGCATGACCTTCTCCGTCAGATTATGGCATGCCGCTAGTGGAATGCAGCTGAATGAATGGAGTGGGATGCCTAAAAATGAAATGCATAAAGAGTTTTGATCTCTGAGGGAGGACTGACCAGACCGACTCTAACACACACTATGTGTATGTGCACATGGTTGAGGAGAAGGCACTGGGTTTTTGTCGATTGTGGCAACCAATTTGGAGTGTGTATGAAATAATGAAAAAGGTAGAAGCTAAGGATTAATGAAAGGATAAGTATCATCATTTTATTTATGTAACACCCTCCTCGTAGATCTACCCAAGAAACCAGACAGTCTGGGTAAACATGTGACAAGAGGCCACTATGATATGATTCGACCTCTTAAGTCACATTAAGGAAGTGGAACCGACATAAAAACACCATACATACATCCAACATCATCAACAGAACCCTCAGAGGAAAAGTCAGCCACTCAGATAGCCTGTTCCTAGGTCCCATTGTTGTTTTAGGTCTCTTGGGCCATAGTCGCTCTCATGTTATGGGCAAGGTAGCAACCAACAACCTAAAGTCACTCTCACATGCCTACCTACCAACATCTATGGATAAAAAATGTCAGTGTTGTGCCAGTGACCCCGGGATTTAAGCCAATTTTTCAGGCTCAGAGCCCAGGACACTTCCCAAAATTGATCCATCTCTTCAAATCAGTAAAGTAACATGGAAATGAAAGTACTAAAGCAAATACTTGTTCAAGACCTTGACTGGATCCCTACTAGGTATGATAGGCATTTCGTTAAACATATCATCGACATGTAACTTACAAGTGTAAACAACATAATTAAGTGTAGTGATCTCGTACTTATTTGAGAATCGCTATGAACCATTGTTCCTTCATGCCATTTGCTTCATTATCATCTATTAGGTCATAGGCACATTATCCATTCACATACAAGTAAAAACATGCTGAGAGCCATACATAGTTGCTATCATAAAATGTGCATATAAACAACGTAATAGGAACATAAATACAATAAACATATCATCCATAAAATCCATAAATACATCAGTACCTTTACACATGAAAATCAAGGGAATTAATTTCTCATTAATGTATGCAATGAACCAACCGAATATGGCATTGCCACATTCCACCAGACTGTAGAATGGCTAAGCCAAATCTCTCTTCAGCCATTCACCCTCGTGCCATATGTTAGTGTCAGTGTTTCACACTGCCATCAGTGATCAAAATTTTCTCTTTTGCATCTCATAGTAGGAGTCCCATCCTAATGATTCATTCAATTAGGTCATGGATTCACTGATGGTAGGGTTTACATCCAGTTTTTCTCCTCATAATTTGTACTTGTTGATCCTCTTTCATATTTCAGTCATGGTTCATGATTTACTCTGCAGTTTATCTTATTAGGTATTAGGGTTTGGTGTCATTAGGTTTTAGGGTCCCACCATGGTCAAATCCAATAACTACATGACAATAATGATCAACAAGGACATGAGGAGGCCAATAATGATTGGTAAAGCCATAATTTATCATATTGAAAGCCTAATGTAGTTCTCACCTCAAAACTTGTTTTGAGGTGAAAATAAAGTATTTTATTTTTATCTTCATTTCTTATGTAACTTTATGTTTCCATATGTAATATTGGTTCCCAGCTGCTCCTAAGCATTTGATGATGTTGCCAAGCACCTGCCACTACAAAAACCAAATCATCATGAGCACCAATTCACCTGCAAAAGCAAAAGAGAAACAAGCACTAAAACCATAAATTCCTCTCCCACTAAGCTAGGGTTGGCTATGGGATCAGAGATATATGAGAAGAGGAGGAATAAGGGATATCAGAAGGTATAATGCAATTTCATATCATCAAACATCAGGTCTCCATCATTTGTCGAGAAGTCATTCCAAGGAACAAGCCATTCACCACACATAAGGGACATTTTTTCTTCAAACTGTGTTTTTGAGAAAGAAAATATGAATTTGAAAAAAGTGAGAGAGGTTTTTGTCCATCATTTACCCAAGATGAAAAACCTCTTTCAATTTTTACACAGGTTTCATGGTTTGGGAGAAATGTCGAAAAATTCATTTGCCTCAGGAGGGTTAATGCACCTCTGGAGTGACCTTGGTAAAATCATTTTTTATCATAGATGGAATGACCAAATGACTTTCTTGATGAGTCAAATGATAAGTAGACACAAATATATTTCCGATGAGCTATCATGAGCTCGATTTGTAGTTGAGGAAGACCTTCAAAAGTTGACTGCAACAACAATATGTATTTTGGCAGCCTCATTCTGCACATTTTGACCAGTCTTGGGAGATTGAGATTTTGACAGGAAAATGAACTCCAAATTGAAAAATTCAAGTTGTTCTATAGTTTAGACTCAACAAGATTTCCAACGAGCTATCACATGCCCAATTTGGACATCGGGAAGGCAGTCAAAAGTCGTCCTGAAGTGGCGCTGCGCTTCTGGCATTTTCACACAATGTAAATTAACACTGGCACTGCGCTCCTAGACTAGCACTGTGCTCCTGTAGTTGGCGCTGCGTTTTGACCAGCAAAGCCCAAAAGCACTCCAAACATCCAAATTTCATCAAGTTTCCTCCATATTTTCTCTTAGCAAGTAAGTATCATCACTCCAATTGTTGCTTAGTGTGCACCTGTGAAGAATTTCTTGGTTTTTCATCCTCAAAATTAAAACCCTAATCTCTATGGTAAAACCCTAGTTTGCCTACCATTCATTGCATAAACTTGAACCCTTATTCCATCACTACTATCACACTCTATCACTCACTTATCACTCCCCAAACCCCCTCCCTCATACATTTTTCCCACACTTTCATTTGCACCCATTCCTCCAAGTCATTACCGATACCACCATCCATACATTACCACTGTGCAAACTAAGGGAAACATGGACAAAGATAGTGATCAAGAATATGAGGAGGAAACATTCAGTGGCAGTTCTATAGAGAGGCACGGGCAACAGAGGAAGCCCCATAAAGGAGGAAAAATCATCAGAGAGGGGCCCACCAGTTTGAGAGAATTATAGGATTTCCCACTAGCAGTTTCTTGTTTCAGACACCAAGCATGTTTTGAATTTTGTGAACTAGTGGGAAGAGTTCAGTTTCACCATGAGTTGGCCAGACTTTTTGTGACTCATTTACATAACAATGAGGTGACACTTGCCAGAGTAACCTTCACAATATCGCTAGTTGTCATTTTAGAAGCCACTAGAATCCCTAATGTTGGTGAAAAATGGTACAAGGGTCATGACCTTGATGAGGATTACTATGAACCTTACATCAAGCCTCAATACAGAAACCAGGTGAAAAGGCTTTTCCCCTTTAAATTTTTGGAGAACAGGTATGTTCCTTTGATGAGGATTATCATCAAGTATTTCACTTGTGAAGGCAGATTCTCCTGGTTGTATGCTTACCATATCTGACTCCTCATGCACTTCGCCAGGGTAAGAATGATGAATCTCCCATATTTCGTGTTTAGAAATATTGATAAGATAGCTTACATTGTGTGGAAGAAACCATACCCTCAACAGTTGAACAACATCTATCATTACTCTTTGATCAAAATCATTGTTCTTCACCATCTCAATCTTCTTAAAATTCCTTGGGAGACTTTCATTGCTCATGATATTTTCAAAGGTCCACAGATCCCTTCACCAGTGCATCAAGAAGAAGGTGGGCCTTCTAGCCATGGAGAAATAAGGGAAGAGGTCAAGGAAACCAAAACTGTTGAGGTGCCAGTGTACTTAACATATCAGAGAGGCACAAGGAGACTTTTTGTAGCTGCTAGGCAAGTATTTGCTCCAAAAGGTGTGTAAGGGGCCTTGCCTTCGTCATCAGTCCACAGGCAAATGTTATCTCCACAAGGTGTGGAAGGGGCTTTTCCTTCATCATCGACAAAACAGGTACAGGTTGAGAAGTTGAGCAAAGGCAAGGAAAAAGTGCAGGAGGAAGATCTTGGTGATGAGGAGGAAAGAGATTTTGATCTGATTGAGCATGAGGAGCCACAACAACACTTTACTCATCATGGAGTTGGCATTATTGACTAGGAAGCTCGGGATGAAGAAACTGTCAAGGATATCATCATTCAAGAAAGGGAAGCTCAACTACAAGCTTTGGCAGACAACTTAGAGAGAGCCAAGTTCATCATCAAATATTTAGAACAAGAAAACAAACAATTGAGTGACAAGAAAGTCTTCATGGAGCTGCAAATGATCAAAGCAAACACGCAAATGGCTAAAGAGGCTCATGTTAAAGTTACTCCTATTGAGCAAGAGATTGAAAATGATAGGGAAACATGACTTGAGAGGGTCAACATACATCTTGAAATACTAATTGAGAAGGCCAACCGGGATAAGAATATGCTCCGACACATGGCCTACCATTACATGACCCGCAACAAAATCTGCAATATGAGGATTAGGAAGCTAAAAGCTAGGTTGAGGAGAGCCTTAGAGGGCAAGAAAGAGCAAGATAGGTTGGAAATATTGGCTTAAGCCTCCCTAGCTCATCAAAGCAGCTGATGGTGGTGTCCCATGCCAAATTTGGGCAAATTTTGGGAAGTTTTTGCATTTTTGCAATTTTGTAATTTTAAACACAGAAATTTTGCCGAGAAGCACAACGCCACCGACACTGCGCTTTTCCCTGGGGCATCAGATGGAGAAAAGGTTTGCATATTTGGATTCAGGAGGATGAGAACATGCACCTTGGAAATTTTCAGAAATTTTGGAGAAAATCCGGGTCACCAAAAGGTCCAAAAACTACCAAAAAATGACCTCTCTGCCTCTTTTTGGACACACAAAAGCAGTCTTGGTAGATTCAAGTTTTTGTGGGGGCAAATGACCTCCAAATTAAAAAATTCTAGGTTTCTCAAAAGCTAGACTTGAAGACCTTTCCAATGAGCTATCATGGGATCAATTTGGCTAAGGGGAAGGCCTCCAAAAGTTTGGTGAAAGTGGCATTGCGCTTTTGGCCAATGGTGTTGCGCTTTTGACCATTTTGCTCAGAAAATCAAAATTTCGCCTATTTTGACTGGAAATTGACTTCTCTCTCCTAATGGTTGTTTTTACTGATGTAATTGATGACATGGTATGTACTTGTAATGGTAAAATAGTGTTACATGGTAGATTCATTAGTTAGAGGTGGTTTTGAGGCAAATGAATCTGTTTCCACTCTTTTAGAGGCAAGTTGTTTAACTGCCTATATTCCAGTTCTTTGTTGGGAAATGGTTGAAACAACCCCTCTTCTCATGGATTCGACCCCTGAAGGTTAGGATGAGTTGTTTGATGTCTATATTATGTATTTTCTTTCTCATTTGCAAGGGTTTGATTCACTTGGATGCTTTGAACTATATTGTACATCATTGTAAGCAGTTTGGCAAGGAAATTAATAGGAGTTGCAGCTATTTTATGGGATACCTATGGTATGGTACTTTTGCATAGTTTCTTCTTTTGTTATCAGTTGTTTACATGTTTTATGTATGCCATCATCTATTTCACAGCTTCTAACTGCATGATATCAAGATAGATAGGTAGAATTCATTGTTTGCAGTGCTCTACCTTGGGAAACCATTCAGTATTCTATGTTTTTTGCTGTTTGAGAAGGATACATGATCGTTACATGCCCTCCTCATCTCCTCACCAGTCTTAGACATCTCACCTCACTCAATTTCAAGTGTAAAATCTATACCTACCTTGCCCCATAGAACACCCTGCATTCTGACCTAATTTCCCAGACCCAAATTTCCTAGCTCCATCTGATCCAGCAAAAAACCAACAAAATCAATCAAAACCCTTGAGCTACTATACCTAGCATAAAATTTTGTTCATGATCCAGTCATCTTGACTGAGATTCATAAGGAGAGAGCCCTCTCCCGACCTGGTAGGGCTAGCTACCAGGTTAAGCTTGGTTTGTGGTTACCCTAGAATTGCCTCCCTTCAGCCTGAGGTCAATCTAGGCTCTAACACCATATTCCAAGCATGAATGTGGGATCTCATAGAACACATCAATCAAAACTCATTCAGGGCTTCTAGAGGCCATCCACCTCAACCCATCAAATAGTGATTCCACCTCAAGGTCAGACATCACAAAACCATCATTATATTGGTCTCCATCGAAGCCTTCCAGGGATTCCAAAGCGTTTGTTCCAACCAAGGCTTCCAGGACTAGTAAATCAACCCATAGCTGTCGCTGGGCTTCCAAAGCATTTGTCCAACAAAGGCTTCTAGGACTATTAACTCAACCCACTAAGGGCTTCTAGAGTGTTTTCCAACCAAGGCTTCCAGGACTAGTAACTCAACACAAGCTGTTATAGGGCTTCCAGAGAATTTGTCCAACTAGGGCTTCCAGGAACTAATAACTCAACCCAAGCTAAGGAATCATGAGAACCAACAAAAAAAAATCATGAAACTAAACCCACAATCACCATGGCTATCCAGGAAATGGCAATCTAAGCAACCTCCATGCCAATGACAAATTACAACCAAGAAACCACATGCATATGCCATGCATGCCAAAACTAGTGAAGAAATCATACATGCAACTTAGTACCTACAAGAAAATATGATGTAGTTGTTGATATAGATTCCTTCTTATGGTTTCCTACTCTTCCTTTTCCTTCTTTCTCCAAAAATACAAGTATTCCACACCCTCCAAAAGTGCTCCAAGAAAACTCTAAGTATCCAAGAGTATGAGAGAGAATAATGAGAGAGAGCTCTCACACTGAACTAAAAAAAAGGTTACCAACTGATCCTTAGAAGCCTTTTTATGAATGAGACCTCTATTTTATTCATTTTCTTCCTCACATGCAACCTGTGACCTTTCACCTCATTTTTCTCCTAATTTCCATTATTTTCATAAATAAATGTGCCAAAATGTCTTTTAATGCCTTAGCCATTGCCTTTGGAAATTTCCTAGCCATAAACAACCAAATGAACATCCCTTAGGATGTATTTCCCAACATTCAACTTGGAATAAGTGTCCCATTCATCCATGGTTATTGTTTTTAACATTTATTACATGGAATTTTCACCAGGGTTGTTACAATTTAGCTTTATTATGCATGTGATTTATGATTATGGTATATGATGATTACATGTGATCTATGATTCTGGTTTATGATGGTTACATGTGATTTATGATTTTGATCTATGATGGTTGTGTTTCAAGCTAACCTGATGTGATATGTTATGCATGATGCTTTGATAAAACAATTAGTTTGACTTGTTGTGACAGGAAGTAAACAAGATTGCAAGTGTACCTTATTGACCAACTACAAATGAGGTATGATTTGAGGTTATTTCCATTTTATTTTAATCTAATGGAAGTTATGTGCTTGGAACAGGAATGCATGAACATGCCCGGTTGGGTGGTTGAAATTGACTACAAGAACGGGCAACAACAGTGAAAGAAATTGGAACATGTAGTAGTATGCTTGTAGAGTACTTCAAGAGCAGGGCCATTGTGTGACACTGGTACCCAATAGTGTCCATTGATTTCCATGAGCATGCTATGACCAGTATGACAGTTTTGAGGTAGGTATATGCCTTAATTGTTTGATCCTCTAATGCGAGGAAGCCTTGCCAAGGTATGGATCGCCCAGGATAGGGGATGTCAGGGAACTTGGAAGGTGAGTGATTGCACGGAAGGGGTTGACCAGATTTCCTGAAGGACTATGTAGCAGAGAAGGGAAGGTCGGGGATGGATTTGTTTTGGTCATTAGCATTGCTAGATGGAATCATATGCACATTGGGAGTGTGCCCTGGAAAAATGAGCCAGTAACTATTCACTAAGAGGACAAGTAGCGTGGGATTTTAGCGTTGGACATTGGATGCAACTTTGACTGTGGAAGTGGATTGTGGACTTCCTAGGAAGGAGGTGACTCCTGGTATTACCTTGAGGGTGGAGTTGTGAGCCTATAGATTCCCTTGTTGCGGATGCAAACATCTGATCCATTTTATTTGCTTTTTGAGAAAATGTGTATATGTCTATATGTGTAAATCATTGTAAATACCGTAATGAGCTCTGTTATAAAGCTCTAGTATGCAGTATGGTTGTTATCCAGTCATGTTGTTATGTTTTATAAAATGGTCATTGTAAATATTGCAACGAGCTATGTTATAGAGTTTCATGGGTAGTAAGTTTTTGTTTTCAACATTCTTTCTAGTTATAGGTGTCATTGAACACTGAGGATGGTGTTCCCCCAAGGGTGGGGGGGTTTGTAACAACCCTGGTAAAAATCCATGTAAAAATATGTAAATACCACGGTTGATGGGACACGTATTCCAAGTTGAATGTTGGGTCCCTATAATATTAGTGATTACCCCATTACTATTGTAGTTATACCCCTTATTTATATTGTTGTGCCCCTATTACCCCCATGTTGTTATTTCTGTGCCCCATAGAATCCCTCTTTTCTTATTTTTGTGGCTTTATATTATTATTGTTAGGTCAGCTGGATTATATTGTGACTCCTTAGACTCCTATATATAGAAAGGAGGTTTTGTCATTTGTATCATCCAAGAATTGTTCATTTATGTAATGTAAAGGAGGTCACCCCCTCGAAGAGGCTGAATTCTAAGGCGTTGATCTATCTTTTCTATCTTTTCTTGAGCTAGTTTCATAACATTTGGTTTCAGAGCTTTAGATTCTAGGGTTTCGCTGCTCCAAACAGGTCATCGTGGCATTTTCGTTATAAATTTTTTTCTGTGACATTTCAGAAGTCACAAGAAACCCATTTGAGAAGCCATCACGCTAAAACTTAGGTCCGAATTTCAGAGCTTTTCGCGCTATTTTTTCGGAGTTATGATCTGAGAAAGTTGGTCTTTTAGCAAACTCCTGAATTACATTCCAAACAGGTGACCTGGGGAAAATCATCATAACTTTCTCTCTGGGGATCGGATTGAAATTTCGTAAGAAGGTACAGAAAGAGGACGGACTGTAGTTTCTTGTATGCATTTTTCAGATCCAGAGGTCGAAACAGTGACTCGTGGCACATCGTACAATTTCGCTCTACTGAACTAGTCGATAATCAAGTCACTGTGGGATATTTCGCATAACTCTTCCTTGGAGAATCAAATTTGGGTCAGACTTGTGGCATTGGAAAGAGGACACAGAGGGCTACTACAGCTCACAAATTCAGAACTAGATGATTGGAAGGTACAAAGATACATCAGAGGCAATATCGAGCTCCTACAAAGTGAAAAAAGGTGTGTAAATTTTCTTAAATTTTTGCTTAAGCTTGGTTTGAAAATTTATTTTGAAGGAATTCAAAGGGCGTAGTAGAGCATTATTATCGGTAACTGATGCCCCGAAAGAAAATACAAACACCTAGTAAGGAACCTGAAATCTCTAGCATGACTCATGAAGAAGAGGAAGAAATGCTACATGATATATCAAAATTACAAGAACAAGTGCAACACATGTCACGCTCACAAAAGCTAATAGAAGCTAAGATAAATGGTGTGGAATCTAAGATAAATGGCGTGGAATCTAAGATAAAGGGCATGGAAGCTAAGATGGATGATTCGAAGACAGAACTGAAGAGAGACATGGCAGATTTGAAGACAGATTTGAAGACAGACATGGACAAATTGAAGATAAATATGAATAAGTTGCTACAAGAAATGGGCACTAAGGGCGAAAGGGTACCAAAGGAAACTCATAATGAGAATAAAATAAATGTTAATCATGATTCCGTAGACACTAATGTTGGATCGAAGACTCACCATATTCCAAAAATCGATATGAGGAAGTTTGATGGCATGGATCCGACCACATGGATATTACAGATGGAGCAATTCTTCGATCTCAATAATGTGCAAAACACACAAAAGGTACGTATGGCAACTTTATATTTGGAACCAAATCAGTTTGTATGGTATCAATGGCTTTGCTCTCGTAAACAATTTATCACTTGTGCAATTTTTACGGAAGAATTGGTAGCACATTATGAGGATACAAAAAGCAACACTTTTTTTAGCCAATGGATAAGTCTCAAACAAAAGGGTTCAATAATGGAGCACATTGAGGAGTTCCAAAAATTGAACATAAGGGTAAAAGATATTCCAGAGGAGCATAGGATTGATGAGTTCATAGGGTCTTTAAAGGATAATATCCAACATGATGTTCGCCTTTGGGAACCTGATTCATTAGAGAAGGCATTCAAGTTAGCAAGAAAAATGGAAAGCAAAATTATGGCAACCAGGAAGCATACCACTCACAACTATAAAGACGGAAGTGTTGTTGCTCCTAGTCTTCCACAACCTATAAGGTTGACACCACAGCAATTGGAAGAAAAAAGAGCAAAAGGCCTTTGTTACAGTTGTGATAGCAAATACACTAAAGGCCATAAGTGTGCTGAGAAGAAATGATTCTACATAGATTGTGAAGAGGAAGAAAAAAGGGAGCAAGAAAGGTCAAAAGAAGAGGATATACTCCGGGAACAAAGCCTAGATGAAGAACAAATAAATCTAACCATATCTTGTAATGCATTAGCAGGAATTACCACTCCTCAAACCATAAAGATAGAATGACAAATCAAGAAGAAAAAGGTAATAGTTTTGATTGATTCAGGAAGCACCCACAATTTTATTCATTGTAAGGTAGCAAAAGAATTGAATTGCTTCCTATATCCAGCACCAGAGTGTCAAGTAATGATTTCAAATGGAGGAACAATAAATTGCTCTAGAAAGTGCCATAATATCAAGCTATCCATGGGAGAATATGTATTGACTAGCCCAATGCTTTCCATTCCAATGGGAGGTGTTGATGTTGTACTAGGAGTCCAATGGCTACAATCCTTGGGTACAATAGCTTTTAATTTTCAAGAACTTTTCATCAGATTTTCTACGGAAGGAAAGGAAGTTGAATTAAGGGGTATTGCAGGGAAACCAGGAAAGATAATCAGCTCTAATGGTATGACAAAGATTCTAAAAAAGGAGAAAAGAGGTGTAATTGCACAATTGTGTTCTCTAGATGTTTCCACATTGGAATCATCTATTTCTCCAGATCTCCAAAAAGTCCTGGACAATCATTCCAAGGTATTAGAGACTCCCAAAGGTCTCCCACCTATGCGTGATCATGATCATGCTATTCATCTGATTCCAGGAAGTTTTCCTCCAAACATCAGGCCGTACAGATATCCCTATGTCCAAAAAAGTGAAATTGAACGTATGGTTGCAGAAATGTTAGAGGCTGGTATAATTCAACCAAGTCAAAGTTCTTTCTCTGCTCCAGTACTATTGGTGCACAAGAAGGATGGATCATGGCGCATGTGTCCAGATTATAGGGAGCTCAACAAGCTCACTATTAAAGATAAGTTCCCCATTCCTATCATTGATGAATTACTGGATGAATTGCATGGATCAATTTACTTCACCAAGTTGGATCTTCGTTCGGGATATCATCAAATCAGAATGAAGATTGAAGACATTCCGAAAACGGAATTTAGAACTCATGAGGG
The DNA here is from genome assembly GCA_031772625.1 of Pinus tabuliformis. Lineage (NCBI taxonomy): Eukaryota > Viridiplantae > Streptophyta > Pinopsida > Pinales > Pinaceae > Pinus > Pinus tabuliformis. The sequence goes on from CM062806.1 coordinate 599,634,770, forward strand.
TCATTATGAATTTTTGGTCATGCCTTTTGGCCTTACTAATGCACCTTCAACATTTCAAGGTTTGATGAATTCAATTTTCAAACCATTCCTTAGAAAATTTGTGTTAGTATTTTTTGACGATATACTTGTTAGACTCCGTCTTGTCAGCTCGCGCAGTCGAATTCACCAAGTTGCAGAGGCTGGTTCTCCTTGCCAAAGTTCAATATTAATTATCCCTGCAAGCAGACAAAGAAAAATCCCTCATTCAAAATCAACAAATTTAAAAAAGGGAATTAGAAAACAGAGTTTGTAATAATGTGTTGGAGTATAATTGGCAAGGAATATTGCAAAGAGGATTTCATCAGATGGTGGCGGTGCACTCATCATTGATTATGGACAAAATGGAATAATTTCAGACAGCTTACAGGCCATAAGGAAGCACAAATTTGTTCATATTTTAGTTGACCCAGGAAATGCAGACCTTAGTGCTTATGTTGATTTTTCTTATGTACAACAAATCATGGAATAAATGGCTTCCATATTTTTCATAATAGTAGCATTTCCATGCACTATTATAGCAATTTCATTGGCAATATCGCATATTTACAGACATTTCTTGAACTACACAGAGCCAACATATCAGCGATATATTGTTCGCATTATCTTCATGGTGCCGGTATATGCGACAATGTCATTCATGTCTCTGGTGATGGGCGATAAATCAATTTACTTTAATTCAATTCGGGAAATATATGAGGCATGGGTCATATATAATTTTCTTTCTCTATGTCTAGCATGGGTGGATGGTCCAGGTGCTGTAGTCACAAGCTTAAGTGGCCGAGTATTGAAGCCATCATGGAATCCGATGACATGTTGTCTTCCTCCTATTTCTCTTGATTGGGCGTATACTCTCTGCAATTTGATACACAATATGTTGTCTCTGCGTTATGGTCACAGTGATATGTATGGAGGTCTCAACGCTGTTCTGCGATGGGTGTATTGTTTCTACAGATCTATGCTAGCAGCTATATTCATATATACATATAGAATAATGTCTATGGTCAGCGGTACTTATATGGTTGGCACAAGCACTCTCCCGACATCCCTATAGTCTCAGTGTCACTATTATATCGACCTGTTTCAGCACTAGATGAGTCTCGGCTTTGTCATATAAACTGTATGTATGGCATGATCAATTGCAGAGCATCATAGATGATTGAACTTGCAGAAACACTTATGCTCTTTATGGACCTTCAAACACTCGGGGACAAGGAATTAAAGAAGCTTTCATTTTCACACACTGTCCACTCAATTCGACAAATGAATACTAAGCACAAGAATGATGCTAAGAAACGTGCCTTGCAGAGCATTTTGTTCTCATTGTTGCAGGAAGAACATGAGTCAAAAGCAAAGAGTGCCCTCTCTATTCTGTGTGATCTTCATCGACGAAAGGTCTAGTTTGATGAGAGGCCTGGAAATTCTATTTGCAAGTGCATGCTCTCATAAATCTTCCAAGATTATGATACCTGCTCTCTCTTTTCTACTTGGATATGAACAGAATTTAGAAGATGATGTGGATGGAGATTCAAGCAGTGATGAAGATATGATTACAAGGAAGCCTCAAGTGGTTCTAACCAGAGAAGTTGTCTAGAAGAAAAAAAAAAAGCCAAGCTACAGCGTGTTATGCGTAGCATAAAAAAACAACAGCGTGTAAATTCAGAAAATCTTGATTGGGGTAGCTATTCGCCTCTCCAACATATGAAGGATCCACAGGGGTTTGCTGAGAAGCTTTTTTCTCGCCTTCAGACATGCAATGAGCGATTTGAGGTTAAAATGATGATTATTAAAGTGATTGCTAGGTCAGTGGGACTCCATCATTTGATTTTGTTGAATTTTTATCCATTTCTTCAGAAATATGTTCGGCCTCAGGCAGCAGCAGTCCAGGCCTGTCATGATATGGTGCCTCCTGATTCAGTTGAAACATCACTGAAGCAGTTGGTGAATCAATTTGTATATGATCGAGCTCGTACTGAGATGATTGCTGTCGGTTTAAATATTGTAAGGGAAATCTATCTACGAATGCCATTGTTGATGACTGAGGATTTACTTCGTGACCTTGCCCTGTATAAGAAGTCTCATGAGAAAGCAGTATCTTCAGCGGCTCGATCCCTCATTGGCATCTTCAGATAGATAGGCCCATCATTATTGGATAAGAAAGATTGTGGGGGGGTCTGTATTCTATGATGTGGCAGTCACTTGCAAATACTCTAACATTCGATCCGTCTTCAAAATATATGCGGTGGATTTACTCCAGATTATCAAGATCTTTTCCTAATTTCGGTAAAATGGCCAATGCATTTCCAGAAATTTGGAGAGCAGTTGCAAAGTGGCATTCAAAGGTTCGATTGCCTATTTCTGTCATTAGTTATTCTATGCTCCAGTATTAGTTTTCATGGGTCATTCGAAATCCTCAAGCTGGAATAATGGAAGACTTTTCTATCTTTAGAGCAGATGGAGGATTCTTTTCTATCTTCATGGATTTAGTTGAAATAGCGCCCCTGTTTTGGGGGTCGATCTGTTTTCTCCTAGAATAGTTTATTTAATGTATTAAAAAATCATTTGTAAGAGTTAGAGAAGGGGGGGGAGAGAGTTCTGAGCGTTGGTGGAGAAAAACAGAGCTTCTATTGTATAGTTTTGACAGAGATTTTAATAAAAAATGCAGCTCTGACCCCTGAGATTCCTGTGGTATGAAATTTAACATTTGTGTCATCCTTTGTTTCATATGTAGCCTGTTATATGTTCATTTCATTTCATGATCGTTTCCAATTGAACAAATGAAGTGTTAAGGTAGAATTCATAATTTTTATGCGCTGCCTTTAAGTTTGTTCATATTTAATGTTTTCTTCTGTTTGACAAGGATTCATCTTCTATGCCCTTGTCAACTCCTCAGCAGTCCACCCACTCCACAATGCCTCAAATTTGATGTTAAATTTCTTGCCTATCTTGCCTTAGGAGATAATCTGTGTTTTTAATTATATTTCTCTGTTTTCAAGCTGTTCTTTGCCCATGCAGCCCAGAAAACCAATCATTTATTAAAAACTCCTTTTTATCAATTTACTAGCCTAAAATCAGTTTCCTTTAAATTCATCTCATCCCCTCTTGAAAACTTTTTGTTGAGATAGACTGGAGAGAACCCTCTCCTGTCCTCGTAGGGCTAGCTACGAGGCTGAGCATGGTATGATGTTGCCTCGAGTTTTGCCTTCCTCAGCCTGAGGCGGATTCAAGTGTTAACATATTGGCGACCATACTGGGGACGATGGTTTGCTGTTGATGTGACATTCGCCTTGTTGATTGTCTTGTCCCAGTACATGAAATCAAGGTGCAGATCTGATGCTGATGGTGGACAGTAGTCAGACATATGCAGGCTGAACCATTCACCTGGCGACTCCAACTCGATCCAGACATTCCAGTGCTCGCTAATCCATTTATGCAATGGTAAACCCTGCACTACGTGAAGCTGCAAAAGAAGTAAGAAATCAGTTAGCAGATTTTGAAATTAATGAAGAATTTTTCAGTGACTTACTTCAATGTTTGAAATCTCCAAAGTTCCCTTTTGAAGCTAAAACTAGTGTTTGTGAGTTAGTTGTTGAAAGAATTGAAAAGGAGATCTAGTGTCTAGATGAGAAAATCCAGTCATATGATTTCCAAGACCCTAAAAAGTTCTTCGAAATCCTTCCTCCTTCGAAACAAGGAATAATAGAATTGCCTACAAATGTATGCATTGACTTTGTGCAACTGGAGGTGTGTATTGCGGAGTTGGGGCAGCCAACAAAGTCTGGCTTTCGCGATCCAATTTCGATGTACATGGAAATGTTTTTCAGTTTGACTGACAAATAAAGTTGTCTTTTACATGACCAGGCTCATTACATGCATGAAGGGCTGCCAGCAATTACATCTGTGTCCTGGTGGAAGCATTCTCAAGCAGCATCATTCTCAGATTTACTTGAATGGTTGATCTGGCATTTCAGTATTACCTGATCTATTGTTTTTACAACAAAGTAGGGTAGATTTTGTAAATAAATAAGCAGCTAAAGGGCAACATCTTATTCCAGTTTCATTGCAGCTTTAGTTTGAAGTTAGTTAAGCTAGTTTTTTAGTCATTTCAGTCTTGAGATCGAATCAGTTTGAGTTCAGTTTCAGTTTGAAAATTGAGTCAAGATTTGTGTCGATTTTTTGGAATGATGACTTCATCGCCCATTGGACGGAGGCACTGTCTGCTCTCCCAAAGTTTTGCGGTTCTTGGCACCTCCAAAAAGCGGCAGCTGCCATCCCCATTGGAGCCGATGTTAGACTCCGTCTTGTCAGCTCGCGCAGTCGAATTCACCAAGTTGCAGAGGCTGGTTCTCCTTGCCAAAGTTCAATATTAATTATCCCTGCAAGCAGACAAAGAAAAAGCCCTCATTCAAAATCAACAAATTTAAAAAGGGGAATTAGAAAACAGAGTTTGTAATAATGTGTTGGAGTATAATTGGCAAGGAATATTGCAAAGAGGATTTCATCAGATGGTGGAGGTGCACTCATCATTGATTATGGACAAAATGGAATAATTTCAGACAGCTTACAGGCCATAAGGAAGCACAAATTTGTTCATATTTTAGTTGACCCAGGAAATGCAGACCTTAGTGCTTATGTTGATTTTGCTTATGTAAAACAAATCATGGAATAAATGGCTTCCATATTTTTCATAATAGTAGCATTTCCATGCACTATTATAGCGATTTCATTGGCAATATCGCATATTTACAGACATTTCTTGAACTACACAGAGCCAACATATCAGCGATATATTGTTCGCATTATCTTCATGGTGCCGGTATATGCGACAATGTCATTCATGTCTCTGGTGATGGGCGATAAATCAATTTACTTTAATTCGATTCGGGAAATATATGAGGCATGGGTCATATATAATTTTCTTTCTCTATGTCTAGCATGGGTGGATGGTCCAGGTTCTATAGTCACAAGCTTAAGTGGCCGAGTATTGAAGCCATCATGGAATCTGATGACATGTTGTCTTCCTCCTATTTCTCTCGATTGGGCGTATACTCTCTGCAATTTGATACACAATATGTTGTCTCTGCGTTATGGTCACAGTGATATGTATGGAGGTCTCAACGCTGTTTTGCGATGGGTGTATTGTTTCTACAGATCTATGCTAGCAGCTATATTCATATATACATATAGAATAATGTCTATGGTCAGCGTACTTATATGGTTGGCATAAGCACTCTCCCGACATCCCTATAGTCTCAGTGTCACTATTATATCGACCTGTTTCAGCACTAGATGAGTCTCGGCTTTGTCATATAAACTGTATGTATGGCATGATCAATTGCAGAGCATCACAGATGATTGAACTTGCAGAAACACTTATGCTCTTTATGGACCTTCAAACACTCGGGGACAAGGAATTAAAGAAGCTTTCATTTTCACACATTGTCCACTCGATTCGAAAAATGAATACTAAGCACAAGAATGATGCTAAGAAACGTGCCTTGCAGAGCATTTTGTTCTCATTGTTGCAAGAAGAACATGAGTCAAAAGCAAAGAGTGCCCTCTCTATTCTGTGTGATCTTCATTGACGGAAGGTCTAGTTTGATGAGAGGCCTGGAAATTCTATTTGCCAGTGCATGCTCTCATAAATCTTCCAATATTATGATACCTGCTCTCTCTTTTCTACTTGGATATGAACAGAATTTAGAAGATGACGTGGATGGAGATTCAAGCAGTGATGAAGATATGATTACGAGGAGGCCTCAAGTGGTTCTAACCAGAGAAGCTGTCTAGAAGAAAAAAAAAAAAGCCAAGCTACGGCGTGTTATGTGTAGCATAAAAAAGCAACAGCATGTAAATTCAGAAAATCTTGATTGGGGTAGCTATTCGCCTCTCCAACATTTGAAGGATCCACAGGGGTTTGCTGAGAAGCTTTTTTCTCGCCTTCAGACATGCAATGAGCGATTTGAGGTTAAAATGATGATTATTAAAGTGTTTGCTAGGTCAGTGGGACTCCATCGTTTGATTTTGTTGAATTTTTATCCATTTCTTCAGAAATATGTTCGGCCTCAAGCAGCAGCAGTCCAGGCCTGTCATGATATGGTGCCTCCTGATGCAGTTGAAACATCACTGAAGCAGTTGGTGAATCAATTTGTATATGATCGAGCTCGTATTGAGATGATTGTTGTCGGTTTAAATATTGTAAGGGAAATATGTCTACGAATGCCATTGTTGATGACTGAGGATTTACTTCGTGACCTTTCCCTGTATAAGAAGTCTCATGAGAAAGCAATATCATCAGCGGCTCGATCCCTCATTGGCATCTTCAGACAGATAGGCCCATCATTATTGGATAAGAAAGATCATGGGGGGGTCTGTATTCTATGATGTGGCAGTCAATTGCAAATACTCTGACATTCGATCCGTCTTCAAAATATATGCGGTGGATTTACTCCAGATTATCAAGATCTTTTCCTAATTTCGGTGAAATGGCCAATGCATTTCCAGAAATTTGGAGAGCAGTTGCAAAGTGGCATTCAAAGGTTAGATTGCCTATTTCTGTCATTAGTTAGTCTATGCTCCAGGATTAGTTTTCATGGGTCATTTGAAATCCTCAAGCTGGAATAGTGGAAGACTTTTCTATCTTTAGAGCAGATGGAGGATTCTTTTCTATCTTCATGGCTTTAGTTGAAACAACGCCCCTGTTTTGGGGGTCGATCTGTTTTCTCCTAGAATAGTTTATTTAATGTATTAAAAAATCATCTGTAAGAGTTAGAGAAGGGGGGAGAGAGAGTTCTGAGCGCTGGTGGAGAAAAACAGAGCTTCTATTGTACAGTTTTGACAGAGATTTTAATAAAAAATGCAACTCTGACCCCTGAGATTCCTGTGGTATGAAATTTAACATTTGTGTCATCCTTTGTTTCATATGTAGCCTGTTATGTGTTCATTTCATTTCATGATCATTTCCAATTGAACAAATGAAGTGTTAAGGTAGAATTCATAATTTGTATGCTCTACCTTTAAGTTTGTTCATATTTAATGTTTTCTTCTGTTTGACAAGGATTCATCTTCTATGCCCTTGTCAACTCCTCAGCAGTCCACCCACTCCATAATGCCTCAAATTTGATGTTAAATTTCTTGCCTATCTTGCCTCAGGAGATAATCTGTGTTTATAATTATATTTCTCTATTTTCAAGCTATTCTTTGCCCATGCAGCCCAGAAAACCAATCATTTATTAAAAACTCCTTTTTATCAATTTACTAGCCTAAAATTAGTTTCCTTTAAAGTCATCTCAGCCCCTCTTGAAAACTTTTTGCTGAGATAGACTGGAGAGAGCCCTCTCTTGTCCTCGTAGGGCTAGCTATGAGGCTGAGCGTGGTATGATGTTGCCTCGAGTTTTGCCTTCCTCAGCCTAAGGCGGATTCGAGCGTTAACAATACTAATCTACAACAAATCTTGGAAGGATCATGTTGAACATGTTGACAAGGTGCTACAACTATTGGAGGAGAAACAATTATTTGCAAAAAGGTCCAAATGTTTCTTTGGAGTCCAGGAGGTGGAATATTTGGGTCATATTGTATCTCATGAAGGAGTTAAGGTAGAGCCTAGCAAAATTAAAGCCATTAAGGAATGGAAAATCCCCACATCCATAAAGCATCTGCAAGGATTTCTTGGGTTGACAGGGTATTATCGCAAATTTGTTAAGAATTATGGGAGAATAGCAGCACCTCTAACAACATTATTGAAGAAAGATGCATTTTCATGGACTCCGGAAGCAACAAAGGCCTTTGAACATCTTAAAGAGGCAATGTGCCAAGCACCGGTCTTAGCTACACCGGACTTCACAAAAACCTTTATTGTGGAATGTGATGCTTCAGGAAATGGAATTGGTGCTGTTCTAATGCAAGATGAAAGACCCATTGCTTTTGAAAGTCGTCCAATCAAGGGAAAGTTTTTAAGCAAAGCTATTTATGAGAAGGAAATGTTGGAAATACTCCATGCACTTAAGAAATGGCGACCCTACCTAATGGGAAGACACTTCAAGGTAAAAACGGATCATGATAGCCTTAAATACTTTTTAGAACAAAGATTATCCTCTGAAGAGCAACAAAAGTGGGTCACAAAGATGTTGGGTTATGACTTCAAAATCATCTACAAAAAAGGGAAGCAAAATGTGATGGCAGATGCACTCTCAAGAAAGGATGAGGATGTGGAAGCATTGTTCTGCGCCATTTCTATTATCCAACCAGATTGGATAAATGAAGCAAGGGAGGAATGGAAGAATGATGAAGAAGTGTGGGCACTTATTCGAAAGCTACAACAAGATTCCAGTACGTCTGATACATTTAGCTGGAAAAATGATTCGTTATGGTACAAAGATCGCTTATACCTCTGTAAGAATTCCCAGCTAAAACAAAAAATTCTTATGGAATTGCACACTTCTCCCTTAGGAGGGCATTCAGGATTTTTAAAAACTTACCACAGGGTTAAGAAGGAATTTTTTTGGGATGGCCTTAAATCAAATATTCAAAAGTTTGTGGCGGAATGTTTGGTTTGCCAACAAAATAAAGTTGAAACAATTAAGACACCGGGTCTATTACAACCTTTATCCATTCCAAGCCAACGTTGGGAGGAGGTTTCAATGGATTTTATCATAGGTTTACTCAAGTTTGATGGAAAGAGTGTAATCATGGTGGTAGTTGACAGACTTACCAAGTATGCACACTTTTGTGCATTATCACATCCATTTAAAGATAGTACAATTTCTACTGCATTTATGGAAACAATTCAAAAGCTACATGGAAACCCAAAGATTATTGTAAGTGACAGAGATCCCATTTTTACTGGAAATTTTTGGACATAATTATTTTCTTGTCTTGGTACTCAGTTAGCTCATAGCTCATCTTATCATCCTCAATCTGATGGGAAAACTGAGATAGTAAACAAATGTTTGGAAGGATATCTTCGTTGCTTTGTATCTGATAAACAGACACAATGGGTCAAATGGTTGCCTCTGGCTGAATGGTGGTATAACACTTCCTTCCATACATCAACAAAAATGACCCCATCTATGGCACTTTATGGGTATCAAAAACCATCCATCACATCATATTTAAGAGAAAATTCTAAGGTTCAGGCAGTAGAACACCACATTGAACATCAACAACAAGTCCTCCAACTCTTAAAGGATAACCTCGTGTTGGCACAAAATAGAATGAAACAACAGGCAGATCAACATCGCAGTGAAAGAAGTTTTGATGTAGGTGATTGGGTATTCCTACGGCTACAACCATATAAGCAAATGTCCCTAAAGCAAGCTAAGAAGGATAATAAATTATCACCAAAGTATTATGGTCCATACAAGGTGTTGCAAAAGATTGGTACTATGGCATACAAATTGGAACTTCCTGCAGCTTCTCGATTGCACCGAGTTTTCCATGTTTCATGTTTAAAGAAGGTTATAGGCGACAAGCTCCCAGTTCAAACAATATTTCCAGAACTTGATGAGGAAGGAAAAATTATATTGGAACTGGAAGCAGTCACAGAAACAAGAACTCGATAGCTATGAAATCGAACAATTTCAGAGTATCTTATCAAGAGGAAGAACTTATCCGCTGAAGATTCCACATGGGAGGATGAGAATTTTATGCAGAAGTATCCAGAACTACTCAAGCGTTGAGGGCAACACTTTTTTGAAGGAGAGGGGCATGTTGGGTCCCTATAATATTAGTGATTACCCCATTACTATTGTAGTTATACCCCTTATTTATATTGTTGTGCCCCTATTACCCCCATGTTGTTATTTTTGTGCCCCATAGAATCCCTCTTTTCTTATTTTTGTGGCTTTATATTATTATTGTTAGGTCAGCTAGATTATATTGTGACTCCTTAGACTCCTATATATAGAAAGGAGGTTTTGTCATTTGTATCATCCAAGAATTGTTCATTTATGTAATGTAAAGGAGGTCGCCCCCTCGAAGAGGCTGAATTCTAAGGCGTTGATCTATATTTTCTATCTTTTCTTGAGTTGGTTTCATAACATTGAATGTTGGGAAAAACATCCTAGTGGGTGTTCATTTGGTTGTTTATGGCTAATGAAATTGGAAAATGCAATGGTTAAGGCTTTGGAAAGGAAAAATTGAATTTTGGCACAATTATTTATGATAATAAAGGAAATTAGGAGAAAGGGAAGGTGAAAGGTCACAAGTTGCATGTGAGGAGTAAATTGAAGGAAAGTAATGGAAAATGAAGAAAATAAAGGCCTCGTTGATAAAAAGGCTTCAATAGGAAAGCTTGGTTAGTGTAACCTTTTGCCAGTTGAGTTTTGGATCTCTCTCATTATTCTCTCTCTCTCATACGCTTGGACACTTAAAGTTCTCTTGGAGCATTTTGGAATTGGAGCAAGAAAGGAAAAGAAGGCAAGAGGAAGCAAAGATCAAGCAAGGAAAGCCAAGATCAAGCAGTTACAACTGGCTTCATTGCAGGTATCGACTTGCATGTGTATTTTCCTTGCTAGATTTCACATGCATGGTATTGCATGTGGTTCTTTTCTATCATGGCGTGAGTTTTTATAAGTGTAATAGTGTTTTCATCCTAGCCTTCCCATTTCTGGATAACCATGTTTTGATGGGGTTCTCATGTTTTGGCTGAATTGGATTGCCAGATGGATTTAAATTTGAGTGAGGTGGATCTCCGAATGAGAGCATATGGCCTAGTGGTCCCTAAACTAGACTGTGGATCATGGTTAAGCCACGGGCCTAGTGACCCTTAAGCCAGATTGTTGGTTTCAGTAAATCTAGGATTGTGTTGTCTTGGTGGGTCTAGAAATTCTTGTTGGTGAATGGCAGGATATATGGTAAAGCCAAGAGGTGGTTTTATCTCTGTTGGGCCTAGTAATCCTTGGTTTGGGATATGTGGTAAGCATAGAGAGTGGGTCTCGGATTAGGGCCTATTGATCTAGGTTTGGATTGCAGTAAAGCCTGAGAGATTAGGACAGAGGAAAATTCTTCACAGTGTAGGTGGAGAAACCTGGTGGCACCCATGCTTGTTTGGCCTAGTGATTGCATAGAGATCACAGTAAAGCCTATTATGATGTGTTCATTGTGTTGGCCTAGTGATCCAGGATGGATTACGGTAAATACTTGTTTATGTTGATGAGGGTGACATGGTTTAGACTCGGTATTCCTTGGTTGGTTCTTTTGGTTTGAGTCCCACATTCATGCTTGGAATATGGAACAAAGGTGAATGGTTGAAGAGAGATTTGGCTCAACCATTCTATGGTCGAGTGGAACATGGTAGTCCCATCTCCGGTTGGTTTATTGCATTCATTAATGAGAAATTCACTCCCTTGATTTCCATGTGCAAATGTATTGATGCATATGCGGATTTTGAAGCCTGATATGTTTATGGTAATTATGTTCCTATTATGTTGGATATATGTATATTTTATGAAAACAAATATGTATGGGTCTCAACATGTTTTTACTGGTAAATGAATGAATAGTGTATCTATGGCCTAATAGATGATAATGTAGCAAATTACATGAGGGAATAATGGTTCATAGCGATTCTCAGATAAGTATGAGATCCGTACACTTAATTATGTTGTTTACACCTATAGGTTACATGTTGATGATATGTTTGACGAAATGCCTGGCATGGCTAGGAGGGGTCTGATAAAGGTCTTGTTCGACTTATTGCTTTTGCATCATTTTTTCCCTGTACTTCTACTGATTTCAAGCTATCACTCCATTCTCGGTAGTGGCCTGGGCTCCAAGCCTAAAAAAGTGGCTTTAATCCGAGGGTTGTTGGCACATAACTAATAATTTTGGTCTCTGTTCGCTGGCAGGAAAGCCTGTGAGAGAGACCTAGGTTTCCTGTCACCCCCTTGCCCATAAAATGAGAGTGACTATGGCCTAAGAGATCTAGAACAATAGTGGGACCCAGGGATAGGCTATTTGAGTGGCTGACATGTCTACTAAGAGTTATGTTGTTGATGTTGGATGATTGTATGTGATGTTCCATCGATTCCACCTCCTTAAGGTCACATAGGAGGTCAAATATGATCATAGTATCCTCTCACCTCATGTTTACCCTGGTTGGCATGGTTACTTGGGTATATGTGGGAGGAGGGTGTTACAAACAAGTTATGGGCAATGGCTGAATTCTAGGCTTGAAAAGTGCCTTAAATTCCCTAGACTCTGGCACAAGTCTACTGGAAATAGTCCCTGCACGCAGGCATGTAGACTTGTGAGAGCATTCAGAGCTCTCTAGATGTTGGCATGCCCATAGAATGGGAGCATACATAGGTGAAGAGGTCTAAAATGTCAGTGGGACCCAAGGGTTGGTTAGCATAAAGGTTGGGATGGTTCCTAGGGGTCCTATTACTGATGTTGAAGGTATGTATGGTGTTTATTCGTCGGTTCCACTTCCTTAACATGACTTAGTAGGTCTAATCATATCATAGTAACTTCTTGTCACATGTTTACCCCGGTTGGCCAGTTGCTAGGGTAGATGCAGGAGGAGGGTGTTACAGAGTGGTATCAAAGCATGGCTCACCTCTCAGACTGGGTGGTTTATCTGTTGGTCATGCATTCATGTCGGTTGAATATGTGTTTCTTGTGCTTGTAATCCATGTGCTTGTTTCATTTACATGGTGTTGATAATGGTTGTAGTGATGTCGCCATACACAGGTTGATGGTGTTGTTGTGGGATGTGTCGCCATGAATGTATGGTTGTGTATGCATTGTCATGCATGTCAGTGTCTATAGGCATGCATTGTCATGGTTATAGTTATGCATGTATAATGGGTCAAACATGCATTGTGAGGTCATTGCATGAAATTAGGTCATCATGATGATATTGGTATGTTATGATGCTAATGTGTTGGCTGAGATAGAGTAGGAGATGTAGACCATTAAAGTGAAGTTGCAGCATTGGACCTCGAGGCAAGAGAATTTTGTCATACAAGTTTGTATGTTGGGCATGCAAGTATCTAGGTTAAGGATTGTTATATGCATTATGGTTATGTGTACGCCTTTCATTCCTTTGATTTTATGGTTACATACACGATAGATGCTAGTTGATTAGTGTAGTTATATGCACGTGTCAGATAGTCATGAATGATAGTAACCTGTGGTGTTATGCATTGCTATTGTTGTTTTAGCTTAGATAACTTAATGATTAGGGTTATTACCTTAAGATCTTGTTGTTATATGTATCATACTAAGTTGGATTGGCCTATGAAAATGGTTAGGGTTATGACATTCAGGTATGAGTTAACATGATGTGATATTATGTCATACTAATCTAGATTGACTGTACAGATGTGATTATTATGTATGAATGATAATTGTTTATGAGTTTATGATGTGAACATGTTAGCTAGTCACTATTATGGATATCATGACATTATTTATGTTTGAGTTGATTCATGCTAATCTGGATTGTTTGTGCAGAAAAGATAGCCTCCCTTAAGATACAATAAGGTATGAGCTTGCTTATGTTGTCTATTTTATGCATGAATGTTTGATTATGTTGTTTATTTGGTGTTTGAGTGTTTGGTGTCTATTATGTCATCTATCTATTTCCTGAATGTTTTATTAGTTGAATGATATGAGTATGTGTCTATAGGATTTCTTGTTGAAATGATCTTGTTTTAAGATGGTTATACTAACACATATGTGTTGAGACAATTGAAATGAACTTGAGTATAATAGATGACAGTTGTAGCATTATGTCTAATGACTATGAGTTGACTATGAATTATGGCATGGTTTTTAGATTTGGTAAAGGTTTTCAAATTGATAGATATGATTGTCTTTATATTTGGAACATGTGATTGAAATGTGTGAGAAGTTGCATGGAAACATGTTTGGTATTAGCTTGACAAGGTAATAGTTGATGTGTTTATATAACTAACAGTTGGGTGATGTGATAGTGCATACTAAGACCCAATTGCAATAAATTTAAAAAAGTAAAAGAAATGAACTAGGCAAGAATTCCTCTGGCTATGTTTGGAAATCCTAATTCCAAAAAAATGAGTGCTTTGCATACCAGAAGTCTTCTTAACCTTGATTTCATCTGAAATTATGCGGGTAATGTGCTATATTAATGAACATGTATTTGACAGGTATATTAACTAGTCTCTAGTTACAGGTGGATCTATCAAGGGAATCAAAGTCCCTTGAGACATGGTACAAATGTGTTCAGCTACAAGGAAAGGTTCTTGGCATGACAAGGTAAGCTAACTGGTATATTGTTATATTTATTTATACACTGACATTTATGTGTTGATGTTAGTATGATACAAGGGATTTCATGGAAAAGAGGATGCCATAAAATCTTGAAGAAGGCTCAGGTTGAAATTTCCCTTCGAAGCACTGGGAACCATGGGGATTCAGTCATGACATCTGTTTTCAGTCTTTTGATTTTGGTCTTTTGGTGATTTGTTGTGCTTGATTGTGGTTTTGTTTGAGTCTTAGGCATAGCCATGCCACTTTGTTTGTGGTGTCTTATTGTTGTTGGTTTTCCGTGATTATCTTCTTGTTTTCTTCTCGGCCTTTCCTTTGTTGTTTTGAGATTCTTGGGAATTTTTTGGGAAAAGGGGAAATTTAATGGACCTCGGGAGAAGCTAAATGAAGCCCAACAAGTAATGTGAGAGCTAGACAAAGCATGGTGAATGTGTAAGAGAAATTGAAGGTAAGAATATCACAATTGATTGGATTGGTTAGGTCCATTGTGGTAAATGCATGGTGGCAGTACAAACATGAGAAAGGTAAACAAAAAGGGTAAAGTAAAAGGACTTGATATTTAAGATTCCTTGGCTATGTTGGGAATGGTTGTTCTCAATGTTGTGCATCGATAAAGGAAGTTCTCTTAACCTTGACCTTATGTTATCTGGTAATTATGTTGTGATCATGGTTATGCTATTGTTTATATATGTATACTGTTGGGTTGTGTTATATTCTTTCCACATAGTTAATAGGGGGTTTGAAGGGCACCCGTAACCCCACTTTATGGGGTCCGGGGCAGCGCCCCAGAAAATTTTGGTTTTGGACCCTATGTTAGGTTGGGCGACCCACCTATGGTTCTGTGCATGATTTTCGCACATGATTTTTGGACGCGATGGTTTTATGTACATGGTATTGGACGTGATGGTTTTCGGTCCATGGTATTGGACGCGATGGATTTCGGTCCATGGTATTGGATGCTTTGGCATGTATAAATATGTATTATAACATTGAAAGGAACATAATGAAAAATCACGCTGGTAGTCCCGGTTTTGGGATCCAGGGGAAAATCTCTGTGCATATGTGTTTTATGTGTTATGCTCTCGCATTATTTATTTTCTTTGTTCAAGAATTCGCATGCAGGTAATTTCTGTACAGGGTTAAAACCTACATATACATGTATGTATGTATGTATGTCATGTCTAACAAGGTCATCATGTATCATTATTGCTTTATGTTAATGTTTATGTATATGTATCTATGTATCTATGTCACTGCCTGATGGGGTTGTCAGGGATCATTCTTGTGGAAGAATGATTGCTTATGCAGGTGAATGACATGACAAGGTTCCTGGTGTTACGAGAATCAAGTGGGAAGAGTAGGCATGACGAATATACAAAGTAAGTATCACGTGGATATGAATTGATATTTTATGCTTGTATTATGCCTATGTTTATGTTATGACATGTAATGTTGAAGGATACATCAGCGGAATGAAAACAATGTGCTTTGCAGGCATGTTAGGATAAGCATGGATGACAGAGAAACATTGGAAGAAAGGTTGCTTCGTAGAGACAGTGTGGTTTTGGATGTGTGGTACTATTGTTGTGCATATGTTGTATATGTTGTACATGTTTCATTTGTGATGTTGTTCACATGTGATGTTGTGCATATATAACATGTGTACATGTTGTTTATGCAATGTTATGTACATGGTGGTACATATAGTGTTGTGTGAATGTTGCATATGTAGTGCTGCATATAGATGGTGCTATGTACATGTTGGATAAGCAGTGTTGTGTACATAGGGTGTTATGTACATGTTGTATATGCAATACTATGTACATATGGTTTTGTGTGCATGTTGTACATATGGTGTGGTGTGCATGATTGTACAAGTGGCATTGTGTGCATGATTGTACAAGTGGTGATGTGAGCATGTGGTGTCATGTACATGTTGTACATGTGGTGCTATGTGCATGTGATGTTGTGTACATGTGGTATTGTGTACAAGTTGTACAGGTGGTATGATGTACATGTGGCGTTGTGTACACATTGTGCAGGTGGTTCCATGTACATGTGATGTTGTGTACATATTGTGCAGGAGGTACTGTGTACATGTTGTACATGTGGTACCAATCTAAATGTGGTATTATGTGCATGTTGTACATGTTGTGTTGTGTACATGCGTTACTATGTATGTGCATGGTGTAGTTGTGGTATTGTGACATGTGTACTCATTGTGTTGTACTCTATGTAGTACATGTATTATGTGGTGGTGTACACTGGGTGTAGGCGCATGTATTGTGTTGTGTTGTACACTGGATGTAGGTGTATGTGTTGTATGTTAGGTGTAGGTGCATGCATTGCAAGGTGTTGTATGTTGTGTGTGGTTGTATGTGTGTGATGCACACTATGCGTATGTGCACATGGTTGAGGAGAAAGCAGTGGGTGTTTGTCAGGTGTGGAAACCAATTCGAAGTGCATACGGAATAAGGACAAATGTAGAAGCTAAGGATTGATTAAAGGATAAATATCAATATTTTATTTCAATTTTATTATGCATGAGATTTATGATTCTATCCTATGATGATTACATGTGATCTATGATTTTGGTTTATCACGGTTACATGCGATGTATGATTTTGATCTATGATGGTTGTGTTTTGAGCTAAACTGATGTGATATGTTTATACATGATGATTTGGTCAAAGATGCTAGTTTGACTTGTTGTGACAGGAAGCAAAAAAATTGCAAGTGTACCTTGTTGACGGGCCACTAATGAGGTATGATTTGAAGTTATTTCAATTTATTTTAAATCTAATGGAAGTTATGTGCTTGGTATAGGAAGCACACAAATGCCCCGTTGGATGGTTAAAATTGACTGCAAGAATTAACAACAATGAAAGAAATTGGAACATGCATCAGTATGTTGGTAAAGCATTCAGGAGCAGGGCCATTATGGGACAATGGTACCCAATAGTGTCCATTGATTTCCATGAGCATGCTATGACCACTGTGATGGTTTGAGGCAAGGATATGCCTTGGTTTTTGTGTCTTCCGATGTGAGGAAGCCTTGCCAAGGGATGGACTACCCGGAATGCGGGTGCCAACAAAACTTGTAAGGTGTGTGACTGCACGGAAGGGGGTGACCAAATTTTCCAAGGGACTATGTAGCAAAGAAGAGAAGGTCGGGGATATATTTATTTTGGTCATTAGCATTGCCAAATGGAATCATATGCACATTAGGAGTTCACCCTAGAACAATGAGTCGGTAACTATTCTCTGAGAGGACAAGTGGCGCAGGATTGTAGCGCTAGACATTGGATGCAGTTTTGAATTGACAGTGGATTCTGGACTTCCTGGGAAGGAGGTGAATCTTGGTATTACCTTGAGGGTGGAGGTGTGAGCTTTTGGATTCCCTTGTTGGAGATACAGGCATCATATCATTTAATTTGTTGGTTGAGAAAATGTGCATATGTGTATATGCATGTATTATTGTAAATATTGTATCGAGCTATATTTATAAAGTTCCACAGACAATATGTTTTTTTGTTGGTTGAAGAAAATGTGTATAAGTATATGTGGATTGTAAATACCGTAATGAGATGTGTTATAAAGCTCCAGTAAATGGTATGTTTGTCATGTTTTAGCAGATGGTCATTGTAAATATTGCAACGAGCTATGTTATAAAGCTCCATGGGAAGTATGTTTTGTTTCAATGGTATTGTTGGTTATAGGTGTCATTGAACACCGAGGAGGGTGTTCCCCCAAGGTGGAGGGTTCTGTAACAACCTTGGTGAAAGTTCCATGTAATAAAAGTTAATAAAGGAAAAAATAATAACCATTGTTGATGGGACACTTATTCCAAGTTGAATGTTGGGAATGAAATCCTAGTGTGTGTGTTGATTTTGTTGTTAATGGCTAAGGAAATTGGCAAAGGCAATGGCTAAGGCTTTGGAAAGGAAAAATGGCATTTTTGGCACAATTATTTATGAAAATAAAGGAAAT
The DNA here is from genome assembly GCA_031772625.1 of Pinus tabuliformis. Lineage (NCBI taxonomy): Eukaryota > Viridiplantae > Streptophyta > Pinopsida > Pinales > Pinaceae > Pinus > Pinus tabuliformis. The sequence continues at coordinate 599,653,046 of CM062806.1, forward strand.
TTAGGAGAAAAGGGAGGTGAAAGGTCACAGGTTGCACGTGAGGAGGAAAATGAAGGAAAATAATGGAAAATGAAGAAAATAGAGGCCTCATTCATAAAAAGGCTTCTGAGGATCAATGGGTAGGCTTGGTCAGTGTAAGCTTATGTCAGTTCAGTTCTGGAGTTCTCTTTTTATTCTCTCTTTCTCTCATACTCTTGGACACTTAGATTTTTCTTGGAGCACTCTTGGAGAGTGTGGCATATTTGGAGTTTTGGAGCAAGAAGGCAAAGGCAGAGCAGGAAAGTGCAAGAGGACATCGGGACCAGTAGCTACAATGGGTTTTTCTTGCAGGTACCAAATTGCATGTATGTTTTCCTCACTAGTTTTAGCATGCATGGCATATGCATGTGGTTTGTTGGTTGTGGTTTGTTATTGGCATGAAGGATGGTCGAGATTGACAGTGGATTGCCTAGCCTTGTCATTTCCTGGATAGTCATGGAGATTGTGGTTTTATTTCATTGTTTCGTTTTGGTTGGTTCTCATGTTTCCTTAGCTTGGGTTGAATTATTAGTCCTGGAAGCCCTGGTTAGACAAACGCTCTAGAAGCCATGTAACATCTTGGGTTGAGTTACTAGTCATGGAAGCCTTGGTTGGACAAATGCTCTGGAAGCCCTTGGTGGGTTTTACTAGTCTTGGAAGCCCTAGTCGAAAAAACGCTTTGGAATCCCAGTAAAAGTTGTGGGTTGAGTTACTAGTCCTGGAAGCATTGGTTGGAAAAACTCTCTAAAAGCCCTGGAAGGCTTGGATAGAGCTCAATATGATGATGGTTTTGTGATGTCCAATCGTGAGGTGGAATCATTGTTTGATGGTTGAGGTGGATGGCCTCTGGAAGACCTAGATGGTTTTGGATTGATGTGTTCTATGAGATCCCACATTCATGATTGGAATATCGAACGAGGGTGAATGGCTGAAGAGAGATTTGGATGAGCCATTCTACGGTCAGGTGGAACATGGTAGTCCCATACCAGGTTGGATTTTGCATCATTAATATGAGGTTATTTCTCCTTGTTATCTCATGAGTATTATATCGGTTTATATTTGGATTATATGGCTATTGTTTCCTTGGTATTTTTGTTGTTATTATGTTGGTTATGAATGTGTATTATGACAATGGCTATGTATGGCTCCCATTATGGTTTTACTTGTATATGAATGAGCAATGTATCTATGGCCTCATGGATGAAACTGTAGCTAATGTGATAAGGAAATAATGCTTCATAGTGAATCTTAGATAAGTATGAAACCCCTATGCTTAGATCTATTGTTTACACTTGTAGATTGCATTGATGCCAAGTGTTTGACAGAATACCATTCCCCGTTGGGGATGGTCAGGCCTAATCCTGGAGTTATTTTTTGGTTTATTAGTCTTTTCATCATGTGTTTAATGGATTTCGGAAGTTACAACAAGTTCTAGGCAGTGGTTGGAATTCTAGGCTTGAAAAGTGCCTTAAATTCCCTGAACTCTGGCACAGGTCTGCCGAAAATAGTCCCTAGACGCAAACATCTAGGTTTGTGGAAGCATCCAGAGATCTCTAAACGCTAGCATGCCCATATAATGGGAGCGTCCAGAGGTCAAGTGGTCTAAAACCTCACTGGGACTCAGGGGTTGGTTAAAAGAAAGGTTGGGATGGTTCCTAGGGGTCCTATTGTTGATGTTGAAGGTCTGTATGGCATGTTTCCGTCGGTTCCACTTCCTTAACGTGACTTTGGAGGTCGAATCATATCATATTAACTTCTCGTTATATGTTCACCCTGGTTGGTCAGTTGCTTGGGTAGATGTGGGAGGAGGGTGTTACAAAAGGGGGCAAAAGAATGGAAATGTGTAAATTCAATGTAGGAAGCCCTAAGCATAACATGATTGCATGGTGTCCAATGGTTCATTCCTTATGGAATATATAACCAATGACGACCTCAATCCCCCAATCCCATTCCCCTTTTTGAGTGAGTGGCATTCATTGAGTGGTATATTTCATATTTTGCTTGAACTATAAAATGGCTTCTCTAAAATATACTTGTCACCTTTTTGAGTACAACATTAACATGTCATACAAGAAAGTGTAAAAAAACTCACTATATGAGGGGGTGGGTAAGATTGAATATTAAGAGATATAATATTTGGAGCAGTATAGAAAATGTAATCACTTTATTGGTAGTCTCGCGCAACAAAATCAACAACATGTTAACAACAATGGTGGATGAAGATTAAAAAATATCCAATACTTGCGAAGGGGTTTTCCTACCAAAACAAAACATTGTGTCAGAGATATGTTTGTGTTAACCTCAAAAGTATTGGATATTCATTTCCTATAAGGATGTTGATGCTAAGGCTCACAAGATGAAGGCAAAAAAGATCTTATCACAACGAAAAGTGGTAGTACCCACAAAGTTGTATGGGTTTAGAAAGGCCAACTTTGTGTCCTTCTTATCTCACATGGTGGTTGAGCTTGAGAATTATTGTATAGCAACACAAGGCTAAACCAACTCTCACAAAATGAAATCACACCCCTATTGTTCCAAAAAATGATTAACATGGTCGAAAGTCATCATTATGAGAAAGCCCCTAAGGAAACAATTTCCCTTGTTGATATGGGTATGGGTAAAAGTAAGAGAAACAACTCGAATAAGTAGTTTTGGCTTGTTGTATAAACTTGTAATTCTTAGTTAAACCACCTATGTGACACATTTTGTGATCCAAATATGTAAATGAAGAATTAGACTAATCAAAACATTGTAAACATGTTCATTGGTTCCATGAATAAATAATAGAAATATATTCAAGTCTAGTATTATTAGAAATTGGGATGCAATAGAGGAGGTTTGGCATCATGCATTCTACACTAGGGTCTCTTCGAAAGAGCATCATGAACATCTTATTAAATCTCCTCTTAATCCTAGGGAAATAATAGGAATATCGACTTAGAATATGTTTGAGACACTTACTTTTCATTTTATGTATTGAATAGTCGCATGATGAATCAAACCATGTTTGAGGCTTGTACTATTCCTTCTATGTATGTTTCCATTCTAGCAATGTTATCTTTGTATATAACTAGTGATATGATTGTTATTATGCCAGAGTCAGGGGATGGGTTACTCACACCATGCAAATGCAAATTTATGAAACACTTGACCTACCATACGTTATTCTTACCTTCAATCTTGAAGGTTAAAATTTTATAGGTTCATTGACGAAGATCTTAAGAGAGAGATGGTAGTCATTGAACACCACAATGGAATGTGAGATGTGAAATTATAGAGATTATTTTCGTGAAATTATGGGAATAGTAGTAAGAATATAAAATCTATTTCTTATGTAGTGTTTTCAAATTAGATATATATTGTATGTTTGCCTATTTGACATAATTTATTTATTTTTTAAATTCAAGCATTTTTTTTTAATAACATGCAATGCTATACCAGAGGTAAATGCTTGAGCTTTGATTAAAATCTAATGTGCGGATTGAACAACAGAATAATTATGGACGGTTAAAAATAGAGAGATTTTTTCGTTGAAGTATGGGAGAGGCAACCTTTTATGTTGTCTTAGAGATATGTATGTTTAAGAAATTTATTTGGGCCATTCTTTAGAATTGAACGTGAATGAATGTTAGAAGTGTTTAAATATTGTGATTCAATTGAGGATGATATATGATTATATTTAGTTTTTTCTAAATTTACATCTTTTTTCGTATGAGATGATCATTATTACAATCCTTAGAGACAATCATCTTATATGTTTACACCGAAAGTGTTCCATTTTGAAATATCTCACTATCGACATTCTTCTACGTTTTTGTTTTCCACTGTTCGTTCAAGTAAACAACTATCGTTGTTTTCCACGTTTTTGTTTTCCTATCGTTGTTTTCCCAGTTGATTTGACCAAACAGTAAGGAGGCACGCTACGTGCTGGCCATAATTCGTCAATGAATTTGAGAAGTAGGATCTCTTCTAGTGCTGCCATTTCTGCAAGGCCTATCATTGCTATTGGACCAAGGAGAATCCTAAGAAGCGTCCCCATCAATGGTGGCTACTGGAAAAACAGAAAAACCAGGCAGCCGAACCTTGACCCCATGAAACCATTACTATCAGCATCGAGAATTCAACGACACTCTTGAAAATAATATAAAGATCCCATGCAATTTTTTTTTGGTGGGGTCTGCGTTCCTCGTAGTGTGATATTCAAAAACTCTGTATTTGTTTTACAATTCAAAATCTGTTTCTAGTGCTGATTATTTCCATTAAGAACAATCAAGAATCTAATGAGTTACTCGTCCTAACTCATGCATTTCCCACAAAATGTGAAGGATGCATTGCAAGGTTTTTTTGAGAAATATCCTTGAAAGATTTAGGCGACTGGTGTTGGCATGTGATTAAGGTTGGTGAAACCAAGTAGGTATTATTAGAATTGAGGGATTTGTATTCTTCATATGCAAACTCTGTAACATAACATCACTAAATGAGAATGTGGTTTAAGGAAATATGTCATCAATGGTTTATGCTTTTATATCAACTTTTATTATTAACTACATTATCTTATTAAATTGAGATGTGCTAAATCATAAAGAAATAAGTGTAATTGCATAAATATATGTATTTATCTACAAGCTGGTAGTCAAGAGCAGGGCTGTTATATAGCATGTGCTTTGTAATATTTCATGTTTTGTTATTCTGTTAAGACTTTGATCTAATTGGTTGAGTGGGAGTTTATAGCTCAAGAAACTTGAGTTTCTGTTACATGTTAATTATAATCCTAGTTCAAGAAAAATGCCCTGATATAGATCTCTCTTGAATGAAGTTTAATTATATAAAAAATATATATTATATTTTTATGGAATTGTTAATAAATTTGATAATTATATATATGTAAAGTTTGAAATTAATTAATTAATTAATATAAATTTATTTATTTTTAATTATTTTTACATTAATATAATATTTTATTTTTTTATTTTTTTCACATATATTATATATATCAGTTCACTTTTATATATTATCTATATTAGATAGTGCACAAATTAATATAATATTTTTTTATTTTTTTCACATATATTATATATATCAGTTCAGTTTTATATATTATCTATATTAGATAGTGCACAAATTAATTCATAAATGTGACTTCATAAAATTTTCAAATAAGTAAAAAGGTAAAATGTTGTATGTTGGGTGTAATTTTAAAACACAAGTTGCTTTGTTCAAATGGGGAATTGCATGGAATTTAATAGACTATATCATATAAATAAAAATTTATGAGTATTTGTGTTATTAAGAGACTTTTTAAAATTATGTAGCTGATTTCTAATTCTAAAAGTTTGTTATGAGCATGCATAAATGGGTTCTATTCTTAGCAAGATGATCTTCCCAAATCTTCTATTCCTCCGGTGTATCTTTGCATCTTTAGGGGAAATTGCTAGTTATATATTTAAGTATAGATAAACTATTTTTTTATTAGCTTTTCATGAGTTATTCTAAAAGGGAGAGGGTAATGGTCATATATGTTTGCAAGTATGGAAGATATAGAATTTATCTAGGCTATAGTGGATGAATGGGTGAAAGCATGGAGCTGGGTTACACATTTTGGCGAAAGGGTGTGTTTTGGTGAAACAATGATGCTCATTTGAGCAATTTTCGCTCAGTTAAAATAAAATAAAATAAATTTTGAATGTATAATTAAGGAAAATTATAGATGTAAATATATTTGAATATCTATAAAAAAATATTTTTGTGGAATAAATAAATTTGATCATTTGTATGGAGAGTTTTTGTTTTTCTTTTATTTTTTCCTTTTTTTTAAAGATAATTATGATAGGCACTCGATCTAGCTATTCAGGGCCTAAAAAATAAAGTTTTAGCTTCTCTTCTACATATTTCTATGCAACACAATTTTGTACCCTAGCGAACTCCAAGCAAAAAATTGTCCTTAAGTAGTGGAGTTGATCATGTTGGATTTGGGAAGGAACCCTCTATCCAATGGCACATGAGTTTGACATTTTGGAATTCATATGATATTTTTTATCTAATTACTTTTAAACATAATGCTTGAAAAAATTTTGAACACTTTCAAAGGCCCTGAATGAAAAAATATAAAATAACATAAAACAACACAACTAAAAAATTTCAAAAAATACTACTATCTTGAGTCCTCTTCAAAATGGTATTCTTCGTTTTTCAATTTATTTAAAGACTTGAAAAAAAATCTTACGTAAGGGTATTCTTCATTTTTCAATTAATTTAAAGAGTAGAAAAAAATCTTACTTGAACACACATGTCACCAAACTGTAATTGAAATATTGCTTCGCCAACTTCAAAAAATAATTAAAAATAAATAAAATTTGCTTTAAAAAAAAATTAATACAGAAAACTTAGTTATTTTCTCTCGTGTAGATCATGCTCATATATAATTTTTTTTAAATTATACATTTTAGGCTAAGTTATGTTATGTGAACACACACATACCTCTTAAGTTTTGCTAAAATTTGCAAGTACATATATTGCATTTAATGGAAATTTGAGAGATTATACGACACTAATTTTTTTCAAAAAATATCATTAAGACAACAACACAATTCTTCACATATTATTCTTTTCCTCCAAATCAAAATTCACAATGCTTATATGAATTTTGAGGGCTGCAATCTGATAAAAGATGAAAAACTTGAAATTTCATCACCACATTTGGCCCAAAAGTGTAACTCATCTTCATGCTTTTACCCGAATATCATCACTATTGTCAAATGGTTAATGTGGTTATCCTCTAATGCACTCACATCTATTGGTGTCATCCACCCCATTTTGTTTTAGCTTCTCATTGTGTTATGCTAATAATCAGTCAAAATATATCGTGACATAACAATGACCTTTGATTCCTTTCTAATCCAATAGTCTAAGTAGATTCATTTTATATATCACCACCCCTCCATCATGTCCTCCCACTATATGTTCATTGGCATTAGCCAACTAGAAATTTCTTTTGAATGGTACTTGATGCATGTCTATTGTCTACACATGAATGAATAAGAAGCACATAGAACTTATTGAACGAATCCTCTGATTCATGGGCCTTCTAGAAAATAAAACTCATATCCTTAAGCAACATGACTGTAATGCCTCCTCTCATATTTACCTGCTTTTACAACCCCTCCGAGTAAATGCGAAACAAAGTGTCACTATTACATGACCCAACCTTGTAGCTCCAATTAAGGAAGTGGGCCCTACAACTGAGACTTATTATCCACAACCTGACATCCTACAGGGACTACATATCACCAAGGAGCTGAAGGAACACCTCAGGCAGTCAATTCTTGAGTTGGAACTTTGTTTCAGTGACCTAGACTCCCAACCACACCCTTGACATTGCCTACATGCAGTTGAAGGCCTCCGACCGCACCCAAAAGCGCTCCATGCAGTTGTGACATAAATTATTTAGTTCAATGCCTGTGGTCTCGAGATTTGAGCTACAATTCTAGGCCAACCTCTAGACCCCCCCCCCCCCCCCTAGAATTGCCCGAGACTTCTCAAAATGATAAATAACATAAGGGTGTTGCTAAACATTCAAAACTTGTGCAAGAACTTGACCTAACTAGAACTAACCATGATATTCATTTCATCAAACATATAATGAACGTGTAAACTACAGGTCATGAATACATATCTGATCATAGAAGTCTAAAACTTATCTGAGAATCACCAAGAAGTGTAGAAAATAGCAACAAGAAATGCTAAAAATAGCACTGCTATAAATAGCAGTTCGGGTACTAGTGTTGGACATAGCAACAAGGAATGAAAATTGGAAGTGCTAAAAATAGCATTGATATAAATAGTATTTCGAGATAGATTCCAATTTTAGTTAGTCCCTGAACTAAAATTGAGAAATAAAATTCGAATTTGATCTTAGCAGTTGTTTGTAAATTAATTAATTAATTCATCTTGAGTTAATTAGTTAAGGAAAATCAAACATGAAGTCTATGTGGGGACATGCAACAGTTTCTATATTGATTGAGGAATTTATCCATTAGTTAAAGAGATAAGGATGAGTTGTAATATTGAGTTGTAATTAGTTGGCTCAGTTAATTGAGTCAACTCCAGTTAGATTAATTCAAATAGTTTGTTGAATTAATTGTGAGTTCAGTTAGTTAATGCTTGCATGCATGTAACTGCTGCACTTCAAATAACTGAATATTCTCTCATAAATAACTCATGCATGTCAGTTCAGACAGAGGCCCAGTTGAGATCAGAGGAGGGACAATGTACTATCAGTTGGATGAATTTTTCCTATAAAGGAAACTCATCCATGCAGAAGGATTTATCTCCTTCAGGATTGCGCAGTTACTACTGGGCCAAGTGAGCAGTGTGAGGTGGGAATTCACATGTGTGGAAGCACTAGACCCCAAGAAAAACTGCGCAAGGAAATAGGAGGCTTGGAGGGTAGAGGAGAAGGTTTGTGAGAGGCCTTTGACTGTCTATGAGCAGCAGAGGGATTATACTGAGAGCTGGTTGGCTTCCAAGTTAAGGCTTTGTGTAATTTTGTGACTATTTTCCACTTGTATGATAATACAAAGTTGGGGTTTTAGGCTGAGGCTTTCCCCGAGTTATTTATTTTGTGTTATTGTGATTGATTTTTCATTCTCAGTTATATGTGTTCTCATTGATCGTCCTCAAATTGATTAAGCTTCCGCAAAGTTTATTGTAGAAGTAGATCTTGTATTTTGCTTTAGTCTATTGCATAATCTGTTGATCTACAATGGGAATTTCGATAAGAAGGTCTAATGCCCTATCATGATATCTGCAATAACACTTGTTATCCCATGCTTTCATTAACCATCAATACTTATCAAATCTTGAACGAATCCATAGCTAGATCACATTACATATCCATGCTTATAACCAACATATAAACAGATTATTAACCATGACATAATTACCATTGAATCATCATAATATCAAGTATATATGATCATTGTAACAACCCTAGTGAAATTTCATGTAATAAAAGTTAATAAAGGCAAAAATAAGATCACGGGTAAAGGACATGTATTCCAAGTTGAATGTTGGGAAAAGATATCCTATTGGGCATCACTAGATGTGTATTTATGGCTAAGAAAATTGGAAAGGAAAAGGCAAAGGCATTAAAAGAAAAAAAGACATTTTTGGCACATTTATTTATGAAAACAAGAGAAATTTGGAGAAAAGTAAAGTGAAAGGTCACAGGTTGCATGTGAGGAGGAAAATGAAGGAAAATAATGGAAAATGAAGAAATTGGAGGCCTCATTGATAAAAAGGCTTATGAGGATCAAGAAACTTCAAGCTCTTAGTTAGTGTAGGCTCTTGGGTCAAACTTGGTCAGTGTAAACTTTTGTTAGTTCAAGTTTGGAGCTCTCTCATTATTCTCTCTCCCTCTCTCTCTCTCTCTCTCTCACTCTTGGTCACTTAGTGATTTCTTGGAGCACTCTAGCTCTGGATCAAGGAAGGAAAAGTAAGCAAAGGGAAAAGAAGGAAAGCAAGGATCAAGCAACTTCAGCAGGAATACTTGCTTGTAACCAGGCTTTTGCATGTGTGATTTCCTAGCTGGTTTGGACATGCATGGCTTTGCATGTTGGTTTATGGTTCTCTTGATGTCGATGGCATGGTTTTTCTGGGTTATGACAGTGGTTTCTAGCCTAGCCTTCCCTTTTTCCGAATTCCATGGTGTTTGCATGTTTATTTTGGTTTTTGAGTTTTGGTTTTCTAGATGGATTTTGAAATCTGGGGCAGAGGTTGTCTCAAGTTTCATTCCCTAAGGTCTATGAATCCCTCAACCGGTTTTGGTGGGATATACAGTAAAACTTTAGGGAGAAGTCTTGATTTAGGGCCTAGTGATCTGGGTTTGGATTGCGGTAAATCTTGAGTAACTGGTCTCAGTTTAGAGCCTATTGATCTAGGATTGAATTTTGGTAAAGCCTGAGAGTAAAGGAGACAAAAAATTCCTCAAGGATAGTGATGGATTTCAGATGGCATTCCAAGTTCGGTTCGGTTGTGATTGGAGCACCAGTTTTGGTGTGATCACGGTTTGGTGAGGGTGGAGGTGGTTTAACCTTTGGATTCCCTTGGTTGTTCTTGGATTAGTTGTTCTATGAGATCCCACATTCATGCTTAGAATATGGCATGAGGGTGACTGGTTGAAAGAGAGATTTGGTTCAGCCATGTCTACAGTCTAGTGGTATGTGGAAGTCCCGAACCTGGTTGGATTTTCCTATGATTAATAAAAGCTAAGTTCTCTTGTTTTCTCACTGGCTTATATGTGGATTTAATGGTTGTCATATCTATGATATTTATATGGTTTTATGCTATTTATAAGCATGGTTAAATGACTGGTTCATGTCATGGTTATTTCATGCATTTACTTGTAATTGTTAAATGGATGGATGAAATACCTAATTGATGATATAATAGTTCAATGGAGAAGGAGGTGATCCTTTTGGTTATGTTTCATAAGTTATTTCTGTCATTTATGTGATGTCTTGTATCCTAGACCTGTAGGTTGCATTGATTCCAAGTGTTTGACAGAATGTCGATCCCGGTTGGGGATGCTCAGGCCTAGTCCTCAGGTTGATTTTTGATTTATCAACATTGTTATCATGTATTTGATTAATTCTAAAGGTTGTAGAAAGTTCTGGGTAGAGGCTAGGATTTTGGGCTAGAAAAGTGGCTCAAATCTTAGGGTCACTGGCACATAGGCCTATGAGATCGAATTTGGGTTGTTGGACACTTTCATGCCTATAGAATGAGAGCGACTAGGGGTTAAAATTCTTAAATCATCAGTGGGACTCATGGACAGGATGTCTGAGTGGCTGACATGCCACATGAGGGTGTTGTTGCTGATGTGAATGGGTTTGTTTGATATGTTCCATCAGTTCCATTTCCTTAAGGTCACCAATGAATTTTAATCCCTTATAGTAGCCTCTCTCGTCACATGTTTACCCTGACTGGCCAGTTTCTTGGGTAGATGTGGGAGGAGGGAGTTAAAAACATAGAATACAATAAGAAAATAACTCTTATTAACTGATTGAAAAGACAACTAAGTCAAGAAATTCCATGTACCACCCGCCCATAAATTGTGTTGAACCAAATCTTTCTTTCAGTCAATCACCCCTGTGCCATATTCTAAGCATGAATGTGGGATCTCAAGGCATAAACAACTAGGGCTTCCTAGAGATTAAACCACCTCCACCCATAGGCTACCGTGATCTTGCCAAAACCGGTCAAGAGATCACAAAACCCAAACAAGCTTGGATGTCTCACAATTTATTCACCATTACCTTGAGGAATTTTCCTGTCACCACCCACCTGTCGAGGGATTCTAGAATATTAAACCACCTCTACCCCAAACCCTTGGGAATTTTCCTGAGACCACCTCACTCAGTTCCAAAACCTTCTGGCAATCCAAAACTAAACCAAATAAATGAATCCCATCACACCATGGCTATCTAGGAAATGGAAAGGCAAGGTTGAAATTGCTTTCAAAACTAGGAAAAACCCATGCTAATGAAAACAAATACATGTACCATGCATTCACACCTCAGCTAGGAAATCACACATGCAAATTGTTACCTGCAAATCCTCTTACTAAAGCTACTTGATCCAACCTTCCTTTTCCTTTCCTTTCCTTTGCTTTCCTTATCTTTCCCTTGATTTCTTATTTCTCCCATTGGTGCTCTTCTCTCTCCCTCTTTGCTTTCCTATTTTCCTTTATTTTCATAAAGAAATTCCAATTAATACCTATTTGCCAATTTCCTTAGCCACTATATAACCAAAAGTGACACCCACTAGGATGCTTTTCCCAACATTCAACTTGGAATACGTGTCCCAAGACCTTGGTATTATTCTTTTTCCTTTATTACCCTTTATTACATGAACTTTTAGCCCGAGTTTGTTACAATTACCACCCCAATTCGATTTTTCATTCCCTTCCCCTGTTGTGAGGGTTATGATGGTTATTATTATTCCTATACACACTATATTTTTTTTGTGGAGTGAATTCAATTAACTTCAGAAATAAGAGATTACATTATGACGTACCAAAATTCAGTTAGTCTCTCACAAGGGAGACCAAACCATAACCCAAATTCAACTCTCTAAAGAGACAAGAGAGAAAACTAAAGACTAATAGAGCTTACAAACATACAACCTAAGGCTAAATAGTGTCCTAGTTAACCCCGATTCAGAAAACCTACAAGAGTAGAATCATATACCAAATCCATACACATAGTCAAGTATAGGATCTAAATTAACACTTGCTACTATGATTAGGTATATTTAATCCATCAGAGATATTTCTACTACCGATGGGATGCCAGGATGTTGTTCGATTGTCACCACTTTGTATTCAATCCTCTCCAATATGTCATCATAGTTCTTCAATTTTCCATGCATATGGTCAAATGAATGGAGCAAATCCATCTAAGACTCATGCCAATCAAGCAAAGTGTTTCCTAGCAGGAATTTCATCTACCAATATAAGTCGACCATCCACCATTTCAAAGTCCATTCCACCATTTCAGAGTCTTAGAGGGAAGTTATGTGGGATGATGCTTCGTCGTAGACCTAGGAACTTCCGCTTGCATGTGAGTTGGGATATTCTCTCTATATCTAGCTACAAGAACCTTGTATACGTTGATGTGTATGGGTATTTACTCTACAAGCACACTCCTCATTATAGGCCACCCCTCTTCTCACTCTAGCTCTCATTATAGGCATTGCAGTAGCACCACATGGATCCTAGACAACAAACAACATATGATACTAAATAGATAGGGATTATTCCCCCCAAAACCACCTTACCCTACCAAATTTATGATACTTAATCAACAGGTCACCTCTTCTATCAAGGCGTTGGTTCCTCAACAACGCTATAAAATTCCAACCCCCATCAACTCCTTGTCCCCAACCACCCACAGACTTGTACAACCACCTCTCAAGTTGAGTTGGACCCAATCCAACATCTTTCCAGATGTAATATTTCCACCACCTATCCTGTGTTACTATGTGGTGGCCAATGAGCAAACCAAAACCCATAAAATATCAAGAGAGTATGCACCACTAGTAGAGAAAGACCCATAGAGGCTTTAGCCAAAGGCTTCGACAAATAATAAAATTCTTAAGGCAGAACAAGGAGCTCCAACAATAAGAGGAAACATAGTCCAAATAAACTACACATCTAATATCCAAAGAAACTTTCTCTAGCCTAACATAATATGTCAATCACACCTAGGTTTAGGGATCCCTCATACCCTTCCATACTTTATATTTTCTAGTCGTCTGGGTCTGATTAGTAATAATACAAAGGCCACCCACCCCTAGGATCTAATTGAAGCATGAGGAGACACATAAGAGACCTTCTAAACAAAGCAATCAATAGCTAGTATTAGAAAGGGGTCTGAAGTGGAAAGGAGGGAAATTACATGAAAATAAAGTTGGTATGCTCCATGTAAAGAGTTAAAGTGAAACAATATTTAGCAAAATTAATTGTACCTCTGCCGCTTGATAGCTTAGTAATTTCCTATTAAACCAGAGTAGTTTCCATTTCCAATTCTGCTTCACCCCCCTAAATTAACAATTCCTCTAAATTCAATATAGAAATAATAACCACAATGCTCCTCCCCTCGTTGCGCCAACAACATGGTGGTGAAAGCCTTCACCTAGATAATGAATTGTCGACACCTCGTCTCCTTCTAGTTGTGATTCTCATGCCAACCTGGAAGTTGCTCTAGTGCACTTTTGTGATCAAGATTTAGACCATACATTTGAATTAATAGTAAATACATACATGTTAAGAATAATTACCAACTTCTCCTTCACACATATTGTGTTGCAATAAGAATAATCCCATCGAAAGTTCATCTATTAGAACGAGGAGGAGTAATTTCCCTTTGTGACTATATTACACTTGTCAAGGGAATGGATCCACCTCCCCTAGTCTATTAGCCTAGTGGGGTGGTGGTAACCCACCACCCCCCACCCTTTACTTCATTCGTCACCCCATCCAGGGTTGCAAAATCTTCTTAAACCATTTTTTAGTAGGTCATCTTTATAGGGGAGGCAGGTAGGAAATTCCACACCGACACCATTGAATAAGATGACTCCAAGAATCCATAATTAGCCAACATACCCACCATTTTGTTCCCTATTTGTCTTACACACATTAGAACCAAAGATGAGGTGTTTGATATAAGAAGCACTACCTGTTCTAGCAGCGATTCCAATATCTAGATTTTAGATACCTTGTGTCTATGGGAACCTGCTTGTACTTTGCAAACCATGTTAATGATGAATTGGGAGTCCCCTTCCACAAAAATATTATTGTAACCTTGAGTATAGGCGTACTCCATTCCCATTCTCATACCTATTAACTCTACTATATTATTAGTGTCCATCCTTGTTGTCCCTGTATATATGAATATCAACATCCCTTTGTGGTCTCTGATGATGCCTCCATGCCCTATGGGGCCTAGATTACCCTTAACGACTCCATAAAATTCAACCTAACAAAAGGGGGAAGAGGGGGTTGCTAACTAGATGGACTGTTATACGGGATTTACGATTGTGGACAAACGTATCTCCCCTAGGTTTGGTGGCTAACCTAGAAAAATAGAGAGACAAGGAACCCAATAATTTCATTAAATTAAATAGATGATGGTATGAAGCCTACCTCGAATCGGTCGCGGGCTTTGCTTCTTCTTTAGCTTGAATGCTCCAATTCTAGCTTGGATTGTCAAAATTAGAACCTACATAGTCGGATAACGCAAGCCAAGAAACTACGAGATCTATGTAGTATCATATAAATACTCTATTCAATAGATCAACATGGCATTGAAATACATGAAATAATAACATCACATATAGGAAAACAGATAATTATTTGCATTAATATAAATGGAAGGAGTTTACAACCATAAATAGATGTTGATCTTGTAGAAGATATCCTCTAAGGCTAAAATGTCCTTTCCTTGTCACAATGTGCACCTCCAATTACCCTAAATGCATGAAATGAAACCTCTCACCATATCAGCATAAGGGTATAATCACTCTCCAAAATCCAACCCATTCCATATGGAAGGTTGTAAATATATAGAGGAGTGGGGTAAGCTGCGAGTTCTTATTCAATTACCAATTTAAGGTTTTAGATTCACCTTTGATGGGAGGATGGGATCAAAGGAGATGGAAACTCCAAAGTATGATAGGATAGGATCTAAATGTTTTATCTGAGGTAAATGGTTGTAACAAATTCTAGAATCTTCTGGAAGAGGAAGACTCCAGAATTTCTCTCTTTTTTCTAAATTTATAGAACCAACACAGGTGCAAAGTGAACAACTTGTAGGTGATCATCACATGCCACAATGGATAAACCTATAGGTGAACATTTTCCAATAGGAGGATAGGGAGCGTTGGTACTAAAATTGGCTTAGATGATGCAGTTTCAAGCATAAACTTCAAGAAATGAAAGAGGCATGCTTAGGGATTTGTGAAAGATGATGACTAAGGGGAATATAGGATGTTTATTAATCCCATTAGGAGGCCTATTGATCAGATGTGACAAAATGGCCTATAAGAAATTTCCCCTAAAGTGCAAAGTCAGAAATGACTACTGATGATTGAAGTGCTTTACCTTGTGACAATTCAGGATCAAGAACAATCGGTGAGTTTCATATTTTACAATACATTTTCATTATGACATCTTTGTTTCTAAGGGAGACATACCTATACTCATCACATAAGATAGCATAACATGTACGATCATAAAAATACACATCCACAGATGACAAATGGTGGACCCATGACTAGATGACTATTTGTGTGATCATGGCCATCATAAATTGTGATCTCTATATAACTCTTGAAATCGTAGCCGAGATGTATGAAACTAGATTTGGGGTATTCTACTTCCTTCACACAACCAACCAACGTACGAGTCTAACCATGTGAATTAATGAGTTGAGGTAGAACATGGTAGACACCATCTGATTACCGGATGATGATGTAAATCGTTAACAGATGTGAGAGAAACCACCGATGATGTTAATGGCTCTCAAGGTACTCTAGTACAATTTGTATGGTGTGAGTAAATGAATTGATGTTGAACATCACATAGAGTCTACCCCTTTTTCTCATGGTATTTAGTAAAATCATGATTGTTCATTCGATTTAATCATTGATCCTCTTCATCATTTTGTGAAATAGTTAATACTGGTTGAATGTTTTCAAGGTCTTCATCATCATCATCTTCAATCCAAACTTCATTCTATATTTCAGTTATTATTCTTGTAGGTGGATATAATGTGAATTTCATAGTAGAATTGCCAGAAATGAACATGTCACTAGATCGACAACTTGTGAATGCATTAGCTATAACTAACCATTGTATACCAAGGATCAATGGGTTTCCTCCTAGATTATTTTTGGGAGTTAATATCATAAATTCAATAGGATACTCCCATGAATCTAAGGATATTGAAACATCTTCTAATATACCATTAGGTTTGACAACATATCTATTTGAAAATTGTAATAGAGTTGGGGTATATTGAATATTCATTAACCTTAGTTGATCCATAGTATTCTTACTCGTGATATTAATTGTTGCACCTAAATCAATAAAAGTGTTTAGAATTTCAATATTATTGATGTGGATTTTTACAATAGGGTTACTTGGATCTGAATATTTTTCAATTATTGGTTTCCCCATCATAATATCTGCAATTTTTCCTACCAATTGAGTCTTTTTAATGCCTTTCCTTTTTCTTTTTGGTTTCCTGATACACAACTCCTTTAGTATCTTTGAAAATATAGGTATTTCGTCTATAGACTTAAGCAATGGAATTTTGATGCAAATATTTTTCAATTCATCTAACATGTTATAATTTGTCTTTTTATTCCTTTATCAATCTGAAGTCTCTCAAGGAGGGGATGATTTTATAAGGAAACAGAAAGTTGTTCAACTATAGGAATTGTAGGGGTTGATTTTATTTGGTTTTCATCTAATTGTTTAGGAATATCTTCCTTTGGAGGGGTCTTTTCTTGATCATGAGATGTCTCATTTTTAGGAATTTATCCTCTTTATATTCCTGGATGACAACTGGAGGTGTTTTCTTTTTCAATACTTGACCAGTTGGACACCATTTACATTTATACAAGTTATCATACACTTGAAAATTTTGGCCCTCAACTTTATAGACAGGTTTTTGAGGTGCTTTATTATTCGGATTGGGGAGTGGTTGTGTAGATAGTTGATTAGATTTTCGAGGAAATGAATTAGATGGTAGTGGAAGTGGTTGAATTGAGGTCAATTGAGGTTGGATGGATTTTAGAGGTTTGGGAGGAGAATAATACCGAGGTTGGTATTGAGGGTATGGTTGTTGGAAAGTCTGAGGATGTTTGGGATTCCTACCATAAGAACCTTGCCATCCTTGTGACTAAGATGGGTTTTGTGGTTGAGATGTAAAAGTTTGCATTGGTAAGGATATATTCCAATTACTTTGTGTTTGTGCATAATGTTGATATTCTGCATTGGGATCTAGTGCCATACTTTTTTATAGAGGTTTCCAAGGTCTTCTGGAAGCAGCATAGAAAAGTAGTTCATTTTGACTTGTCCTAAATTCTTCTTGGAAAATAACTTTAAGTCTAAGTATTGAAGGGAACTCATTTGTATCATGCTTTTATGCACATATAACACATATTTCAACACTATCAAGAGGGAATTCTCGTAATGCATGTTTTTTCCTACATCTAGGTGTTATAGACATATTTGGGCACATCAACCCCAAAATTATATGTCGATAAACTAGGGTTCATCAACCCCTAAAAGATTTGTTTCATACCCTAAAAGAACATAGTCATCTGAATAGATCATTCCCCAAAAGTTCCATCTGAGAAACCATCCAGAAATGGCCTAAATTAAACCATACTGACTGCTCCACTGGCAAAGTGCGATGCATATTGAGTGGTACACTGCCAGGGTGCGATGCATACTGATTAGGCCTTCTATAGGGTGCGATGGTTGAGGATGGACAAATGTCTCAGATAGTTTGCTAGGTGGTTTCACATGGAATCTTATAGAAACTTCTCCTGTGCCACTTGCCTCTCTGAATTTGCCCAAGGATGAGTAAGGGATCTAAGAAATTTCTAAGTGGAACCAATTGTAACAAGTGGAATGACACTAATCAAAGCCCATGGATGACTCACACCCTTGAACACATCTATAAATGGATCCCTCATCTAAAAGATCTAGGGGTTGGAATATTGTGAATTGCAAGGAAGTGCTGATAGTTTGTAATTGAGGAAAGAGTATTGTATTGTTGGTGTGATCTTACTATTTCATGAGGTGAAGAGGGATTGAAGCTGGGAGGATGATGCTGGATCAGACAACTGGGTTGTAATTATCCCTTCTATTAATAAAATTCTTCAATTTTTCTTCCATATGATTGTGCAATTGTGAATGTTATCATTTGTGAATGCTATCATTTGTTCATTATATATCTGATTTTGTAATGTTTATGTTGTAATAGATCATGATGATTTGATGGTTATTTGTTGCTGTACTTGTGCAGGTACTCTGCAAGAGTGTTAAGTACGGGGAGGAGTTGTAGGATCTGTCAAAGGGGAGAGAGAGCAAGCAAGGGATTAAGTAGAAGTTCCAGGTTGGTTCCACTATCTTTTTCTTATCTGTTACACATAGAAGAAATCATTGGATTGCTTTAAATTGTTGTTTCTAGGGTAGTTGCCAAACCTAAAGGGCTACCATTCTATAGGAATACTAGTTTTCCTAGAAACAAATTGGCAACTCCACTGGGGAAGAACAAATGTTTGTTTGTTGTTATTTCTTATTTTATAAACTATAGACAGAGCCTAAAGTTAGCTAGGTAGCCTTCGAACTGCTCTTACTCTGCAATTGCATAGTAGATGAATGTCGCTTCAGTGAATCTCTGGTTTAGTTTATGAATTAAGCATTTGACTTACAAGCACATCTAGATGCCCTTTTGGTAGCTCAGTAACCTCTCAAGACATTCCTTCATACTTTGCTCTTTATTGTTCCTCAACACTCAGCTTAACTCACTGAAAACAACTACACATCTGAGCCAAAACCAATTTCAGTTGCGCTTCCTGGACCATCACATTGTATGAATCCACTGTAACTCAATATGCATCACACCTCCCAAGTAAGTGTGATGCATCTCTGTTTCTGCGAAGCCTAGGTGCGATGACTAACTGAACTCTTTTTCCATTCTAGAAATTGGGGGTTTTTGACCTTGTTTTCAGTTTTGTTTAGTTGCTTTACTGCATATGAACAGTGCCTCCTTACCGAAGCCTACTTGCATCACATAGATCAGCCTCGATTACATTAGGATTAGTGAATGTTTTTGTGTATTTGTTCATCATTTACAATCCATTTTCGAAAAGTTGTTTAAGTCGATTTGTCGCTTTGGTACAAAAAGTGTCGTAATTGTCGTTTTGTGTTGAAAAGAGAAGTGTCATGAATTCTTCCTTCCCTTGATAATCGATTGAATTTTTCTTCATGTATTTGGTTTGATTTTTTTATATTTGAAGTGTCGAAAGCATTTTTTATTCAAAATTGAAAAGTGTCGTGGAGTCTTCCTTTCTCTTTTGAAGAAGAAATTGTTGAAAATTTCATTTTAAATAAAATATTTCAGATCTTTGCTACATTTAGTTTTCCTTTTTGGAAATTTTTTTGCATTAAGGAGAACAAAAAAAAATACATGCATTTGCATTTAGCATTTTTGGTTTGTGTGCGAAAATATGATTTAGGGAAATGCACTAGTGTGTGCTCTTTGCTCTTTTCTCTTTTAAGCACTGTAATTTTCTTTCCCTAGTAGCTAGGATTTTCATTGCTCAAAATAAACAAATATTGTTTATCATTGTAGATTGCATTTTAGGAATTTCAATTCATCATCATGTGGTGAACCATTGAAAGGAAAACTCTAAACAAGATCAATTTTAAAATAAATTTCAGTGAACCTAACAACGCTTTGGAACTTAATGCAACATATCTAGAGGTCTAGGCTAGCGACGTGTTCTGGCGTCATTAAAACTAGTGGCTATCATTTTCATTGAAGGTTGGGTGATTCCTCCTCCTTGATACGACAAGTGCTAGCATGGACTTGTGCTCCCTGTACCGTCGCGTATATATTGGGAGACCACAATAGGCTTAAATCCTTTATCCATAGGAAGCCGAGTTTGTCGCCTTATTGATCGCAATGCATTGAACACAGCATTCGGGAAGATTGATTGCCGTACGTAAGTCCTTGGTAATTTCTCTTTAATTTATCACCAAGGTGTATATTGCAGTTTTGCGATTGGTTTGGCAATCCCTCTGTCTAGTTTTTCCAGAGTAGTCACTTTTGTTCCTTTTTTACTCTTTAAAAGAAAAGGTCCATTTGAGCACTTGTCCTTTCAGGCTCATTAAAAATTGAAGGAGACTAGAATCATCTTTAGCTTTTTCTCGACTCTTAAAAACTGAAAAAGCAAAGTTGTGTCCAAGCGTCATTAAAATTAATTGAATTCGAAATAACATCCCTGTTCCTTAGTTGATCTTAGGTTGAGATATATGGAGACAAATCCGAAGTCCACCAATCAAGGAATCCCTTTTGAAGGGAATCCTAGTCCTTTTCCTTCTTACGGAAATATTGGTACTCCTTATATGGCTACATTATCCCTTCCTGGACTTACCATTGGCCTGCCAGTATGGTTGTTTTCAGCCTCTTTGGTTCAAAATGGGGGTACACCTTCAACTGAACAAAATCAACCTCCAATTGCCCCTGAAGTTGACCCTTCGCCTTCTTCCTCATTTGTTTCTCCCTCCCCTTCTTCCTCTTTGCTTGGTGAAAGTAGTGATACTAGTAACCAGGTGGCTGAGAAGAAGAAGAAAGGGAAGGAGAAGAAGAAGAAGCCAATTCAGCAAGGGGGCAACCAAGCAACCATTGCTTTGAATGCATCATCTGATGAAAATCCGCCCATTAAACTTCCCAAAGCCAAATATCCATGCATAATTTGTACATGAGACCATTTTTATCAAGATTGTCTTTAATTTCCTCAGGTCTTGAAAGAATGGTCTTCCCGTTCACACCATTCGGTGTCATCAACCTCTGGAGATCATGTTGGTAACACACCATCAACTAGTGATAGTAAAGTTCATGGACGAAAGGGAAAGGTCAGGATTCCATGTAGGTTATGTGAAGGTAATCATTCCCTTCACATTTGTCCTTTTTTGGATGAAGCCAAAAAAGTGTTGGATAACCGTCCTGCTTCACCGCAGCGACTTCCATCTGGTTACAAGAAACTCTCCCTAAGTCCTTCACCAGTTGAAAAACCGACTGACTTAAATCAACCATCAGTCGAAACTACTCTGTCTGAAAGTGAATCTTATGAGTCTATACCCGACCAAAGTCAACAGGTCAAGCTAACAGTTGACCCAATTTCACCTTCAGCTAATTGTACTTTTCCCGAAGAGAGTGAAAATGATACCGTTCAAGTTCTTTTTGTTACTTTAGATTCTAATGAACTTGGGGGCAATCCGCCTATTCCACCAAGAAAGGAGGAAAACCCTCCAGTTCTCCTAACTCAAGGGGTCAATTCTCCCATTTCTTCGGTACCCCCTCCAAGTAGTCTAGTCACTTCCTTTGATTGGAATCAACTAGTAAGATCCCGCCTTCCTTCTTATGTACCTTTTTGGATCATAGTACAAGTTCGTAAAATGATCGTGTCTGGCACTATTATAGATGAAGGTGCATTAGTGAGTATCCTTTCCTCAAATTCTTGGAAAACACTTGGTTCGCCACCACTTATGCCTGTTACATAGAATATGTTAGGCTTTAACAAAGGAACCAGTCGACCGTTAGGGATCCTTCCTAAGTTACCTATTAATTTGGGAGGGAAAACCATTCATCTGAATGTGATGGTAGTCCCAAAACCTTTAGACTAGAAATTACTCCTTGGACGTGACTATGTTTATAACATGGAAGTTATTGTTTCAACACTCTTCCGAGTGATGTGTTTCCCGCATGAAGGCAAAATTGTCACCGTTGACCATCTTTCATTTCTTGGTCCAATCATAGCTCCAAGTCAATCATCATCCCTAAATGGTGCCTTTGCATCAATGGTATCACTTGAACCTTCATTCCATTCTCCTGATAGCCATGAGTAGTCTGGTGAATGTAATGAAGCTTGGGGGGCATGCTCCTAATGGTAAAGATAAGTTTCCTTGTAGGTTATGTGATTGGTCTATTACACCATTCACCTTTGTCTATTTTGGATGAAACCAAAGAGGTTTTGGATAACCATCCTGCCTCATCACAGTGACTTCCATTTAATTACAAGAAACTATCTGTTTCATCATGCTGGGGGCATGCAAACCTTTTTTCAAGCATAGTTTTTCATTTCGAGCTTGTGTAAAAATGAAACTGAATTCAAGCATAGTTTTTTGTTTCAAGCTTCTGTAAAAATGAAACTAAATCCAAGCATAGTTTCCCATGGTTCAATCTTGTCTAAAAATGAACCCATTTTCAATTTTATTTCAAGCATAGTTTTGTGGTTTCAAGCTTGTGTAAAAATGAAACTAACTTCAAGCATAGTTTTGTCGTTCCAAGCTTTTGTAAAAATGAAACTAACTTCAAGCATAGTTTTGTCGTTTTGAGCTTGTGTAAAAATGAAAATGACTTCAAGCATATTTTTCCATTTTAAGATTGTGTAAAAATGAAACTGAAGCCAAGCATAGTTCCCCATGGTTCAAGCTTGTCAAAAAATAAACCCATTTGCAAGTAATTAACCTTTGTGATTTCCATTCTATCAGCCTTTTGAACCTTGGTTGTGTGCATCCCATCGCCACCATCTCTTCGGCCGATCATACACTTCCACTTGGTTGTTTTACCCTTTTTGAGGAACAGCTGCAATGAGTGGTCTTATTAGCCAACCTCTTCACACAAATCAACATGTTTTGAGAAGTTCCAACATCATCGGAACCAGTTGCTACCCTTGACACCACTCATTTTTCAAAACAGAGTCCTCTTTAAACCCTTTTCAAACTCATTAAATATGAAAATATTGTCGAGCGCTTGTCTTTTCCAACTCGTTAAAGTATTGGAAATGTCATCCCTCCTGTATTATTTTATCATTTTTCGGACCTGAGGGATTATTTTATGAAAAATAACTTATGGAGTTCTCTTTTCGTCTCTTTTCAAACTCTCTAAACATGAAAAGGACCGAGTTATCCTTGCCATTAAACTAATTAAAACAATAGCGACAAACTTGTCCATCTAGACGAGACTGAGTTTCACTGTCACTAGACTCGTTAAAATAGTAATAGTGACAAGTTTTCCTAAAGGGAAAATTATAGAACAAGCATATGTTATCCTCCTCAAGCTTGACAAAAATAAAGAGGTACTGGTCAGCAATGACTGGGGAAAAAGGGAAAAAAACTTGAAGAATTTATGGTAGCAAGTCGCTCTTGAACATGACACTTTCACTTCATCACCATCATTGAGTTGGGTTGGGTTATTCTGTTCACCAATCATCTCACCATTGGTCTTTCATACCATCCATCTTTTAGGGTTAATGCTACCAATTCATCTCAGTGTCGTCGACATATTCAAGAGAAGTCATTCAATTGAGAAACCACCATCCTGTTAATGTCTCATCCATTGCAATACCTCCAACCTTCATTTTTTCTTCACTGCCATTCCTGAACCTTGTGTCGTTAGTTCATTTTCACCTCTAGAAATCATTTGCTTTGTTTCATGTTGTAGATGTGGGATACATCAAGGCCCTCCTACGATGAGTCACTTCTTGTCGACATCAACTCATTATCCAAGAAGTTGACTTAGAAACACCCCTTTTAGTGCTTTGAAGCTTGCATACATCAATGGCAAGTTTCTCACTTCTGGCGACAGGTTGACATCAATGGCCTTCAACCGAAATATTTTGCATGGTGTTTGACATCGAATCATATATTCACACCACGTGAATTGTACTGTAGTACCTTGAGGGTCATTATCATTATTGGTGAGTCCTCTCGTGTCTGTTAACAACTTACATCATTGGCGGGTAATCAGGCGATGTCTTTCCATGTTCGACTTCAAAACATCTCTTCACATGGACTGACTTGTACATCGGGTGGAGATTGAACGAGTTTGAAAACACTGGATCTACATTCATCCATCCGGGCTACGATATATTCAGGGATATAAAAACATCAACTGTACAAAGGCTCTACACAGATGGTCATCCTACCCATAGATGATGACTCTATATCTGCAGAATCACCAGTCTGCATCTGCAGAGGACTATCTGATCTATGTACATGAAATGAGTTTATAAAGCTGAGCATGGGAATGCCTCCCTCAGCTAGATCATGAAAATTATATTATGATGATGTATTGTGTGGTAACTTATGTAGGTCACCTTCCAATTCGAAACTTCAGATCCTCATGATAAAGCATTTCACCAGACATCAATATTTACGACTTCATGCTTTAGGGGTCAACTGTTATAGACATTGTTTAGATTCTCTTCCGGATTCATTGCATAAGGATTCTTTTCCATCGACGTTTCAAACCAGCAATGATGGTTCATCTTCAGGATGTGAGCAAATATTGAAGGAATGGTCTTATTTTTCTTATATATAGAGAGATGCTTAGCCGACATATATAATAATGTCAGCTACTGGCTTCTTAGAGAATCTCTGCATCTCTTTAGAAATGTAAGATCAGTCTTCTGTTATAGACATATTTGGGCACATCAACCCAAAAATTATATGTCGATAAACTAGGGCTCATCAACCCCTAAAAGAAATGTTTCATACCCTAAAAGAACATAGTCGTCTGAATAGATCATTCCCCAAAAGTTCCATATGAGAAACCATCCAAAAATGGCCTAAATTAAACCATACTGACTACTCCACTAGCAAAGTGCGATGCATACTGAGTGGTACACTGCTAGGGTGCAATGCATACTGATTGAAATGAAACAGAGCATCTAAATAAAATGAACAACGAAGTAAAGTAGATTCTAATCTAGTTGCAGAGCATAAATAAATTAAATAAAAATGACAAAATACATGTATACTATCTCACACATCCTCAAGGGGGCCTCCTAATGAGTGTGAGAGGTTAAGAACTCATATCACAAGACTTGAAAAACAATCACAAAGATACCATGAACGGAGCTTGTATTACTTGAAGTGTAAAAATAGAGTTCACAATAGGAAATGATAGTAAAAACAAATTTGAACTTAATTGACTATATTTTGCTTCCAAAAAAAAGTGTTTTTGTAATCGTTTCAAGGTTAACAACTTAAGGAATTATTTCTTAGAATCGAGAACTGGAATTGACATCTAAGCTTCTAGATCAAAATAAGACCTTCGCTTTGTTGGATGTGGAGCCTGATTATCTTGTTGATTCAAAGATCTTTATTTTAGCTAGTTAATACCCCAATGACACTATACACCCCCTCCATCTAGGGGGGACTTGTGCCCCCCACCACCCCCCCCAGCCGGGGGATCCGAGGGCCAGTAAGGGTTCAGGGGTAGCACCCCCGAAGCTAAGAATACATGAAAATTTTCCGTGTAAAATATTTTAATTTTGTAATTAATATGGGTCGTTCATTAGGTGGATGATATGACTGTAGAAGTTATGTTAATTTAGGGTTTTTTTCTCTGGAAGGAAACCCTTGGTTTATATGAAGAAATTGTATTGTAGTTGTGTAATATTATTCTGAGTGAGAAAGAAAGAGGGGATTGTGTAAGAGCGAAGAGGAAATTACCGTAGATCTGTTGTAGGTTGTACCTCTTCATTTTTCTAGATAATATAAAAGGAAGGACTGGTTGTTTCTTCATGAATGTAGCCCAAATTGGGTGAACCACATATATCTGCGTCTCTCTTGTCTTATGTGTTTTCCTTGTGTTTATGCAATATTCTGTGTGTTCCATTTCTTTATAATATATAATTTTCTAACAACCGGTATCAGAGTCGAAGGTCTATTTGGTTGATAAACTCGTAGGAAAGAAGGGTTCCTAGTTCGAGTGGGGGTAATGGCAAAAGATGGTAGGATTAGGGTCGAAAATTTTAACAGCCAAAACTACTAGTTGTGGAAGATGCAGATAGAAGATTATATGTATCAGAAAGATCTGTACCTACCATTGGAAGGGAAATTGAAGAAGCTGACAAGTATGACAAATGAAGAATGGGATATTCTTGACTGAAAGGCACTAGGAACAATACAATTGTTCATAGCAGCATTGGTAGCATTCAACATTTCAAAGGAAATGACAACAAAGGGTTTAATGACAACATTGGCCAAACTATATGAAAAACCCTTAGCCTCAAAAAAGGTATTTATTATGAAGCATTTATTTAATATGAATATTTCATAAGGTGGATTTTTTGTTGATCGTTTAAATGAATTTAACACAGTTACCAAGAAGTTAAGCTATGTAGGGGTAAATTTTGATGATGAAGTTAGGGCTTTGTTATTTTTTTGCTCATTTCTAGAAAGTTGGAATGGCCTAGTTATCGTTATTAGTAACTTTGTCTTTGTATCTAGTACTTTAAAGTTTGATGATGTTATTGGTTTCATCCTTAGCAAGGAAATGTGATGGAAAATCTTTGGTGAGACATCAGGTAATGCTTTGACTACAAAAACTAGGGGAAGAAAAATGGAGAGAGGAAGGAGCCCAAGAAATCACAGTAAGTCAAGAAAAGGCATATCCAAATCGAGATCAGGGATAGTGTGTTAGAAATGTGGGAGGAAAGGACACCTAAAAAAAGACTGCAAATCTCAGAAGAGAAAAGAAGGGGATGGATAACAAGAGAAAAATCATGAAGCAAATGTGACAGGTGATGTGTTGCAAGATGCTTTGATTCTTTCATTAGAAAATATTATTGATGCTTGGGTGGTAGATTCATGGGCTTGATTCCATGCCACACTTGATAGGAAACATTTATATGACTATGTTCAAGGACATTTTGGACAGGTTCATCTGGGTGATGATAAACCCTGTAAAATTGTTGGAATTTGTAGGGTTTTTATAAAACAAAAAAATGGAAACTAATGGCTATTAAAGGAGGTAAGGCATGTTCCAGATATGAAGAAAAATCTAATTTCAACAGGGTAGCATTGATGCCTCTAAAATCGTTGCACCAACATTGGGGATAACCACCCGGTCCGGCCATTAATGTAGTTCCTTTTCTGTTTGGGATGGTGGCTCCAACTGGATAGTATGGGACCAATTTCCCAATAAAGTGTGATTTGATGAATTGGTGTTTAATATATATAACAAAATGATATATGATTTGGACAATGAAAGTATATATATATATATATATATATATATAACCCGGGTAATACAATATCAATGTGATTTATAATGATTTATGGTAATCAAATGTTAATGAAAATCAAGTACTTGGCTACAGAAAGTTAAGCTTGAATGATCACTTTAAACAAAATGATATAAGACATATCACATATCATAATAACATCAATTGTCAGCATATGTGCTTAAAAATATCAATTCCAAATTATTCAAAAGTGATATAATGCAGAATTTTATGAAAAATTCACATATAACAACAATATCGAATCGAAAGATTGTTTAATTGCATAACATGAAACAAAGAGACATTGATAAAAGTACCATATGTATTTGAATCCTCTTACGAAAGTAACAATCTGATTTGCTCTTCTTATTCTGAAACTTTCAAAAAGATACAAAAATGTAAGTCCTCTTGAAATCCCCTTTACAACAAGTTTGAACCTTGATCCTTGTCTTCTACAAAAGTAAGTTAAGAAGTGCAGAAATACTATCTTCTTAAATCTAATTTTAATACAATTTCAGGACCCTTTCTCAAATGACATGAAAGGGTATTTATAGTAAAAATAAAAACAAATTGTTCGTAAAAAGTGCTTAAAGTGGTTGGAACAACCTTTCTCAAAATATGGGATTTCATGTTAAAAATAGAATTGCGATAGCTCTTAAAAAGAGGCATTGCATCTATCATTCCTCCTGTGGCTTCAAGTTACAAATATCGAGCATAATTTGGATCTCTGGTGGATGAATCATCTTGGCATGCAACTAATCTGTGTGTACCACATCTGAGAGTTCTGGCATCATGTGATATACTGCATCAGCAGGACATTTGATTGTCATTTGTTGGCTATGCGGTTTGACTAAATAGAACCAATATGTATCCCAATTGAGGCTTTCTAATGTTTTGAGTTGCTCCTCTCTGGTATACAAAACTTGCTTCCATTGTTTTCCCAATACTTTTTCTTTTGGAATATTTTTTTGGGAACACTCAAAAATTAAATTGGCGCTGTGTAAGTTATCATTCAGCATCTCAATGATATTATTCCTCACTACCCTGGCCCTTGAATTTTCTCTTTCTGCTTTGATCAGTTGTGTCTCCCAGTCTGAAAATAATATCTCTTTATGAGATTCTTCAATTACTGGCAATTTAGTAGCCTTTCCCTTTTTTGTGCTTTGCCAAGAGATATAACCTGTGATTTTGTCATCTGCATCCTCGAATTCCAACCTGGAATTGACCGCTTGATCTATCAGTGTGTTGGTTTTGATACATAGTGGATGAATGAGAGATATCTTTTTGCAGAGTTGGGTTAGCTGTTGAGATAGGAAATTATTTATTTCTAAGGCTTCCTTTATAAACTCTTCAACTATGCGATTGTCTTTGAATTGCTCCATTGAGAGTTGTAGCTGCTTTATTTTCTCATCCTTAGATTTAATCTCTTCATGATGTGCCATTTTTAGCTGTTCGAACTCCTGAGATAACTGTTGTTTCCTTTCAATAGCCTGCTGATCAATCCTATTTTTTTCTACCCTTAACTGTTCTTCAAGTTGTTTAATCTTTTGATATTTTTCCTTGACCAATTGATTGACTTCGATTTCTTTATCTATCGTGGCAGCTATATACGCTCCTACAAACTGAGATAATTTGGTCAAGTCCTCAAAGGTATTGACCTATGAGTCTTTCCAGATGACATTCATGGATTCACCTTGAGGAACTATTGTTGATGCCTGGTATATCTTTCTCTTTTTCCGTTGCCTTTTGACTACAGCTCTATGTTTAGGGTTATAAAACACATCCAACAATGGAATTTATTCTATGCTCAGTGTAATCTATGATGAAGGATACTCAGGGATTACCTCAATTTCTTTTGGAGCTGAGTCATTACTAGATGGTGTTTCAATCACAGGATCATGAATTATGGGTTGTTGTCTTAAAGGGGATCCCATTGTGATAACATTTTGGGTATCACTTTGTCCTTTAATATGTTGATAAAACTGTTCCCATTCTTTGATCAATATCAAATCAATGTGAACATCTGTGTCCATCTGTTCACTTGCCTTCTTGCCTGCCTCAGATGCACTAGAAGTTTTCTCTATATCATACTCCATGCTTTGCTCCATTTTCTGGATGAACGGTGCAATATTCAATAGGTCCAGTGGTACTATCTGAAGCCTTTGCGTCCTATATTAGATGAATTGGTCCATTTTTTCTGATCCCAGGTTGATTTTTTCCATGTGGCTCACTTTTGTGAATGTCTTTACTGATGTAAATAAGTCATCAAATTCATCTTTCTCATAGACGAATTGTTTAACCTTTACCTGAGTAGTAAAACTAAAAGCAACTTTATTCGGGTCATACTGTCTTTTTGGAATAACAGCTAGGTTCAGACGCTTTGTTTTCTCAGCTTCAATTTGAGCATGTTTATAGTCATGCAATGAATAGATGCGGCATCGAACAGGAAAGGCAGGCCATAACTGTTTCTTAGCATCTTTGAGATTTTTCGTAAGCCCTTTTTCAACTATCTAATAAGCTATTTCCCTAGCCAATAGTTTATCTGGGACATATAGAGGAAGGACATGCGGATCGGTAATTTTACCAAAAACCCTAATGTATGTGAACAGTCCTTCCCCAAACCAACTGCCAATTGAAGTTAAATCAATACTAGCCTCCTCGGACAGCCAAGGAGCTGGTCTATTAAAAATGGCCTGATGAATGGGTAGGATGAAGCCATGAGAAATTTTGTAGAAATGATTCTTATATTGTTTCTTCCACAGGAATTTATGGTAAACATGGATAGGGCTTGGGTCCTGGATAGTCCATTTCCATCCCATGATGGGAAAATCGGAATTGAAACAAATGGTATCGACTATGTAGGGACTCATATAAAATGGGGGAACAACTCGGGTGGTAACAAACCTATTTTTCCTATAATCAAGTATTTGAATAGTAATTTTGTCTAATAGGATAGTAGACCAATCCATTACAAAAGAGTTCAATGTTGCTTCTATTAGCGGAACCATTTCAATGGAAAACTTAGCAGAATTGGAGCTTCCAAATAATCTACACATCATTGTGGCAGCGTAACAATATGGAGAGGTTAGGGAGTCCACATAATACATACTGGATGATTCGTGCTTTTGTTTGTTAGGGAAATGCCTCCATTGCCTGATGGGGTCAGACTTTATTTGATTTTCCTTCAAGAAAGCTTCAAGGAATGCCTTATTGTAGTACTTTTGAGGCTCTGACAAATGATACATTTTCTTCAAGTCTTTAGGCTTGAAGGATCCAAACATTCTTCCGTCAGTTGTGAAGAGCATCTCGTCTGTTATATTGATGCTTTAAATTACCTATTTTACCATATCATTATATGTCAAAATCTTTGGGCCGACCGTTATTCAATGAAGAAAAGAGTCGGCTAAATCACTAAGTGTGTTTTCTGACTCTGCAGGTCCATCAACTATTGCATGTCCCTCAATTACATTTGGCTTTTCCATTTCTAACATATCATATATTCCTTCCCATGCAATTTTTCCACAATATTGACATGAGGTATCTGAGATAAATACAATTTTTTCTTGTCCTTCCGCCACTACAGGGGGAGCTTTCGTCTTTCAAGCTTTCTTTAACATTTTGGCTAGCTGCATACTCCCAAATTCAAACTTCGAAAATGCAACAGAGGACAGTGATAGGATAAAACTTTTAGAGAAGCTAAATGCTTGTAAAGATAGTATTGAAAGAAGTATAGACGAAAATTAGAATAGGGGCATTTTATGCGAAAGATTTCATATTATAACTTGATATGAACACAAAGGATGAAATCTTGAAGGACCGCGGTCATAAATGTTCTTAATGCTTTATCGTAAACAACAACGTGAAACGTTAATGCTCAATGAATGGATCGCATCACAGATTTCCAAAGGTCTTATTAGAATGTGTGCCATGAACTTTCCGATTTTGTGATGAACGATTTCAATATATTATTTTAATATGTAAAGAGCGATCACATATCGCAATTCGGGAGTTATAGGTGTCATGTTCCAAGAGTCTTTTGAATTTCTGTGATTGCGATAAGTAATGACTTGGCATATAGAGTTGGGTAATTCCTCATTTAACTCACCTGAATGGTGTTTTCCCTTTATTATTATTGAACCACTTTATTGTATGTTGACATCGCATCGCGCGTCCCCAAGGTAAGTAACACTTGTCTATGTTGGGATCGTGATATGCAATCAATGTATATTGCATCGCAAGTTTTCGGTGCTAGCTTCCTTTGGTTTTTGCGGTATGTGAAATGCGAGAATCATATCACATCACAAAGTTTCAATGGACAGTGAAAACATATTCTTTGGAATCTGTGATATATGATATGCGATAGTTTTATCGCATCGCATGTTTGTCAATGGTTTGCTTAAGAGACTCTACGATTGAGACTTTCGAATCACAACACGATTATTCGGATTGAATGTCCCTTAACCTTAAGCGATTGCAATTTGTGATGTGTGTTGTTTTTAGAGGGTTTTTTGAAGCACTTTTATTTAAAAAGCAAGAAACAAAGAAATTTATTTCTATGTAAAGGTTTTATTGCTTTTTTACAAACTAAAGGGACCTTATTTCCTGTTTAGCACCTTAGAATAAGATTAAGAAAAATTTGAAATCTGGGGGTTGTTTTATAGCAAAAAAATTGGCGATTCACTGAAAGAACCAGTTATCTCTGAATAAAATGATGAAATTTTTAACACTTTCTCAAGTACAAACAATTGAGAAAAAGAAAAATATTTTGAAATTAGTTAGATAAACAAAATTACTCTGAATAAGGAAAATTGATCAATTTTGCAATCTCTTTTCCAAACCCTTATTATAAATCAAAACATTTTTGGTTTCTTCAAGTCTTGATTGGTTGTTAAAGATAAAGTAGGGGGCTCCTACAACTTAGCTTTTTGAATTTACTCTTTTGTCACAGGTAGTTCCACTGCTACCAGCAAACGTCTATAGTCTCGACAGGGTTACCTTTTAACCATCAATTATTCATTATCCCATCCATCTAAGAGTATAATCTTTTAAAGATAATTTCAGAAAGATATTTCTATATATATTTTCATTTTTCATTTTTTTATTTTTTCTTTTTCTTTTTCGGATAAAAGGCATTGCCCTGGTTTGGGAGCCAAAAGATGACAATGCCATTCATTGGTTGTAATTGAACTAAACAAGCTGGCTCATGATGAGACCCCTTGTCTTATGATTATAAGCCATTACCCTGTTTTGGTATGCAGTATTGGTAATGTCAATTTAATTAGTTCTTTATGATCATGGTAAGCAGGCTCGTAATGAGACCTCTTATCTTTTATATCATAACGATTTTAGAATTACACACTAAAAAATCATAAACCTAGTGGGTGGGGTGAATTTTTGACTCCTTAAGAGTTATTGGATGACAATTATGGAGATGTAGATGCTTAGTCGTATAAAGTATTTACTTTTTTTTAAATAACCTTTCTAAACTGATAAAACACAAAATGATTTACTATGTTTTCCAAGTTTGAAATATTTCACAATTTCAAAGAACATCTCAGAGTTTTATGATGTTTATCTAGTTTCCAAAACTGTAATCATTTCCTTGAAAGTTTCTACTTTTTAGAAGTGGATATTCACAATATATTTTCAATGAGATTTCAATAGTAAAAAGCCAATGGTATACTATTTACAACATTATTTCTGAAAGAACTCAAAATTTGCATAAAAATATATACATATAAGAAGGGGTTACCTCCTTAGGGAAAGAATTTCTTCAGGATAAGCCCATTCACAGGAAGAGAATCTGTCTTTCATGTTAAATCTTGCAGTAGAAATGTTGATGAGCCTATCTTTTCGAAAATCTAGAATGGTCCAAGCCACATCTTCTGAAATTTGGTATGCTTACCTTTGTCTTCATGTGCTTTCTCCCATTTCAAAATGAGATCACCAATCTGTAATGTTTTTGAGCCAGCTAAACTTGCATCAAAAGAGGATTTAATGACTTGTTGATGTTTAGGATGAGTAATATTGGATTTTTCTCTTTCCTCATCTAGTTTAAGAATTTGATCAAACCGTAATTGAATAGAGGAAGACGAAGTTTCTTCAATGAATTGTACTAGGGCTAGTGATGGGAGGGCTAGATTTGGTGGAATAACAACTTCTTTCCCATACGCTAAGTTAAAAGGAGAAGTACCTATTGAGGCCTTCTAAGTTATATGATCTACCCATAGTGCAAATATTAAAGATTTACGCCAATTCTTTTGGATTTGATCAACAGTTCTTTTAATAGTCCTTATGAGATTTTTGTTAGTTGACTCTGATAAGCCATTTCCTTGGGGATAGTAATTTGCAGAGTATTTTAACTTAAAACCTCTCTTAAGACTATACTATTTCCAGAAAATAAGATGCATTGTCAAAGATAAGTGCATTAGGTAAAAAAAAAACCTGGTGATGATGAAATGATTAATAAATTCAATAATCGCATTAGAATTTGCTACCTTTAGTGGAACTGCATCTACCCACTTAGTGAAGTAGTCCATAGCTGTAAGGATGTACTTGTGCTACTTGGAAGAATGAGGAACAATCTCTCTTATAATATCAAGCCCCCACTGCTCAAATGGTTGCTCAATATTAACTGGTTGTAAAGGAAAGGTTGGTTTCCTTTGTCTCCCACTAGCAGTTTGGCATACTTTACATTTCCTCACATAGTCATGGGTATCCTTGAACAAAGTTGGCCAATAATACCCCGCATGCTGTAGTGTCTCCTCCAAAGTATCGACCAGTTGGGCCATCATGGAGTTCCTATAAAACTGTTTGTGCTTCATATTTTTCAAGGCAACTTAACAGAACAGAATCATAGTTTCTTCTAAATAACACATCATCAATGATTTCATAGTGTTTGGCTTTTAACCTTAGGGCACATTTGTTTTTGTAGCTGAATTCAGGGGGGAATATCCATTTTGCAAGTAAAAAATTGGATCAACATATTGAGACTCAGAATCAATCATACTTATCTCATTCACTTGTGCAGTACTATCTAAATCTTCATGATCTAGTATATTGGAAGCTCCTGCCAGCAACCTGCAAAAACCTTGTCCTCTAACAATTTTCGCTATTTTAATATCAATCTCATATTCTTGTAAAGTTGTTACTCAATTAGTTATTTTCTCTCCTACCTCTCTTTGAATTAGCAATTTCCTCACTACAGAGAATGGAACTATCACTTTTGTATGTGTTTTAAGGAGAAAAGGTCTAAAATCTTTAACAGACTTAAATACAGTGAATTCTTGTTTCTCAACTTCTGAATAATTAAGCTCAACACCCTGCAAATTTGAACTAAAGAAAGATATGGGTGCTTCCACCTGCTGATCATTGATTTGTGTTAAAACAATAGCATAAGATGATTGAGTGGCCAAAGTATACAAAATAAAATGACTAGAAAAATTCGGAGTATTCAATGCAGGAGCATTAATGATTGCTTATTTGATTGAGTCAAAAGCTTCTCCTTTGTTATGTCCCCATTTGAAGACTGATTTTTTCTTAATCAAGGATTGCAAGGGTAGAACAATGTGAGAAAAATCAGGAACAAATCTTTTTACAAAATTTATCTGTCCCAAGAATGATTGCATATATTTCTTATTATGTGGTAAAGGGATATCAGAAATCTCGTTTATCCTGTCAGGATCAATGTATATGCAATTTTTGGATACAATAAACTCTAAGAGTTTGCCTTCATTAAGAGAAAATAATGAATTTTTAGGATTTAGGGAGATCCCAAACTTTTTGCAGCGTTCAAAGATTTTCTTTAAATCATGTAAATGGTTTCTCTTTTTCTTAAAATAGATAGTTATGTCATCCAAGTAAACAACGACTGTTTTATTGATCAAACCTTTGAAAGCTATATCCATGGCTCATTGGAAAGTAGCTCCAACATTTATCAAACCAAAAGGCATTTTATGATAAGCGTATGTTCCCCATTTGGTTCTGAATGTAGTCTTTAATCTATCATCTGGATTATATCCAGAAAAACCATCAATAAAAGACATTAATTCTGAGCCAGCTATTGATTGCAGTATCTGCTCCATTGTTGGTAATGGGAAATTATCCTTTTGACATGCTTTGTTGATATTTCTAAAATCTATGCAAATCCTAATATCGCCATTCTTTTTCCTGACAGGTACCAAATTTGAGACCCATTTCGAATGTCTGACAGGAAAATTTATTTTGGCTTTAAGGAGTTTATTCAACTCTATTTTGATTTGACTCTCAAGATTAGGGTGAATTTTCCTTAATTTCTGTTGTACAGGTTTCTCATCAGAAATCATTGGAATTGTATGTTGAATAATAGAGGTATCATAAGTCTTCAGATCCTCATAATTCCAAGAAAAAACATTTTTTATATTTTTTCAATAATCGGATGAAAGAAAATCCTTCATCAAGTGAAAGTCCAAGTCCTAGATTGACATTTTGTGGTTTGGCATCGGTACCAAGGTTTACTAATTCAAACCTTAAAGTTGAACTTTGAAACTTTGGATTAATGACCTTTTTGAATCTATCCTTAATATCATAAAGATCTTCCAATTTAACAACAGATTTAGGAATAGGATTTTCATTGAGTTTCTATTTTAATTGAAGATCATGATCACTTTCATCATTGATTTGGTCATCATAAGATCCTTCAGATGTCAAGAAATTTAAGATATCCTCGTCATGATTGAACACACGCCTATTGGTGACATTATCTGGGATGGATAGTCTAAAAATCAACTCAATAGAAAATCTATTTGGACTATAATCCTCAGATGAAAGGAGCTTAGAAGCTACATTAGCCAAGAGATTTGCTACTACATTATGTGATCTGGGAATAGGAGAGATATCAAATGCCATAAAATGAGATATAATATCTTGAACAAGTGATTGATAATGCTTAAGATGTCCTAAAAGATAGTGAATAGTATTTCTCACTTGTTTAATGACAATTTCAGAATCACCAAATACTTTTAGATATTGGACATTCAGGCCTATTGCTTTATATAGACCTTGAACCAATGCTTCATATTCTGCAGTATTATTGGTACACTCAAATTCTAACCTACATGATAACATTGTCTTTTCTCCTTCAAGACTGACTAAAATACATCTTGCTCTTGCACCGTCATTAGATTTAGATCCATCAAAATACAAGGACCAAAATAAAGGCTTATCTACAGGTTTATCTACAAGTTTATCTATAATATTAACACATTTAGAAGTATTGGTCTGTGAAAATTTCTCAACTTGCGATGTGAAATTACTAACTGAAAAAGGTGATTGCTAAGCATTGAAGTTCCCAAAAAATTATTTAACCAAATAGTTTCCAAGAATATTATTATTGAAGGCTATTGGTTCATTATCTTCTTTAAATTCTGTGACAATGTGGATCAAGTGTTTTTCATGGTAAATTTTGAGTTTATTTGGCTTCCCCTTATAAGGAAGCTGTTAGCCTCCTGTTGCAACAGGGTGTCATTTTTCATGATTGATAGTTTTACATGCCAAATATGTCATACTTTGCAAGCTGCAGTGTTCCATATTTCTAAAGAAGATGACATGAACTATGCTAGTCCAATTGCCACTGCTGTTTCCAATTTTGAATGAGTTGTCCCAGTTTTGAAGAGTTTCCAATAAGGGAGGTCCAAACAGTCTAATCTTGGTCTCCCTAGGTTTCAATTTCCTGTTTTAGAATATAGAGAATTCATCTATCCAAACAGTCTAATCTTGGCAGATTCTGTAGATAGGTAGAGAATCAAAGGGACCCAACTGTTTAATCTGGGCCCTTGGCAGAAATAGGTGTAGATTTAGATAGAAAAAAAAAAAAAGAAAAAAAAAAATTGTAAAGCCGGGTCTGCAAGTCTAAGTGCACCCACCAAAAAGAAGAAAAAATGTTAGGAAAATAGGCTGGGTAGGTAGCTGTGAGGTTGCAGGATGATAATTGATGATCAATTTTGGTTTCAAATTGTTATATCTTTTCAAGATCACAGTGCAGGCAGTTTTTTCATTCGAAGAAGGCTCAAAGCTGGATATAACTAGCTCCCCCTTCTTCTCATTCCCAAAATCATTTACTAACTTCCCCAAAGAGGGCAGGATCTTCCTGTTTCCTCTTGGTTTCATCATGATTCATGACACTTCACCTGGTGAAGATCTGCTTCACTCAAGGAATTCATCTCTCTTCAGGTTCTTGTCCCCAAAATTAGCCTAAGGTCTCTTACCTTAGCGCTTGCTTATCATCTCCATATTAACAACTAACCCTAATATATAACTCCCTATTACTCTGCCCCCTCCCCTACTAAAAATATGTATATAAATCCCCTGTGTAAATACTCCCTCCCTGGCATTATAGCCATATATCTCCTAAGTTTGGGAAATGTTGAGCTCATCTGGAGCTTGGCATTAGCCTTCCGCATCTTAACCCAGGGATTAATTTGACATCTGGTTAAATTAATAACCTTCACATACCCCTTTACCCTTAAAACCCTACATTCTACCCCTCCGCAATCATTTTCCAAAGTTAAATGTTTAAACGCACTATTAAACATTTATTTTCCATTAACCCCGCCCATTTTTAAACCCCAAAACCCACATTTCCTAAGTCCTAAATCCCCGTCCCGCCTTATTAAAATCCGAATATTCTGCCTGCCCCGTCCTTAACCCTCTGCCGTATCGTCCTTGCTGCCAACCGTCAGATCTGGCCCACCACAGATCTACGGCTGGCGGGCCCTCCCATTCTCGAAACGCCCGAGGCTTAGCGTCCGGGAGATGGGCGGTATTGTCGCCGTACTCCCGCCACGCGTCAAGCTCTCGGGTGTGGCGGAGCCTCTCCATCCAAAACCGCCCAGGCGCTAAAGCGGTGCGCCCAACACCACAAACCGCTCCTGACCAAGGACGTCACCCTGCCAAGTCATCCACCGTACCGCTGACGTCAGCAGCACTTTTCACGCGAAGGAGCAAAAATCGCCTTTCGGAGCCCGGGAATCAGTTTCTGAGGCAGTTTTTGATGAGCGATTTGCAAATCGCTCATTGCTGGATTTTTTGGGCCAAATTAGGGAATATTCAGGGAATCTTTTCATTATGCCGCCCCCAGAAGGCTCGAAAGGCGCAGAAATGACCCGTTTTCTTCACAGAAGCATTCAGAGAAGACGCGAAGACAGTTTTAAGAAGACAGAGAGCCAAACAGCGGCTATTAAATGATGACTTAACATACAGCACATCGCAGCAGCAGCGTAGATTTTGTCAAAGAGTATCAGAGGAAGAAAAAGAGCCAGAGAATATCAGACGAGATTTTTTTTAGGGGCTTGAAGCACCTGAACATTAATGAGCCCCCAACAAAGTCAAATCGGTAAGCAGAAGCCCATCCCTGCTCTCAAATCACAATTAAGGCATTCAAAGCCACAGGACAACAAGGAATGCAGAGGCCCATACACATTTATTTCAGAAGACACTGCACCAAGCCACCAAGTACAACATGAGTTATTCAGTTTTGAGGCAGCTGCCCCAGCACAGCCTAAGTTATTTTTATGCATTTATTTCAGATAGAGTTAGGTCAATAAATCATTTTTTATGACCTGGTTAGGTCAAGTTGTAATAAAGAAATTTGTAGATAGTTTTGCCCTATAAATACCGCCCTCTACATTGTTTCAAGGGTTGGAAAATTGAGAATTTTCATTAGAGACTCGCATTGTATACCTGAGCTTTTCTATAATCAAAGATTGCTGAAAGCTGGAAGAGAAAACTGTCTGTTGTGGATGATTTTTTTTGAAGATTTGAAGATGGAATTCCTATGCTGCAACCTGAAGCAATAAGTGCATCTTATCTCTGTGTTAATGTTTGCCATTTCTAAGTAGCAAGAAAAAAGAATAGCCTAAAATTTGTTTAATTACACTCTATGCTCAATTTCTGCTATTTCTCTATGTTTTCATCTGAATGAGTTGGTTATGAATATGAATTCCTCCTGGCTCATGTTTACCCCAATTCACCTGTGTTGGCCAATTATCTAGGGATTCTTTACTGCCCCTAGGTAGCGCTTTGTTACTTCCCTCTATTAAGCTAATCGAGAGATTCTTAACTGCCTCTCGTTACTTGGCATTTCTCTCCATCACTTGAACCTGAAACATTGTTCCAAGTGCAGTTATCTTGCTCCATTTTCCCTCTATTGCAACCAACAAAGCACACCAGCGGTCCTCTTTCTTGACTCCATGCCCAATGGTTCGAAACCCTCATGATATACCTACCTCTCTACCTGAAAAGTCAGTTTTTCTAGCCAAAAAACCAAACAAAACCCCTTGATCTATATATCTAGCCTAATACCCTTTTTCAACAAAGCTAAATCAAAAAGAGAGAGCCCTCTCTGACTGCAGGTGGGCTAGAACCTGCAGTCTAAAGTTGGTCTGTGGTTACCTCGGCCGTATCCTTTTCCAGAGCTTTAGGACAACCTGAGTGATAACATAATGGCGACTCCGCTGGGGACCTTTCTCAGATAGTTTCACAAAGAAGGTAGGAAAGCTCTGCTGAGACCATAAATCAATTTTTCCTGTTGCTTAAATAAATTTTTCCCTATTGCTGTTTATCTCTTAAAACTACAGATGAAGCCTGAGAGTCAGCCAGGAAGCCTTTGAAACTGTTTTTGTTTTACATTAACAGGATTAAATAAATGCTGCTCCAGTCAATCTTCATGCTAGTTTTAAGTTACGAATAGCTGTCCCAAATTTTGATCGGTTCTTTATTAGTTCGAAAAATATTCCCAGAAAAGTACCCAAAAATAAGTTCGGAAGCTGGCTCCTAAGAAGAATCCACGATATACAAGGTTAAATCCAGACCCAAATCCTCCAGCTGTTTTTGAAAACCCTAACATAATCCCAAAGATCTGTAGGAAGCAGGAAAAACAGGAAGATTTTGCTGATAATACTCCTGAAACAGATCATCCTATCAATATCCCGACCCCTGTAAAGGTTTTATTTCGTTCAACTCCCGTTACCCCTGGTTCATCATCCACCTCTCACAGTACTCCTTCCACACCTCCATTCGCTGCACATACTACTACTACTACTTCTGTCGTTACTACTGTCCCTATTACCCCTGTTATCCTAGTTGTTCCTGTCGTTCCCTTTATCCCTGTTGTACCTGTTATCCCTGCCAATATGGCTAATAGATATGCACCCCTGCAATTACCTGCTAATGCTGGGGCTTTACCGCAAGATTATCAATCAAAAATCACCTATTTTGATTCCACTGGTCCTTTCACAGCCGTTCAGCATGCCAAAAAGATGCAAGACTATTTTGAAAATTACGAGATAGATGATGATAGCGTGAGAATGAGAATTTTTGTCCAAAGCCTGACAGGTGATGTAAGAACTTGGTTCAGATCACTTGCCGCAAATTCCATCACCACTCCAGATGAGCTTTACCAAGCATTCACCAATAGATGGGAAAAGAAGAAAGACCCTCTGCACATATTAGCAGAGTATGACACAATTAAGAGAGGTCCTCAAGAGACTGTTTTGGAATACTGTGCAAGGTTTAATAATGTTTACAACGCATAACCTCAGAATCTAAGGCCTCCACCAGACCTTGCCTTGTACAAATTTCCTGGTGGTTTCGACCTTGATATGGCATACCAGTTAAAGGAAAGAGCTCCTCAGACCCTTGCAGAGGCACAAGATGCTGCCGTAAGCGTAGAAGCCAATTTAATTGCCAAGAGAAACAGAGCTAGAATGGAAAGAAGAACTACTTTTAAGGAAGAACCCTCAGCATTTGACCAAAAACTTGACGCTATTATTAATGGCCTACAAAGGTTGGGAGAAAGAGTAGAACATGTTGAAAGAAAAGCATCTTGGGAAGGACAACAGTCTAACCCCATAAGGAACCCTAATTTCAGGAAAACACAAAACACAAATACAGTTAGGACTACCCCAGACCATGACATTAGGCCCCCTTTTCAAGATAACTATGTGGGAGGTTCTACTTCTAGTCAACCCACAGAAGAGAGCCACATGAACTTAATGGACCTAAAGGGTGAACATCAAACTTTCCTGACACAAGAAGACCAAGACGAGCATGAGTGCAATCAGTTTCATACTAAAACTGGTGAATCTTTCGATTTTAAACAGGGTTATGACACCGCTTTGTATGAAGTACACAAACAATATAAACTCAGAACTAGGACTATTGATATATCTGAGCCTAGCAAAACCAAGGATGGAAAACAGCCCAACAGGATTAAGAACAAAGTCGTTGTAACAGAAACAGCTGATATAACCATCCCAAACCCGAACCAACTGATTGTAGAGGATGTAACGAAATCGCAACCCTCTGTCCACCAGCCTTTGCCACCGTTTTCCTCTGAGCAGAATTCAGAAAATGTCCCAAAGACCACTCCCGAAATTGAACAACCGCAAGCAAATACTTCCCACAACGCTGATAAACAAGAGCGAACTGCTGATAGTTCAAATGAAAAAGAAAAAACTGCGATTTTCAACACCAAGACTCCATTGGAAAAGCCTTTCAACTTAGAGGCAGAAATAGGAAAACTCAAGATAGCCATTCCTCTTTCAGAACTGGCTAAACACGATGTATATAGGCAACAGATTCAAAAATCACTTCAACTCCCAGAAAATAAGGACGATGTAAATGTTTTGGATGATTCCCCAGAACTACTATTTGGCCCAGAAGTTAATGGAAAATCAGCACAAGGGTCGATCCCAGCATTTTATATCAGTTTGCATATACATGACAAGATTTTGCACAATGCTATGTTTGACTCAGGGGCTTCACACAATCTGATGCCCAAAGCAGTTATGGAAAAACTAAACCTTGACATTACCAGACCTTACAAAGATTTGTATTCATTTGATTCAAGTCAAGTCAAGTGTTTAGGCCTGATCAAAGACTTGTGTGTCTCCCTAGTCCAATATCCCAATAAGACCATCCTCATGGATGTAGTGGTGGCTGATATTCCACCAAATTACGGTATGCTCCTATCAAGATCGTGGGGAGCAAAGCTTCAAGGATCCCTTCAGTTAGACCTTTCCTATGCAACCATTTCAGTCTTTGGGCAACCAAAGAGATTGTACAGAGAAACGCTCATGAAATACGTAGTGAGTAGCGAAAGCAAGCCTGAGAATTTTCCCATTTATTCAATCCATTCGGATATGGATTCCTTCATATTATTCAATGAGGACACAGATCCTCCTGCTGATGATGAGACTTTGATTCTAGAACCACAGACATACATCAATGAAGAATCGGTTACACCTACACAAGTAACTGTCACAACAGTTAACACAACCAGCGTACAGGAAGAACCTCACCTGACACAAAATTCAAATCTGCCCAATCTTGAGATAGCTCAAACTCTTAGTAATGTCCATCAGCAAGAAATCACTTGTTACTTAGAGTTTGATGGCTCTGTAAATAAGCTAGGATCAGGGGCAGGTGTCTGGATTCACAACACACGTGATAACCATGCGGAAGGACATGCCTACAGACTCAATTTTAAATGCACAAATAACATGGCAGAGTATGAGGCTCTGCTTTTAGGTCTTAAATTGCTAAAAACTTTAGGAGCTACAAAGGTATCTATCCTAGGTGATTCTGATTTAATAATACAGCAGATGAAAGGTAATTTTGTCACAAATGATAACAGAATGAGAGCCTATAGGACTGTTGCTACCAACATACTCAATGCATTCACAGAAGTTAACCTTGCCAAGATTTCAAGAAGCCACAATATTCATGCACACAGTTTAGCCACCTTTGCTAGCACGTGTAAGTTTCCTTTTGGACCAGACCATCACTTTACTGCAGAAATAAAACACAGGCCCACTGTCCCTAATAACGTTAAAGACTGGCAAGTATTTGAAGACGATGCCCAAATCAATAACTTCCTCACCCTTGAGCATGAATTTTCAGGTATTAACATCGACACAGATGCTGTGACAGATTCGAGGCAGCAGATAAGTGAAAAGCATCAAACAGTAACAATTG
Source organism: Pinus tabuliformis (assembly GCA_031772625.1). Classification (NCBI taxonomy): domain Eukaryota; kingdom Viridiplantae; phylum Streptophyta; class Pinopsida; order Pinales; family Pinaceae; genus Pinus; species Pinus tabuliformis. The sequence goes on from CM062806.1 coordinate 599,696,456, forward strand.
CAACAGCCAAGCAAATCCTAAGACCAACTGTTTTTGACAAAGAAAATATAGAACAGCTGAAACAAATACAGGTAGAAGAAGCAGACAAAACAGAAGTAGAAGTCATTGAGCTGAAAGATAATTTTTTACCTGCTGGTCTGACCCCGCTGAAAGACATGTTTGACGCCAACGATGTCCCCAGAAAACCAAAATTGCAACCCATAAACACTGAGATTGAAGAACACAACATTGGGACAACAGAAAATCCGAAAATGATCAAACTGTCCAAGAATTTACCACCAGATCAAAAGCCCAAGTACATTGATTTATTCAAAGAATTTCAAGACGTATTTTCTTGGAGCTATGAGGATCTGAAATCCTATGATACCTCTGTGATACAACACACGATTCCCCTGAAACCGAATCAGAAGCCATTTAAACAAAAGCTCAGAAGAATAAACCCTGTCCTTCTCCCATTGATTGAGAAGGAAGTAAAAAGAATGTTTGAAGCAGGCATAATAGCACCCATCAGATTCTCTGAATGGGTTTCTAATTTGGTTCCCACAAGAAAGAAGTCAGGCGAGATCAGATTTTGCGTAGATCTCAGAAATTTGAATCAAGTCTCCTTAAAAGACCACTATCCCTTACCCAAAATGGACCACATCTTGCAAAGGGTGGTGGGATCATCGAGAATCTCTTTGCTAGATGGTTTTTCAGGTTTTAACCAGATACTTGTTCACCCAGACGACCAAGACAAAACTGCCTTTACTACACCCTGGGGAACATTTAAGTATGTAAAAATGCCATTCGGACTTAAGAACGCTGGTGCCACATTTCAGCGAGCAATGGATATTGTGTTTGCTAAAGAAATACACGACTTCCTAGTTGTCTATCTTGATGACTTGACCCCATTTTCCAAATCTGATGAAGAACATCTCAAGCATCTTAGACAGATTTTCATAACATGTAGAAAATATGGTATTTCCCTGAATCCCAAAAAATCTCTCTTTGGCCTTGAAGAAGGAAAATTACTTGGCCACATCATATCAAAGGATGGAATTAGAATTGACCCCGAAAGAATCCAAGCTATCCTCCAGATTCCATACCCCAGAAACATAAAAGAGCTGCAAGCATTCCTTGGGAAAATCAACTTTTTAAGAAGATTCATCCCAAATCTAGCTGAATTAATAAGACTGTTGAGTAACATGCTGAAAAAAGATGCCAAGGTAAAATGGTCCCTGGAGACCAAGCAGGCCTTTGAGAGTATCAAATCTGCTCTAACCCAAACCCCTGTCCTAACTAGCCCTCAGTTTGACAAAGATTTTATTATTTTTTCATTCGCATCTGATCACACGATAGCTGCTGTCCTACTGCAAAAGGATGAGCAGGGAGCTGAAAAGCCAATTGCTTTCTTCAGCCGAGCCTTAAGAGACGCCCCTTTGAAATACCCAATAATGGAAAAACAGGCCTACGCACTTGTCAAGGCCATCAAGGATTTTAGAGTGTACATACTATATTCACACGTGATTGCCTATGTCCCACACGCTGCTGTAAAAGATATATTGACCCAAGACGGACTAGAAGGCAAAAGAGGTAGGTGGATCGCAAGTATCCTTGAATATGACATTGAAATAAAACCAACCAAGCTAATAAAGGGACAAGGTTTAGCTAAACTGATGTCCGAAAGAAACTTTCAGGCCTTAGAAATCAACCAGCTGGACAATGAACCGGAGCTGGCGACTCCACAGATCAGTGAGATATTTCTGCAATGCCCCTGGTACACTGATATTTGCTATGTATTGTTAAACCTGTGTGCTCCCCCAGGATTGTCCAGGACAAAGAAAAGATTTTTGAAAATGAAGGCTTTGAAATTTTGTGTTATAGATGGTGCTTTATTTTGGAGAAATCATGAAGGTATATTGCTGAATTGTTTAACCATGAACGAAACTAATAATGTCATGAAAGAATTCCATGCAGGTGATTGTGGAGGACATCTCTACTGGAAGTCCACGGCTGATAAAATTCTAAGGGCTGGTTTCTATTGGCCCACTCTTTTTGCAGATGTAAAAAAGTTTTCCATGTCATGTCACAAGTGCCAAATATTTGAAGGCAAGAGGAAATTGTTGCCCCTGCCCCTTAAACCAATCTCTACCGAAAAACCTTTTCAACAATGGGGTCTTGACTTCATTGGAGAAATTCATCCCTCTTCTTCAGGCCAACACAAATGGATCCTAATAGCTACTGATTACTTCACCAAGTGGGTCGAAGCCATTCCTTGTAGACAAGCCAATGACATTGTGATTATCCAATTCCTAGAATGTAATATCCTTTCAAGATTTCGTTGCCCCGAGAAAATCATCACTGACAATGCCGCTGCCTTTAAATCCAAAAAGATGATCAGTTTCTGTCATAAGTTTCATATCACCCTGGGCCACTCTACAGCATATTACCCTCAAGGTAATGGCTCGGCCGAATCATCTAACAAAAGCCTCATCAACATCATAAAGAAGGTGCTAGAAGAAAACAAGAAGAACTGGCACAAAAATCTGGTAAATGCCCTGTGGGCAGACAGAGTTTCAACAAAGAGATCCATCGGAATGAGCCCTTATGAGCTAGTTTACGGCATGGAGGCCAGATTTCCTTCATCTCTGGGCATTTCTACCATCAAGCTGTTACAAGAAGTTCAGGCTGAACCAAATGACATACAGAGGAGAATTAATCAGACCATACACCTTCAAAAAACCAGAGAACAAGTTTATGACAGAGCTCAAGTTCTGCAAGAAAAGCTCAAAAAGATGTTTGATAAGAGAGCTAAGGCCGAAGATTTCAGCATAGGTGACAAAGTTCTAAAGTGGGATTCAAGGAGAGAAGACAAGGGCAAACATGCCAAATTTGACTTTTTATGGAAAGGTCCGTTTGTTATTTTTGCTATTCAGGGAAATAACACTTATTTTCTCAAATCCATAGAAGACAGCACCATTGAAGAAGGCCCTGTGAACGGCCGTATGTTGAAGCACTACCATGATCCATTGTAAAAAGGGAGACAATGCAGCTTTGTATATATTTTCTACAAATTTTATTTGTATATATCAGCACTTTGTTCTTATTTTGTTGATATAAGCAGGCCAATTGTTTAAGGAACAACAACGAGTCTTATGAAGGCACAATGCCTCGGCAATGTTGTATATAATTATCAAGCACGCAGAAGAAAGCAGGCGTTGCTATGCAGCCCACAATAACCAGTTGAGAGGAGGTTGTCCATAGTTCAAAGTTTCACATCTTACCAGCCAGCACAAAGAAGTGTTTCAGTCAACAGCAACAAACAGAAGATTAAGAAAGTCTAACCTGCTGTTCTTGACATTTCACAAGGAAAAGCCATCCCAAAGTGGAGCCACTGTTAGCCTCCTGTTGCAACAAGGTGTCACTTTTCATGATTGACAGTTTTACATGTCAAATATGTCATACTTTGCAGGCTGCAGTGTTCCATATTTCTAAAGAAGATGACATGAACTATGCTAGTCCAATTGCCACTGCTGTTTCCAATTTTGAATGAGTTGTCCCAGTTTTGAAGAGTTTCCAATAAGGGAGGTCCAAACAGTCTAATCTTGGTCTCCCTAGGTTTCAATTTCCTGTTTTAGAATATAGAGAATCCATCTGTCCAAACAGTCTAATCTTGGAAGATTCTGTAGATAGGTAGAGAATCAAAGGGACCCAACTGTTTAATTTGGGCCCTTGGCAGAAATAGGTGTAGATTTAGATAGAAAAGAAAAGAAAAAAGAAAAATTGTAAAGCCGGGTCTGCAAGTCTAAGTGCACCCACCAAAAAGAAGAAAAAATGTTAGGAAAGTAGGCTGGGTAGGTAGCTGTGAGGTTGCAGGATGATAATTGATGATCAATTTTGGTTTCAAATTGTTATATCTTTTCAAGATCACAGTGCAGGCAGTTTTTTCATTCACAGAAGGCTCAAAGCTGGATATAACTAACTCCCCCTTCTTCTCATTCCCAAAATCATTTACTAACTTCCCCAAAGAGGGCAGGATCTGCCTGTTTCCTCTTAGTTTCATCATGATTCATGACACTTCACCTGGTGAAGATCTGCTTCACTCAAGGAATTCATCTCTCTTCAGGTTCTTGTCCCCAAAATTAGCCTAAGGTCTCTTACCTTAGCGCTTGCTTATCATCTCCATATTAACAACTAACCCTAATATATAACTCCCTATTACTCTGCCCCCTCCCCTACTAAAAATATGTATATAAATCCCCTGTGTAAATACCCCCTCCCTGGCATTATAGCCATATATCTCCTAAGTTTGGGAAATGTTGAGCTCATCTGGAGCTTGGAATTAGCCTTCCGCGTCTTAACCCAGGGATTAATTTGACATCTGGTTAAATTAATAACCTTCACATACCCCTTTACCCTTAAAACCCTACATTCTACCCCTCCGCAATCATTTTCCAAAGTTAAATGTTTAAACGCGCTATTAAACATTTATTTTTATTAACCCCGCACATTTTTAACCCCAAAACCCACATTTCCTAAGTCCTAAACCCCCGTCCTGCCTTATTAAAATCCGAATATTCCGCCTCCCCCGTCCTTAACCCTCCGTCGTATCATCCTTGCCGCCAACCGTCAGATCTGGCCCACCGCAGATCTACGGCTGGCGGGCCCTCCCATTCTCGAAATGCCCGAGGCTTAGCGTCCGGGAGATGGGCGGTATTGCCGCCATACTCCCGCCACGCGTGAAGCTCTCGTGTGTGGTGGAGCCTCTCCCTCCAAAACCGCCTAGGCGCTAAAGCGGTGCGCCCAATACCAAAAACCGCTCCTGACCAAGGACGTCACCCTGCCAAGTCATCCGCCGTACCACTGACGTCATGCTGACGTCAGCAGCACTTTTCGCGCGAAGGAGCAAAAATCACCTTTTGGAGCCCCGGAATCAGTTTCTAAGGCAGTTTTTGATGATCGCTGGATTTTTTGGGCCAAATTGGGGAATCTTCAGGGAATCTTTTCATTATGCCGCCCCCAGAAGGCCCGAAAGGCACAGAAATGACTTGTTTTCTTCACAGAAGCATTCAGAGAAGACGCAAGGATAGTTTTAAGAAGACAGAGAGCCAAACAGCGGCTATTAAATGATGACTTAACATACAGCACATCGCAGCAGCAGCCCAGATTTTGTCAAAGAGTATCAGAGGAAGAAAAAGAGCCAGAGAATATCAGACGAGATTTTTTTTAGGGGCTCGAAGCACCTGAACATTAATGAGCCCCCAGCAAAGTCAAATCAGTAAGCAGAAGCCCATCCCTGCTCTCAAATCACAATTAAGGCATTCAAAGCCACAGGACAACAAGGAATGCAGAGGCCCATACACATTTATTTCAGAAGACACTGCACCAAGCCACCAAGTACAACATGAGTTATTTAGTTTTGAGGCAGCTGCCCCAGCGCAGCCTGAGTTATTTTTATGCATTTATTTCAGATAGAGTTAGGTCAATAAATCATTTTTTATGACCTGATTAGGTCAAGTTGTAATAAAGAACTCTGTAGATAGTTTTTCCCTATAAATACCGCCCTCTACATTGTTTCAAGGGTTGGAAAATTGAGAATTTCCACTAGAGACTCGCATTGTATACCTGAGCTTTTCTATAATCAAAGATTGCTGAAAGCCGGAAGAGCAAACTGTCTGTTGTAGACGATTTTTTTTGAAGATTTGAAGATGGAATTCCTGTGCTGCAGCCTGAAACAATAAGTGCATCTTATCTCTGTGTTAATGTTTGCCATTTCTAAGTAGCAGGAAAAAAGAATAGCCTAGAATTTGTTTAATTACACTCTATGCTCAATTTCTGCTATTTCTCTATGTTTTCATCTGAATGAGTTGGTTATGAATATGAATTCCTCCTGGCTCATGTTTACCCCAATTCACCTGTGTTGGCCAATTATCTAGGGATTCTTTACTGCCCCTAGGTAGCGCTTTGTTACTTCCCTCTGTTAGGCTAATCGAGAGATTCTTAACTGCCTCTCATTACTTGGCATTTCTCTCCATCACTTGAACCTAAAACATTGTTCCAAGCGCAGCTATCTTGCTCCATTTTCCCTCTATTGTAACCAACAAAGCACACCAGCGGTCCTCTTTCTTGACTCCACGCCCAATGGTTCGAAACCCTCATGCTATACCTGCCTCTCTACCTGAAAAGTCAGTTTTTCCAGCCAAAAAACCAAACAAAACCCCTTGATCTATATATCTAGCCTAATACCCTTTTTCAACAAAGCTAAATCAAAAAGAGAGAGCCCTCTCTGACTGCAGGTGGGCTAGAACCTGCAGTCTAAAGTTGGTCTGTGGTTACCTCGGCCGTATCCTTTTCCAGAGCTTTAGGACAACCTGAGTGATAACTGAAGCCACATCTGAGACCAATCAATTGAAATATAACCATGAAGTTTTTCAGACCAATCTCTGCTAAGAATTAAACCATAAAACTCAGGGATGTCAGCAATCATTATGTCAATTATTTGAACAACCCTTGGATCTGCAGATAGTCTAATAGTAACTGAATTTATTTCTCCTAAAACTTGAACCTTAGTTCAATCTAATTGGACAATATGAATTGCAGACTTCTGGGGTTCAATATTTAATTTGGAGAAAACTGATGCTGGCATTGTATTTGATGAAGCCCCTGAATCACTCAAGCAGTTATGCAAATTTCTATTGTAGATCTCATAAGTTAAAAGAAAAGGAGGGATATGAGAATTTGATCTATCTCCGATTAAAAATGCATCGGTAGAATCTACCTTATCAGATGGTGGCCTACCCGATCCTCTGGCAGCCTTGGATAATACACTAGTTGGAAGAGAAGAAGAAGCTACTGCATTTAATTCCTTAAGTAACAACTTTTGTTGATGTTTGAGCTTGATAAGTTCATGTAGAGAAATGTTTGCTCGAGGATAGTGTAGCTCTTGTACCTGTGTGAATCACGATCTGGAGTTGGGAAGCAGGTGTGTGACCTTGCAATGATATGGATGGAATGGACGATGATGATGAAAGAATCTCGCTACTAGATTCTGATGGTGTCTTCCTAGGCCTTTTACGATTTGGTAGAGGGAATTCAACTGGTGGGATTCCAAGTTTTTCACTCTCTGCTCTAGTCAGCGGTTGCGATGGGATATATTGAGAAGTGAAACTGCCTTGGGATAACTCAGACTCTTCTTGAGATATTGAAATCCCCTGCAATTTGTGAATCAAAGATTGTACTTCAGGGGGTTTAGAAGAAGCACTATCTGGCTTGTTTAGGATTTCAACAGTGGGTTCTGTATTTTTCTTTTAAACTTCTCGCTTGGGCATAGGAGATTTGGAATGTGAATGAGAAGTTGGAGGAGATGGTGAGGGAGTTTTACTCTTAGAACAACCTATAGATTTATATTTACTCGCCTTTCATAGTCAATCCCTCCTTCTAGCACCAAAAATGTTAATTCCTCTAAAATCGTTGCACCAACATTAGGGATAACCACTCGGTCCAGCCCTTAATGCAGTTCCTTTTCCGTTTGGGATGATGGCTCTGACTGGATAGTATGGGATCAGTTTCCCAATAAAGTGTGATTTGATGAATTGGTGGTTAATATATATAACAAAATGATAGATGATTTGGACAATGAAAGTATATATATATATATATATATATATATATATATATATATATATATATATATATATATATATAACCCGGGTAATACAATATCAATGCGATTTATAATGATTTCTGGTAATCAAATGTTAATGAAAATCAATCACTTGGCTACAGAAAGTTAAGCATGAATGATGATCACTTTAAACAAAGTGATATAAGACATATCACATATCATAATAACATCAATTGTCAGCATATGTTCTTAAAAATATCAATTCCAAATTATTCAAAAGTGATATAATGCAGAATTGTATGAAAAATTCACATATAACAACAATATCAAATAAAAAGACTGTTTAATTGCATAACATGAAACAAAGAGACATTGATAAAAGTACCATATTTATTTGAATACTCTTACAAAAGTAACAATCTGGTTCACTCTTCTTCTTCTGAAAACTTCAAAAAGATACAGAAATGCAAGTCCTCTTGAAATCTCTTTTACAACAAGTTTGAACCTTGATCCTTGTCTTCTACAAAAGTAAATTAAGAACTCTAGAAATGCTATCTTCTTAAATCTAATTTTAATACAATTTTAGGACCCTTTCCGAAATGACATGAAAGGGTATTTATAGTAAAATTATAAAAAAAAATGTTCGTAAAAAGTGCTTAAAGTGGTTGGAACAACCTTTCTCAAAATTTGGGATTTCATGTTAAAAATAGAATTGTGATAGCTCTTGAAAAGATGCCTTGCATCTATCATTCCTCCTGCGGCTTCAAGTTACAAATCTTGAGCATAGTTTGGATCTCTGGTGGATGACTCATCCTGGCATGCAACTAACCTATGTATACCGCATCCGAGAGTTCTGGCATCATGCGATCTGTTGCATCAGCAAGACATTTGATTGTCATTTGTTGGCTATGTGGTTTGACTAAATATAACCAATATGTATCCCAATTGAGGCGTTATAATTTTTTGAGTTGCTCCTCTCTGGTATTCAAATCTTGCTTCCATTGTTTTTCCAATACTTTTGCTTTTGGAAGATTTTCTCGGGAACACTCAAAAATTAAATTGGCACTGTGTAAGTTATCATTTATTAGTTCAATGATATTATTCCTCGCTGCCATGGCCCTTGAAGTTTCTCTTTCTGCTTTGATCAACTGTGTCTCCCATTCTGAAAATAATATCTCTTTATGAGATTCTTCAATTATTGGCAATTTAGTAGCCCTTCCCTTTTCTGTGCTTTGCCAAGAGATATAACTTGTGGTTTTGTCATCTTCATCCTCAAATTCCAACCTGGAATTGACCACTTGATCTATTAGTGTGTTGGTTTTGATACATAGTGGATGAATGAAAGATATCTTTTGGCAGAGTTGGGTTAGCTCTTGAGATAGGAAATTATTTACTTCTAAGGCTTCCTTTATTAACTCTTCAACTTTTGGATTGTCTTTGAATTGCTCCATTGAGAGTTGTAGCTGCTTTATTTTCTCATCCTTAGATTTAATCTCTTCATGGTGTGCTAGTTTTAGTTGTTCTAACTCCTAAGATAACTATTGTTGCCTTTCAATAGCCTCCTGATCAATCCTCTGTTTTTCTACCCTTAACTGTTCTTCAAGCTGTTTAATCTTTTGATCTTTTTCCTTGACCAATTGATTGACTTCGGTTTCTTTATCTATTGTGACAACTGTATATGCTCCTGCAAACTAAGATAATTTGGTCAAGTTGTCAGAGGGATTGACCTCTGAGTCTTTTCAGGAACTGTTGTTGATGCTTGGTCTATCTTTCTCTTTTTCCGTTGCCTTTTGACTACAACTCTATGTTTAGGGCTATAAAACACATCCAACAGTGGAATTTCTTCTATGCTCAGTGTAATCTATGATGATGGATACTCAGGGATTACCTCAATTTCTTTTGGAGCTGAGTCCTTGCTGGATGGTGTTTCAATCACAAGATCATGAATTATGGGCAGTTTTCTTAAAGGGGATCTCGTTGTGATAACATTTTTGGTATCACTTTTTCCTTCAATCTGTTTATCAAACTCTTCCCATTCTTTGATAATATCAGATCAATGTGAACATCTGTGTCCATCTGTTCACTTTCCTTCTCATTTGTCTCGGTTGCACCAAAATTTCTCTCTATATCCTACTCCATGCTTTGCTCCGTTCGTTAGATGAATGGTGCAATATTCAATAGGTCCAGTGGTACTGTATGAATCCTTTGCATCCTGTATTGAATGAATTGGTCCATTTTTGTTGATCCTATCTTGACATTTGCCTTGTGGCTCACTTGTGTGAATGTCTTTGCTGATGTAAATAAGTCATCGAATTCATCTTTCTCATGGACGAATTGTTTAACCTTTACCTGAGTAGTAAAATTAAAAGCAACTTTATTCGGGTCATACTGTCTTTTGGGAATAACAGCTAGGTTCAAACCCTTTGTTTTCTCGGCTTCAATTTGAGCATGTTTATAATTATGCAATGAATAGATGGAGCATCAAACAGGAAAGGCAAGCCATAACTATTTCTTGGCGTCTTTGAGATTTTTCGTAAGCCCTTTTTCAACTGTCTAATAAGCTATTTCCCTAGCCAATAGTTTATCTGGGACATATAGAGGAAGGACATGCAGGTCGATAATGCTACCAAAAACCCTAATGTATGTGAACAGTTCTTCCCCAAACCAACTTCCAATTGAAGTTAAATCAATACTAGCCTACTCAGACCGCCAAGGAGCTGGTCTATTAAAAATGGCCTGATGAATGGGTAGGATGAAGCCATGACAAATTTTGTAGAAATGCTTCTTATATTGTTTCTGCCATAAGCATTTATGGTAAACATGGATAGGGCTTGGGTCCTGGATAGTCCATTTCCATCCCATGATGGGAAAATCAGAATTGAAACAAATGGTATCGACTATGTAGGCACTCATATAAAATGGGGGAACAACTCGGGTGGTAACAAACCTATTTTTCCTATAATCAAGTATTTGAATGGCCATTTTGTCTGATAGGATAGTAGCCCAATCCATTACAAAAGAGTTCAATGCTGCTTCTATTAACAGAACCATTTCAATGGAAAACTTAGTAGAATTGGAGCTTCCAAATAATCTACACATCATTGCGGCAACATAACAATATGGAGATGCTAGGGAGTCCACAGAATACATATCGGATGATTTGTGCTTGTGTTTGTTAGGGAAATGCCTCCATTTCTTGATGGGGTCAAACTCTATTTGATTTTCCTTCGAGAAAACTTTAAGGAATGCCTTATTGTAGTACTTCTAACGCTCTAGCAAATGATACATTTTCTTCAAGTCTTCAAGGTTGAAGGATCCAAACATTCTTCCGTCAGCTACGAAGAGTGTCCTGTCTGTTATATTGTTGCTTTCAATTACCCATTTTACCATGTCATTATATGGAAAAATCTTTGGGTGGGCTACTATTTGATGAAGAAAAGAGCTAGCTAAATCACCAAGTGTGTTTTCTGAATCTGCAGGTCCATCAGTTGTTGCATGTCCCTCAGTTACCTTTGGCTTTTCCATTTCTAACATATCATATATGCCTTCCCATGCAAGTTTCCCACAATCTTGACATGTGGTATCTAATATCAATACAATTTTTTCTTGTCCTTCTGCCACTGAGCTTTCATCTTTCGAGCTTTCTTTGACATTTTGGTTGGCTGCATAATCCCAAATTCAAACTACAAAAATGCAATAGAGGACAGTGATAGGATAAAATTTTCAGAGCAGATAAATTCTTATAAAGATAGTATTGAAAGAAGCACAGAAGAAAATTATAACAGGAGCATTTGATGTGAAATATTTCGTATTATAACTTGATATTAACACGAAGGATGAAATCTTGAAGGACTGTGGTTTTAACTATTCTTAATGCTTTGCCATAACCAACGACGTGAAACTTTAATGCGCAATGAATGGATCGCATCGCAGATTTCCAAAGGTCTTATTAGAATGTGTACCATGAACTTTCCAGTTTTGCGATGAGCGATTTCAATATATTATTTTAATATGTAAAAAGTGATCACATACTGCAAATCTGGAGTTATAGGTGTCATGTTCCAAGAGTCTTTTGAATTTCTGCAATTGCGATAAGTAATGACCTGCAATATAGAGTTGGGTAATTCCTCATTTAATTCGCCTGAATGGTGTTTTCCCTTTATTATTATTGAACCACTTTATTATATTTTGAGATCGCATCGTGCACCCCCAAGGTAAGTAACACTTGTCTCTATTGGGATCATGATATGTGATCAATGTATATTGCATCACAAGTTTTCAAGGCTAGCTTCCTTTGGTTTTTGGGGTATGCGAAATGTGAGAATCATATCACATCGCATTGTTTCAGTGGACTGCTGAAACATATTATTTGGAATTTGAGATATGCAAAATATGACAGTTTTATTGCATCACATGTTTGTCAATGGATTGCTTAAGAGGCTCTACGATTGAGACTTTCGCATCGCAACATGATTATTCGGATTGAATGTCCCTTAACCTTAAGCGATTGCGATTTGTGATGTGTGTTGTTTAGAGAGGGTTTTTTTGAAGCACTTTTATTTAAAAAGCAAGAACCAAAGAAATTTATTTCTATGTAAAGGTTTTATTGTTTTTTTACAAACTAAAGGGACCCTATTTCCTATTTAGCATCTTAGAATAAGATTAAGAAAATTTTAAAATGGGGGGGTTGTTGTATAGCACAACAATTGGCGATTCACTAAAAGAACCAGTTATCTCTGAATAAAATGATGAAATTTCTAACACTTTCTCAAGTACAAGCAATTAAGGAAAATGAAACTATTTTGAAATTAGTTGGATAAACAAATTACTCTGAATAAGAAAAATTGATCAATTTTCCAATCTCTTTTTCAACCCTTATTATAAATCAAAACATTTTTGGTTTCTTCAAGTCTTGATTGGTCCTTAAAGATAAAGTAGGGGGCTCGTACAACCTAGCTTGAATTTACTCTTTTGTCACAGGTAGTGCCACTGCTGCCAGCAAACGTCTATAGTCTCGACAGGGTTAACTTTTAATCATCAATTATTCATTATCCCATCCATCTAAGAGTATAATCTTTTAAAGATAAATTCAGAAAGATATTTCTATATATGCTTTCATTTTTTATTTTTTATTTTCCAGATAAAAGGCATTTCCATGGTTTGGGAGCCAGAAGATGACAATGCCATTCACTGGTTGTAATTGAACTGAAAAAGTTGGCTCATGATTTCAATAGTAAAAAGCCAATGTTATACTATTTACAACATTATTTCTTAAAGAACTCAAAATTTGCGTAAAAATATGTATATATAAGAAGGGGTTACCTCCTAAGGGAAAGAATTTCTTTAGGGTAAGCCCATTCACAGGAAGAGAATCTCTCTTTCCTATTAAGTCTTGTAGTAGAAATGTTGATGCGCCTATATTTTCAACAATCTAGAATGGTTCAAGCCACATCTTCTGAAATTTGGTATGCTTACCTTTGTCTTTATGTGCTTTGTCCCATTTCAAAACAAGATCACCAATCTGTAATTTTTTTGAGCCAGATGAACTTGCATCAAAAGAGGATTTAATGACTTGCTGATGTTTAGCATGAGTAATCTTGGTTTTTTCTCTTTCCTCATCTAATTTAAGAATTTGATCAAACCTTAACTGAATAGAGGAAGGAGTTTCTTCAATGAATTGTACTAGGGCTAGTGATGGGGGGGCTGGATTTGGTGGAACAAAAACTTCTTTCCCATACATTAAGTTAAAAGGAGAAATACCTATTGAGGCCTTCTGAGTTATACGATCTGCCCATAGTTCAAATATTAAAGATTTATGCCAATTCTTTTGGCTTTGATTGATAGTTATTTTAATAATCCTTATGAGATTTTTGTGAATTGACTCTGCCAAGCCATTTCCTTGGGGATAGTAATTTGCAAAGTATTTTAACTTAAAACCTCTCTTAAGAGAAAATTCAACTATACTATTTCCAGAAAAATAAGATGCATTGTCAAAGATAAGCACATTAGTTAAACCAAACCTGGTGATGATGAAATGATCAATAAATTCAATAATCGCATCAGAATTTTCTACCTTTAGTGGAATTGCTTCTACCCACTTAGTGAAGTAGTCTGTGGCTGTAAGGATGTCTCTATGCTACTTGGAAGAATGAGGAACAATCTCTCCTATAATATCAAGTTCCCACTACTCAAAGGGTTTCTCAATATTAACTGGTTCTAAACGAAGGCTAGTTTCCTTTGTCTCCCTCTAGCAATTTGGCATACTTTACATTTCCTCACATAGTCATGGATATCTTTGATTAAATTTGGCCAATAATACCCCGCATGCAGTATCTTGTGTGCTACAATGTCTCCTCCAAAGTGTCCACCAGTTGGGCCATCATGGAGTTCCTGTAAAACCGTTTGCGCTTCAGATTTTTCAAGGCATATTAACATAACAGAATCATAGTTTCTTTTGAATTACACATCATCAATTATTTCATAGTGTTTGTTTTTGTCGTTGAATTCAAGGGGGGCATATCCATTTTTCAAGTAAAAAATCAGATCAACATATTGAGATTTAGAATCAATCATACTTATCTCATTCACTTGTCCAGTACTACTGGAATCTTCATGATCTGGTATATTGGAAACTCTTGCCAGCAACTTGCAAAAACCTTGTCCACTAACAATTTTGGCTGGTTTAGTATCAATGTCATATTCTTGTAAAGTTGTTACCCAATTAGCTCTAATCTGTCCTACCTCTCTTTGAATTAGCAATTGCCTCACTGCAGAAAATGGGACTATCACTTTTGTATGTGTTTTCAGGAGAAAATGTCTAAAATGTTTAACAGACTTAAATACAACGAATGCTTGTTTCTCAACTTCTGAATAATTAAGCTCAACACCCTACAAATTGGAATTAAAGAAAGATATGGGTGCTTCCACATGTTGATGATTGATTTGTGTTAAAACAACAACATAAGATGATTGAGTAGCCAAAGTATACAAAATAAAATGACTAGAAAAATTCGGAGTATTCAATGCATGAGCATTAATGATTGCTTGTTTGATTGAGTCAAAAGCTTCTCTTTTGTTATGTCCCCATTTGAAGACTGAACTTTTCTTAATCATGGATTTCAAGGGTAGAACAATATGAGAAAAATTAGGAACAAATCTTTTTACAAAATTTATCTGTCCCAAGAATGATTGCATAGATTTCTTATTATGTGGTAAAGGGACATCAGAAATCTCTTATATCCTATCAGGATCAATGTATATGCCATTTTTGGATACAATAAACCCTAAGAGTTTACCTTCATTAAGATAAAAGAATGATTTTTTAGGATTTAGGAAGATCCCATAATTTTATCAATGTTCAAAGATTTGCTTTAAATCATGCAAATGGTTGTTCTTTTTCTTAGAATAGATAGTAATGTCATCCAAGTAAACAACGACCATTTTATTGATCAAAAATTTGAAAGTTATATCCATGGCTCATTGGAAAGTAGCTCCAACATTTATCAAACCAAAAGGAATTTTCTGATAAGCATATGTTCCCAATTTGGTTCTAAATGTAGTCTTTAATCTATCATCTCGATGTACCAGGATCTGATTATATCTTGAAAAACCATCAAGAAAATACATTAATTTTGAGCCAACTACTAATTGTAGTATCTGCTCCATTGTTGGTAATAGGAAACTATCCTTTTGACATGCTTTGTTGAGATTTCTAAATCTATGCAAATCCTAATATCGCCATTTTTTTCCTAACAGGTACCAATTTTGAGACCCATTTCGAATGTCTGACATGAAAATTTATTTTGGATTTAAGGAGTTTATTCAACTCTGTTTTGATTTGACTGTCAATATTAGGGTGAATTTTCCTTAATTTCTGTTGTACAGGTTTCTCATCGGAATTCATTGGAATTGTATGTTGAATAATAAAGATATCATAAGTCTTCAGATCCTCATAATTCCAAGCAAATTTTTTTTGTAGGAATTTACAGGGTAAGTTCCTCAGAAAGAATACCAAAAGGACACCGCTCACAACCAGATCTCAAATCAATACACCAGTATTTTTGACGTGGTTAAAACCCTCAGAGTGCAAGGAGGGAAACAGTCCACGGCCTGTCCCAACGTGGGTACAGACAATTTATTAATCAAAGAATGAAAATTTACATAAGCTTCTCTCATGCACGGATTACCCGAACAATGACCCTCCATGCGCTTTAAATAGAACTCATGGACCAATCGGGTGTCAAGCCACGGATCAAGTGTCGATAATACCGAGGTGAGAGTGAACCGTCGGATCACTACATATCGTGACCGTCGGATTGTAAGTTACAATATGTACAACGGTAAAGAAACACACTTTACCTAACTCTATACCTAACTCTAAACTAGACCAAGTTGAACTTAACTATATCCTATGTGTCGGAATATCCTAACATTTTTTTATATTTTTTCAATATTCGGATGAAAGCAAATCTTTCTTCATGTGAAAGTCCAAGTCCTAGATTGAGATTTTGTGGTTTGGCATCGGTACCAAGGTTTACTAATTCAAACTTTAAATTTGAACTTTGAAGCTTTGAATTAGTGACCTTTTTGAATCTATCCTTTTTTTTGGTAGGTAAGACCCATGGGGGATTTGAACTAGTGACTTATCACATGGAGTGCCTTAACAATGCACTCATTCACAGCCAATCCAAAGCCCCATGGGCAACCTTTTTGAATCTATCCGTAATATCATAAATATCTTCCAAATTAACCACAGATTTAGGATTAGGATTTTCATTGAGTTTCTACTTTAATTGAAGATCATGATCTATTTCATCGATGATTTGGTCATCATAAGATCCTTCAGATGTCAAGAAATTTAAGATATCCTCATCAAGATTGAACACACGCCAATTGGTGGCATTATCTGGGATGGATGGTCTAAAAATTAACTCAATAGAAAATCTATCTGGACTATAATCCTCAGATGGAAGGAGCTTAGAAGCTACATTAGCCAAGAGATCTGTTGCTGCATTCTGTGATCTGAGAATAGGAGAGATATCAAATGCCAGAAAATGAGATATAAGATCTTGAACAAGTGATTGATAATGTTTCAGATGTCCCAAAAGACAGTGAATAGTATTTTTCACTTGTTTAATGACAATTTCAGAATCACCAAATACATTCAGATATTGGACATTCAGGCCTATTTCTTTATATAGACCTTGAACCAATGCTTCATATTATGCAGTATTATTGGTACACTCAAATTCTAACCTGCATGATAACATTTTATTTTCTCCTTCAAGACTGACTAAAATACATCCTTCTCCTACATTGTCATTAGATTTAGATCCATCAAAATACAAGGACCAAAATAAAGGCTTATCTACAAGTTTAACTACAATATTAACACATTTAGAAGTATCAGTCTATGAAAAATTCTCAACTTGCGATGTGACATTACTAACTGAAAAAGGTGATTGCTGAGCATTGAAGTTCCCAAAAAATGATTCAGCCAAATAGTTTCCAAGAATATTATTATTGAAGGCTACTGGTTCAATATCTTCTTCAAATTTTGTTACTATGTGAGTAAAGTGTTTTTCACGGTCAATTTTGATTTGATTTAGCTTCCCATTATAAGGAAGCCATATGTGAGACCAATCAGTTGAAATATAACCATGAAGTTTTTCAGACCAATCTCTGCTAAGAATTAAACCATAAAACTCAGGGATGTCAGCAATCAATATGTTAATTATTCGAACAACCCGTAGATCAGCAAATAATCTAATAATAACTGAATTTATTTCTCCTAAAACTTGAACCTTAGCTTGATCTAATTAGACAATATGAACTACAGACTTATGGGGTTCAATGTTTAATTTGGAGAAATCTGATGCTAGCATTATATTTGATGAAGCCCTTGAATCAATCAAGGAGTTATGAAAATTTCTATTGTAGATCTCATAAGTTAAAAGAAAAGAAGGGGTATGAGAATTTGATCTATCTACAATTAAAATGGCATCGGTAGAATCTACCTTATCATATGGTGGCATACCCACTCCTCTGGCAGCCTTGGATAATACACTAGTTGGAAGAGGAGAAGAAGGTACTGCATTTAATTCCTTAAGTAACAACTTTTGTTGATGTTTGAGTTTGCTAAGTTCATGCAGAGAAATGTTTTCTCAAGTCTTCTTCATATCTTGAACTATGTTATAATCCATAGAATATGTAACTACTAGAGTTTTTGATGATGATGGAGGATTGGATGAAGATGGTTTTGTTTGGGGAGATGAAATTGGAGTTTTCTTTGCAGGAGTTATCTCTTTAGCAATGGGATTTGAGTTTTTCTTCTTTTGATTTGACTAATTAGGTTCTATGATACTCTTACTTCTGGTGTTTACTGGTAGGGCTTCCTATTCACTTTTGTTATCAGAGTTGTGTAGAATAAAATCCCACATTCCATGACATTCAACTATTTCTTCAGCTGAAAAGACAGTATATTCTTCTTCATCATCATCTAAATCAGATTCTGCGTTTGATATAACATTTCAGGCTTTAGGATCAGTTGGCTGGTTTCTTTTAAAATTCCTAAATTGTTTTTTTTTATGAAGTTTCAGCTAGCTGCTTTTTAATCTCTACCATTTCATTGGACATAGTTTTAAGAAATTTTTGTAGGCCTTCCATGTCATATGGATCTTTGGTTACTTTCTTCTTTGATTCATATCTAAAAGTTACATTCTTGGATTTTCTTTCCTCTAATGCATTTTTATTTTCTACGGCCAAGATACATTTTTCAACAACTATTGCTTCTTCCATATTTTCTGCTAACGTTGGTTTGGAAACTCTATCAACGAAGATGGTTGTGTTTGAAGGTAGAGTAGAAATGTACCATTCATTTCGGACCTCCTCACTAGGCTTGGATGCCACAGGTATTTTATCCAATAACTTATTGAAATTTGAGTGGAAGTCCTTAGTGGATTCTTTCAGTTGTGAAGGCTTTGTCCACATTGATAAAGAAAATAGAGCAAAGATTGAGGAAAAATCAAATAAATGTACCTTTATTGGATATGGTGTTAACGTTTTTGGTTATCGCTTATATGATTATGAAAATAATAAAATCATTAGAAGAAGAGATGTCATATTCAATGAAAATTTCTTATATAAGGATCAGATGGAGGGAAAGAAACAAGAAAAGGAAAACAAAGAATACACAGTGCTTGATGAGATCACAGGAAAAATAAAGGTGTCTGAAAAATATAATGATCAGCAACCACAACAGCAATTACAACCACAACAACAACAGGCACATAAAACACCTAAAAGTGGAGTTAGAAGATCTACAAGGATAAGTAAACCCCATGAACGATACTCTCTTGAATTATATTATGTATTGCTTACTAATTCTGGTGAACCAAAAAGATATGAAAAAACATGTAGGTTTTAACCCCGTACAGAAATTACCTGCATACGAATTCTAAAACACAGAAAATAAACAATGCAAGAGAATAACACATAAAACACATATACCCAGATATTTTCCCCTTGATTCCATAACCGAGACTACGATTTTGACTTTTCATTATGTTCCTTTCAATGTTACAATAAATATTTATATATGTTGAAGCATCCAATACCATGGACCAAAAACCATCGCGTCCAAAACCATGGACCGAAAACCATCACATCCAAAACCATGTGCGAAAAACCATGCACAAAACCATAGGTAGGTCTACCCAACCTAATATAGGGTCCAAAAAAAATTTCCCTAGGGCGCTGCCCTGAACCCCGTAGAAGGGGGCTACCCACCCCCCTCAAACCCCCCTATTGCTCAATCGGCACAACTAAAGAGGGGCTTTGTCCCCCCACTCCCACCCCCCCCCCTCTAACCCCCCAACTGACTACGTAGGCTAGTCATGGAAAGAATATAACACAACCCAACATTCTCCCACTTGTTGTTTTCTTTCCACAGAGGGCCACAAGAGATCTTAGTCATTTATCCAGCCCTGAAACGCCCATTGTTTCTCTACACCAATATAACTTCTCGGAGCTCACAAATTTTGTCAATGCATCTGCAGTATTCTTCAAAGTGTCCACCTTTACCAGCAACACCTTTTTTCCTTCTATCATATCCCTCACAAAGTGATACTGAACATTAATGTGCTTTGTCTTTGAATGATAAGCAGGGTTCTTTGCCAAGAAAAATTCACTTTGGCTGTCACAATCTATCCTTGTAGCTCCCTGTACTAACCCCATACTTGAACACAATCTCTGCAACCAAACTGCTTCCTTGCTTTCATGAGTGGTTGTTATGTATTCTACCTCTATAGTTGATAATGTCACTACAATTTTTTTCTTACTCATCTAGCTCACTGCGCCTCCAAATAGCTTAAACACATACCTACTTGTAGAGCTCCTCTAATCCAATTGTCTAGCATAGTATGCATCAACAAAGCCACAGATATCCAAAACTCTGTCCAAACCTGGTCTTCCTTGGTAGCACAAACCATAATCACTAGTGCCACGCAAATACCTGAAAAACTGCTTCACTGTTGTCCAATGCTCCTTTCCTGGTTTTGACATAAACCTACTCAATACTCCCAGTGCATGTGAAATTTCTGGTCTAGTACATACCATTGCATACATCAGGCTATCGATTGCACTTTCATATGGAACAAGAGACATGTCCTATTCCTCTTCTTGTGCCTTGGGACACTGTTCGGCAGACAAATTTACACCTACAGGAAAAGGAACCTTCACCAGTTTACTATCCTGCATATTAAACCTCTGCAATATTATCTTGAAATACTTCCTCTGGTTTAACCAGAGCTTCCTCTTTGCCCGATCTCTTTTAATTTCCATGCCCAAAATATAGTTTGCAACACCAAGGTATTTCATGTTGAATTTGGAGGAAAATTTGGTCTTCAAATCCTGGATAATTTCTTTGTCATTTCCAACCAGAAACATATCATCCACATACAAGACCAGATAAATAAAATAGTCACCAATTATTTTAAAATACACAAAGTGATCTGCTTTGCTTCTAGTGAAGCCAAGTCCCCGTATAAATGTATCAAATTTTTGATACCACATCCTTGGTGATTGTTTTAACCCATACAAAGACTTCTTTAACTTGCATTCTATTTATTTCTTACCCTTCACCGTAAATCCTTCAAGTTGCTTCATGTAGATCTCCTCTTCTAGATCCTCGTGAAGAAATATTGTCTTCAAATCCATCTGTTCTACCTCAAAATCAAAAGCAGTGGCAACAGATAAAAGTAATCTAATAGAAGCTACCTTGGCAACAAGAGAAAAAAATATTACCAAAATCAATTCCCGGTACCTGGGAATAAGCTTTTGCTACCAACCGAGCTTTGTATTTCTATACCTTTCCTTCTGCATTTGTCTTCTTCTTGAACACCCATTTGCTTCCAATGGGTTTCCTTCCAGCCGGCAACTCCACCATATCCCATGCCTCATTTCTGTGCAAAGAAACCATTTCATTAACCATGGCCTCATTCCAGAGTTTTCCATCCTCTGATTCTATTGCTTCCTTCATAGTTCTGGGATCATCATTAGTAATAGATAAAGAAAAATTTGAATAGAAAGCAGATGGACTATACCTTTTTAGCTACCTTCTTTCTCGAACTGATCTTCTCACACCCAAAGTTTGTGGTTCTTCATCTTATAATTCATCCTTTGCTGTAGAGTCTGATTCTTCCTCTTTAAGCTCAAACTCTATCTTCTTAGGTTCCTTTGTTTGGACTTCATGTTTAATAACATCTTTCGCCTCTCTGAACACCACATTTCGGTTGTACACAACCTTCCTTGTTACTGGGTTCCAAAGATTATAACCCTTTAAACCATCCCTATACTCAATAAAGATGCACTTTTCATATTTACTTTCCAACTTGGTTCTTATCTCCTTTGGAACATGTACATATGCATCACATCAAAATACCCTCAGATGTGAAAGAGAGGGTTTCTTACTAGTCCATACCTCTTGTGGAGTCTTATCCTCCAACATTGATGAAGGTGATCTGTTGACCAGGTAACATGCTATCTCCACTACCTCTACACATAATTCCTGTCCTAACCTGACACCACTGAGCATGCTTCTTGCCCTTTCCATCAACATCTTGTTCATTATTTCTACAAATCCATTTTTCTCAGATGTGTATGGAGTATTCTTCTACTGTGCTCTACCATACTTCTTATAGAACTTCTTGAATTACTCACTGCAAAACTCTCCACCGTTATCTGTCCTCAATGCCTTTGTCTTCTTCTCTGTCTGGTTTTCCACTAGAGCCTTAAATTATTTAAACCTGTCAAAGACTTCAGATTTCTTTTAAGGAAATATATCCATGTATTCCTTGAGAAGTCCTCTATAAATGATAAATAGTACACATACTTACCCAGTGATGGAACCTTCACAGGTCCAAACACATCACTGTGCATAAGCTCTAATATCTGTTTCACCCTCTTACCACTAGAGGGGAAACTCACCCGATTATGCTTCCCATATACACAATTTTCATAGAAATCAAAATCTAGAGAGCTATTACTCATACCTTCTACTATACCTTTACCATGAAGTATTCGAAGGCCCTTCTCTCCAATATGTCCAAGCCTTTGATGCCACAACATGGTATTCTCTCCAGAGACCACTAGATTTTCTTCTCCACTTTTAGGAACCACAGAACTGTTGCACCCATCAACAACAATGCAACCAATGATTCTAGCCTTCCTATCATCCCCTAAGAAGACATCACCACCATCGTATTTGTCATACTTGCAGAACCACTCTCTATGGGGAGTGAAGTGAAAGGATGCACCTAAGACAATCAACCATGCCTCATGATCTACATGTGTACTTGAAGAAGCCAAGTACACATCCCCACCTTCATCTGAGGTGGTTTTCGCCTCTGTAGTAGTTAGATTTAAAGACAACCTTTCTCCATGGGTATTTGGAGGAGGAAATATATATGTAGCAATCACATGGTATGAGGTCAAAGGGAAGGAGAAATTAGTGTGAAAATTGAAGAAGAGCTTGTATGGCTTAAAACATGCCCCAAGGCAGTGGCATCTAAAAATTGACAGGTTTATGTCTGAACAAGGTTATACTAGATGTCACTCTGACCATTGTGTTTATCTTAAAAATCAAAATGATGGCAGCTATATTATATTGCTATTGTATATAGATGACATTCTTGTTATGGGTTCTAACATGCAAGAAATAAATGTGCTCAAGAGAAAATTGGCAAATTCATTTGCAATGAAGGATTTGGGTGTAACAAAACAAGTCCTTGGTATGAGAATAACAAGAGACAAGAAAAATAAAAAATTAGCATTGTCTCAAAGTGAGTACATAGAAAAGGTGTTGGGAAGATTTAATATGCAGAATGAAAAATAATTAGTACACCTTTGGCTAGCCATTTCAAACTAAGTAAAGAGATGTGTCCTAAGACCTAGGAAGAGATGGATTATATGTGTAAAGTTCTATATACATCAACAGTTGGAAGCTTAATGTATGCAATGGTCTACACAAGACTTGATATTTCACATGTAGTGGGAGTTGTAAGCAAGTATATGAACAATCCAAGAAAAGTGAATTTGATGGCAGTGAAGTGGATTCTTAGGTATTTGAGAGGTACCACAAATCAAGAATTATGCTTCGATTGTTCAAATATTGTTCGACGGTGATATGTTGATGTAGCTACGGTAGGTGATAGAGATAATAAGAGAATAACAATAGGGTATTTGTTTACTGTAGGTGGAACAATTGTCATTTGGGTTTCAAAATTGCAAAACATTGTTGCACTTTCAACAACGGAAGCAGAGTATGTTGCTGCTACAAAGGCTAGTAAAAAAATGATTTGGTTACAAAGGTTTATGGAAGAACTGAGAAAGAGGCAGGAGATGGGAAGGTTATACAGTGATAGCTAGAGTGCCATTCACGTTGCAAATAAATCATATTTTCATTCCAATACTAAACATATACATCTCAAGTACCATTTCATATGGTCAGTGTTGGAAGATGGATAATTGAAGCTGGAAAAGATACAAACTAACCAGAATCCTGCAGATATGTTAAAAAAAGTTGTAATCAGGGAGAAACCGAGATCTTTCTCAATTTCAATTAGTATTGAAGTATGATGATGAAGATGAGAAACAATCAGGTCCAAAGTGGAAGCATTTTCCAGTAAGTGAAGCATTGATGGAGTTGCTATAATCAGTCTCCAATTGGGATATTATTGGGTGTGGAGTCTGATTATCTTCCTGATTCATAGGACTTTGTTTCACCTAGATGTATACCCCAGGAACACTGTAAACCCCTCCACGTGGGGGAACATGTCTCCCCTGTCTGGAGGGTTTGGGGGGCAGTGGGCCCCTAAAGCTAAATATAAATGAAAATTTTTCTAGTAAAATATTATTATTTCATAGTCAATCTGGGTCGTTCAGTAAGCAGATGATTTGATGGTAGAAGTTAGGATAATTTAGGGTTTTTTCCCTAGAAGGAAATCGCCAATTTATATGAGGGAATTGTATCGCATTTGTTTATGATTATTCTGTGTGAGAAAGAAAGAGGGGATTGTGTGAGAGGGAAGAGGAAATTGCAATGGATATGTTGTAGGCTATATCTCTTCATTTTGTTGGATAACATAAAAGGAAGGATTTCTTGTTTCTCCGTGGGCGCAGCACAAATTAGGCGAACCACATATATCTGTGTCTCTCTTGTTTTATGAGTTTTCAATGTTTGTGTTTTTGCAATATTTTATATGTTCCATTGCTTTATAATATATAATTTTATAAAACACTTCTCACGATTCGCCACTGAAGGAGCGAATCATGGGAAGACATTTATTAACACATCATCAACTCTAATTAAGGTATTCAGATCTCACTCACTCGTTATTGTCATGCTCACTTGATTGTAGAGTCAGTCTTTTGATACTCTCTGCGAAATAAGTATTCCATATCCATGTTGACCACAAGTTTGAGCAATGAGCCACACTTATTTTGTGAGCTTCCATATGCGAATAGTAGGTGGACATCCATGTAGGTAACATTTGGGAACTGATCATGTGTTTTGGTTATCCTGTAACATGTGTGAACCTATAGAACTTAGGATTTGGCTACGAAAATTCAAGTTGGTTGTAGAAAGTGCACAATTCGATAGCTATAGTATAGTTTAAACTAATTTCATAAAGAAAACATAGATTTTGAACTGTTGATGGGTGATTACCTTTCTAATGTAACTTGCATGACCTGGATGACCTTTAATTCATATATGAGATGGAATGAAGTGGAAATGTGTAACAAAATGGGTGGAAAAAGGAAAAATGGAATTCCAAAAGGAGAAAAATTTGGAGATTCGACATTGACAAACCAAGGATGACCTTAGTTGACTAAGGTTGAAAATGTTTGACTTTGGTCAATCATGGTTGACTATAATTGAATATGGTTGACTAATGTTAGACTATGGTTGACCATGTGTGACTATAGTTAATCACTGATTATGTTTTGACTATGGTTAATGATTCTTTAACTATGGTTAACCATGGTTGACTATGGTTTTCCATGTTTACCCTATTTAAACAACATTAACTATGTTAATTTTGACTATGAATAATTATGTTTAACAATTGTTTGACAGTGGTTGACCACAATTGATTATAGTTCTCCATGTTCACCATGTTTAAACATCAATATTTATGTTTTGACTATAAATGACTATGGTTAACAGTTGTATGACTATGGTTGACCATGGTTTGACTATGGTTGATCATGCTTGACTATGATTGAACATGGTTTAACGATGATTGACCAACATTTTACCATGTTTTGTCTATGTGCCACCACAATTGAATATGACAGACTATAGTTTAACATGCTTTGAAAATGATTTGACCATAGTTGACCATATTTTGACTACGATTTTTTATAATTGACCATGAATTTCAATTATGGTTACCATTGAAATGTTGTTATTTGATGGTTAACCATGGTTTGACTATGGTTAACCCTGACCATCCACTGTAGGCCTCCATAGTCAACTGTGGTCATCTAGTATGGTTCAATATAGTTCACTATGGTTTACTACAGGTCACCTATAGATACACCATGATGCTTCTGGTTATTATGGTTCACCATGGTAGTCATGTTGACTATAGTACCCATGTGAATCACAACCAAAGAACACATTTTGAAACGTATTTTAAACATTTGATGATGTAAAATTATGAATAGAAAACATGTAACAAGTTTCTTGTATTCCTATGTTCCTATTTTCAATTATTTCAACAATAATTTTTTTTAAAGTATATAACAAAAGTTATTTAGAAATTATTATATCTAAGAATTTTGATTAACATATTTTTTTAAAGGAATGATTAACTTTCTATTAATCAAACTACAATGTAGCCAATTCCATTACATTAAGAAGCATTAGAATTTCAATGGTCCTCCAAAATCTCTATGACCATTGTCATTGGATATTTTGAGATATATTTTCCAGATTGACTACAACATTTTTATTATAATTTCTCCAAAAACCCTAACAAATCGACCTAACATATTATAACTATAGATATGAAGTTAACAACACAAATCTCTCCTCGTTGTTCTTGTCGTATCCTTCCATGCCGTCCTTATCTTCTTCCTCCTATTGTGTTGAATCCACTAGCACATGTTAACCATACACCTGTTGTAGCTCTTGTTGGTCGAGGAAGAAGGGAGGGAGAGCCCCACCTCCGCCAATCTCCATGTCTTTCTCAGCATGATCACTGAGGCCAAAGGCTTCCTTCAAAACATCGATGACTGCGAACTCCACTCAAACCTCTGAATTCTCCACTTTGAAGTCCAAGTTTTTTATCTTGTTTACAATTAGCTCTACTGTTGCTTAAAAATTTTCAACATCCTTTTTTAAGCTTCCATGTTTGACTGTGACAAGAGCGAAATGGGAACAAGCCTCATAGATAATATGCCCACCAATACTAGAAATAATCCCCTCAAAATTCTACTTTAATGCCCGCTCTTTCTTATATGGAGGGCCACCAACACCATTTCTTGAAGAAAAGGCCATACCATCAATACAGAGGAGCCGAATGGAGAGCCACTTCACTTGAAGCCTACACAACCATCCTTTTATAACCAAACTTGGATCCCAATTAGCGAGGGAAGATTTCCTTCATATTTAATGCCACCCTCATTTTATTGCTCTACAGATAACTGATTTTTTTATTGTTGCTTGGGTTGGACTATAAAAACACACGATGGAGAAAGATCAATCCTCCTCAGTGATGGTACTAGCAAATCCTACTCTATTGGATGACTTTAAGACCTTTCTGATGCCATACCACCTGTCTCTATGGTTATCCTTGCACCTCGCACTTCCCCACTTATTGGATAAAGGATCCAACAACCTGTAGGAACATTCATCGAAGAACATATGTACCTTGGAGTTATTGTCGTAATTATGTTGTCTGTTAGACGTTGATTCCTCCTTAATGGCATTCATCCAAATCGAGATCCTTGAATTAATTATGGTCATGGAATATGACATTTTATTATTTTTCCATGTGCCTCTAGCAAATATCTTTATTCTAGATTAACCCCTATGCTAGCTTGGGTGTTTACCAATATGTTATATTCACGCTTGATATGGTAGAACTCCAAGGCTTCAAATTTTTCCATAAGTAATTGAATTCTTTGTAAGGTTGGCCTTGAGTCATTTTCCTTGTGTTTATTAATTTTATATCATTTTTTAATAGTGATGAGAAAATCTTTAAATACACTTAATTGATGGATTCTTCGGTCACTGCAATCTTCAACCCTTGCCATAGATCAAGTTCTTATGTTTGGTTGTTTGAGGAAAAATCCAACCTACATGCAAATTTTTTCTCAATTTCTCCATCGAGACGTAGGATAACCCCTCCCACTCCTGCCTCCCCCAAGATTTTTGTTAACATTTATTATTATCATTGTATGCCTTTTTAAAGTAGGTTTTGCAATTAAAATTACATAGTTCATAATAATAAAATTATATTATGAATTTAAATTAATATTATTTTATGCAATTTATTTTCATTTTTATTTATAAAATATATTATATGATGAAATTTTATTAACACTACATCATGTGTATCATGAATCATGGTTAATAAGTTTTTAATAATTATGTATCCTGAATCAATGTTAATAAGTTTTTCATAATCATTAAGATAATTTGAAGAAATGACCATTATCTAATAACCAAGAGTCTTCCTGAACCAGGTGGATATTGGTGGCCACCCACCTATTCCACTTGAACCCCCAACATTGTTTCTTTCATTTTTTCAGTTTCCTTAATTGTAGCACAATTTACTATTTTTGGTAGTTTTTCGGGTCGTGAACTTCCAGGGCCATTTTGAGCCCCTAAATGACATTTTTTGGGAAAAATGACCAAACATGAATCTTTCATTGATGTTTGCATCCGACAGATTTAGTCCTCGAATAGATATTTCTAACAAGGTATTGTGCGAGTCAAATGGAGATCGTATGCCAAAGTTACAACCTTGGGAAGTTGTTGTACCAATTTACCCAAATGGGACCCGTAGTTTTCGCACATCATCTCCTAGGGTTAGGTTTTTGGATGTTTAGGGTTTTCCATTGTTTCTCAATAATAAATAGGCCTTCGAGCCTCATTGTAACACATTTCAGAGGTATGTAGCCACCACATCTCTTCTTAGAGATAAGCTACCATCGCTTGAGCTAGTTTCCATTATGTATGTAAGCATATTTCAGTTATTTGATCTTAATGAAATGAAATTTTATTCCTGCTGCATATTTGTGTTTATGTTTATATCTATATTTTTTGTGTTCCTGCATAAGTCTGGATCAGTGGTATCAGAGTGGTTTGCTCCTTCTCTATTTTTCTTTGCATGTCCCCGATGAGGTCAGGGTATAAGGAGTTAGGGCTTGAACTGGTTGAACCTTTGCAATACCAACCTCGAAAACCCTGATGACCTCCCATGGCAGAAGAAAATAAATATGAGGTAGCATGAGATCCCTTCAAAATATTGCTCGAAGAAGCCCTCGAGCGACAGAGGAATGCGATGATGGAAAAATTTGCCCAGATCCTTCGGTGGATGCCCACAGGTGACGCATCTTCATTTGGCAGCCAGTCTGGAGGCACCACTCCCTTCAAGGTATAAGTCAACTTTGATATTCCCATATTTGAAGGCCAAATAGATACATACACCATAGATAGATGGTTAAATCTATTGGAAGGGTATTTTTTGGTTCATGCTTTTTCTAGTAGGGAACATATTACTTTTGCACTCCTCAAATATGCCCCCCACGTCAAGGACTGGTGGGAAACCTACTGTGAGCAGAAGGACGAGAGGGAACCCACATTGTTTTAAGTCGCACCCACTTGGAACTCTTTCCAAGATGTCATCAAGGAGCAATATTACCCTGGTGGGAGCTATGAAGATAAATACATAAATTGAACCACATTATGATAAGGAAGGGACCAAGACGTGCCAGAGTTCACAAATATTTTTCATACCCTTTGCACAAAGTTGGATATGAAGGATTCTGAGCAGCATCTTTTATTCAAGTACTGCGGTTTTCTACACAAATACATCCAAGACAAGATGGAGTTTCTAAACATCTCCTCACTTGGTGCCACCTACAGATACACTATCAAGGTCGAGCATAAGTTAAAATATAAGAAGTGAGACTTTGGATCTGCAAATCTGAAGCATGGGAAAGGGGCCCCCGAACCACAAAACAAAGGACAAAGCCAAGGCAGGGTGACCCAATACAAACCGTCAAAGATGAAAGCAAAGAACAACACCACAAAGACAAAGAAGGACACTGGGAACTGGTGTGAGCTCCATAAGATCCCCACTCACAACACAAGTGAGTGTCGAACCAAGCAGTCACTACTCGAAGAGTTGAAGGCTTCAGAATTAGATGCATGTTCTGAATCTGAGTCAAAACCCAACAATGGGAATGATAAAGTGAAGCAGATTATTGATGCGGAGCCCAGTGCCACTATTCCCACCACCAAGATCTAGAAGATTTAGCCTGAAGATCTAGAGGAGGGGGAGCGTCTCTTCCACTCACAAATGTGGGTGAAGGGTTCATCATTGCAATTCATTGTCGACAATAGGAGCCAAAAGAACCTCATTTCAGTAGAGGTCATGAAGTGGGTGGGCCTACCAAACACACCACACCCACAGTGGTTCACCATCAGGTGGCTTCACCAAGGAAGAGATCTTCTCACCCGCCAGCAGTGTCACATTCCATACAACAACAAGCCCTTCATGGATGAGGTATTGTGTGATGTTGGTACTCTTGAATTTTGTGATGTATTATTAGGACAACCATACTTGTGGAAGCGTCATGTTGTATATGAGTCAATGCCTCACACTATTATTATTTCCTTGGGTAATAAGTTATACAGGATACTGGAGGTATCCTTGCCTACCACCATCTTTGATCTCTGCTAAGAAATTCAGTAAAATCATCTCCTAGACTGGGAATTTTTTTTTCTTTCTGATTCACTCTCAAAGTAAGGGGAAGATCGTAGCCACATCCATGGCCCCCAGGAAGGGTTCCTCTACAAAGCATAAGCAAGTAGATACGGTCATGGAAGAATACAGGACATCTTCTCCTCACCCACAGGGGTACCCTTACACTATCAGGTCAAGCATTCAACTGATTTGACTCCCGAAGCACCTCTACCCAACGTGCAGATATATCACCAGTCCATTTTGGAAAATGAAGAGATCAAGCAGAAAATCTAGGAGTTGCTACAAAAAGGGCACATCTGACCAAGTTCCTCACCTTGTGGGAGCTTGATTGTACTTTTACAGAAGAAGGATGGGACCTGGAGGCTCTGCATTGATTATTGGGCACTAAAAAAAATCACTGTTAGGAATAGGTATCCAATCCCATGGATTGATGACCTTTTGGACCAACTCAAGGGGGCCAAGTATTTCATCAAGATCGATCTGAAGTCTAGCTATCACCAGGTTCCAATAGAGCCCATAGATGTATGGAATACCATCTTCAAATCCAAGGAAGTCCTTTTTGAATGGTTGGTTATGCCCTTCGGGTTGACAAATGCCCCTGCTACTTTTATGAGGCTAATGGATGACATCTTGCGTCCCTTCACCAACTCATTCGTGGTTGTTTATTTGGACGACATCCTCATCTTCAAAAAGAGTTGGGAAGAACACTTGCAACACATTCAATAGGTCCTTCAAACCCTTCGCCATCACAAACTATGTGCTAACATGGAGAAATGCACCCTTTTCATGAGCCAAGTCCAATATCTAGGTTACATCATAGACGAGTGTGGCATGCATGTGGATCTGACTAAAATCCAAGTCATTTGAGATTGACCAGCCCCGACCACTCTAATAGAGCTTCACAACCTTTTGGGCCTTGCAAATTTTTATCGAAGGTTCATGTTGGGATTCTCCCATATCACTTGGCCTTTGAGTCAAATTACCAAGGATGAAGCTAAAGTAAAGTTTTCATGGTCCAAGTCCCAACATAAGGCATTCGTTGAGTTGAAGCGCCTCCTCTGCTCTGCACTAGTACTCACATTTCCAGACCTGCAACAACCATTTGAAATTGAGACAGACACCTCTGACTATGTTATTGGTGCAGTCCTCACCCAACACAGGCATCCAATGGTCTATAATAGTGAAACACTTTTTGATACAATTCAAAAGTACCCCAACTATGATAAAAATATGTATTCCATCACGCAGGCTTGCCGACAATGGAAGCATTACATTCCAGGGAAGGAGATAGTCATCCACATCGATCACTGACCTCTTCAGTTTATACAGACACAAGGGAAGTTGCAAAATGATCGCCATCAGAAGTGGTCTACATATCTGCAACAATTCCACTCAAACATTAAATACAAAAATGGAAACACCAATTATGTTGCAGACTACCCCAGTCGGCCCCAAGTTGCAGCACAAACTACTGTTCTGAACTCTAGTGGCCACAAGACCTCTGGATGGCCACAACTATACAAAAATGATCCAGACTTCACCTCCACATACTAGATGCTAGTAGATGGCAAGGAAGTTCATGATTTCCACCTCCAGGATGCATTATTATGCTACCTCAGACACCTTTGTGTTCCTTCAAGCGAGCGTGCCACGCTGATTTGGGAGGCACACTACATTCGGGTTGCAAGACACTTTGGTGTAGAGAAAATTGTGGTTGAACTACAAAAGTACTTTTATTGGCCAAAACTCCAACTAGATGTTGGGAAATATATCAGATTCTGCACTGCCTGTTCCATCGCCAAACCAACCATCAAGAAGCAAAGCATGTACACTCCTCTTCCTACTTCTAGCCAGCCTTGGGAATCCATCTCCATGGATGTCTGACCTCCCTTATACCAAGCATGGTAATGACTGTGTATTTGTGGTCATGGAAAAAGGAAATAAGATGACTATATTGGCGGCCTACAAGAAGAGTATCACAACAGAGGAAACTGCCAAACTCTTCTTTGAATGAGTGTGGGTACATTTTGGGATCATGCAAACCATTATATCAGATCAAGATAGCAGGTTCTTGAGCACATTCTTATCAAGCCTTTGGACACTATTGGACACCAATCTCACCAAGTCGACTGCATTCCATCCCTAGACTGATGGCCAGACGGAGGTCTTCAATAGGATGATAGTGCACATACTCTGCATGTACAACTCCCAGCATCCATGAAATTGAGATGAGAGTCTTCCTTATGTGCAACACAGTTATAAAAGAGATCTCCATAGCTAGACTAGTCGCAATCCCTTTCAAGTGGGTGTAGGATTTCAACCATTGTGTCTGATTGATGTTGCCATGCCTCACGCGACTACATAGAAAAAATCCACACATGTATTGTCCAACGTTGATAAAGCAACCAGATTATTGAAAGCATCCAACACATCTTGGAGAAGTCAAATGCCAAGTATAAGCAACGACATGATCAACATTGGGTGCCACACAAGTTTTAGGTGGGTGAAAAAGTTTGGTTGCATTTGCAGAAAGAATGCCTTATCAGAGCCCATCAGAAGCTGAGACCACTTCGATATGGGCCTTACACCATTACCAAGGTTGTGGTAGACAATTCTTTTGAGCTCAACATTCCCCCATTCCTTGGCCTCCACCCAGTGTTCAATGTAGACTGCCTTCGACCATACTTTCCACCATTACTGGACACATCAGACATTGCAAAACATCTCACACCTACAGAGTTAAACCCAGACTGCATGGAACATGCCACAACTGATTGGATCATAGACACACAGATCAAGAACACTCGCCAATAGAAGACCCAACTATATCGGGTTGTCAAAGATGACCAACTCTTGCACCAAGGAAAGTGGCTCACCAGGGACCAAGTTCAGCAGAAATTTCCCCATCAAATAGAGGCACTCAACGCAATGGGTATCATTGCTTCCTAAGGGGGGAAGACTGATCCAAGTGGATATTGTGACCACTCGCCTATTCCACTTGGACCCCACCATCGTA
This sequence comes from Pinus tabuliformis, assembly GCA_031772625.1. Lineage (NCBI taxonomy): Eukaryota > Viridiplantae > Streptophyta > Pinopsida > Pinales > Pinaceae > Pinus > Pinus tabuliformis. The sequence continues at coordinate 599,729,577 of CM062806.1, forward strand.
TCTTTTAGTTTTTCAGTTCCTTAATTGTAGCATTGTTTACTATTTTTGGCAATGTTTCGAGTCTTGAACTTTTGGAGCCATTTTGAGGTCCTAAACAACATTTTTTTGGGGAAAACAGGAAAACATGATTGAAATACTCATGTTTGCATTCAAAATTTGTAGTCCTATGATATATCTTTCTAACGAGGCATTGTGTGCGTCAAACAAAGAACGTATGTCAAAGTTATGACCCCGGGAAGTTCATATATCAATTTACCAAAGTGGGACCCATATTTTTGGTGGTTCATCTCCAGGGAAAATTTTAAAAACCCCCAAAAATTTATATGTATAATAAATGGGCGAATCTCCATGGTATATAGGAAAAATGGAAGGTTATTTTATCAATAATATAATCTGTATATATAATTTTTTGGCGAATCTCTCACCAGGAATGGCGAATATTTTACTCAATTATAAAATCTTGTAAGATCTTGGCGAGTCTTTCACTAAATAATAAAACTTTGTAAGGTCCTAGTGAATCTTAGCATTGTGAACTCTTAGAGAATTTTTTGAAAAAGTATAAAACCATATATGACAAGAGCCACATGGTGGCAATATCACTGTTTTTTTTCACATTTCCACGACATGGAACTTGTTTATAAAATTATAAAAAAGCCAACCAAGTCCCTTATAATATGAAGGTAAGCTTATAACAGAGTCTGATACATCTACTATGCTTGTCTTCATTCAAGTGTCATAGCTGCTATACTTAACACTGTGAATAACAACTCTCTTAGAACTCAACTCTATAGTGTAATTAAAACCTTTGGAAATTGAATCTGACAACTCTATAAAAAGGATTAGTGAAATAGAAGCTTTTGTGAATGAGCCCACTAATTATCACTACTAAACAATCAATCTAGACTATGAAGTCTTCCATCTTGATCACAATTGTGCTCACGATCAAGGGAGTGCGACCACCTATCCTGACATAATGGCCATCATAGCTTCCAATAATCAAAAACCACCTTGCAAGGACATCCTAGCTCATGTCTCATGAATTTTATTCATCAATCTTAACTGATATAAATATTATAAAGATAATATTAGAATCCTCTTTGGATTCACTGTTAATACAAGGGTAAAGGAAATTTTCTAGCTCAAGGCACTAGCCAATACCAACTTTGGTATTTGTGACCCCTTTGTGGGGATGCACCTACCCTGCCCCGTTTGGTTTCTGCCTTGTAACATAGTTCAAGGATCACAAGACTTTCCAATCTTCCTACTCCATTAGACACACTTTATATGCTATACATAGTGAATGGAAAAGAAGCATTATAGAACACACAATTTCACAGAAGGAAGAAAAATCTTAGCCAGTTCAATATCAAAATCTTAACCACTGATTAATAAAGAATAACAAGTAGTGTAATGAATTGTTCCGAGTTATTTATTTACAAGCTATAAAGAATGTAGTGGAATGGAAAATATTACTTAGGCAACCCTTCAATATTTTCTCCTAATATGTCTGTGCATGTACATATGAAATTAAGAGCATTGTTGAATACAAAGTTTCCTTTTCTCTTGCCTCCATTTTGACAAATCAGTGTCACTTTGAATCTCCTTTCCTATGTGGATGTTTTGACAAATCAATGTGAAATCAAAGTCACTTTGAATTTCCTTTCCTGCGAGGGATCACATCCACAGGTGATTAGTAAAATATAATCTACAATATATATTATGTTCAAGAAACTGACTGCAATCTACAGTGGAAACGAGACCTCAATTCTTATTCTGAATTTGAATATCTCAAGACAACATAAGAGATAAAAATGCATATGGCCTTAGTAGCTAGAAAACAATCACTCCATCATCACAAGACCACCTAGATTTCGGCACTTAATCTAAATAATGGCACTAGTTGTAGTGCTTATTTGCATTAACACCATGGAAAAGAAACAACAATGTTTCAAAGCACACTTACTAGAAAAGTTGTAACGTTCTGAGAATATTTAATGATAGCATATGAACCTCATAGCTATGGTGGGGAAACCAGGGAACCAAAATATTGGAAGATATCTCATACCAAATCTGAGAAAAAAATAAAAAAGGGAAAAAAATCAAAATCTATAAATCAAGCAATGAATTGTTTACAAATCAAATACAATTCCTTTAACTAACAGTTAAATTGTGGTGATATATTTAAATATTTAGTAAGAGGGTAACTTCAAACCATGGAATATTACCTTTGTCATTATCGTCATCCCTCAGTGACTGAGATTACAAATCAATACTTATGGAAAGATTGTAAGAAATTATGTGAAATAGTAAAGCGTAACCTCTATTTTCAAGCAACAAAATCAAGACATTGTTACATCAAGAGCCATAATTGATACATAATCAATGAATCAAGTCCTTGTATGGCACAAGCTTGTTTCACAACCTCTATTTTCTCAATAACAAAATCAAGACATTGTATGTGGTTATTGCCAAAAGGAAACTGCGTTCTAATTTGGAAAGGATCTTATCAAAAGACATGGATTTATTCAAAGCTACAAAGCCTAATGGGTTACTGAAAAATAAGTTGGAATATGGGATCATGATACTTAAATTGAAAAAATATGCTTTCCTTTTAGAAACATTACAGTTATACAATGTTTTTGAAAGCATTAGAATTTGAAATTGGGCCTTTCTATCAAGACAAATTTTCATTAACATAATGTACTTTCCTACTTGAAACGTTGTAGATATCCAAGAAAAACTTGAAAAGCATAAGAGAACTTAGCATAATGTACTTTCTTTCCTTCCTTAACATTCTTAAAGAGTTGAAGTTCCCCAAGTCATCAGGTAACTTTCAAAGGAAATGACAGTTAGTAATAGTCCAATTCACAACTGAAGATGTGTCATAAATACGAGGGGGCATCTCCTCCAAATCACAAAAGTGCTCTAGGTTAAAATCTAGGATTATTGGAAGCTTAATGCTCGACTGGTTGTTATTGAACCCAGACATTTTTCCATTCTTCACTAAAAGCTTAAAGATAGCTTCTCTAAGTTCTACATGACTTTACTATGCTCTTGAAGTGGGGGCACATGCAGGCTCTCTAAGTGAATAGTCTTAAACTAAGTGAAGATAAGGCTGATAGATCATTCAGTGTGGATCTCTTTAACCCATAATTGAATACTATGTCTCTCTTGAACCCATAATTGAATACTATTAGGACTTTCAAATTTTTCATGGAACTCAAAAATGTTGGAAGAAAGTATTTGCTTCCAAAAAGAGTAAAACTAAAGCCTCTGCTTGAGGACAATTGATGTCACACCACTAACACTTCTCCATGGAATCTGTATAGGTAAACCACAAATGCAGAATTCCATTAGAATATTGTGTTTATTGAATACACAAATGAAATCATTGCATTTCTTTAAAATATCTTTTGAAATCAAAATTACCAAAATTACATATCGATAACCTAGTGGGTGTAGGATAAAATTCACCCATGTCATTCACAGAAAGCATGAGAAAAAACCTAATACTATATATAAAACCAAAAAAAATTCAAATTCATCACTTCTAGGGACCTCGTAACCACCATGCCAATACACAAGTATGTTCCTGTTTGCAGTTAGAAAAACTACCCAAATTACAATCTGTTTACTCCAGCATATGTTGGAAAGTTATAGAAGGATGACCAGTGCAATCAATCCATTCCTTTTAGCCCTGGATTTGTTTCAGTTTAAAACATAAGTATACAAATATACTTGTCCAATGTCTATGCTTTAACCATTCACCTTAAGATGTTTTTACAATATAATTTCCTAAGTCTATTTAATATCTTCATTATCATAAAAACCAACCTATATCCATCTTAACTCCACATCTACCACTCTTAGGGGGATGAAATCTATTTATGCCTCTGAGCACTTGGTAGACCCAAAATTAAGATGGATCTAAGATGATAGAATTTCCCCTTTAAAGAGTCTATGCTCACATGAATACCATGGTATTACCATGGGTCAATACCATGGGTTATCATAAACCTGGAGCTTAAAAATTACTATTAGTAATTTATAAAAATTAATAAAATTAATAGTTCATTTTTATTTTATTTTTTATTTTAACCAAGCTAAAATGTTTAACATACATTAAATTACAACATCCATTTTTACTCTTGATCCACCAAGCCCCGAGGGATCAAATATTTTTTCACTCTATGCTAGTTTGCATATCGCAATATTTGATATCTCTCGGGGATTAGTAGATCCAGAGTAAAGATGGATCTATGCTAGTTTAATTCCCCCATTTAAATAGACTACATTCCAGGTGAATACCATGGGTCAATACCATGTGCCATTTTGGTGAATACCATGGGTCAATACCATGTGCCATTTTTATTTTTATTAATACTAATATTAGGGTTAATAATGTTTTTTTGCATGGTATTAATAACAATCTAGTCCATGGTATTTGTCCCATAGTATTTTGCCCATAGGTTTCACCTAAATATAACACATTTTTTGAGTGTTCGTAAATATAAGGTGACTTATGGAGTAAATATAAAAAAAATTGTTTTATTTGTTTACCATACCTCTCGTTTATTTATATTTTTATTAATTTACCATACCTCTTTTACAAATATGGTATTTGGCCCATAGGATTCACTTAAATAAAACCTCTTTCTTGAGCCTTCATAAATAGAATGAGGGTTATGGACTAAATATAAAAAAAGGTTTTATTTATTTACCATATGTCTAGTTTCTTTATATTTTTATTTATTTACCATATCTTTTGAGTAAGTATAAAAAGACGTTTTATTTATTTACCATACCTCCACTTTACTTATATTTTTATTTGTTTACACCCTTGCATGTATATAAGGTGACTTATGGAGTAAATATAAAAAATGTTTTATTTATTTACCATACCTCTCATTTATTTATATTTTTATTAATTTACCATACCTCTTTTATAAATATGGTATTTGGCCCATAGGATTCACTTAAATAAAACCTATTCTTGAAAATGGGTGATTGGAAGGTTGTAACTCCTAATTTCAAGAGCTAAATTTACCTTTTTTACCCTCTCCCTTAAAATAAGGTGGGCTATTTGAGGTGATTTCTAAAAATGTACTATGCTAAAAAATATTGGCCCACTAAAAATTTAAAACCCCTTAATTTGGCCAAAGGGCCAACATTTGCCCCTAAAATTTTCTATGTTCATCTCAAATGGTAAGGTTTTTGGATGTTTAAGGTTTTCCATTGTTTATCAATAATAAATAAGCCTTCGAGCCTCATTGTAACATAGTTTAGAGGCATGTAGTCACCACATCTCTTCTCAAAGATAAACTACCATCATCTGAACTAGTTTCCATTATATATGTAAGCATATTTCAATTCTTTGATATTAATGAAGTGAAGTTTTATTCTTGCTGCATCTCTGTGTTTATGTTTATATCTATATTTTGTTGCATTCTCCAGATCACTTCTAATATAATTAAATGAATTTTTATACTCATAACCATCTTATGTGGATTTCATATCATCACATATTTATTAACAAAAATATTTGCAACATATAGTTTTATTTATACAAATAATTAAATCTTTGTAAAAAATGTAATATTAAATTTAGGCACCAATAAAATTATTGAAATAAAATTGAAATTTTTAAAAATATCATTTTCATATTCATAAAATATTTAATAAAAAAATAAATAAACTATCTAAAAATATTTAGTCATGCAATTTTTTTTTATTAAATTGAATATAGGGGAGGATGTCTTCCAAAAACTATATCTTATTTTTAAAGTTCTATTTGTTAACTAGTAATAGTAATATGATGAGTTTTCAAGGTTTTAGGCAAATATTATGGTAGAATGTATGAGTGTTAATTAGTAATATGATGTGTTCTAAAGGTTTTAGGCAAAGTTGATGGAAAAAATCTAAAAATATTTAGTTATATAAAAAAAATTGATTGAATTGAATATAGAGAAGGATCTCTTCCAAAAACTATATCTGATTTCTAAAGTTCTATTTGTTAACTAGTAATATGATGAGTTTTAAGGGTTTTAGGTTAAGATTATGGTAACTAGTAATATGATGTGTTTTAAGGGTTTTAGGCCAAGATTATGATAGAATGGATGAGTATTAACAAGTAATATGATGAGTTTTCAGGGTTTTAGGCCAAGATTATGGTAGAATAGATGAATATTAACAAGTAATATGATAAGTTCTAAGGGTTTTAGGCAAAGTTTATGGGGTACAGGAGAATGGATGAGTGTAAAAAAATTGATTTGAATTATAATAAATATTTTTTTCAATTTAATATTATTTTAGATATTAATATAAATGAATTATTTTATTTATGAATATTAAAAAATTTAATTTATAGAAATTTAGCAATTGCTTTTGTGCTTTCAAGACTCTCGAGGCTTTGAACGTTGCATTGTTGTTTAATTGTGAGGATTGACAACCGTCACCAAGCCCTCGTCACCGCATCATTAGTCATTCATGATAATGACAGTCATCACCCGCTACCCATCATCATTATCAAGAGGATGACAATTTTTTCTCGCGTTGGGATTTATATTTCATCCAGAGGCATCTGGCTCATCAACAGGCATATGGGAGTTGGCATCAGAGAAGGGAACTCGTGCCTTGGAATAGGAATCTTGTGGACATGAAATAATTTCTGATATTAGTTTCAATTTCAGGTTTGGAAAAATGTACAGCCAACTGGAAATTAAAGGAATGTTACAACTAAATGACACAATTGTGAGCTAATCACTCATAGATTTTATTTTTTAAGCTTAGTTGCACCTAACGGTGTCGGGGTGTCTATATTAATCTAAAGGGTATTAAAAAAGAGATATTATGGTTAAACAAAAATGAACCCAAAGTACAGCATAGTGCCTAAGAAAAAGGAATTGAAATTAATAAATATTAATATTAACTTAAAAGTGGTTAAAAAGGCAAATAATGAAAAACTAGAATGATTTATTTTATTTGATGTAAATATAATTTAATATTTATATTTATATAATATAATTTTAGAATATAAATATTATTTTAGATTTATTTTAATTTTAGATTTACCAAGATTTTAGAGGAATCAAATCTCTTTTTAGTTTAAAAGTGATTTGTATCTCAAGAAATTTAATCTCTCGACACCTGATAGATCTAGAATTAAGATAAATCTAGCCTGATTTAATTATAAATTAATAATACATTTATAATTTTATGTTATTTTATTTTATTTTTATTTTTATGTAATTTGACCAAGTCAAAATGTTAAACAGTACATTACATTACAAAATCTCTACCATACTAGGTTGGAGAGCATTGACACAATTAAAAAAAAAAAGAGATTAGATTAAGGGGTAGTTCAATTGGTGATCATAGTGTTATATGAAGTGTTATGTAAATTATGAGATTTAAGGTTTAAATCCTTCCTATTGGCCTATGTCTACCAAAGAGGGCATATGTAGGCACATAGAGGTGATCATAGTGTTATATGAAGTGTTATGTAAATTATGAGATTTAAAGTTTAAATCTTTTTTATTGGCCCATGTCTAGGGAAGGGCCATATGTAGGCACATAAAAGTTATAGCACTGGTGGCCACCTAGAGGTTATAGTGGTAGGAATCAAAATTTTCCATATATAAGCACATAAAAATTATAACAGTAGTGACCATTTAAAAATTATAATAATAACAATCAAAATCGACTCTATGTCACACTAATACAATTAACCTATGTCAACAAAAATGAATGTATGTGTACACCTAATTTTGTGGTGGCATCTGCAATTTCTTTGTATAAGTAGAAAATGGGGTTTTCAAGGAGGGAGTCCCTAACACCGACGAGCGAATTGGCAGTGCAATGGGGAAGAGGTTGGCGCCACCGATGACGTTCGTACTTGTGCTGAGGCCCTTTATTTGTGATGATCTTAGGGGCTTCTGCTCTTCCACCATGTGGAGTTTGAGCTTGCACATGCTTTATGATTTCCCATAATACATAAAATTCAAATGCAGAGGCTTTTCAAATCACCATGAATGCTTTTCTTGTTAGCTCCTCGTTAATGGCGGTGTAGAAGGTCAACGCTCCGCGTGTGTTTCATGGCATGTGCTTAAATCTACCGATGTGTCTGTTTACTAATACCTGCAGGTTTTGGTGTAACAACAATTGTGTCTCCAACAAGTGGTATCAGAGCCAGATATTGGCTTCAAAGGGATTCTTTGATGCCAGGGGTTTACAGTGCCTGATGAGATCAATGCAACCTTTTTACAAATTTGGGTCTAGAAAATAATGGTGGAACAATCGTATGCGGAAGAAACTCGAGGAGAATGTGCGGAAGATAGTGCCGTAACTAACAGGGATAGCAGTGCATTTGCAATATTTACCGGTTTGGAACATGCTGACGAATTGTTTGGGATTCATGTGGCTATTTAAAGAAGCTTGAGAGATACCTTTTGGTAATATTAAAATTCAAGGCTCATTTTGTTTGTAGATTTTTTCATAGGGAATCGATAAGGAATATTTCCTGTGTGTTCTATGTCGTGTTGAAAGATGGAGTAGGCGGGCGCTGCATGCAGGTCAGCAGAAGAAAATTGTTCATGCGGCTTCTAAAATTGTTCGTTTCCTGTTACGTGAGGCCACTGGTGCTGGAATCTACGAGGTTCTTGGGCTCGCAGTTGGAGTGGTTTGATAGAAGTTTTGAGAAAATCAAATTGAGAGAGGATGGATCAGAATTGCAAAAAAAAAAAAAAAAAATTAATGAAGTCAAAATTATTGCATGTAAATGGACATACTACTATAAGACCTAGTAAGGCATATGTACCCCTCGATGATCACCGGTAAAGTCTGGGTTAGACCTAGGTGATAGGGGGATGTCGAGTTAACAATACCCTGGGTAAAAACTCTGAGGGGGGTAAGAGCTAGAGTGAGCAGGATTGTCTCACTTAGCAGGTTTGGCTAGAGTTAGCCAAGGAACCCCAAGTCAAGTTTAAGGGGGGAATGTTAAGAAATTTAGCATAACATAAATAATTACTGAGAGGAATATATATAAGAAAATAACCAGCAATAACCATAAACACAAATTTTTATCTGGGAAAACCTCAAATCCGGGGAAAAACCCAACCTAATAAGATCTCATTAGCATTGGCCAAAACCTTGGCCAATCCGACCAAGTGAGCCTTCACCACTCACCTCTAGGTCTTGCATTACAATGAAGTCCTTCTAGCCTTTTATAAGCTCCATTACATATAATACCACGGGCAGAATACTATGGGTGCACAATACCATGTGCCCCAAAACCATCATTGTTTAACCTGGTCAACTTTGACTTTATCCTGAGTCAAGTTTACCTAATAGTTCTCTGCCAGAAAAACTTCAATATGCAAAACATGAATGACATTTAAAGCGAGAGGGTTCACAAGAGAAAGGGTTGTGCACACAACACCGCAAACAATCCACCGTTTATGAACAAAATACTCACTAAATAATTACCCGTCTAAGAAAGTCAAGATATGGCTACTTCATGAGCTTTGATGGTGAGAAATTATTCAAACTTTTTAATCTCATGGCATGTACTCATTGCCTCGATGAGATTTGCCTTTTTCTAGTCATTCCAAGCAATGGTTGGGCCACATTTAAGAAAAATGTTCAACAAAATGATGTGGTTTGAGGTAGGATCTCGACCAAACAAAACCAACCAACCAAAAAAGGACCAATTTGCTAATAGAGAATAAAGGTGGATGGGTTGAAATGGACAAGGTTGAAAATATCATAAAATTATGTGCATATTTTATATTTTTAATTATCCATACATGTGTAAATATTTCTTTTTAATTATTTTATAAAATTTATATGAAATATAAATCAAAATGATGTGTCATGGCTTATTTATGGGATTAAATAAATCTTATTGTCATCACCAATCTATAACCAAATCTCTTTTTAATTATTTTATAAAATTTATATGAAATGTAAATCAAAATGATGTGTCATGGCTTATTTATGGGATTAAATAAATCTTATTGTCATCACCAATCTATAACCAAATCTCCAAGCTAGGTCAGGTGTAGTGTGCCTCTACCAACATAATGTTTCTTTTATCAAATAGATAAAAGAACACTTTGTTTTACACGGAGAGTCGATAAGTCAAATTTGGAAGCCTACACATAAGGAGATACGGGAAATTCACTAAAATAAAAATTATCAGGTTACTTTTTTATTTTCAATGTTGTTATAAAATATAGATTTTTGGCAAGTCAATAAGTCAAGTGTGGAAGTCTACACATAAGGAGATTAATTAATTTATTGTTATAAAAAGTAATATCCTCTCAATAAAATGTTAAAATTTTGCATAAAAGTCAAGCACTCAATGTTTCTCTATGGGATTTTTTTTCTTGAAAAGTCACTTTTTGTGATGGAATAATGGATACAAAATATGTGCAGTAATAGCATTTCTAGGCATGTGAGGACATACGACAACCTGTGTTTTGAGTGATTGGAAACTTTCATAGTGAATTATATTGTTAGAGATTTCCATACTAACACTGTGTAGTGAGTGTGATCAATCCATTACACTCATTACATAGTGTTAGTCCGAAAATCTCTAACAACCTGTGTTTTAATTATTGGATGGATATACATGCCACCTATGATATGGCATGTGACAAAATATGACAACCTACATTTTAGTTATTGGATGGAAGTACATGGCACTGAAGTTTTGGGGAAAAGGATGAATATTCGAAAAAGTTAAAGCGAAATATGTAACTTACTGCACACGAGTAAAGTGTTTAGGTAGATTTATCCAAACTATACATTCACTAGACAAAATCCCTCCTTGCGTGGCATAAATTCCACAAGTATTTGCCCCTTTCTATTTCATTTCGTAGACATATATGGATTTTTTTTTTTTGGGACATTTTTTTTATAGTTTTTTTGACAATTTTTTTGATAGTTTTTTCTCTATTAACAATTATTATGGTTTATTAGGGGTTGCGAGCAAGTGTAGTGAGGATCGATTTAGTAATGGGCTCTATTCTTGGTTAGAGGGTCTTGTAAATCTTCTATTCATTCGGTGTATCTTTGCACCTTTATGTGCAATTGCTAATTTTAAATTTACCAGTCTAGATCCATCTTAACTCTAGATCTACCAAGCTCCGAGAGGGATCAAATCCCTTGAGATGCAAACATCTTTTAGAATGAAAATATATCTTGGTAGATCTAGAGTTAAGATTAATCTAGACTAGTTTAATTCCCTAATTTAAATAGGCTATATTCCACATGAATACTATGGGTCAATACCATGGGTTCTCATACCATGATTCAATACCATGAAGTTATCTTTATTTAAATCCTATTTTTTTATTAATTTTATTTTATGTTAATCGAGCAAAAATGTTTTCACGTAGTGTGGATGGTAAATTCACTATTGTACTTTAATTTAATTTTAATTTATAATTTTTTTAATTTTTTTTTTATATAATTTGATTAACAATGTTAAACAAAACAAGACATGGCATTACAACATCTCTATCATACTAAGCTAAAGTGCACATCTGGCAATAAAAAAAATAAATTTTATAAAAAATATTTATCTAATCCTTTCTCATTTTCATACTTTGATTAAGAAAAAAAATAATTACTCGCACTTGGATGCCAACTAAACAATAGTGGATTTAGTTGATCTTTGAATTGAATTAATTGTTGCATTGGAAATGTGTGATTGTCCATGAATAAAGTTTCATTTTTCCTATTATTTTTGTATGTTGATAAAGAACACATGTATTGTGTACAAAGTATAAAAATTAGTCCATGGACAAGCATTTGCAAGGTCGCTGGTTGTCAGAAAATTAAGTTATGATAGGATTGCATAGAATATCCATACACTTTGTAGAGCCAAAGGCACAACCTTATCAAAATGCAGTTATTTTTAAATTCTCATTGATAAGGAAAAACTAAAATTGTAGCTAATCATAAATGACCAATGTATTGCATGTTGCTATTTGTTGTAGCTTTGTATAGAAAATATGATGGTATCCTTTTCACTTTTGACACTTTGTAGAGCCAAAGGCACAACATTATCAAAATGCAGTTATTTTTAAATTCTCATTGATAAGGAAAAACTGAAATTGTAGCTAATCATAAATGACCAATGTATTTCATGTTGCTATTTGTTGTAGCTTTGTATAGAAAATATGATGGTATCCTTTTCACTTTTGGTGTGACAAAATGGAGGCTCAAACTCAATATGTGTGATTATGATTTCCCAATCATGTTCTCTTTGGCTCATATTGACATTCTGATTTTTATTAGTTATCAGGATATTTATTGATGCAAAATTATAACCCTTCAAGAATGTCCTGATGATGGATCCCTGTTGGGATTTGAAACGTTGATGAAAATGGTTATTACTGTGGGTTCTCCAGTTACTAAATTAAAAAATATATTGTTGTCATTTACTGCACTTCCTTTTTCCTTCTTATGTTCCTCTGGTATTTATGATTCACCATGGAATGATTTTATGGGCTCGTCGGACTATGAAATGAAAAGTGAAATCGGTGGAATAAAAATTGCTACTTTCTCTGAATGAATAAGTTGATCATTTGTCCCAATCTCTTCGTCCTAGGTCGATGATTTCATCCTACATTGATTAATTTCATTGATATGTTCATCCTGATCGAGTATGATAATATCTATAGATTGGAGCACCCATACGAGGAAATACTTTGAAGGTTCGTAGGGTTCCCAACCCTATTTGGGAGAAATTACAGACTGGGGCACCAAATCAAGTCATGACGTTGGAGGACCACCAAGTCTGCAACTGAGTCCAGGAGTGTCTATAGAGTGGAGCACATTTGCAAGTCAAGAAGTTGGAGGGCCACCGGGTTCGCAACTAAGTCTGGAAGAGTATGTAAAGTGGAGTACCTGCCCAAGTCAAGATGTTCCAAGTCCGTTAGATTCCCAACCAAGTCTGGAAGCATATGCATAGTGGAGCCCCCACCCAAGTCGAGATACTGAAGGCCCACCAGGTTCCTGACCAAGTCTAAGAGTGTTTGCAAAATGGAGATCCCACCCAATTCAAGACGTTAGATGCTTGCAAGGTTCTCGACCAAGACTACAAGCATTTGCAAAGTGAAACACCTACCCAAGTCAAGATGTTGGATGTCTGCCAGGTTCCCTACCAAATCTAGGACCATTTGCATAAAAGATAACATGTCCAAGTCAAGACTTTGGGGGTCTTGGTAGGTTCCCCACCAAGTATGGGAGCATCTACTGTAACACCCTCCTCCCACATCTATGCAAGTAACTAGCCAACCGGGGTAAACATGAGACAAGAGGCTACTATGATTGGATTCAACCTCCTATGTGACCTTAACGAAGTGGAATCAATGGAAACATCACACACAAACATCCATCATCAGCTTCAAAATCCTCAGGATACAAGTCAGTCACTCAGACAGCTTGTCCTTGGGTCCCACTAATGTTCTGGACATCTTAGGCCTCAGTCGCTCCCATGATATGGGTAATAAAGTGTCCAGAAACCTAAATTTGCTTGCATAGGCTTTCTTTCCAGTTGCCAAAGACTAAAATTGCCAGTTATATGCCAACGACCCTGGGATTTAAGCTACCTTTTCAGGCCGAGAGCCCAGGTCACTGCCTAGAATGGAGTGATAGCTTAAAATTGGTAAAATTACAGGGAAATAATGATTCCAAAGCAATAAGTTGAACAATACCTTAACCAAACCCCTACTAGCCATGACAGACATTTCGTCAAACATATCCTCAACATGTAACCTACAGGTGTAAACAATAGAATTAAGTGTAGGGATCTCATACTTATCTGAGAATCGCTATGAACCATTGTTCCCTCATGTCATTTGTTGCATTATCATCTGTTAGGCCATAAATAAATTATCCATTCATTTACAAGTGAAAACATGTTGAGAGCCATACATAGATGTTGTCATAAAACATACATTTAACCAGCATAATAGGGATAGAAATATCATAAACATATCAGCCATAGAATCCACATATACATCAATACATTTACACATGAAAATCAAGTGAATGAAATTTTCATTAATGAATGCAATAAACCAACTCAAGATGGGACTACCCCATTCCACCCGACCATAGAATGGTTGAGCCAAATCTCTCTTCACCCATTCACCCTCGTGCCATATTCCAAACATGAATATGGGACTCAAACCAAAAGAACCAATAAGGGCATACCAAGGCTAAACCACCTCACCCTCATCAATAGAAACTAGGCTTTACCATAATCCATCATAGATCACTAGGCCAACACAATGAACAGATCATAACAATATTTACCATGATCTCCACCCAATCATTAGGCCAAACAAGGATGGATGTTGTTAGGGTCCTATAATAATAGGATTCATAATTTTGAATTGGCTTTGGTTAGTCTTGTAATATTGTACATACTTTTGCTTTCTGCAAAATGTTTTCCATATTAAAAATTAAAAAATGAAAAGAGGGTATGTCCTAAAAGAATAATCAAAGGACAAAAAGAAAGAAAAAGTGAAAAATATGAACCCCAAAAAGAAATAAAACAGATCATGAAAGTGTGCAAATTCAAATGCCACTACTTTTTACTTTACTTTGTAAAATAAGGTTGTGTGTAGCTTGTCAGAAATGCTACAATCCATGATGGCCAAATAGCTTAATCTTGACTTATTCATGCTTTAAATTTTATGTTGATAGATAGAGAATCAGCATCTAGCCAAATTGTTTAACCTTGGCAGATCAGTAGTTAGGTAGAGACTAAAAGTGAGCTCATTAGTTTAATCTGAGCCATTGGAAGTTATAAGGTTAGAATTAGATAGTTTGCTTGTCAAAAGAAAAGGAAATAAAGGGTCAGCAAGCTCAAATGCACCCAATAAAATGAAGAAAAAATGTTAGGATAAATAAAGGGTAGGTAGAAGAAAGGTTACAAATGCACAAGTTGCTAAGTCAAAGAGCACCTTTATCATGCTTAATCCTATGTTTCATGTGCAGGAGGATTCATGAGAAAGAAAGGATATTCACAAGCTGGTTTAACTAACTTCCCCTCATTTCACCCCCTATGCTTATTTGCTAATTTCCCCATTACCCCTTCATCACTTATAAATCCCTTTTTCCCCTCATTTTGACCCTTACCCCTTGGTTTCACACATTTCCCTAGTAATTACCTTTCAAAAATCATCCCCCTACCCAAAACCCCTTTTCCCTAGTGTGAAACCCATTCCCCATTGCAAATATTACCTTCCCCCTTTTTAATTTCCCTTCAAAACCCACAAAAACCCCTTTATCCTAAGTTTTTCTCCCCCCACTTTATCTAATTAAACCCCCCATTTCATATTTCCCCGACAAACCTCTTTTAACCCACCAACCCTTGGTGCGGTTAAAAAACCCCGCCACATAACCCCTAGTCCCACTTTATTAATCCGTTGCTTATCCTGACCTTATTAGTTAATTAATTACATTTCTATGTAATTAAACCCCGGGCCCTGCAAATCCCTTTCCCAATTCCCTCCGTGCATCTTAATCACGTGACAGTCATCTGATCTCCTACCCCAGATCCGACGGTGCGCATCCATATCGCATGGGTTCATTATTCTATCGATAATAGCCCAAGAGCATGCGAGATTCACGGTTTTGCCTGAGCCCTGTTCTGCTACGTGGTGGAACCAGTTGAGATCGCGTGCTCGCAAAAAATACCACCCGCCCTCCAAAAGCAGTGCAATGGCTGAGAAAACCACCTCCCCTCCAAAGCTGAAAACTGCCCATTTTTCATTCTTAATTTCTGCGCCAAAATGTGACCGTTACCCGTTAAAAGGCCGGAAAAGCCCCAATTCACTCTTTTCGCTCATTTTTCACTGCAACTACTGCTTAGCCATTGCGACACCCTGAGACCTCTGTGAGCAAATTGACCACTGTCTGCCGCCTGAAGAAGCTCCAGACACCTAATTGAAGCAACCAATTCACAGTTGAAGCCACCGTACCCTCTACAATCGCCACTGAACCCAGTTTGCAAGCCAGACCATCGATTTCCAGGTATTCTTGGGAAAACCAAAACGGCCCTTCAATTTGAAAGCATACAGTCTAATTGGAAGCTTAATTAATCGAATTAATTAAAGAAAATTCCCTGAATTGAAAAGAAACCTATTTATGCCCCAAAACCCTTCTTTTGTGGGCTATAATTACCCTCTCACTGTACTAGAACTGCTAAACTCACTCCTAAAACCCCTCAAAGCCTAATTCATATATGTACACCCAATTATGGCTTCCCAAACCTCTTTGGACGTGATACCTCTACAAACCCCTCACTTGGACATTGACCACCTTGCATTAGCAGACAAAGATTTCCAAATAGAGGACACAGCCTCCCCTGCCTACCTTCTAAAGCTCCACTGCTTGAGTAAGGACAGATTCTTAAACCAGAACGATGACATCCAAATATTTGTTTCCAAAAGTACATCCATTCCCAAACATTATCCACTTTTGTCATGCTTGCTACATTCCTAGCCAAAGGGCCATTGTCACCCCTAACCAATAAGTATTGTTTACCATCATTGTAGAATCCATTAACCAAATGTTGCAGGTCCAACCAAGCCCTAATGAGACCCCATTGTCTATTTGAGAATTGTTGGACCTTTATACCAAGTTAGACCTACCCATAATAGCACAAATTTTCCAAACTTTCACCATTGAGGAATGTCATACTCCCATAGATAGTCCCCCTTATGCTGCCACTATTTTTTCTGAGAGATGCAGACAAATTATTACTATGCTCTCTTGCATCTTAGGATACACCACAGATGAGCACGTGGATGAGGTTGTCCTGGAATTCCTTTCCATCTTTAGCCCAGGCAAGCCTCTTGCTATTATTTACAACTATGCTCAGTTCATTGCAAGCAAGATGCAGGAACAGTTCACTAGATTACCTACTGAAAGAGTCTTCAAGTACTCTTCTGTATTATTTCATATGTTCTTGTATTATCAATCAGATAAATTCCCTATTAACATTCAGAAGTTGGATACCAAGGGAAATCAAAGATCAATTATTTATTGGACACCCTTGATCAAAAAGTACTCCACTACATTCACTTATAAGGACTTCATTGATTCATTTGTCCATCCAGTCATGAATATGCTAACCAGTAGCCCTCAGCCTAGAATCAACCAAGAGATCAAAAGGGTGTTATAGTTGGCCAAGAATAGTAAGGTGGGAGATTGGTATCTGTACCAAAACCACATAGAGATAAGAATTTATGGATGCCAACTTACCCCTTACAAACTACCCAAATACCTCCCCATGAGGATATTTGCACTAGAATATTTTAGGCAGATTATCAATTCTGATGAAGTCAACTTCCTAGCAACTAGGAAGAAAACTCAATTCAAAATGAAAAACCAATTGGGCCCCTTCATTTGTAGCACCAAGGAAGCTGGACCAAAGGCAGATAAGATTTTGCAACAAATGAAGTTCAAAAACAGTTTTATGTGGCAATATGACCCTCATGGAATCATAAATAAACTGAGGATCAAGGTCAAATTGGGACGTTTCATCCATCATCCTAGACCAGACATTGAGAGGTTTGCCAACTAATCAGAATGGTTGGAAAACACTCTAATTGACATGGATAGCATTGTAGTGGATGTAGAGAATACATTGATTAATGTAGAGAGACAGATTGATGAAAGTTCCTTCCTGCAGGTTCCAGAACTAGGAGAACCAATGAACATTCCTCCTGTTTTACAGACTCCTGCAAATGAGGAGAGAAACCCAAAGAGAAACAGGGAGGAGGGTTCCAGTTCTTCTATGGAAACCACTGATGAGCAGTTCGAGATCAGTTACAGGAAGAGGCCCAAGCTGAATCCTGTAACTGAATAGGAGGACACCATTGAATTAGTGGAAATAATTGACACTGATACAATGGTGGAAAGAAGCAAAGGTACAACAACTTCAGGAGAAACACAACAGCCCTCAACATCTAACACTCAACTGATTGAGAGACAACTCAGTGTTGAGGTTTCTTCTTTCACCAGACCAGTAGATAAAGAAAAGGATATCAAGGATAGATACAAGGAGATCAAGTTGAGAAATGAGTAGTTGAAGGCTGAAACATATGCTTAATACTTCATGCACACACCAGCAAATCAAAGCAGGTTGATGTCAGCTTTTGACATCAAAGCAGGAAAAATGCAAGTGTCCTTCATGCAGCCAACTGTCCAGCAGCCAAAGACATCAGCTGACTACAGAAAAATAGACTTTGAGGTGTTGGCCAGGGATTCTTTTGAAATCCCTGATGATGTGAACCACCTGACTTATGTCTTACATATTGGCCTCCCCTTCGAGGAGGTTTCCCATGGAATGATAGATTTGGGGTTTTATCCCCCACTTTGTTCCCCAATCATTCTTCCTCGACTATAATTTCTTGTTGCACTACCTCAAGCAACGTAGTAGGCCTCAAAATGTGCACCTTTTCCTTTATAATAGGATTCAATCCATACAAAAACTTGTTTACCTTGAGGGCTTCAGTATTTAGATGGGTAGCATATCCAAGCAACTCCATGAATCGTGCTTCATATTCAAGGATTGTCTTAGTTCCTTGCTTAAGATCATGGAACTCATTCAATTTCCTCTCCAAGTATTCAGTAGAAAGGTACTTTGCTCGAAATTCCTCTTCAAATTGTTCCCATGTCAAGGTAGACATGGAGTATCCCAATTGGGATTTTAAGTTCCTCCACCATAATATTGCACTCTCCTTAAGTTGGTATATAACCAACTATGCGTTTTGGTTGCTATAATAATTCCTCAACTCAAAACATAGGTGCATGTTTTCCAACCAAGCTTCTACTACCTCCCCTTTTGTGGTACCCTTAAAGATAGGAAGCTTAACCTTTTCCAACTCTCTATGTACATCTCCATCAGATGGTATTTCTTGCCTCTCTAATTGAGATGAAGAACTAGGCACTAAAGGATTTCCCCAAACCCTACTAATCAATACTTCAATCATCTTTTGGAAAGATAACATCATATCCCTTACTTCCCTGATGGATATTTGCTCAGATTCTTTATCTTGCAGAGGTGGAGATGAGACTTCATTCCTCCTCCTTGATGTTCTCTCCATGATTACTTAACCTGACCAAGGAAAAATTTAGGTAAGTAAATAAATATTAGCAGGCAAGCCCTAGGCCCTAGAGTTTTAACCTGCTCTGATACCATATGTAAGGTCCCACCTTACCAACCATCAGTATTATACTAAGGTTGACTCAAAATGCTATTTAAGTTTAAGTTTTTAAGACGTAAAAGTTAATGCAAGGTTATATATCTATATTTTTAGTTTTAGATGGTATTATTTACACTACATACTAATTTCTACTAACTAACTAACCCATGGTAATATTAAACTTCTCATTAAGGCTACAGGGTCATGGTTCCTCAAGATCCAAAACTTACAACCATAAGTCTTAAAATCACATTTAAATGATAGAGTCTTTAGTGGGATAAACAATATCAATATTTACAAACCACAATTTCTAATAAGCTAATTGTTCATTCTATTGCAATTAAGAGTGTTTAAAATTGACTAATTTGATTTTTTTTCTAGATAATATACCTATGAATTCTTTGGTAAAACAAAGGGAAGAAAAACAAGATAATTCAACTTCTAAAGGAGTGGTTTCCAATTATTATGAATTCATATGTGAGCTAACAATTACAACATTTCACCTAACCAGTTTGCCTTCCATGGATTTTTACTTCAATGGAACCATCATGTTTATTCTTTAAGATATCTCCAAAAACACCTTGGTTGCAAATCCTAAATTTACTTAGTAATTTTTATAGACAATTCATAGATGTAATTAGCTACAACCATTAAAGCATTATGTCAAACAGTTTGCAAACATGAAATGTACAGCCATTGAGGCATTTTGTGAAACACTTACAACCATAACCCTGAAGGCGATTTCACCAAAATTAACTAACATGAATCTAAGATTACATAATTTCTTTTTCTTTGTTAGTAATGCCAAGAAGTGAACCTAATACATAAGTAGAACTATCATCCATCTTGATGGCTGCATATACAAAAATCTAGGCACATAATGACTATAAATATTTAAAAAATTTTACAAATAGCTCGCAGCGATGTAGTTACAACCATTGGGAATTTTGAACAACAGTTAACAGTCACAAAACAAGCTGCTAACTATTAAACTATCAAACAAGCAGTCACAAGTTTATTAAACTATCAATGTATTAACCATTGATACTTTAAAATAATAATTCCAAGTTTATATGACAGACTGATTTCATAAAAAGAGATTACCAGGTAAATCACAGCTACAAAAAAAGCAGCAAGACAAACCACCAGGCAACAACAACAAATCTGTAAAATATAGAAGATTACAGAACCGGATTCTGAAACTCTGTTTTTTGAAATCAAAGTTGGGGCGACATGGCCAAAAGGCACTGATACCCCATGAAGTTAAAATAAATCAAAACAGAAACGCCCAGAAATGTGATTATTCCACAACCAAAAACAAATTTATACTATCTCATTTATCCCTTTTGTGAAACATATACTCTAAAAACTTATCTACAACTATAAAAAGAGAAGAAAAACCCAAATTTATGCTATTAACATGTTTTCATAAAACTCATGGCAACTTGAATGCTTCAGCCATTAAGACATGATGTAAATCAACTTGCAATGAAACTGTACAAAAAAGACTTACATAAAATACACTACAATTATTACAAAATTCCTTCAACATTTATTGTGCAGCATTTGATATAAATCTAAGTTTCCGTCAACAACCAAATAAGCAAAACCATGTAATGAACTACAAAAAAAAACATAATATAATGTTGTCAACATACCTAGCAGTGAATTTATACAACTCAAAAAATGGGAGTATGTTCCATCTCCAATGAGAGTATGCTCCAGCTCCAATATCCTTACCAACTCATTGTGAACCACCCGGTTTTCCTCCCAACCATATCCAAGAAGAACTCCTCCCCTTGGAACCCCCGAGCTACAAAAGCTCACAAGCAGTACCAAAAGACAACAGTAGAGAGATTTGCAAGGCAAACTAAGGAAGCAAATTTTCACTTCCTCTCAATACCACTCATGGCCAACCTCAATAGCTAGAGGTCTTAAGATTTTAACAATAACTTCATATTTATTATGGAAGCAATTGGCTACTCTCCATATCTCTCCCTCTCACTATTTTCCTCAAGTCTTTTCCACTCTTGACCGCCTAATCCCTAAGTGACAATACATGAGACTCATATATAGGAGGAGCAACCAGTTCTTGTCATAAAGGAGGAGTAATGTGCATGCATTGGATTCCATTTAGAGGAGTGTAACTTATGCCATTAAGAAGAGGTATGCATGCCTTAGTTAAGGAGAGTGTAACATATGCACTAAAGAGACCATAAGAGGAATATTTTATGACATATTTTTAATGAGTGAAAAGGAATATGACATTCTTTGATGAGTGCATAAAATAGAGTATAATGAATTATTTAAAAGAGAGAGAGAGAGAGAGAGAGAGAGAGAGAGAGAGAGAGAGAGAGAGAGAGAGAGAGAGAGAGCCATGAGAGTCATGAAGGAGATGTGTGAATTGATTGAGGAGATAAAATTGACTTGTAATTCCATTTTAATAATAATATCATAGTCTCGTAAAAGATATTAATAATACTGAGTATTCAATCAAGATTGAACTATTAGGATTGATTAATGATAAGTTAATTTGTTTTTCTTCAACTCTACTTGGTTACCAATTTATGTAAAGTGATTTACTATTTTTGGAAAGTCGTGCTTGAGATGTTGGGCATGAATTTTTATTTTTAGAAAGTCATTCTAGAATTGTGAGGATGCAATTTTATTTAAGGAAATTCATCCATGAGTAGTATTTTTATTCTGGAGAATAGGGATTCCGCACCCCTATTTCATGCATCTCCGTGCCTTAATAGATTGAGGACTCCGCGCTTTGATCTACTTCAAAGATCCAAGCTTCCACAACTTGATCTTTTTTAAATATTTAGGACTCCATGCCCTAAATATACAAGACTCCACGTATTTATCTTTCTTGGATTTAGGACTCCACGCCCTAATTTCCATGCCCTGTCATCTACTGTGCTTTGAAACTTTGTGTTTCTCCTTATGGTACTGATTGTGAGCTTTTACCCATCTAATGGTTCACCGATAAGGCCTTGTTCAAAGACTTGCACACATTACAATCTCATAGATCAAAGGATCAAATGAATTTCATAATGAAATTTACTTAATCACATTTTACCTAGAATCGTGCATGTCTTCCATAGTCATTTTGATTTTGAAGAAATAACTTCCACAGTCATTCATAATTGCACATCCTTGTTGGAAAATGACTAGGTACCCTACCACATCCTACTTAGTACAATATTAGACATATATAATCACACAAATCATGTATCATCCATAAATCATAATTAACCATCTATTCCGCATAACCGTGATAATCCATGGGTATATGTGTCTCAATCTTGGATCACCATCCATGTCATACACCTGCTTCATAAATCAGATACAAACAGAAAAAACATATGTATAACATTTTACTTAACCAAAACCATCTAATACAGATAAACAATGATGCCACATATAAGAGGAAATATAACTATATAAAACATTGTTCCCCAATCCAGTGATCAATCTATCATACATAAACATAAAAGGAAATATAACTATGTATGTAAAAAATTATTCCTCAATCAAGTGATCAACCTATCATATATATATATATATATATATATAAACCCTTGATAAGAGTGACAAAACTATACTAAAAAAATAGGACAATACATACTCCCCCTCTTGGAGTCAACTTGGCCCGAAGTTTAACTAAACAAAAAAGGAAACTCAAGACGCATAGAAGATGCATCTTCCCAAGTGGCGGAACTAGGACTGTACGGGTCCCATTGGACCTTTACTTGGTCCACCATGCCATGTCTGAGCTATCGAGTGTGATGGTCCAAAATGGAAACTGACTCTGCCTTAAGAGTTCCTTCGTCCATTACATGTAATTGATGCCAATCTAAAATGTGAGAAGGATCATGAACATACTTACGTAGTACCGAAATATGAAATACATCATGCATACGATGAAAGACTGGTGGTAAAGCAAGACGATATGCCACATGTCCAACCCTTTAGATGATCTCAAAAATCCCAACAAATCGAGGAGAGAGCTTAGATCCTTTCCCAAACCTAATAGAACTTTTCTGAGGTTTTACTCGAAGAAAAACAAGTTGCCCTTCTTTAAAACTACGATCCACTCTATTCATATCAGTATAGCTCTTATGTCTATCCTGTGCCCACTTTAATCTTTGTCTTATATGACACACTTGTTCTTCCATTTCTTGAAGAATTTCAGGACCTACTGAGATTCTTTCCTCTAATCTATCCAAACTTAAAAGTGTTCTGCATGGTCTTCCATACAATAACTCATAAGGTGCCATATCAAGGAGCATGATAATTTTATTGTAAGCAAACTCTACTAGAGGAAGATAATCTTCCCACTTAGATTGTTGATCCATTACGTACATTCTAAGCATGTCCTCTGACACTTGATTTACTCTTTCAGTTTGGCCATCAGTCTCCGAATGATAAGCTGTACTGAAATTTAATTGTGTCTAAAGGGCTCCCTGGAAACTAGCCCAAAGTCTTCCTGTAAATATAGAGGCCCTATCTAATATGATTTTCTTAGGAAAACCATGAAGTCTAACCACCTCCTTGATAAATACTTGTGCTATTTCAGATGCTTTGTAAGTATCTCTAACAGATATAAAATGGGCACTCTTAGTAAGTTTATCTACCACCACCAAAATGGAGTTATGCCTTTTGGTTGTTTTAGGTAATTCAACAATAAATTCCATAGATATTGCTTCCCATTTAGACTCAAGAATGTTATGCGGCTGCAACAATCCTACTGGATGACCATGTTATGCTTTAACTAGCTGACATTCCAAACATTTTCCACAAAATTTGCTACATCCTTCTTCATGCTTGCCCAAAAGAAAATTTGCTTTAAATCAGCATACATCTTTTGGACTCCCAGGTGAGCCATATATGTTGCACGGTGAGCTTCTTTCAAAATGAACTCACGAAGCCCATCTTGATCTGGAACTACAATCTTTTTCATGAATCTCACCATACCATCGTCATCATAAGAATACCCTTCTACCTTGTTTTTCTTAGCCCCTCCCTAGAAAGAGAAACTTTAACTTCCTTGCACCATTCATCTACATCTTGTGCCCTCATGATGCACTCCTGTAAATCAATCTTCAATGGAATTACTGAAAATATTCGTGGTCTTCGACTGAGTGCATCGGCTACTTTGTTCAATGTACCCTTGATGTAAGTTATGTCAAAATCATATTCACTTAGGAGTTCTGACCACCTTCTTTGCCTAGCATTTAGACCACTTTGAGTAAATATATTTTCAATTCAAATTTTTTTCCCACCAGATAATGTCGCCAAAGTCGTAAGGCATGAACTATAGCTGCTAGTTCTAGATCATGGGTTGCATAGTTTTCCTCATGCGTCCTTAACTTCCTAGAGGCATATGCAATCACCCTACCATCTTGTGATAATACCGCACCCAATCCATCTTTTGACGCATCGGTACATACTATGAATGGTCTATCCATATCTGGAACCTCAAGTATCGGAGCTATAGTCAAACATTGTTTGAGCTTGGAAAATGCTTTCTCACACTCATTTGTCCAATTAAATAGTATTTCCTTCCTAAGCAATGAAGTGATAGGGATGGCTATTTTTAAAAACCCCCCCACAAATCTCCGATAATATCCTGCCATACTCATGAAGCTACGCACTTCATGCACATTAGAGGGTGTTGGCCATTCTGAAATTGCATCGATCTTTGCTGAGTCAACAACAATGCCTTCACTGGAGATAATGTGTCCAAGGTAATGGATTTTTTATTGGAAAAAAGAACATTTGGACATTTTTGCATAAAGTTTATTTTCTCTTAAGCATTGTAACACCATCTCAGGTTGTTGCTCATGCTCTTCCGGGGACTTTGAATAGATTAGGATGTCATCGAGGAACACTTGTACAAATTTGTCCAAGTAATTCCTAAATACACCATTCATCAGACTCATAAACACTCCTGGGGTATTAGATAACCCAAAAGGAACAACCACGAACTCATAATGACCAAAACGAGTTAGAAAAGCAGTTTTGGAAATATCCTCTTCTTTAACTCTAAGTTGATGATATCCAGATCAAAGATCGATCTTGGAGAATACGATGGCTCCCTTCATTTGATCAAATAGATCATCAATGTGAGGCAAAGGATATTGATTTCTAATAGTTACTCGATTCAATTGCTTGTAGTCAACATAGAGCTTGAAGGGATCCATCCTTTTTCCTTACAAATATCACTGGAGCTCCCAAGGTGAAACACTAGGTCTAATCATACCCCTGTCCAATAACTCTTCAAGTTGTACTTACAACTCATGAAGTTCAACAATAGACATTCGATAGGGAGCTTTTGATATAGGTTCGGTACCAACCTTTAGCTCTATGAGAAGTCAATCTCCCGCTTTAGAGGTAAACAGGAAACTCCTCTATAAAGACATCAGGAGAATTCTGAAAGGAAAGGATATTGTTTCAAAGGATGAAAGCTCTCCCTCATTTAAA